>CM050526.1:49177218-49787218 GCA_027563665.1 Antrozous pallidus
GACGGCAGGGCGGGAGGGGCGACAGCGACTCAGACGCCCCTTCCCAGGACACCCGCACAGGGGGCACGAGGGGCCGGGAAACAGGGTGGAAGCATTGAAGAGCGTAGCAACCCTTCCAGAACCTTCCTTTTCGAACGCTACAGTTTCTGCTTGTCTGGGACCCCCCCCCCCCCCCCGAGGGCACAGGCCTGCTGTGTGTTTATGGTGCCGGCAGGGCCTGCGCAGCAGGGGGTCCGCCCCAACCAAGAGTGGGGTGCAAAGACCAGGCGGCTGTACCCCCTGGGGGATGGGCAGGGATGCAGGGTGTGTGGACATGTCCCACGGGCACCCGGCAGTTTGCAAAGCCAGCGCAGAAGCTGGCCGGCCTGGCCTGGAGCCGCGTGACCCCGGGCACCAGCCGCTGAGGCTGCAACCGCGGGAGAGATGTCCCCGAGCGCGCCCGGCGCCGCTAGAGGAGGGGGAGGAGTGGGCATTTGTCGCCACCTGCTGGCGGAAGAGGTGTCTGATCTGCTGGCCCACCTCTCCCTTTGCCTGGAGGAAGCTGATCGAAGTGGGCAAGGGCTCACCCACACGACCCGCCTGGCCTGTGAGGACGCCTGCACCGGAGCCGGAAGCGCCATCACCCGACGGCCGGGACACGCTTGTGGCTCCTCCTGCCCTCACGCCCCACACGCACTGCGTCCCTTCACCTAGGCCCCGAGAGCCAACCCTGCTGCCCCCCGGCCTCACTCGCGGCTCCCGCCTCGCGCCTCTGCGCCTGCTCCCTCCAGACAACTCCCTCCCCGGCAGCCGGCTCCACCCTTTCGACACCCACGTCATCCATGTCCCTCCTTTCGCCCTAAACCTTCCCCGCCTGTCACCCCATTCAGAGTAAGGGCGGCCCCGGTCACCGTCCTGACCCACGACCCATCGTGCTGCTCCCCACTCGCTCCGAGACACACAGGAAGTTTGCCGGCCCACGCGCCAGGCAGCCACCGACCCCAGGACCCCTGCTCATCTCTGTCGTCCTTCCGGAACGCGGCTCTTCCAGGTCCACGTGATTCACGCCCCGCCGAGCCTTCGTTCCCCCGCAAGTGCCGTCTTCCCGCTCAGTCCCTCCCTCCCAAACCCGCTCATCACACCTTCACACCTCCCCTCCGCCTCTCCCCGCTCCACCTGCTTCCGTTCCCACCCCCTGGAGCTGCCACCTGTTCTGAACATCGCCTCCCCCCCTGCCATTGACCTTCCCAGGGGCCGAGGACACGGCCGGGCACACAGTCGGTGCTCAGTGAGCACGCGGCCCTGACAGACGGCGGCCGCGGGGCCGGGCCTGCCCCGGGGGCACACGGCACAGCGCGGTCTCCCCACGTGCAGCTCGTCCCAGCCGTGCTCACCGGAGTGTGACCCGGGCACTGGGTTCCCGGCCACGGATGTGGCTGCTCATCGGCGTCTGGGAGGTGGAAGCTCCATCTCCCCGGTTAACGCCCGTGGCCGCGAGGTTTCCCCGAGAGCACAGACGTCTGCGGGGTGGCCCGCGGCGTCTGCGCACCCACACGCTTCCCGGGTCTGCACGGTGACCGGAGGCTCCCACACCTCGACCGCCTGGGGCTGCCCCCCTCCGCAGGCTGCGCCGGCTCCCTCCGCCTCCCCGGGGGCATATGCTCGGGTGCGGTGTTCAGTGTTCCCAGCTGGCACCCCCCCGCGAGGACGCCGGGGGGGGGGGGCATCCATCCTTAGCGCTTCCTTGTCCAGACGTCTTCCCCCCTCCCTCCCGCCTCCTTCGCCCCGGACGGAAAGAGACGCCTACTCCGGGTTCTGTCTTAAACCAGGGCCACCAGCAGGAACCAGCCCCGTGACGGGACTCGGTTTCCGCCTGCGCAGGGATGGCTGAGCCAGGTGACCGTGGGCCCCTGGCGGCTCTCAGGTGCCAACACCTGCCACTGCCTGGGCCTCCTCTGGCCACGGGACGGGAGGCCGGCTCCAGCTCCTCTGGTGGCTGTGTGCTCGGCGCTTCCTCTCCGCCCCTGCCCAGCACACCCGGGGTCTGATTCTCTGCCGCCTGCTATTTTTGTGACTGGAACTGGGCCTCAGTTTCCCCATCTATACAATGGGCGCACACATCCATCAGCTACCAGCTTCCCAGGGCTTTCCGGAGGAGGAAGGAGCCCTGAAGGGCTCTGTGGCTCGCGGGGACTGACAGACTAGTGTCCTAACAGGTGCCGTCAGTACAAATTCAGAAATAGCTTTTAAATAAGAGACAGTGGCCATCCAATTCAACACCCGTGTAATGAGGGTTGGCCACACAGCCCCTTTGTGTGGCTCTGATGTTGGCGATGGGGGCTGGGCAGGTGGGGCCCACGTTCCCGTGTCCCAGGATGTGGCACAGGCAGGAATACTTTCGTCCCGGCTGCAGGATAACCAGTTTCGGACCAACAGCGGGTGTAGACCCGGGGGCCTCTCCCACCACCGCCTCTGGGTCCCCCCCTGACCCCCAGCCTGGCCTTGGCCCCCAGACCCTCTTCTTGGCTGGAGTGCCCGTACCTTGTAGCCCTGGATGTCTCCGTTCTGGCTCTCCGGCGGGGGAGGCTCCCACGTCACGTCCAGCTGCGTGGCCGTGGGGCCGTGGACGGCCACGTTGCCGGGCGCCATCGTGGGCACTGGGGGGCGTGAGGGGAGGTGAGGGTGCGGAGCCGAGGGCTCCGGGGCGGAGAGGGAGCGGGCGGGGCCTCGCGGGGGCGGGGCAGGCGGGCTGGGGCCCCGGGCGGGGGCGCTCACCGGCCTCCCCGACGAAGACCTCCTGCGGGGCGCTCAGGGGCCCCTCGCCCGCAGCGTTGTACACGGTCATGCGGATCTCGTAGCGCCGGTGCTTGTTCAGGTCTGTGGCGGCGGGAGGGGGGCGGGGAGACACACGGAGGTCACGGTCCGGCGGGGGCAGGGCCGTGGAGGGAGGGCTGTGGGGGAGGCGGGACGGTGCACCCTGTGGTGCCGTGTCTGAGTGGAGAGGCGGCCGGGGAACTGGACCCAGGAGACGCTGGCGGGCGTCCTGGCCCGGGGGGACCCTCGGGCACACGGTGGAGACTGAAAGGGGCACTGTTCATATTTGTCAGGGCAATGGCAGAACCAAGGCTGCCCCAGGAACACCGGGGCATGGGTCACTCCTTCCTGCCTGTCCTGTACCATACATAGGTCACTCCTTCCTGCCTGTCCTGGGTCATAGGTCACTCCTTCCTGCCTGTCCTGGGTCATAGGTCACTCCTTCCTGCCTGTCCTGGGTCATAGGTCATTCCTTCCTGCCTGTCCTGGGTCATAGGTCACTCCTTCCTGCCTGTCCTGGGTCATAGGTCACTCCCCTGCCTGTCCTGGGTCATAGGTCACTCCCCTGCCTGTCGTAGCCATGGGGTCAGGGGTCACTCATTCCCCACATGGGAGATGCTAAAAGTTCCCAGCACCTGACAGGGGGCTCAGCCCTAAGGGAAGGGGCATGTTGGCCATGAACCCTGGTCTGAGAAACTCTGTTTTTTCCCGGGTTCGGGGCACCTGGGTGAGATGCCTGGACAGAAGCTGGGCAGGAAGCAGGTACGGGAAATGGGTTCTGATGTCCTGGGTGGGGGCACTGTCCCTGCTGGGGGCGTGGCTGACTCCCCATCTCCCTTCCTGGGTGGACAGTCTCCCTTCTGGAGTGGGAGTGGGGGGCGGGCCGGGCAGTCACCAATTGAGGAAGGAAGGAGAGGGGTAGTTCAGTCCTACAGAGTGTGTGTGTGTGTGTGGGGGGGGGACCTTGTTCAAGGCCCCAGGACTCCGGGGAACTATAGCTGGGACTTGAGAAACAGGACCAGGGTGGGCCATGGGCATATGAGGTTTCCTGGTCCCTGGAGGGAAAAGGGGGGTGGGGAGGGAGGTTCCCCGGCTGGGTCTAGCCAGAGGACAGAGCCCAGCTGAGGGGCCTTTGCTGGGCCCAGCGGGCGGCAGCAACACGGACACCTGCCTGGCCAACCAGCCGAGCCAACAGCCCAGTGCTGCCCCGCCGTCCCGCCCCGCTGTCCCCAGCCCAGCACGCAGAACGGAGCGGGCTGCACCCCACAGAGGCCCGGAGGACAGCGTCCCTGGGGGCCCTGCGCCCCGTGTGTTGTGGGGGGCTTGCACGTGTGACGGGGGCGGGGCTCCCCACTCTCGCAGCAGCCCGAGGTGGGCACGCCCCTCACCTGCGGTCCGTGTCCTCAGAGGCCCCGCTCCCCATCCCTGCGGAGCCGCCATGCAAGACTTACTGTCCAGCTCGTACTGCGTGAGGCTGGGCCGGCTCAGGTTCCGCATGGAGAACAAGGCTGGGGTGGGGAGGCGAGGGAGGGGCCGGGAGACAGCAGACAGCGAGGTTAGTCCACACCCCCCTCCGCGGAGACCCCGTGAGGGGGGCAGGACGGAGAGAGGGGAGGGGCTCCTGATGCGGAGCGAGGCGCCAGTGCTGCCCCTGGCCCGGTGTGCGCTGGTCTGAGGTCACGGGGTACCCTGAGCCCCTGGAGCCCAGCATCCCTGGGGACAGGCCGGGGGACCCTCTCATCCCAAACTGGCCCTCTGGCCTCCGCTCCTGCAAACCACGCTCAGGCCTCGGTCGTTAATCTCCTCCTCCTCCTCCGAACCAGGGCCGTTTTCCTCCAGCAAACAGGGCTGAGAATCGTGTCTGCTAAACAGACAGACAACGTGGGCCTCCGAGCCGCCGCTCCTGCGTTTTCTGTGAAGGCGCGGTCTGCGAACTCTCGTCGGAGGTTCGGGGCATTTCGGGAGGAAAACTGATGGCGGAGAGGATCTGAAACAGCTCCGGCCTTCCTGCTCGCCTGTTTTGGTGAATGGTCCCGCCTCCCACCTGGGCACCCGCATCCTCTGGTCTCCTCCCCCTCCCACCTGTCCCTGGCCCTGGCCCTGTCCTGAGTCCGTCATGGAGCCCACGGCACGTCATCTCTGACACCGGCCCTCAGGCCCTTTCGGAACCGGCCACCCTGGCCCCAACCTCACCCTCTTGCCCACGTGCCCACGTTCCCGCATTAGCCTCCCACTGGCCTCCCGGCCTCTGGACCCCATCGCCAGCCATCATGCCACCAACACAACCCTCCTCACCCCAAAGGCAACAGGTCATTCCCTCGTGACTCTCCCTGGGACGTCCCCCTTCCCTAGCGGCAGGCTGGGTTCTGAGGAGCTCGGAGCAGAAGTGACCTCCCTGGAGCCGGAGGGGGCCAGGCAGTGACCCCAGGCTTGGGTTTTGGTTCTCCTCCCCACCTCAGGCCCTTTGCACACGCTGGGCTCTCCCTGTCCCGTTGGACCAGTTGCCGTGTGTAGAGGGCCGGCCCCCAGGGAAGGCACCTGAGCATTCTTTACATCAGTGTCAGCTGAATCGGAGATGCCAGGCAAAGCCACGTCTTGGAAACGCATCCACCCAAAGGGCTGGAAGCTTTCTCAGTACGGACTAACTTGCTTCAGTTGTCGGGGGGGGGGGGGGGTAGGGCCCTTGAAATGTAGATTCAGCCAGGCCCCAGGAATGAGGGAATGAGTGGGGCCTGGGCCCACTAAGTTCTTCGGTTTTAAATCTTTTCGTGTGAAACCCCTTTCTGTTTTAGTACAAATAAACACCCAGCGTTTGGGTTGGAATCCCCTGTCTCTCCATCAGAGAGCAGAGGTTCCACCCAGCCCCAGCTTTATTTCTACTTCTGTGTCGTCTATTCTTTTCTATTATTTCTCAATCCCCAGCCCCTCTACTCAGTAACTGGACCCTACGTCTCTCTCCACGTTGGTCGTGGAGAAGAGAGGAAAACCCCAACAGTCATGGAACCCTCCATCCGTGTCCATCCCACTGGGAAGCCTTTCCCGGCACTGGCCTCGGCGCTCTGGGAGGGCAGGGACCCTGTCTGTTTGGTCCAGGGTGTCCAGGGTACAGAGAAGATGCTCAAACACTCGCTCAGTGACCCAAGGGGACGGGGTGAGAGGCACACGGGAGGGGGAGGGGGGGCGGCAGGGTTTCGGGTTAGAGTGATTCCAGGAAGCTGAGAGCTTTAGGCAGGCAAGCGGGCCCCCCTCCCACCCCCCCGGGCTCCCCAGTCCCGCAGTGTCACTCACAGGTCAGCTCTGTCCACCTGGCCCCCGGGGTGTGGATGCCACGAGCGTGAAGCCCCGCAGACCCTCGTACAGCAGCTCGCGGTACCGGATGCGGAAGCCCAGGAGGACGCCGTTGATCTTGTCCTCGGCTGGTGGCTGCAGGGAAGGGAGCGGGGAATGGAGGGGGGCCGGGAGCAGGCAGCTCACCCTCCTCCCCTCTGCTCCTCCCGCCCGCCCCATCCTGCCTGCTGGGGCCACAGAGCAGAGACGGAGTGTCCACCAGGAAAAGGAGTCAAAATGACACAGAGCCTTTTTAATGCACAAGGTGCCTCCAACACGGCTATTTCGCCCTCCCAGCAGGCCCCACGAGGCAAGGGCGGGGAAACACGGCGCCATCCCACCTCACAGAGCAGACAGGCAAGGCTCAGAGAGGTTAAGGAACTTGCCCAAGGTCACACAGCTTCCCTGGGGCCCAAGCCTGACCCTGGATCTCCCCACAGAGTTGCCGGCCATGGTCACTAGCACCCTCAGCCTGCTGATCCCTCTGCCTGGGGTTTCCTGAGAGCCCGGTCTTCTCCAGCTCTTAGGCCAGAACAAGGGCAGATGTACCCTCCCCCCGCCCCTCCCGGCACCTCCATCGTGTCTCCTTTGCTTTCTGCTCTCGTCCATAGCTGAGCAGAACAAGCTTCGGGAGACGGAGACGGGAGATGGAGACGGTGAAAGCTATTTTTCACACCGCTCTTAAAAATCCTGCCGAAACCACTCAGCCCTTTGTTTGATCCTTAATTGCATCCCTAGCGGCCGCTGGCACCTCCCGGCCCCTTCGCCATGAAACCCCGGCCTGCTTGCCTCTCCCGGCTCCCAGCTGCCTGAGGGTTGTGGGGTTGGGCTGGGGGAGGGCTCGGGGCTCCCACCCTGTTTTCTCTTCAAGGGCTTTCCCTGCAGGGGGCTTGCCGGTGGGCCGTGGGTGGCGCCTGGCCCCTCCCTGCTGCCGGGCCTCACCTGCCATCGGATCAGCACCGAGGTGGTGGTGTGGGGTGTCACCGAGAGGATGGTGGGCGCTTCGTCGGGGGCTGGGGAGAGAGGCAGACAGGTGAGCTCCGGGGGCCGGGCCTGAGGCCCCTGGGAGGACACTGAACTGTGGGCAGCTCTGCCTCAGGTCACCCACCACCCCACCATTTGCAGGGCAAAGAGCCAAGGTGCAGGGAGAGAGGGGCTGGGACCCTGACCACAGCCCAAGACCCCAGTGCTCCCTCCCTTCTGCCCCTGCCTGAGGCCCCCCACTCCCATTCACTGGTCTTCTGGGGTTGGCCACCAGCTTGAGAAGAAACACATTAGGCCGAGTGTGGGTGCTGAGCCCAAGGCAAAGGCCCCCTCTGGCCCAAACCTCCTTTGCATTCGTGCCCCCCCTCACCCCCCCACCAGACAACCGGCCCAGCAGGCCCCTCCCCCAGAAGAGGTCACCTAGTGCTCCGGAGGTACCCCTGGGCCCAGAGAAAGACACCCAAAGGTGGGGGCACTGACCGGCCTGCAGGGTGGTCAGCGGCTCCGACTCCTCGCTGAACTCACTGTCCCCAATGTCGTTGGTCGCCTTCACTCGGAACTTGTAGGACGTGAAGGGCTTGAGCCTGTGGGGGAGCCCAGCTCAGCTGAACGGAGGTTCCCTAATTGCCTGGCCTCGTCCTCTCTGCCTGGGGCAGGGGGCAGGGTTGTCGATCCATTGCACAGATGGGAACATCGAGGCTCAGAGAGAAGGTCTGTTACATGGGACAATCGGGAGCCAGGCCCTGAGCTCCCAGGCTGGCCCTAGACCTGTGATCTACAGGACCTCGCGAGCCACGTGCGGCTCTTTGGCCCCTTGAGTGTGGCTCTTCCACAAAATACCACGGCCTGGGCGAGTCTGTGTCGAAGTGGCGTGAGAAAAAGTGTAAGTTTAAAAAACGTGGCTCTCCAAAGAAATGTCAATCGTTGTCCTGTTGGTATGTGGCTCTGTTGACTAATGAGTTTGCTGACCGCTGCCCTAGACCATGCCAGCTTGGGGTGTGGCCACACCTTTAGCTCCATTATAAGCCAGAGGCCCCCCAGGAGGGACCATCCGCATATTTCTTGCCTCGAAGGAGGGACACCAGGCGCTCCCCCTCCGGGAACTGCCATCCCTTCCCCGGATTCAGTAAATTTAGGAAGAAGGCTGGTGGCCCTCAGAGCTAACCACACTTCATCTCTAGCAGCCTCACTGCCTCTGCCGGCAAACGGCTTCCTTTTCGACTGACTGGGAGGAAAGTCTCGCTCAAAACTCCGGGCCGCGTCCACCGGAGCGTAAAGAACACGGCCCACTAGGAACGCTGCCGAAGCCGGCTCCCGGCTCTCGGAGGGAAGCTCCGCTCCCCATTACAGACAAGGCTGTGGGGGGCGGGGGAGGGGGGGCTGGCCGGGAGAAGCTGCTAATGAAGGATGGAGCCCGCTTTGCTGAGGCTTCTGGGCTCCAGACATGGATAATTAGGAGGCCGTTGGAACAGCTCCAGAGAGAGAGGAGGGCGGTCAGGACAGAGCTGCGTGCTGAGCGGGCTGGAGAGAGGGCCTGGGCGGGTGTGGGGGGGTGCGGCTCACCTGTCCACCACGCAGGCCGAGGCGTTGTGGCTCACGGCGGCCGAGTGCAGTGCCCAGCGGCCGCCCGGCAGCTCGCGGGTCTGGACCGAGTAGTAGCGCACGGGGGACAGCCCGTCGCTGCCCGGCTCCCAGGACAGCAGCACGCTGCGCGCCTTCACGTCCTCCTGCCGCACCGCGGGCTTGCTGGGGGGCTGCGGGCGGGCTGCGGGCGGGGGAGCCGTGAGCCGGCCGGGGCAGGGGGAGCCACTGCTCAAGTGGGGAGAGGAGGTGCTCTCCCCCTTCCCCCGCCCCACCCGACAGCCAGCACCTGTGTGGCTCCTGGTCTGTGGCCTGCCCTCAGGTGCCTGGGAATGTGCACACCCCCCCCCCCCCGCCCCCTTCCCCAGGGCAGCTGGGCAGAGCCTGACAGTGAGGGGCACCGACATTGATTCCTTCCCCTGCCTGCAGGTGCCGAGAGGGGACTACCGCCCCCTGCTGCTGGGAGGGACACAGCCCCTTCCCTCCCTGGGAGCTGGTGGAGGCCACTGCCCTCCGGGTTCTCCTGGGAACACTGTCTACTAGACCCCATCCACATGCGAGGTTCAGGCTCAGGTCTGCTTCTGGAAAGCCCCACTGCCCCACCTCAGGCGGCACCAGGGCTGCACACCACCCTCTACCCGCTGGACGGTCTCAGAAGCAGGTCTCCGCAGCCTGCCCCTCAGAGAACCGGCAGCTGGGTTCCGCCCCGCCCAGCCCAGCCCCGCCCCGCCCAGCCCAGCTCCGGGTTCCGAGAGAGCTATTCGGAGTTATCCCTGACGGCCTTGCCTCGCCACCTCTGCTCGGGGCAGGGGGCAGGGGTGCTGATCCACTGCACAGATGGGAACATCGAGGCTCAGAAAGAAGGTCTGTTACATGGGACAATCAGGGGCCAGGCCTTGGGGGTCCTGAGCTCTCTCTGGCAGTCAGGCACCTGAGCCCGCTTTCCATCCCAGACCAGGGCACGGTGACCCTAGCCAGCTGAGCCCAGCCGTCCATGGGGAGAGGGTCTGAACCCCTGGGTGGGTGGGTGGGTGGGGGGGGCCTCAGCTGCCCTTCAGGCCTCCCCAGCCCCAGTGGGCAGTCACCTCTCTTCTCGGTGGTCACCACCAGGGCCTCGGCGGCCTCTCCCCAGCCCTTGCGGGTCTGGGCGGTGATGCGGAACAGGTAGACGGACTCGGGCTTCAGGCCGGTGGCCGTGTGTTGCCGGGCGCTGGGGGCCAGCACCTCCACAGAGGCTGTGCTGGCGGTGGTGGCGTTGAGGCGGTGTGTGACCTGGTAAGCTGGGGGGGGGGGGGGGGGGGGGGCGGAGAGGAAGGACGTGGGCTGAGCTAAGAAGCAGGTCACACGGCCCCCCAGATCCCTGAGAAAAGGCCATTTCTTCCTCGGCCACCCCAATGTCTGCAGGGGGCCACCCTGGCTGTGGTCTGTGTGCGTGAAGCCCTCTTGGTCACTCTGTGTCCTCAGCTGCCTGTGGGGAGTGTGACTGCTGGGGGGGACGGGGGCTCTATCCAGTGTCTGTGACCCACTTAACCCACTCAGGTGAGGAAAGGGAGGCTCAGAGAGGCCAGGCCACCTGCTAGGAAGGGACTGAGCTGCAATTTTCCAACCCAGGTCTTCCCAAGTCCAGTGCACCTGCCTTTCCTCATCTCCAGTCTGCCCTCTGAGGCACTGATGCATCTGATCGGCACGCCCTTTCCCCCCTGTCGCCCCCCCACCCCCCCCCCCCCCCAGCTCCTGTGAGCATGGCTTTGCTGAGACAGCTAGGGCGCCCCCACCTGGTCATACATGGGAACAGCAGCTGAGGTTTACCAGATGGCCTCTATGATGGGGATCTGGGACTCTTGAAGGAACCAAGTTAACCAGTGAGCCCCGACCTTGACCTGGCCCTCCAGCTGCTGATCTTACTGACTGAGCTTTCTAGTGGGAGAAACATGATCCAGAGCTGTTCCTGAGGAGATGAGCTGGGGGCACCTCCCGGCTGGTTTTCCTCCTGCCAACACCGAATCTGCCTCCTTTCCACCTTACGCCCCCTCCTGCCTGTGGCCGGGGCACGGGAGGGGCAAGGCTTACCGAGAATGATGCCGTTGGGGGCAGCGGGGGGCTGCCAGATCAGCCGCACCGACGTGGTCCTCACCTCGGGGAAGAGGATGCCCATGGGTGGTCCCGGGACTGGGGGGGACAAAGGAGAAGTGGGTGACAGTGAGCGAAGCTGCGGCTCAGCCCTGAGCCAGGTCAGCTCTGGCAGAGCAGGGTGGCAGGGGGCACTCAGCTCAACACAATCCGTGGGGCGCTGCTCTGTGCCTGGCACCGTGTCCTAACACAGTGTCCGCCCACGAAGATGCTACCGGAGGTCTCTACCCTCAACATGGGCATGATGGGCAGGGAGGAGGAGGGACCGTTAGCCTACTCTGTGCACATACATGTGCACACATTATGTCCATGCCCTCAGAGCTGGGCAAGGAGGTCTGTGCTTAATTATCATTATTTTTATTTTTTTAAATAAATATTTTTATTGATTTCAGAAAGGAAGGGAGAGGAACATCAATAATGAGAATCATCCATCGGCTGCCTCCTGCACGCCCCCTACTGGGGATCAAGCCAGCAATCCGGGCATGAGCCCTGACCTGCAATTGACTGTGACCTCCCAGTCCATAGGTCAATGCTGAGCCCCGCTGGCCAGGCCGGTCTGTGCGTTAGAAGGTACCTCTGACTTCCTGCCCCCATGGGGTGAAGCGGCTGGGGGAAGGGGGAAGGGGACATGGCCACCCTGAGCCCACACCACTCCTCTTTCGGGACGAGAATCCTCGGCCCAGACAGGCCAAGCCTGCTGGCAGGTCTGCACCGGGCTGCCTCCCAGGTCCACCCTGCCCACGGGCACCTCTGCATGGAGGGGTGGCTCTTGGGTGCGTGTGGATGGGGACTGAATGGCACGGGCTAGAGGGGAGGAAGGGAGAAGCTCTGGGGCGGGGGAGGGGAGCACTCCTCCTGTGAAGCCTCAGTACACCCAGAAGTCTGAGATTTCTGAACTTGAACTTGGCTTTCCAGGTCATAGGAGGATATATTTGTCAAGGTAGGAGGACAGGACGTATTTAATTTAACAGCTCATTAGCTTGATTTATAACTTCAGGCTCTATGGACATAGGTGTTTGGGCTTCCTCTTGCATTCCTGTCTGGACTCCAGCGATGTTTGGCGGGGGCAGTCTGTGAGTTCGCGCATGGGGAAGGGAGGGCGCAGAGGACCCGTCCGTCTGCCTTTGCCACCGGGATGAATGCCCGGGGCCCCGCTGGCATCTCTTTTGCAAACAGGACCAGGGGGCTTGCGCCCAGGGAAAGTAAAGCCCTTCCCTCCCAGGGACCTCGACTCAAAGGCGAACCTGTCCCAGGTGAACAGGACATCAAAACAGGCGCAAAGTCTCTCTTGTGGACATCTGTCCCCGAGAGAGCGAGGTCAGTGCCAAACTGCCCGTGTGGTCCTTTTGTCCTTACAGAAGGACGGACGTCTGTAACCAGCACCCCCTCCCAGGGGGTTGGGGACCCCTAGCCACCGGCTTCTCCCAGGAACAGAGGGTGACCCCAGAGGGGTGGGGGCAGGGCGGGCACTCACCGTCGTCCAGCGTCCGCTCCAGGACGGGGGGTCGGCTGGGGCGCCCGTCCCCGACGCGTGTGAAGGCCAGCACCTGGACCTCGTACAGCACGTACTTGCCCAGGCCCGTGAGCTGGACGCTGAGGGACGCGTTCCCTTCCACCAGCCAGACCCGGGGCTGCGGGTCCGAGTCCTTCTCCCTGTACAGCACCTGCCGGGGCCCAGTGCTGGTGAGGAGCTCGCCTCGGCCTCTGCCTGGCTCCGTCCGTCTCCTCAGGCCCCTGCCCAGGGCCGGGAGGTGGATGGAGTGGGGAGACTTAGGCTCCTGGCAGTGGCTTGGCCCCAGGGCGGCGTGGGGAGCAGGAAAGCGGGGGACCCCAAGCCGCACTCAGCCAGGGAGCACCCAGGTGGGAAAACAGGCCCAGAGAGGGCGTGTGACCTGCTCAAGGTCACACAGACAGTAGTGGCAGAGCCGGGACCTGAAGGCACATCTCCCGACCTCCAGCCAGGGCTGGACCAGGCAGGGAGGCTCAGCTTTGGGGAGGGATTGTAGAAGGTGGTAGAAACTGACGCTGCGCCCCGCCCCGGAGCTGAGATGAGGCTTGGAGCACCCCGAGTGGCCTGGGGGATGCAGAGCAGCCCTAAGGGCCCCATGCCTTCCCTGGAAGCTCCCCCGCCCCCCAAGGGAGGACTCTGGTTGCCAGGGCGACCGGTGGATGGGAAGCCAGACAGATCCCCTGTAGAAGGCTGGCCCCTAGGGAAGACACCTGGGCATTTTTTTTGAATCAGTGTCAACTGAATCCAAGGTACTAGGCAAAGCCACGGTTTGGAAATGCATCCACCAAGAAGGCTGGATGCATTATCAGTACTGACTTTTAACTCGCTTCAGGTGTCGGGGGAGGGCCCTTGAGATGTAGATTCAGCTGAGCCCCAGGAATGAGGGAATGAGTGGGGCCTGGGCCCACTTAAGCTCCTTTGATTTTAAGTCTTTTCATGTGAAACCCCTTTCTGTTTTCGTATAAATAAACACCCAGCGTTTGGGTTGGGATTCCCTGTCTCTCCATCAGAGCACAGAGATTCCACCCAGCCCCAGTTTTATTTCTACTTCTGTGTCGTCTGTTCTTTTTTATTATTTCTCAATCCCCAGCCCCTCTACTCAGTAACTGGACCCACCTCTTCTTTCCACGCTGGACGTGGGAAGGAGAGAAAACCCCCCCCAACAGTCCCCTGTGCCCACTGTGTAGGCAGAGTCTGGCTCCCGGGGGCAGGCACCCTGGATGGGGAAGCCGGTAGGGAGCCTCGGCCTCCTCCCGACCCCGGCGCGGGACTCACCTTGTAGCCCAGCACCAGCCCGTTGCGCTCGGCCTCGGGGACCGGGCTCCAGCGCACCAGCATGCTGCTGGACGTGGTGGCCAGCGCGGACACGTTGGTGGGGCCCGAGGACGGGACTGAGGGAGAAAGGGGGCGAGGAGAACCATGTCAGGACCTAATCAGGACTCTACGGTGGACACGAGGGGAGTGGGGCCGGGGGAGGAAACGGGGCTCAGTCTCCAAAGAGAGAATTTCCCTCCAAGATTCCTTCTGGCTGCGGCACGTCATAGATGGTACCCCCCCCCCGCCCCCCTCAGGCTAACTGTGGGATGAGCCTGCATTTCCTGCAGAGCACAGCAGGGAGGGGGGCAGGGACCAGGTGGGAGGGACCTGTCGTTTGCAAGGTGCCAGGACAAAGCCACGGGGGAAACCACACGCGGACAAGCGAGGCGGCCTGCAGGCTGGGGGCTCAGATTCTCTGGGTGACCCCTGGCCAGGCCCCTGTGAGCTGCTGGTTGTGTTTCTGGAATGTTCTGGGAGCTAACCCGACCCCTACTCTATTTGGGGTCGGTGCCCTGTTTTCTTCCCCCGGCCCCACTCCACCCAAAAGGCTCTTTCAGGCACCCCTGGTGTCAGAGTTCAAGGTGAGGGTGGAGGGGAGGGGGACGGTGGGCACAGCGTGAGCAGAGGGAGTAGCCGGGGGACATGAGCACAAACAGAACAACCGCTCCAGGTTTGTGCCCTTGGGAGGACCCGAGGCAGGGAGACAAAGGTGGGGGCGTCCCAGCCACAGGCCCTGGGAAGCCACGGGGTGTCTGGCTCGAGGGGGCGGTACCTGACTCCCGCGTCCTGCCCATCACCAGCGGGCTCCAGGGCCCGCTCCCGATGGCGTTGAAGGCCTGGACCTGCACGCGGTACTCCGTCCACTCCTCCAGGTCCTCGATGGTGTACTCCCGCTCCACGCGGTCCAGGACCATGTGGCTCAGCACCTTGCCGTGCCCGTCTGCCCGGCTGTACTTAATCTTGTAGCCCACCGACTCGGGGTTCCCGTTGTATTCCATCTCCGGGAGAGGCTGCGGGAGAGCAGGAGTGGTGACGCCAGGCCCGAGGGTACAGAGAACTGCCGGGGCCTCCTCTTCCAGGGAGCCCTCCAGGGTTACTCCACCCACCGTCCTTAAGATGGGGAAACGGTGCTTCCGACGGCCTCCATCTCCCTGTCCCGCCGCGCCAGGCTCCAAGGAGCGGCAGCACCCATTCTTTATTGTGCCCGTGACAAATGCACCCCCCTCTAAGGGAGGCAGACCCGGGAGGCAGACCCTCCAAGGCTGTCTGCCCATCGCACAGGTGAGAGCAAGGCCTTGGCTGTCTCTGCCACTCAGCTCCTCACTCAGGCTGCCCTCATGCCCTTCCTTATTGCCTACACCATGCCGGCCTCGCTCATGCCTGCCCTGGATTCGGCATCCTGCGGATGAATGGGCACCAGTCCCGCTCAGGAAGTCCTTCTGCCCAGCAACCCTCAGTCTCTCCTGCTGTATTCCAGTCCCTTGCTTCTCGTTTGCATCTCAGTGCAGGGGAGAGATGTATTCCTTTCCGGGGCCCATGACCTGGCGGGTCTCTGGCTCAAGGTCGTTTGGATAAACTTGGGCACAAGCAGGAGAGGTGTGTGCATGTTGGGGTAGCCGGGGATCAGAAGCAGGTGTCCGCCCAGGGCTAACCTTCAGAGTCTCCTCTGAGGCTGGCAGAGATGAGCTGGGGAGCCCCCCAGCCCTCACCCCCGATTCCACGTTCCCATGGGCTCCCCACCACCTAAGCCACTTTCTCTCATTCCTCGGCCTCACTCCCATCTTCCCTCCTGCCAGGCCCGGTCCTGGACACCCAGTGGGACAGACCAGAGACCACTGTACCGCCATGGGGGCAGCGTGTGCTCATGTCCCTTCCCTGCGGGGACGCAGCTCAAACAGAACCACAGATCTAGCTTTGTCCCCTTGGCAGGTTCTGAGGGCTCTGAGTTTTGGGGCCCAGACTCCCCTGCAAGGCTGTGGACAGGGCTCAAAGCCTGACTTTGAATCAAGCACCCAGAACAGCTCCTGGCGGGAGGGAATGCCCTCAGCAGGTTAGCCTGATTTCCTCCTGCAGGGTCCCCTGGGGTAGTGACCACCCTGATCTGTGGGGACAGCCTGAGAGGCCATCTCTGCCCCCCCTGCAACCTCAGAAACAGTCCTTTTCTCACATCTGAACCCTAGACCCACCCTGGGGGCTATGTGGGTGTGGGTGAACTCCTAACCTCTCTGAGCCTCTTTTTTTTTTTTTTAACTGTAAATTGGACTGATAATGTGTCCTTTGTGGGATTTCTGAGAGGATTAAATGGAATTAAAAATGCAAAATGTTTGACCCAGGGCAATGCTCAATCACAGCGCTCCTAGCTCCCTCTCCTCACGCGGCACTAGTTCCTGTGGTCAAGATCGCCAATCAGGCATCCTTCCAGGCTGGAGGGTGGAGACAGAGAAGGGAGCTCCAAGTATTCTGGGGGACACCCCCTTTACTGTGGCCCCTTGGAGACAAGGGTGTAGAGGGCCCCCAGTGAAGATACCTGAGCATTTTTCAAATCAGTGTCAGCTGAATCTGAGGCACCAGGCAGAGCCGTGTCTTGGAAACGCATCCACCAAGAAGGCTGGATGTGTTATCAGTACTGACTCTTAACTTGCTCCAGGTGTTGGGGGCAGGACTCTTGAGATGTAGATTCAGCCGAGCCCCGGGATGAGTGGGGCCTGGGCCCACTCAAGCTCCTTTGATTGTCAGTCTTTTCATATGAAACCCCTTTCTCTTTTAGTATAAATAAGCACGCTGCGTTTGGGTTGGGATTCCTGTTTTTCCATCATAGAGCAGAGATTCCACCCAGCCCCAGCTTTATTTTCTACTTCTGTGTCTATTCTTTTCTATTATTTCTCAATCCCCAGCCCCTCTACTCAGTAACTGGACCCACTCTTCTCTCCATGTTGGACGTGGGAAGGAGAGACCCCCCCCTACACACACAAGGGCACCTTTGCAGGTGACAAGGACGGAGGAGACGCCCGCCCACGGCCCTCGGGGAGGCTCACCGTCCAGCGGAGCCACAGGCTGGTCTCGCTGGCCGTGCGCAGGGTCACGTTGGCGGGGGCCATGTCGGGGGGGCGCCTGGAGGGTTTGGATCTTCCTGGACGGCTGGCTGGGAGGGCTGGTGCCCACGATGTTCACCTGGCGCATGCGGAAGCTGGGGCGGGGATGGGGATGAGCAGGACGGTGAGGGCAGGTCCCCAGGGCCGAAGCCCGTCCCGGTCTGGGCAGCCCACCCCCTGCCGGCCCCGTTACCTGTAGTGGGTGAAGGGGTTCAGGTCGGGCACCTCCATGGAGCGGGCGTCGGGCTCGTTAGTGAGCTGGTGAACCAGCAGCCACTCCTCTCCCTCCCCGACCACGCCCACCTGGGGAGAGAGGCACCCTCAGACCTGCCCACCTGCTGGCCCCCCCGCCAGGCGCTCTGAGGCCCAGCTTCTGAGAGGTACCAGCCCTGCCCGGGGAAGGTCCTGATTCAAACCCCACCAGATGGGGCCACCATCTGTCCGGGCTCTTAAATGAGACCTCGTGTGTGACCCCCAGCCTGCCTGCATCGGAGTCTCGTGTTGTAAACCCACTCCTGTGCCCCGCTCTTGCCCTAGCAGATCACTGAGGCTGGCATCCAGGAATCTGCATTCAACAAGCCGCCTAGGTGATTCCCAGAACATTCTGGCAAGTTTCTAAACCCCAGCTCGTCCGACCGGGCGTGGCTCAGTGGTTGCACATCGGCTTATGAACCAGGAGGTCAAGGTTCAATTCCCGGTCAGGGCACAGGCTCAGTTTCCAATGGGGGGCGTGCAGGAGGCAGCTGCTCACTGATTCTCTCTCATCACTGATGTTTCTCTTTCTCTCTCCCTTTCTCTCTGAACTCAATAAAAATACGTATATTAAAAAAAGAAAAAATCTACATATATGAAAGGCTAATATGAAAGTGTCCCCTTGGGAGTTTGGGCGACCGGGAGTTTGATCGCTTTCTATGACTTGCGCTGGCCACCAGGGGGTGGCGTGAAATGAAGGAAGGCCCCAGTGGGCAGCTGGAAGGCCCCAATCAGCCCTAATCACTGGCCGGGCCTAGGGACCCTACCCGTGCGTGAATTTTATGCTCCGGGTCTCTAGTAATAAAACCCCAGCTAAATCAGAACCAGAATTCCTGGGGTGTGTGACGGATGCTAGGACCCCTGAATGCTTCCCCCTCCCCTGCAGGTTTGAAGGGCTGCAGGCCACTCATCAATAAGTCAGCCAACAAGTGCTGGCGAGGATGTGGGGAAAGGGACCCTCCTGCACTGTTGGTGGGAATGCAGACTGGTACAGCCACTGCGGAAGTCAGTATGGCAATTCCTCAGAACATTACACATGGAACTACCCCACGACCCAGCCATCCCACTTCTGGGCCTTCCTCTGGAGAAATGCAAAACAAGAATCCGAAGAGAAAGGTGCCCCCCTGGGCTGTTGCAGCATTATTAGCAATAGCTGAGACATCACAGCAACCCGAGTGTCCGTCACAGGTGAGGGGGCACAGATGCGGTGCACGTATGCCATGGGATATTACTCAGCCCCCAAAATGAAATCTTGCTACCTGCAAGAACACGGATGGACCTAGGGTGTCATGCTGAATGGAATACATCAGAGAGAGACACACACCACACGACCTCACTTACAGGTAGAATCTAAGAAACAGCCAAACAAATAAATAAACAGAACAAAACAGAAAGGGACCCGCAGAGAGACAGAGAACAAGCTGATGGTTGCCAACGCGGTGGGGGAGGGGAATTTCATAGTAATAATAGCAATAGTGGTAGTAGTAGTAGTAATAATAATAATAATAATAATAATAATAATAATAAAGAGCTGCAGGTGACAGCTGGTTACTTTTCTAGGCCAGCAGTCAGGCCCAGGCCTGAGGGGTCTGCCTGCATTTGTGTGCCCAGGTGGACAGGCGGACAGGCGGACAGGCGGACAGGTGGACAGGCGGACAGACGGACAGGCAGACAGGTGGGCAGGTGGGCAGGCGGACAGGTGGACAGGTGGAGGCGAGGCGGATCTGGGGCCGTTTCTGGCGTGTTGCCCATTGGACGGATGCATGTGGAAGTTCACACAGATGTGAGGACACGGGACTGGGCGCCCAGCCGAGGGGGCTCGCCCGAGGCGGGGAGCGGGTCTCCCGGCGCCGGGCTCCCGGCACGGCTCACCTGGGCCTCCACCAGCCAGCGGGAGATGGAGGTCTTGCCGTCGTAGCCGGGCTTGAACTGCAAGGTCACGGAGCGGGGCCCGATGTTGGAAATGCCCAGGTTGGTGGGGGGGCCTGGGAGTTCTGGAAAAGGAAGACAGGCCTGAGGCGACTTGGGAGGTCTGGGGCGAGAGGGATGTCATTCCACGCGGGACAGGACTCTCTGGGCACAGCGGGCACCTGTGTGCACTTTTCCTAGGAACCTCCGAGGAGGAAGGAGCGTGGCGTGGCCTCATCCGGAAGACACAGGCCTTGTCCCCGTGTCCGTGGCTCACACACTGGGTCTGTGACAGGCTTAGGGGCTGACACCCCCCCCCCCCGTTTCGGAGGCTCCCAGGCCAGGGAACAAACTAGGCCCCCAAGGGCTCCCTCTCCTGGGGTCTGCTCCCTCTCCCGGGGTCCGCCTGTGAGCAAGAGGCTGACGGGGGAGCTGGGAGCCACGGGAAGAGGCCTGGACTCATGAGAGGACCTGCTCTGGGGGGACTGGGGACAGGGACCCAGCGGGGGAGCTCTGGGTGAGACAGACCACATTCCTGAAGGACGAGGGACCTCCTGAGTGGGTGCCGATCAGGAGCAAGAGGCAGGAGCCCCCCCCTCCCCGGCCCTGGGGCACCTACCTGGGGGCACCCCGGAGGAGATGGTGGAGGCAGACACCTGGCCCTGGCCCCTGGCGGTCATGGCGGCCACCTCGATGGTGTAGGTGGTGAGCGCCGTGAGGCCCGTCACGCGGTATTCCAGGGTCACGTTGGGCAGGTAGTGGGTCACGCGGGTGTTGGTGCGGTTGAACTCCTCCCAGGAGATCCGGTACCCTGGGGACCCCGGGCCGCGTGAGCTTGGCCATGACCGTGAGCCGGCCTGGACCCGCTGCCCTGCCCCTCGTGCCTTCACTGTCCACAGTGAGCTCCGCCCAGGAAGCCCTGGGACCCAGGGCCCCACGTGCTTCTTGGGGGGGGGGTCACCCCCATGGGCAGGGGCGGGGATGAGCAAGTCCTCGTGGTGGCCGTGTGAGGGCTGGGGCCGAACATGGGGATGCACCACAGAGGGGAGGAGCTGTGAGCCCCCCTTTCTTAAAAAAAAAGTTGGAGAGGCCCTTTAGCGAAGCTGCGGACACTGGAACAAGGGAGGGCTGGGGACAGGAGACCAGGCTGGTGGGCTCTGTGTCACTCAGAAGTCAGAGAACAGGGGGCCCCGGGGACAGGTTCAGGGGGTTTGGCCGGGACGAGCTGCCACTGCCCATGGCTGCCCTGTTTGCGAGCCTCATGGGGTCTCTTAGATTCTAGGAGGTGGGTGCCTGTGGGGGAAGAAAGGGGTGGGGAGTGTGGGGTATCCCTGGGAGGGAGGCCAGCTCCTTCTCGGAGGATGCTCTAAGCAGGGGTGGCTGCTGGGAGTGGGGATGGCACCAGGTCGGGGGGAGAGGTCAGGCTAGGGGACCTCCTCCTCTCCCAGGCCCGGGACAGTGGGTCTACCTGTAAGGATGCCGTTCTTCTCCCCCGGCTCCTGCCAGCTGACCTTCAGCGAGGTGTCCAGGATGTCACTGAAGCTCAGGTGTCCCACAGGCCCAGGCACTGTACCCCAAGAGGACCCCCCACCACCCCACCCAGTGCCAGTTAGAGCCAGAGAGAGACCAGCGTCTGCAAGACAGCTCGGGGTGTCCCCAGGCGCCCAGGACGGGAGAGGAGACCAGGCCGCCCTGTGCCTGGCCCCTGGGTGGGCGGGCGGGGCAGGGCTGCAGGGGCTGGGGGTGCCTACCGTCCTCGAGGGTGCGCACCAGCTGCGGGCTGCTGCGGGGCCCGTCCCCGGGCGTGGTGAAGCACAGCACGGACGTGAAGTACTCCGTGAACTTCTTCAGGCCCGACACGAAGCCCACGTGGATGCTGTCTTGAAAGTTGGGTCGGGCCGTCACCATGGTAACCTCCTCTTCCTGCTCCGGCTCCCAGGCGATCAGCTGGGGAGAGGACGGCAAGGAAGGCAGGGCAGTCAGAAGGTTCCAGAAGAGGCCGGGCTGACGGACAAGGCGTGTCCAGGAGCCCAGTTCCCTGCGGCCGCTCCTCCAGGGAAGGGGTGGCAGGCCGATACCCACAGGCCACCGGGAGCCCGTGTCCCGGGAGCGCGCTTCCGTGGGCTGCTCTGCTCGCCGGGGGACGGCGAGGCACCGTGAGGCACGATGGCTTTGCAGATCCCACAGCCGCCCCTCCAGAGAGGGGGCTGAGATTTTACCGAGAAGAACCACGTGGCCTGTAGGTCCGTGCACAACGAAGATGGGGGCCCCCTTGTGCAGAAACCACTAAGAATTTCAAGGTGACGGCAGCGGGGCACCGAACCAGGACTGGGGTCCTTCTGAGCGTGGAGCCCTGAGCCACCCAGGAAGCCGGCCCTGCCTCTGACAGGCGAGGAAACTGAGCCCCAGAGAGGCTCAGCGACTGACTCTGTATCCCACAGCAGGCAGAGAGATGAGGTCTCTAATTCCGGCACCTGGCCTCCTCCCACCCTTTCCCCCCGGGGGGTTCTGAATTTGGAGCCGAGCGTTGGTTCGAGGTTAACTCTTATTCTTTAAACTTGTTCCCAGTTGGGATTTCAGTGTAAACCCTTCCCCAGAGACGGGCACCAGCCGGAAAACCCCGTGGAAAGGCAACACCTTTTTGTCTCATCCCCCTCCACAAGCACCACCCACGGCTGCGTAAGCTTCCTGCCTCCCCTTCCTCCTCCTCTTGCCTCTTTGTAAAAAGATAAAAAAAATCCTCATCCGAGGATATGTTTACCGGTGAGAGAGAAAAAGAAAGGGGAGGGGGAGGGAGGGAGGGAGGGAGAGGGAGAGAGAGAGAGAGAGAGAGAGAGAGAGAGAGAGAAACATCGATGGGAGAGAAACATGGATTGGCTGCCTCCCGTATTCGCCCTGACCGGGGATTGAACCTTAGCCTTTTGGTGTGCAGGATGGTGCTTCAAGCAACTGAGCCACCCTATCTGGACACTTCCTGCCTTTTCTAAAAAAAAAATATATATATTTTTTATTGATTTCAGAGAAATAGGGAGAGAGAAACATCCATGATGAGAGAGACTCATTGATGGGCTGACTCCTGCACACCCCCTCCTGGGGAGGGGGCCTGCCACCCGGGCATGTGCTTGACCGGGAATCGAACTGTCACCTCCTGGTTCACAGGGCCTCCTGGTTCCTAGGTCCACGCTCAACCTCGGAGCCACTCCTCCCGGGCTGCTCCTGCCTCTGGATCCCTCCCCTCACACTCGCGTTTCCCGGGGCCCTCATCTGTCTCCAGCCGCGGCAGCTGGTCGCGGAAACGCCCTCATTTATTTGAAGTTGATTAAACAGCAATGAGTGGCGAGAAGCAACACTCGGCGGGTCTTCCTGAGTGCGGGTATTTACGGGTCGAAAACAACACCCTGCCGCTGCCTCCTGATTAGCGGCCGCCCCTCGCACGCTCCATTGTCCCCTTCCACGGACACGTGTGTATGCGGGGTGTTTGGAAATCTAATCGCTATTGTGGAAAGATAGCCTACAGCAAGCTAATTAGACGCTAATTAGACCCTAAAAATACTAATCAGAAATCCTAAGTGGCATTTAATAAGTATGTTAAATATCCTCTTTATTTCAGTTATCTTGTTTCATAGCAATTAAATCGCCGAACTTCTTCCGAGTAGATTAAGAAACAAGTTTAATGTTTAATTTAATTAATGTAAATTTGAATTAATCACGCCATCAGGATGAATTGTGCGGCCTGTTCCCCATCGGCTGTGGAATCTGGGTGAACATCGTTGTTTGGGGTACAGGCCAGTTACACTTATTTCCATCAAAAACCAACCAACCAAGGATGGCTCTGGCTGGTCTGGCTCAGCAGAAAGAGCGTCGGCCTGGGGACTGAGGGGTCCTGGGTTCGACTTGGGTCAAGGGCAGGTACCTTGGTTGCAGGCTCGATCCCAGGTCCTGGGCAGGGCGTGTGCGAAGGCAACCAACCAATGTGTCTCTCTCACATCAATGATTTTCTCTCTGCGTCTATCTCCCTCCCACTGTCTCTAAAGACCAATGGGAAAATATCCTCAGGGGAGGATTAACAAAATAATCTATACTAATAAGAGCCGTGGGGTGATCAGGCCAGCAGGGGAGGGGAGTTGGGGGCAATCAGCCGGCAGAGGAGCAGTTAGGTGTCAAGCAGGCCGGCAA
The DNA here is from genome assembly GCA_027563665.1 of Antrozous pallidus. Taxonomy (NCBI): domain Eukaryota; kingdom Metazoa; phylum Chordata; class Mammalia; order Chiroptera; family Vespertilionidae; genus Antrozous; species Antrozous pallidus. The sequence continues at coordinate 49,200,289 of CM050526.1, forward strand.
GGGAGCAGTTAGGGAGTAATCAGGCAGGCAGGCGAGCGGTTAGGAGCCAGTGGTCCTGGATTGTGAGAGGGATGTCCGACTGTGGGATGAGGCCTAAACCTGCAGTCAGACATCCCCAGAGGGGTCCCAGATTGAGAGGGTGCAGGCTGGGCTGAGGGACACCTCCCCAGTGCACAGATTTTGTGCACGGGGCTTCTAGTATTTGCATAATGGGGCAGGATGCAGTCGTATAGGAAGAAACGAGGAATAGTTTCATATACTCCTACTGGGTGGGCTCCGGATGTAACCCAAACACAAAAGCAAGTGGGAGGAAGTGTGTGGAGTTCGTTGTCATTTCTCCAGAAGGGAGAGGACAGACCTTTAGCCATATATGTATGTACTTGCTTATGTTAAAAAAAAAAAAAAAAAAAACACCCACAAGCCCTAACCGGTTTGGCTCAGTGGATAGAGCGTCGGCCTGCGGACTGAAGGGTCCCAGGTTCGATTCCAGTCCAGGGCATGTACCTTGCTTTCGGGCACATCCCCAGTAGGAGGTGTGCAGGAGGCAGCTGATCGATGTTTCCCTCTCATCGATGTTTCTAACTCTCCCTCTCTCTTCCTCTCTGTAAAAAATAAAATATATTAAAAAAGAAACAAAACAAAAAACTCCACACAAAACGTAAGGAGAAACCAAAACAAACAAAAAGAAACCAAACCTCTGGGGGAGAGAGAATTCAGGCTGACTCCCCCTAAAATTACCACTTTGCTCTGTAGATTCAACTCTGGAGCCTTGTAAATGGGCGGCATCATTACAAAACGAAATGAAATTAGGAGAAATCAATCCCTAAACATCGAAGAGCACAGCGAGAGCAGCGAGCCGAGCCGTGCGGGTGCCGAGTGGCGGCCGCGTCACATGGAGAGAGACGGCCGCGGGACTCCGCAGCCCGGCCGTGGGGCGCCCCCTCCCGCCCCCCCCCCCCCGGGGGGCCCTCCGAGCGCGAGGGGCACCGCGTGCAACAGGAGCCGTGTTCAGTGATGGACGCGCTGCGACGCCTGTCCCGACCCCTCGCGGGCGTTTGGGGGACGGGCCGAGGGCACTGAGGACAGAGAGACGGACGAGAGACCCGGGGGAGGGTGAAGACGGCCTGGACTCGGGCCGCCTACACACCAGTCTGTGTTCGATCTCAAAACCAACAGCACGCGCGACAGCATGGCCTCGCTGTCCACGCACAGGCCTACAGACAGCACCAGAGCTGGAGGGACACCCCGAGTCCCAGACTGTGGAATCTAACTTTCATTTCCCCGAAGGCAGTGGTCGGCAAACTGCGGCTCTCAGGCCACAGGCGGCTCTTTGGCCCTGGAGTGTGGCTCTTCCGCAAAATACCACGTGCGGGCGCACACATACGTACAGTGCGACTGAAACTCCGTGGCCCCCACGCGGAAGTCGGTTTTCGGCTCTCAGAAGAAATTTCGATCGTTGTGCTGTTGGTATTTGGCTCTGTTGACTAATGAGTTTGCCGACTGCTGAACGGAGGGAACAAGACTCCTGGAAGACACGGCTGACCCCGGGCACGGGGTACGAAATGTAGACAGCATGGGACGTCTTGTCATACGATGGCAAGGAAGCTATCGAAGATTCGTGGGAGCCACGTCAAAAGGATTCATGAGTGCCCTTAGCTGGTGTTGCTCAGTGGACAGAGCATCAGCCTGCGGACTGAAGGGTCAAGGGCACATGACGGATTGTGGACTCGATCCCCAGTAGGGGGCAGGCAGGAGGCAGCCAATCAATAATTCTCTCTCATCATTGATATTTCTATCGCCCTCTCTCTTTCTCCTTCCTCTCTGATGTCAATAACGAAATACCTCTATATAAAACACTAATATGTAAACAGTGGAACAACCCTGGTCGCTATGATGTGCACTGACCACCAGGGGGTGCACACGGAACACGGCAGGTGAGGGCAGTAGGCGGCAGAGCATGGAACTTGGCAGGCGTCGGCTGCAGCGCGATGGTGGAGCAGGTGGGCGGGGGTGCCAGACCAAGACGGGGTGCCGGTTGCTGTCATCAGGGTGAGCCTCTGATGGTTACTGAAAATTCTTGCCTCCCGCCCGCCGCCGTTCCACCCAGCACTCACACCTCCTGCCGGTGCCGACCCCACTTGCACTGGCTGCAAGCGGTGGCTGCTGACCCTGATCATCCCTTGGGGCTTCTCCACGTCCCCCTGGTCCTGGGGGGGCGATCGGGACTGCCAACTGCCGTTTGTACCCACTGCCTGCCCCGAAGCTGTCGCTCACATCCACTGCTGGCGCCGGCCCCACTCGCACCCAGAGCCGGCATCAGAGCTGCTGCTTGGACCTGTCACTGGCGGCCAGCACCGCCCCAATGTTTGACACCCTCTGTGGGTGCGAGAGGTGGCTGCTGTCTCGATCACCCCCGAGGGCGTCTCCGCTTCCCCTTGCTCCTGAGAGGCGATCAGGGCAGCAGCTGCGGCTCGCACCGGCCCCCATCGCCCCACGCTGTCCGAGTGTGGGAGCAGCGGTGGCGGTGAAAGCAGGGCTGCCGCAGACAGGGGGCAGGGGGCCGGGGGGAGGGCCTACCCCTGTGCCCACTGCAGCCTCGCAGCCCCCCGTTCCTTTCAAGGCTAATGAATTTGTGCACGGGGCCCCTCGTATGTTAATAATAAAAGAAAAAAAAAAGAAAAAAGGAAAAGGATTTGTGAGTCAACCCGAAAAGGCCAATGCCGGGTCCATGTGGCATCACTAAGAATTATTATGGCGCCTGGCCGGTGTGGCTCAGTGGTTGAGAGTTGACCTCTGAACCAGGAGGTCAAGGTTCGATTCCTGGTCGGGGCACATGCCCGGATTTCTGGACTTGATCCCCAGGGTGGGGTGTGCAGGAGGCAGCCAATCAATGATTCTCTCTCATCGTTGATGTTTCTCTCTCTCTCTCCCCTCCTCTCCGATATCAATAAAAACTATATTTTAATAAAAAGCATTATAAGGGCAGTAGGCGGCAGAGCATCCTGAGACATATCAGAGGTGTTTTCAAGGATTGAGACATATCAGAGGTGTTTTTAAGGATTCTTAAGTACATAATTCTACCACCCCAATCCCCCCAATCCAAAGTCACCTGTCCCCTCAGCAGTTGCTAAGGAACCAGTCCATTGTTCTGAAAATCGCTCCGTCATGGGAGAGAAGGGAGTGTTTACCCAGCTTTTCCTGGATGAACGGTGCCTTTGGATAAACAACACGCGGGTAAGGAGAAAATTCATTTTTTTTTTTTAAAAAAGAAAGGCGCCAGCTAATCAATCAAGACAAAACCATAACTCCGGACTGTCCCAATTTTGCAATCCCATTGAAATGGCAGAGCGGCCCCACGACCCGCCTGCTAATGAAAACACACGCCGCCGTCCGGGGAGCGATGCTGGGAAATAAAACCCGCGGCCCCGAAGCTGAGCAGGCCTCTCGTTCCAAGTCCAATTTACGCAAAGGCAGTTTTCAGAGGCCTGTGTTCAATGGCCCCCCAGGGCCACAATCAGCCCGACCCAGACTGTGGGAAACTCTACGGCACAAATGACGGAGATCCTTAACTCAACAAACGGCTAGGAGGAAAAAATAAAAGAGCGAGAAAAGAGAGAGGGGATCTGTAGATCAGCAGAGACCTAACCCCCCCTCTACCCCCCCTCCCCAACAGGAGCGACAAAGAAACGCCAAACCAAACCAAAGCAGATGCAATTGTGCGGCTCTCATCTGGATGCCAAAGCAAACAGAACAACTGGGAAGAGAAACAGTGTAGCAACGAGGGAAATTTAAATCCCAGCGGTATCTGATCGAATTAAAGGGACTGCTGATCGTTTCAGGCCCGAGACTGATAACGGCTGAAACAGAGACTTGATACTGTTTCTCGACGGAAATATTTATGGGTGACATGAGACTCCAGGGGCGTGGCTGAGGGTTCGAGGGCAGACGGGATGTGTTTGGCTGTGAACCGGTAACTTCTGAACCCGGGGATGTGTGTCTGGCTCGCTACAAGCCTCTCTCTACTTTTGTAGGCGTTTGAAACGCTTCACAATTAAAAGGGGGGAAAGGCCATTTCCACTGAGGTCTGCGGGGACCAATCCTGCTTTTTTTTTCTCTCTCTCTGTGATACTGAAGGCCACAGAAGCAAGAAACAGAATCCCCGCTTGGACCCATTTGTACTTAGAAAAAAAAATCACTGTCCTTATTATTTTACTAGAGGCCTGGTGCACAAAATTTGTGCATAAAAGGCGGGGGGGGGGGGGGGCGGTGTCCCTCAGCTCAGCCTCCACCCTCTCCAATCTGGGACCCCTTGAGGGATGTCTGACTGCCCATTTAGGCCTGATCCCGGTAGAATCGGGCCCAGGGCAGTCGGACATCCCTCTCACAATCCAGGACTGCTGGCTCCAAACTGCTCGCCTGCCTGCCTCCCTGATTGCCCCTAACCACTTCTGCCTGCCAGCCTGATCACTCCCTAACCACTCCCTTGCCAGCCTCATTGATGTCTAACTGCTCTCCTGCCAGCCTGTTTGCCCCCAACTTCCCTCCTCTGCCAGCCTGATCACCCCTAACTGCCCTCCCTTGCAGGCCTGGAACCTCCCAAAAGCCCTCCCTTGCTGGCCATCTTGTGGTGGCCATCTTGTGTCCACATGGGGGCAGCCCTCTTGTGTGTTGGAGTGATGGTCAATCTTCATATTACTCTTGTATCAGATAGGACAATAAACGCAAAGGACACCTTTTCCTTTCGATGTAAGAAAAAGTGCAGTCTCTGAAGCTTAAATCTGAGCTCTGCAGTTCCTCGGACTTGGAACAACTTACTTGCTGCCCGTGCCCCAGTTTCCTCTTCTGTAAAATGGGGCGATGCCGACAAGGCTGTTTGGAGCTCTCGTGCGGCTTGCATGAGAGAGGAAAGATAGCGCAGCTCTGGCATCCCACTCGGCACGTAGCAAGTGCTCCGTGTGCGTGAGCTGCTCTTACTTTCCTGCTCGCTGCTGCGTTCTAACATCTGGGCAATCCACTCCCTGACTCGGATTGGGCGGCTCCTAGGGGCTGGGCAGGGCGAGGCTCGGTGGGCTCTGCAGCCTCCTTCAGTTCTGGCTCTCACGTCCTGGCCACCTGGCCGGCCTTCTCGGTGCCTGGGGGCCATTGCTTTACAAGGTTGCAGCCCAGCCCTCCCGTCTGGGGAAGAAAACTGAGAATCGGCAGCACAAAGCCAACTGTTGGCTCTCAGCTCCTCAGCAGGAGTCGGGCTTCCCCCTTCTCTCCTCTGCCTCCCCCCGGAGTCCCAATTAGCAGGCTTTCCAGCCAGCCAGGGCTACCAGCCCTCAGCCGACAGGTGCACCTGCCCCCCCCCCCCCCCGCACTGCGGTGCCCTCCTGGGGGGAGAGGGGGAGAGTGAGAGGGCTGAGGCTGGGCGTGGCGGCTCTGGCCCATCCCCCTTTGTCTGCTTAGAATCGAAGAGCCAGGCCCTGGATTGGGAATCAGCAGTGATTCCAAGAGAGGAATGAGAGGAGGCCCAGAGACAGCCGAAGGGACCCCACACTCAGCTGGCAGACGGTCCTCTCGCCCAGCCACGCCGGACGGCAGGGGGAGCGGCCAAGGCTGCCAGTCCCAGAAGCGATCTCGCTGTCGCACACGTGCAGACCCAGCGCAGAGGGCGTGTGGGAACCTTCCGGAGCGAGGTGTCTGCCATCACCCGACCCTGGGCTCAGAGCGAGAGGCTGCAGTCTCTCTGGCCCTGGTCCGGGCCGGTCCCAGCCGGCTCCTGACACTGCCCTCAGACACTCTGCCTCCCCCCCATCTGGAGGGGCCGGCCGCCTCCTCCCACCTGCCCGGTCCGCTGGGGCCAGGCTGCAACTGGGGCACAGGGCGCGCTCCTGGCTCCTCGGGGAGGGAGGAGAGGCCAGGCATGGGACCCAGGGTCTGGGTTCTGGGAGGGGACGTGAGAAGTCCTGGCTTTTAGCGCAGTTAGAGTTACAGCAAATTTACTGCCACTGCCATCACCGGTACTACCACCGTTACTGCCACACTTACTGTGACCATCATTACTGACCTGCTTACTGTCACCAGGGTTACTGCCACTGCCATCACCGGTACTATCACTGTTACTGCCACACTTACTGTGACCATCATTACTGACACTCTACTGTCACCACGGTTACTGCCACTGCCATCACCGGTACTACCACTGTTACTGCCACACTTACTGTGACCATCATTACTGACACTCTTACTGTCACCACCGTTACTGACACTCTACTGTCCATCACGGTTACTGCCACACCTATTGTAACCATCATTACTGACACTCTACTGTCACCACGGTTACTGCCACTGCCATCACCGGTACTACCACTGTTACTGCCACATTTACTGTGACCATCATTACTGACACTCTACTGTCACCACCGTTACTGCTACACTTACTGTGACCATCATTACTGACCCGCTTACTGTCACCACGGTTACTGACACTGCCATCACCGGTACTATCACTGTTACTGTCACATTTACTGTGACCATCATTACTGACCCGCTTACTGTCACCACGGTTACTGACACTGCCATCACCGGTACTATCACTGTTACTGCCACACTTACTGTGACCATCATTACTGACCTGCTTACTGTCACCACGGTTACTGCCACTGCCATCACCGGTACTACCACCGTTACTGCCACACTTACTGTGACCATCATTACTGACCCGCTTACTGTCACCACGGTTACTGCCACACTACTGTCACCACGGTTACTGACACTCTACTGTCACCACGGTTACTGACACTCTACTGTCCATCACCGGTACTACCACGGTTACTGCCACTGCCATCACCGGTACTATCACTGTTACTGCCACACTTACTGTGACCATCATTACTGACCCGCTTACTGTTACCACGGTTACTGACACTCTACTGTCCATCACAGTTACTGCCACACCTATTGTAACCATCATTACTGACACTCTACTGTCACCACGGTTACTGCCACTGCCATCACCGGTACAACCACTGTTACTGCCACATTTACTGTGACCATCATTACTGACACTCTACTGTCACCACGGTTACTGCCACTGCCATCACCGGTACTACCACCATTACTGCCACACTTACTGTGACCATCATTACTGACCTGCTTACTGTCACCACGGTTACTGCCACTGCCATCACCGGTACAACCACCGTTACTGCCACATTTACTGTGACCATCATTACTGACACTCTACTGTCACCACGGTTACTGACACTCTACTGTCCATCACGGTTACTGCCACACCTATTGTAACCATCATTACTGACACTCTACTGTCACCACGGTTACTGACACTGCCATCACCGGTACTACCACCGTTACTGCCACACTTACTGTGACCATCATTACTGACCTGCTTACTGTTACCACGGTTACTGACACTGCCATCACTGGTACTACCACTGTTACTGTCACACTTACTGTAACCATCATTACTGACACTCTTACTGTTACCACTGTTACTGCCACATTTACTGTGACCATCATACTGACACTTTAACTGTCACCACGGTTACTGCCAGGCTTACTGCTACATCAGTACTGACACTTATCACCATTACTGCCACACCTACTGTGACCATCATTACTGACACTCTACTGTCACCACGGTTACCGCCACACTTACTGCTACCGCCGTTACAGTCTCTGTCCCTGCTACTGTTACTATTGGTTGTGGGCTGAACTGTTTCTCCCGAAACGCAGACACTGAAGTCCTCAGGCCCAGGCCCTCAGAAGGTGCCTGTCTGGAAGCCCCCTTTAAAGGGGCAGTTCGGTTAAAATGAGTCTTTGGGGTGTGCCCCCGCCCACCTGACTGGGGTCCTTGTAAAGCGAGGGGATGTGGACACGGACACGCGCCGAGGGAAGACCACGCGAGGCACAGGGCGACGGCCGTCTGCGAGCCAAGGACCGAGGCCGAAGCGGCGGCCCGCCCTGCGGACACCTGGGCCCCGGCTTCCCGCCTCCCGCCCGGCGAGAGGAGGAAGCGCCGAGCCCCGCAGACCGGGGCACCGGGCGACGGCTCCGGAGCAAACCCACGCATTCCTGCCGCTACGGCTCCCCCGGCCGTTCTCCGAGCACCTGTCACGTGTGTGTCCTGCCAACATGTTACCGTCACCGTCTCGTCTGGCCCTCGCACGGCCCCCAGGACAGGCCCGTGGTCTCCGCTGCCGGCAAACGGGGTCCGAGGTCACCGGGGTTCCCAGCAGCCGGCACAGTGCATGGGGCTGGGCCCCACAAAGACGGACTGAGGAAGCTCAGCGAGATGGCAGGCCTGTTCAGGGAGCCAGCAACAGGCAGCTTGGGCTGGGACGGCAGCCCAAGTCCCCCGAGGCCTAGCCCCGAGCCCTTCACGGGCGAGGGGTCAAGTCCAGCCGAGGACACAGGACCCAGCAGGATGCCCGTGAGGCGGGTCCTGGACTTCAATGGCCCGTATTCCTCCGTCAGAAACCAACCCGGTCTGTTCGCCAGCCGGTGGCTCAGAGCACGTGCCCTGGCCTGGGTCCCAGTCTGGGTTATGGCCACCCTCCCACTGCCCGTGCCTGGCCTTGGAGAGGGTCCGTGGGCCCTTTTCCTTGATCACACGTCCTCTGCTGGGTCTGAACCAGTGGTGGGCAAACTCTTTAGTCAACAGGACGACGATTGAAATTTCTTTTGAGAGCCACATTTTTAAACAACTTCTTCTAACACCACTGCTTCAATAGACTGGCCCAGGCCATGGTGTTTTGTGGAAGAGCCACACTCAAGGGGCCACAGAGCCGCCTGTGGCTGGTGATCCGCAGTTTGCCGACCAGGGGTCTGTACCAATGGTTCTGAAAACATACAAGAGGACTCCCTCCTGCGCGCCCCCTCGCCCGGGCCCCCGAGCGCATCTCCCAGCGTCCTCCTGGGCCGAGGGCAGCCTCGCGTACCTTGTAGCCCTGGTTGATGCCGTTGATGAACTGGGGGCTGGGGGCGTTCCAGGTGAAGCGGATGGTCGTGGAATTGGTGGCTTCTGCGTGCACGTTGCCCGGAGGGACCGTGGGGACTGGAGGAGAGGAGAGCAGAGCAGGGGTTGGGGGTGCAGGGCCGCAGTTAAGTAGAGGAAACGCAGGGAAGGGGTCTGTGGGCTCTGCTTGCCCCCCGCCCCCCTTCCTGTGTAGACCCAAACGCCTTCTTTCTCTTGAAGAGTTTGCAGTAATAAAGCTTGTCTGGCCCAAAGAGAGAGAGAGGGAAACATCGACAGCCGGTGTGGCTCAGGGTCGACTTGTGAAGCAGGAGGTCACGGTTCAGGTCCTGGCCAGGGCACTTCCCCGGGTTGCAGGCTCGATCCTCAGTAGGGGGCGTGCAGGAGGCAGCCGATTTATGATTTCCTCTCATCATCGATGTTTCTATCTCTCTCTCCCTCTCCCTTCCTCTCTGAAATCAATCAATAAATAAATGTGTGTGTGTGTGTGTGTGTGTGTGTGTGTAAAATAAAGCTTGTCTGACCTATTCTCGGGATCCGGACAAGGGAAGCGCTGGATATGAAACACCCGGTGCGTTAGGGCCAACGCTAAAACGTAAGCTGGTTCATGTTCCAGTTAACGTGCGCCTTCCCAGAAGGCCCCTGAACCCCCGTCACCTCCGCCCGCACCAAGCTCCGCCCCCATCCCGCTCTTCCGCAGGCCCCCCCCCCCCACGGAGCAGGGCACACCCACCTCCCTGCAGGGTCCACTCGGTGACCTTGGCGCTGTAGACGCCCAGCCCGGCGCCGTTGTAGGCGGCCACCTCGATCTCATAGTTGGTCCAGATGATGAGGTCCTCCAGCAGCAGGTTGTTGACGTCGGCGTCCGTGATGTTCTTGAACTGGTACCCGACGGGCAGCCCGGCCAGGCAGTACCTGAGGGTGGGGGGGGGAGGAGTCGGGGGCCGTGGTGGGCGGGGGCTCGCGTGCCTCATCCAGCGGCCACCTGACTGGTTAACACAGGTCTTGGGGACCAGTGTGTTTTTTTAAAAATATACTTTTATTTTATTTAGAAAATGTATTTTTATTGACTTCAGAGAGGAAGGGACAGAGAGAGAGAGAAACATCAGTGATGAGAGTATCAGTGGCTGCCCACACTGGGGATGGAGCCTGGGTCCTGGGCCTGGGTCCCGGCCGGGACTTGAACCGTGACTTCCTGGTTCACAGGTTGATCTTCAACTACGGAGCCATACCACCTGTCCAGGTGCATCTTCTTTATTTTTTAAAAAATATATATTTTATTGATTTTTTTTACAGAGAGGAAGGGAGAATGATAGAGAGTTAGAAACACGGATGAGAGAGAAACATCCATCAGCTGCCTCCTGTGCCCACAACCAAGGACCGGAATCAAACCCGGAGCCCTCAGTCCACAGGCCGACGCTCCATCCACGGAGCGCCCCCCCCCCCCCCCCCACCCCCGGGGCTGGGCGCATTTCCTTCTCCTTCCAGGACAGCGGCTCTCTGGCTGGTCACCCCCGAGGGCAGAGAGGAAAGCGAACCCGAGGCTGCCCACGCCGGCATTTCTGCCGCCACCAGAACAAGAACACCGGATGAGGAAGGGGCATCTACAGGCAGGTCCCGGCGGCGGGGCGCTCAGAGGACCACGATGCACTGCCCTCAGGCTCTGCCTTGGGAAGCTAGGGCCCCGGATGATTTGGGGGCTATTCTACCCAGAGCAGCGGTCCTCAAAGCCTTCGTGTGCGTGGAAATCAGCCGGAGGCCTGGCTAAAACAGACCGCTGGGGCCGAAACCGGCGTGGCTCCGTGGATAGAGCGTCGGCCTGCAGACCGAAAGGTCCCGGGTTCGATTCCGGTCAAGGGCATGTATCTTGGTTGCAGGCGCATCCCCAGTAGGGGGTGTGCAGGAGGCAGCTGATCGATGTTTCTGACTTTCTATCCCTGTCCCTTCCTCTCTATGGAAAATCAATAAAATATATTTAAAAAAACACACACAGATTGCTGGGGACCCCCCACCCCAATGCTTCCCATTCAGGTCGGGGTGGGGCCTAGGAGTGGTTTCCAGGGCTCTCCCTGCTGGAAGTCCCTCTAGACGTCTAACCGCCGTCCCTCCTCCCACAGGGGGTGCTTTTCTTGCTGCCTGATCCCTGCTAGATGGCGGGGGGCCCGTGTGAATTCGCTCGTTCTCCAGTCCACTCCCGATGCGCCCGGTCCACGCCCCCCCCCCGGGCGGATTCCCACCTGATGACGTAGCCCTTGAGGAGGCCGTTCTGGTGGTTCTCGGGGGGCGGCTGCCACTGGATCATGATGGACTGGTTGGTGCGGCCGCTGGCGATGACGTTCTGCGGCGGGGCGCTGGGCGGCTCCTCGGGGAGCGAGACCCTGGAGAGGAAGACACCGGAGCGGGTGGGGTCTTCCCCCTCGGAGCTCTGAGGGCAAACACCGGAGTTTCCTGGGTCCGGAGGAGGCCGGACCCTGCCCCGCTCTGCTCCCGGGTGATGCACCATTGCTGTGTGCTTTTGGGCAAGTCCCTCAACCTCTCTGAGCTTGTTTCTCCGTCTGTAAAAGAGACGGAATAAAGCTCGACTTGGCCCTAACCGGTTTGGCTCAGTGGATAGAGCGTCGGCCTGCGGACCGAAGGGTCCCGGGTTCGATCCCGGTCAAGGGCATGGACCTTGGCTGTGGACACATCCCCAGTACGGGGTATGCAGGAGGCGGCTGATCGATGTTTCTCTCTCATCGATGTTTCTGACTCTATCCCTTTCCCTTCCTCTCTGTGAAAAATCAATAAAATGAGATAAAATAAAACTCCACTTGCCTGTCTATGAGACTGACAGGGGCTCAGACGACACAATGGACGCACGAGTCTTTCGAAAACGCGGGGAAGCGCCGGATGTATGTTTTCTGTGCAGCCCGGGAGGCGGGCCTCCGTTTCCCGCGTCAGAGCAGCAGTGTGAAGCTGATGATGTCCATCGTGAGAGGCACGTATTTTATTTTTTAAAATATATTTTATTGATCAGGCGCACCGGTCTAGCATGCCCCACCTGGACATCGGATTGCGTTCACCACCCCAAGTCAGGTCTTCCGCCACCACTTACGGCCCCTTTACCTTCCACCTCCCCTGCCCCTCCACCTCTGGAAACCACCATACTGCCCTCTCTGTCTATGAGGGTTGTTTGCATTTTTTTTGGCTTAATCCCTTCCCCTTTCCCACCAGCCCCCTTTCTTAGCAGGGTCCTGTAGCTCCGAACCTCTGGGCCGTGTCCATTTTATTCCCCGCACCGGCACCACCTCTGGTGGCCACACACGGCCTGGAGCATAGTAGGTGCTCAATAAACAGAGAGAACAAGTTCTACGACCACTCTCCGTGCTAGGCTGTTACCGGCCACTGTTCCCTCCCGTTAGGCGTCATGGCCCCCGGCTTTCTCCCGCTCTCCCCTCCCCCCCCCCCCCCACCCGGGAAATCCAGAGACAGCTTGTTAGCGCCGGGCGAAACCACAGGAGCAACTTAAGCCAGAGGCCTGTGGACACACCTAAGAGCATCTTTTAAAAAGAAAACCCTAGTCTCGGCTCCCTTGTCAATTATTAGCTGGCGCGGGTGCGAGGGTTTATTCCTGGGCTCTCCGATCTGCTCCCTTGCCACGTGTCTATGCCAGCACCACGCTGTCCTGACCGCTACGGGTTCGTAGTCAAGTTCAATGCCAGGAAGCGCGGTGCCTCTGGCCGTGTCCTTTCTCGGGATTGCTTCGGCCACTGGGGATCTTCTGTGGCTCCCTGCGAATTTTAGGATTGTCTTTCCCTAGTTCTGTGAACAAAGGCCAGGGGGATTTTGCCAGGCCTGGCACCGACTCTGTAGAAGGCTTTGGCGACGGGGGCATCCCTAACGATGTTAATTCTCCTCCACGGGGACGGGAGGAGTATCACCTCTCCGACAAGTGGTGTGGGAAGACTGGATAACCACATGCAGAAGCACGAAAGTGGACCCCTCCCTCACACCACTCCCCAAAGGAACTCGAACTGGACGAAAGATGTCAGTACAGCCCCCGAAACTGTAAAACTCCTGGAGGAAAACACAGGGGAGCCCCTTGACCCGGCCTCGGCGGCGACTGCGTGGATATGACAGAAAAGGCAGAGGCACCAGAAGTAACGATAAACGAGCGGGACCACATCAAACGGAAAGGCTCTGCACGGGCAGGGGACCCCCACCAGGACGAGGGGCCCCCTAGGGAACGAGAGAAAACACCCGCGCACCGTCCGATGAGGGGCTGATACCCCAAAAGATAAAGAACCCACACAGCTCCACGGCAAAGGAAAAAGAGAAGCAAAACCCAAAACAACCCACCAACATGGCAGAGGTCCTGAACAGACATCTGCCGACAGAAGACACACACGTGGCCCACAGGCACGTGGAAAGGACCAGTTACCAGGGAGACGCGAATCAAACCCCCCGGGACGTCACCTCACACGCGTCAGAGCGACTGTCCCCGAGACGGGAAGGGACCGGCGGGTGAGGGCGGGCGGGCGGGCGGGAAGGGACGCTGGGCACTGCCGGGGGGCTGTCAACTGCGACGGCGACTCTGAGAACCAGCGTGGAGGTTCCTCAAAACGGTCGAAGCAGAACGAGCAGAGACGGCTGCACCCCCTGCCCGTCGAGGCTCCAGTCACAACAGCCAAGGAATGGACGCAGCCTAAGCGTCCGTCCAAGGATGAACAGACGAAGATGTGGCGCATACACACATGCACACACACATATGCACACACTCATACACACATGCACACACACACGCACATACACACTCACACACATATGCACACACTCATACACACATGCGCATACACGCACACACACACACGCACACACACACACACACCCACACACACTCACACCCATATGCACACACTCATACACACACTCACACATATGCACACACATGCACACACACACACACCCACACACACACTCACACACACTCACACCCATATGCACACACTCATACACACACTCACACATATGCACACACATGCACACACACTCACAGACACATGCGCGCACACACACACATACACATATGCACACACTCACACACACTCACAGACACACGCACACACAGAGGAATATCACTCAGCCACGCGCAAGGAGGAAGTCCTGCCGTCTGAGACAGCGTGGATGAATCCCGAGGCACGGTGCTAAGTGAGAGAAGTCAGAGAAAGACAGACCGTTTCCGATTATCACTCAGACGTGGGTGGCCTCTAAAGAAGCCGAACTCAGAGAAACCGAGAGCAGAATGGTGGCCAAGTAAGCCCAGGGTGTGGGGTGCACGGGGTTCTGTCGGTCCAAGGGCAGGACTCTCGTGGTGAGATTAGCAGGCTGGGGGGGTCTAATGGATAGCAGGGAGACTAGAGCTACGATCATGTGTGTTACGCGTGAACGTGGCTCAGAGAGGAGAGACCCCCAAAAGGGGAACACGGCCCTGGCCGGTTTGGCTCCGTGGATAGAGCGTCGGCCGGCAGACCAGAGGGTCCCGGGTTCGATTCGGGTCGGGGGCACGTGCCCTGGTTGCAGGCTCCTCCCCAGCCTGGGCCCCGATTCGGGGCCGACGCAGGAGGCAACCGGTCGATGTGTTTCTCTCACATCGATGTTTCTCTCTGTCGTTCCTCCTTCCACTCTGCCCGAAGCTCAACGGGAAGATACCCTTGGGGGAGGACTAACAAACAAAACGAACCGGTAATGAACGTGCAATGGGAGGGACGTGTCAGCCAACCACCGTGGTAGTGGGGACATCACCCTGCAGGACATGAGTGCAGCAGATCAACCGCGGCACACCGGAACGCCCGCGATGCTGTGTGCCAATCAGCCCTCCGGAAAGCTGGAAAAAGTAAACTGGAAAACAGAGAGCAGAGGCCCGGCTTGGGCGCAGGAGGCTGCGGCTGCCATGCTGACCTCTGCACCCTCCGCCTCACAGGCAGAGCCGCCGCCGCGGCGAGGGGCTGCCTTCGCCCCGACACAGGCGGGTCCTGCTCTGATGCTTTAAAACGGACGGCCCGCTGCTTTTAATCCGTTTCCATCATTTAAAAAAATATATATTTTATTGATTTTTTACAGAGTGGAAGGGAGAGGGATAGAAAGCTAGAAACATCAATGAGAGAGAAACATCGATCAGCTGCCTCTTGCACACCTCCTACTGGGGATGTGCCCGCAACCAAGGTACATGTCCTTGACTGGAATCGAACCCAGGATCTTTCAGTCCAAAGTCCAACACTCTATCCACTGAGCCACGCAGTTTCAGCTGTTTCCATCGTTTTTAAGAGTGCTTTAAAAATATATATTTTATTGATTTTTTACAGAGAGGGAGAGGGCTAGAAAGTCAGAAACATCGATGAGAGAGAAACATCGATCAGCTGCCTCTTGCACACCCCGTACTAGGGACGTGCCTGAAACCAAGGTACATGTCCTCGACTGGAATCGAACCTGGGACCCTTCAGTCCAAAGTCCAACGCTCTATCCACTGAGCCACACCGGTTTTGGCTAAGAGTGCTCGGTGGAAAGCCTGGCAGGGCTGGCATCCTGCCAGGCACCGGCTGTGGGGATGGGAGCAGGTCTGCGTCCCCCCGGAAACGCACGCCGGGTGAACGGGTGGCAGCCTGCGGGCGTGCAGGGCGGGAGGGGCAGGTCTCAGAGCTCGCAGTCAGAGGGTGACTGAGCTTGGCGGATGCCTGGCCCGCGCCGGGCACTGCTCACAGCGCTTCACGCATGTGGTTTCGCGTCGTCATTACCATCTCCCTGGGAGGCAGGAGTGCGTACGGCGACCCCATCCCACGGATGCGGAGCCTGAGGCTGGAGGGCCCAGGGAGAACCAGCCAGGACCTCCGGCAGCCCGGCCACGGTGGATCAGACAGCCCCTCGGGGCCCCCCCCCCCCGCCCCCCCGAGCCCGGCCCGCACCCTGCTCTCACCTCTCCGTGTCCTTGCTGAACTGTCCTTTCCCCACATCGTTGACGGCGCAGAGGCGGAACTGGTAGGAGCGCGCGGGGACCAAGCCCTTGACCACCACCGAGGTGGCCTCGGGGTCCACGCTGGCCAGGAGCACGGCCCACGGGGCATCTGCAGGGGCAGAGGGCGGAGGCAGAGGTGGGCATCTTGCGGGGGGGGGGGCATGCCTCTTACCCCTGCTCCCAGCAGGGCCTGGCCTCTTTTGGGCGAGCAGAGGGGTGCCGCCCCCGTTGGGGTCCAGTAGAGGCCGGTCCATCCCTCTTTTGGTCCCTGGGCTGGGTGGCGGGAGGTGGGAGGGAGGGAGCTGGAGGCCGCTGGGGCGGAAGCAGCGCTCCCGGGAACCGAGACGCATCCGTCTTTTCCACCTTCTCCCCCTCAGATGTACGAGCTCTGGGCACACTTATTTAAAGCGCCGTTTGAGTTACGCATGCTAACTCTGGAGCTCACACCCCGTGCCTGGTGAGTGTCTTGTTCAATGGTCACAAGGACCCCAGGGAGCCGACGGGGTCATGTGACAGCTGAGGCGGCTGAGTCTCTGGAGGGAAGGGTTTGCCCGGAGGCAGAGGCCGGGGAAGTGGGCGCTGGAACCCCCGGCTGAGCCCCGCCCGCCCTGCCTGCCGCGGGAGCCTTACTGTTCTCCGACATCTCCAGCACGTAGCGGATCAGGGGGCTGTTGCCGTCGAAGGGCTTGGCCCAGGTCAGGTTGATGGCCCGCCTCTCCGCGGCGCTCAGCGTGGCCACGGGGTGCTCGGGCGCGTGAGGCAGCTGCCTGGAGGACAGAGAGGTGGCGGGGCCCCCCCTGGTGAAGTCTACAGTCCGGGGACACGCGGGCGGCCCGGCCGGGACTTGGATAGAACTCCCCTGAGACCCCGTGCTCGGCCATCCACCTGCACAGTCTCCTCTCGGGCCCGGAGCCCACCCGCCCAAAGCTACACCCAGACTCCCCGGCTCTGGCGGGGGGGGGGGGGGGGCGGCCTGGAAGGGTGCTTGTGGGCGTGTCCTGGGGGCAGGGGGGCGGTCCCAGGTCACCGGGGGGGCCTGCCACAAGGAGGCTCCTCGGGGCCGGGCGGGCGGCCCTCACCTGACCCGCAGGTGGGCGCTGCGCGAGTCGTTGCCGCCGGCGGAGAGCACCCGGCAGGTGTAGGTGCCGATGTCCCCCGACCACGTCTGGCTGATGTGCAGGGAGCCGTTCCTGTCCAGGCGCACGCGGGGGTTGCTCTCCACGCCCAGGGTGGCCCCGTCCTTCTCCCACACGTGCCTGAGGCAAAGCAGAACCGACAGGTAAACAGACGTGGAGAAGGGCCGGCCGGCGCGGCTCGGTGGTTTGAGCGCTGACCGTAAACCAGGGGGTCACGGTTCGGTTCCGGCCAGGGCACAGGGGCGCTCTGGTTGGGGGCTCGGTCCCCAGTCAGGGGCGGGCCGGAGGCAGCCAACCAATGATTTTCTATCATCATTGATGTTTCTCTCTCTCTCTCTCCCCCTCTCCTTTCCTCTCTGAAATCAAATATATTTGAGTTAAAATAAAAAATAAAAATATAGCCGAAACCGGTTTGGCTCAGTGGATAGAGCGTCAGCCTGCGGACTGAAAGGTCCCGGGTTCGATTCCGGTCAAGGGCATGTACCTTGGTTGCGGGCACATCCCCAGTAGGGGGTGTGCAGGAGGCAGCCGATGGATGTCTCTCTCTCATCGATGTTTCTGACTCTCTACCCCTCTCCCTTCCTCTCCATAAAAAAATCAATACATTATATATTAAAAAAATAAAAATATATTAAAAAACAGAGAGGTAGGGAAGTGGGGTGCTCTCCAGGGCTGGTCTCAGGAGAGAAGGTGGGTAGGGGACCCTGGTCCGCATCAGCCTCTGGGGCTGGTCTCCGGAAGCCAGAGCGGCCCGCCACCCCTCATCCCTGCGGGAGGGGGTGGCCCGTCCAGCAGAGTCAGCACGTTAGCTCGTTACCAGCCAATCACACCCTCGTCCAGGTCGAGGGCCGAGCCTGGCTGCTTTCCCCGGGAGTCACCGCCCAGGGGCCGGCACAGGCGTTCTCCCACGAGGTCGGGGTCACCGCCGGACAAAGAACGGAATCCCCGCCCAGGCCACCCGTGGCAGCGGTTGTATGAGCATCCTGAGGCCCTGCATCGCTGCGACAAAGTGGCTTCCGTGCCCAGAACATCACGCTCGCTTCGGCCGGCCGGCGCCGAGGGCGTCCGGAGACTCGCCCCGCGTGCCCGTGTCTGACCGTCAGACGTCTCCTCTGGGCCTGTCCCCGAGACATACAACCGTCTTGCCAAGAACACGCGTGGGCGGCCAGCTCCCGGGAGGCGCGCCGTGTCCGGGGTTCGGGATCGCCCGTGGGCCACGTTCCAACCACGTCTGTGTGACTTCAAGGCTCCTTTTGGCATCTGCGCTGGCACCACACGGGGCCGGTGCCCAGGGCCCACGTTGGGAGTTTCAGGAGCTGCTCCTCCCCCGGGGCCGAGATGGGTCCTCTGAGAGTGGGTGTTGGTCTCCGTCTAGCAGCCGAGGCCAACCTCGGCTTTCAGTGTCCAGTGTGGCCGGACAGACTGTCATATGCCCAGTGGCCACCAGATGGCGCCCCAGGATGCCGTTGCCTCTTGCAGCGCTGGAGCTGTTAGTCTAGGACAGTGGTTGCCACAGGCGGCTCTTTGGCCCCTGGAGTGTGGCTCTTCCACAAAACGCCGTGTCCTGAGCGAGTCTATGTTGAAGAAGTGGCGTTAGAAGACGTTGAAGTTTAAAAAATGTGGCTCTCAGAAATGTCAGTCGTTGTGCTGTTGATATCTGGCTCTGTTGACTAGCGAGTTTGCCGACACGGGGCTGGGAGGTATCAGTGCCGGGCCCCCCACACCATGTTGCACACACCACACAGAAGCGACAGAGGGGATAGCTACCTCCGAGGAAGCAGTCACGTGTTCACTCGGCCTCCCAAAGGGACAGTTTTCTCCCGGTTTTAGTTCCCAAAGCCTTCCCTCGGGCTGGCCCCCAGGGATCTTCACCCCAAGCTCGGTGGGGGCGGGGGGGGGTTCCCCAGATTTTCAGCCTTTCTCGCCGCCCGCCTGCCCGCCCGAGCCTCTCCAGAGAGTCCCGCAGTGGCCCAGGCGAACGGTGGGGGGACTCCGTGTGGGCACTTGCCCCTCCGGTGTGTGTCTCTGAGGACCATCCCAGGACCTCTCCTGGCCCGGCCCTTTCCGTCCCTTTCCTCCCACTCCTGCTCACCCACACCCTCTGCTGCCCACTTAGCGGGCGGAGGGTCTGGGTGGAGCCAGCAGCCCAATGCCCCTTCCTCCCCCGTTTCTCCACACCCCTTCCTCTCTCCCTCTCCCCCTGACATGGCCCAATTCAGTCCAAGCTCATTCTGCTCCCCCCGGCATTTATGCAGTGCCCCCGACACCCCAGCCCTGCACCAGGTCTGTAAATGCCCCCGCCCCCGCCCCCCAGGATGCTCTGAGCAACACCCACGTCCTTGTGCAGACACTCGCCCAGCTCCCAGCCGCCCTCCAAGCTGCCCTCCCCTTGGCCCCCCTGGGCAGGCCCCAGCAGCGGGAGTACCTGACAGTCACCCGGGGGTCATGGGCCACGCCACACACCATGGAGGCCTGGGTGCCCTTGATGACACTCTGGTCCTGGGGCGGCCTGGTGATGCGGGTCCGGGCTGAAAGACAGCAGGGGGCGGCGGTGAGGAGAGGGGTGGGTGGGCGCCAGAGTAACAGGCAAGAGGCGGGGGTCGGGAAGGGGGCGGCAGGCCACCAGACTGTGTGGCTGGACTCTGGGGGGTGGGGGTGGGGGATGAAGGCAGACCGACAGGTGAACAGGAAGTCCACAGAAAATATCCCTGCCCGTCAATAAGGGCACCGTGCCTCCAGGAGACCTAGGATCTGGGGAGCCACGTGCAGAGGGGGGGGCTCACTGGACGGTGCTCCCACACACCCGTGCGCGGGATGAAAATCCAGAAATCTGGGCGGGCAGGGTCCCCTTCCCAGCACACGAGTGGTCCAGGCAGGGTGACTGTAGGGTCACCTGCTTCCTGCCCTCACGCACTGCTCACCGGGCCACTGCCATGCATCCCACCCGGGAGGCCCACCGGTGCGTCTGTTCGGGTGCAGACTCCCCTGGCCCCCGGTGTGGGGGTGCAGAGTTGGAAAGGACTCGGGAAGTTTCCGAAGAGCAGGGGTCAGCTGATTACAGCCTGGGGTGAGTCACGTCAGGGGCTGCCTGGGTGAGCACACGTGGGCTGACAGCCACAGCCGTGGATCCAGGAGCATCTGTGGCCCAAACAGGTGTGGCTCAGTGGACAGAGCGTCGGCCTGCAGCCTGAAGGGTCCCGGGTTCGATTCCGGTCAAGGGCATGTACCTTGGTTTGTGGGCACATCCCCAGTGGGGGGTGTGCAGGAGGCACCTGATCGATGTTTCTCTCTCACCGATGTTTCTAACTCTCTATCCCTCTCCCTTCCTCTCTGTAAAAAAAAAAATCAATAAAAGAATATATTTTTAAAAAAGAATAGATCCAGAGACAAATGGTAGGGAGGTGGGGTTAGAGAGCAACCAAAGGACTTGTGTGCATGCGTGTTAGCGTGACCAATGGACACCGATGCCTCAGCGGTACTTTCTTGATAAAACCAAAGCGTTCGTTGAGGAGCTGTGACTGTCTGGCCCACAAGCCTGAAAGACTGACCTGGCCCAGCGGTCGGCAAACTCATGAGTCCACAGAGCCAAATATCAACAGCACGATGACCGAAATGTCTTTTGAGAACCACGTTGCTTAAACTTAAACGTCTTCTAATGCCAGTTGTTCAAAACAGACTCGCCCAGGCCGTGGTATTTTGTGGCAGAGCCGCCCTCCAGGGGCCAAAGCGCTGCATGTGGCTCGAGAGCCGGAGTTTGCCGACTACGGCTCTGGCCGGTCACAGAAGACATTGGCTGGTTCCTGCCTCGAGGCACGAAGACAGCTGCCCGTCCCCGCCACGTTCTCGCCACTCGGCCACGCTCGGTGCAGCCCTCGAACCCGCGGCATCCTCCACGGAGCCTGGGCCTCCCGGTCCCCCTCGTAAGAAGCAGGCCTGGCCGGGCAGACGCGGGCAGGCGGAGGTGCCGGCGTGCGAGGCGTGCTCTGCGGGGCGCCCTCACGCACAGCCCGGCATGGCGCTCCCCCTCCGCACACTCACCCCACACGACCAGGTCCGCGGAGGCTTCGTCCGCCCCCCGAGAGTTGGTGGCCAGGCAGGTGTAGGTCCCGGCGTCCGCGATGCGTGCGGGGCTGACCAGCAGGCTGCCCGACTCCAGGAGCGTGAAGCGCGGCAGCTGGACCGAGCCGCTGGCCAGGATGCGCTCTCCTGTGGGCGGCACGGGGCGGCTCAGGCGGCCGGACCGCTCACCCCACTCCTCCCTCCTGGACCCCCCGGCGTGGGGTCCGGGGGGGGATGGGGCTAGGCCGGCTCCCAGCTTCAGGAAGGCCGGGACTGGGGTGGAGACTGGGCTGCGGCTCCTGACCGCTGACAGCCCAGGGCACAGGGTCACAGAGCCGGCCGGCAGCCGGGAGCCCAGGTCTCCTGACGCCTCTCGCCCACCACACTGTCTGCCCTTCACAGGGCAGGCCGGGGTCTGTCTCCCCAGGCCGCTGGCCCCTGGCGGGGGAGGGGGGGAGGGCGGACAGCTGTGACGAGGTGGTGACAGGCCCCCTGCGGAGGAGGCTGCCCGAGAGTCACCTTCAGGAGCGGAGAGCGAGGAACCTGGTGGCTGGGAGCAGCCAGGAGTGGGGGTGGGGGGTGGAGAGGGACGGGGGCATCCCTGGCCAGGACAGACTCCCCAGTGCAGGGGACTAGGGAGGCCTGGCGCCTGGAGAGAGAGAGAGAGAGAGATAGAGATAGAGAGAGAGATAGAGATAGATAGATAGATAGATAGAGAGAGAGAGAGAGAGAGGGAGGGAGAGAGGGGGGGAGGGGGGAGGATGTGCAGTGTGTGCGCGAACCTGGGAGGACAGGTTTTCAAGGCTGTCTCTATTTAAACAAACCAACCCCACGCGCCTGTGTGGGGGAGATGGTGCAGGTGCGGGCCCTCGGGCAGGCGTGTCTGCGTGCACCCGTGTGCAGGCGTGTCTGCGCGCAGCCATGTGCAGGCGTGTCTGCGTGCACCCGTGTGCAGGCGTGTCTGCGTGCACCCGTGTGCAGGCGTGTCTGCGTGCAGCCGTGTGCAGGCGTGTCTGCGTGCACCCGTGTGCAGACATACGGAACGAGCCGGCGTGTCAGGTCTGTGTGTCTAGTCCCGTGTCTAGGCACACGCCTGGGGGTGGTGACCTTCATCCCACCCGTATGGACCGAGCACCTACTACGCGCCAGACTCTGCTCTAGGCTCCAGGGAGACAGCAGGGGACACAGCGGACAGCCCTGTCCTCGTAGGGAGCTGGGCAAGAAGCGAAGGAGGCGATCGTGCGTTTAGACGCCAGGGGCCAAGGCAGGCGGGCCGAGAGGGGGGCCTGGGAAAGGCGTCTCTGAGCCGAGGCGTGGAGGTGTGTGTGTGTGTGCGCGTGTGTACATGTGTGTACGTGTGTGCACACGGGGAGACTGTGAGGCTGACGGTGAGACACAGAGGGGCGGGAGGCACACAGAGAGGGTGCACTCGGGTGGCTGGGCGTGGCTGGCTCAGGCGTCCGGAGCCCCCTCCCTGCATCAGCGCCCATAGAACATGAATCAGGGAGCACGCCACCCCGAAGCACCCTGTCCCCATGACAGAGGGGACCCTGCGCTCAGAGGGCGTGAACAGTCACCCAAGGTCACAGGCCTCAGAGACACCAGCTGTGCCCCGAGCCTGGTGGGCGGCGGGGGGCACGACTGGGGCGTGACAGGGGCCCCCTTGAGTTGTGCCACGTGACCTTCACATCTGCCCCTGGGACCCCCACCCTACCCGCTGGTTCCGGCCTGGCTCTGAGGACTGCCCGCTCCCGCCCCCCCGACCCCCCAGAGCAGACTGGTCTCATCTACCTTTCTGCCAGGTGATGGCCGGCCGCGGGGCCCCCGACGTCTCACAGGCCAGCACCACGGACATGCCATCGATCACAGTGCTGTCCGGGGGGCCCCGGGTGATGTTGGGGGCGATGCCTGCGAAGGAAGACAGCGGGGCCGCTCAGCTGCGGCCGGGAGACCCCCCTCATGTGAGCGTCCCCCTCACCCTGCGCCCCGTTGGGGGAAGGCTGCAGGGGCCTCAAGGGGTCGCAGCAACGGGAAGGAGCCGGAGGATACTCGAGGGCTCCCCACGATACCCACCCCGCGGAAGCACCAGGTGACGCCAGTTCCCACCCTGCCTTGCTTCCCAAGCCTCCCTGGGAGGGAAACTGAGGTCTCCCCAGAGCAGCTCCCACCCCTGACAAGGCAAAGGGGTTCACCGTCATCAGACATGACACCGAGGCTCTGGCTCCTGAAAACAGGACGGTGACAGCCGCCAGGCATCGCCCGCTTCCCGAGCGGCCGCCGCCGCGCCCAGGGCCTGCGGGGCTCTGCCTCCTTCACGTCACAGCAGACGCCTCCTGTCCCCCCTCCCTGACCTCGGCCTCTCGGAGCCCTCTGCCCAGGTGGGTGTGGGTGCAGGGCTGCCACGCGGACCAGCCCGGGCCGCGCTCGCAGACGCTGCAGGCCCGGGGGCGCCCCCCCTGTCCATCCTGCCTCGGGGGCGACCCAGGTCCTCTCTGCCCGCAGCCTCTGGGCCCGGTGACCGGCTCTGCTGCGGAGACGAGGGCCCAGCAGCCGTGGCATCGGCAGAGCTTCTGTGTGGCCACTCAGTGCCACCCGAGGGCTGAGGCAGCTCCGTAAGGGGGCAGGGCCGCTACTGTCTCCCCAAAGCCACTCCTCGGGTTGGGACTGGCGAGTCGGGGAGCTGAGGTTAAAGTGCGGGCTTTTGCCCGGCCGGCCGGCGTGGCTTGGTGGCGGAGCGTTGACCTAGGAACCAGGAGGTCACAGTTTGATTCCGGGTCCGGGCACGTGCCCCGGTGTGGGGCTTGCAGAAGGCAGCCCATCGATGAGTCTCTCTCATTATGTATGTTTCTCTCTCTCCCTTTCCCTTCCTCTCTGAAATCAATAAAAATAGATGAAAAAAAATAATAAAGTGCTGCCCAAACCGGTTTGGCTCAGTGGACAGAGCATCGGCCTGTGGACTGAAGGAAGGGTCCTGGGTTCGATTCCGGTAAAAGGCTGCAGGCACATCCCCAGTAGGGGGCGTGCAGGAGGTAGCTGATGGATGTTTCTCTCTCATCGGCGTTTCTCTCTCTCTCCCTTCTTCTCTGTGAAAAACCAATAAAATGAAATAAAGTGCGGGTTCTCCTCTGTGGAGAAGGGAGCAGGCCGGCAGGGCTGGGCCGGGATAGGCCACATCAGCCTGCAGGGCGGGAACTGGGGCAGCCGGAATGCCCGAGCTTCCCAGAGCACCAGGGAGTCCGTCCTCAGCTAGGATTTGGGGGGGGGGGCACGTGGGGACCGAGGCCCCCCTTTGGGCACTGGACGCGGGGCTGCAGGAGCAGCGGGTGTAAGTGGCTCCTGCCCCCCTTGGCTACTGCCCGGGACGTGCTCTGGGACCCTGCCTCTGTTCTCCGGGGCCCCCGGCTCGGGGCAGAGCTGGCCCTGGGGGAGGGGGGGCTCCGGGAAGGACGGGCGGGGACTCACTGGTGACGGCCAGGTAGGTGGACGTCTGCAGCTCGCCGGCGGAGTTGCGGGCGAAGCACTGGAACATGCCGGTGTCGTCGGGCACCAGCCCGCTGATCTGCAGGCCGCCGTCCCCGCGCTGCCGGAAGCGGCTCAGCCGGGCCACCTCCACCACCGCCGCGTCCTTGTACCAGGTGATGGAGGGCGGGGGCACACCTGGGGGAGGGGACCCGCAGTCAGCCGCCAGCCCCCTCCCTCCCACCTCGGAGTGCACCGTGGAGGCTGGAGTCTGTGAGGGGGTCCCTGGGTGACTTGGTTTCTAGGATCTTCTCGGACGGCACAACTGGCCCTGGGAGCGGGGGAGGACGTTCTCAAATTCTTAAAGAGTGGGTGTTTCAGGACCATTTTAAGCATCCCGGATTCGTTCAGCTTGGGATGCTGGATTGGCTAAATGAGACTTCTGTTTTCTGCAACATTTCGCAAAGATTCTTGTGCACGCAGGGGACCTCCCGCTGGGAGGGGGTCTCTAACCCCACGCGACCACAGAGCCCACGGGAAAGAGCCCATAGAGGGGACCAGGACTCTTCGGGGACCCACAGAAGCCCCCGTACATGGTCCGCACAGCAGAGCAAAGGGGGGCTCCCTTTCCCTCTCAGCCTTCCCACTGATACCCCCACCCCCCACTTTCCCTCTGGGCCTCCTGGCTCAAATGTAATTTCCCAGAGAGCTCCCCACGCCTGCTCCAAAGCGCACCCCTGGCTCCGTGCCCCAAAGCCCGCCTGCATCTCCCGCCTAGGGTCTTGCACCCCGACACTCCACGGCCCCGTATTGCATCCACTCGACGATGCCCGTCCCTTCACGCCGTAACGTCTGCGAGAGCCGCTGTGTCTCCCGCGACAGCACCATGGCTGCACCGGCGGCCCGTTTCTCTCCAGCGGCACACACGCTAACGGGGCGTCTTACTCCCCTGGCGTTTTAGATGGAAGGAAACAAGGCGTCGCCGTTTGCTTATTGCGCCATCTGCCCGCCTCACGGGGACGCCCGCTCCCTACCGCAGGGCTCCGGCTGCCCGGCTTCCCCCCGCGTCTCCCCGGCCCGGGAACGGTGCTGGGCACAGGGCGAGCCGTCGGGAGACACGGCTGTTGACTGAATGCGTGGATCTCGCCTCCCCGGGGCGGGGTCCCTCTCCCTGACCCTCTCCGCCTGCTGAGCCACATGGTGCCTCCCGGCTCGGGATTAGGTCACATCCCATTGTCCCCCGTCTCCACTTGCAGTTCATCCTGGTTCCGGGCTGTGTGTTGGCTCAGCTGCCCCAGAAGTGGGGAGGGTGGCGATGGGGAAAGCAGGAATTAATTCCCCAGGAGCTCTGACAGGGGGTCAAGTAGAAGTGGTTGGGGGCGGGGAAGAGGGAACAATGTAACCCAGAAACCAGGCGGACCTTCCGAAGCACCTCTAGGGCGCGATGCACCCCCGTTCCCCTGGTTCTGACAATTGGGCGGCCTCCACGGCTCTCCAGTTAGGGGCGATGAGGGTCTGTCACCTATTCTGAAAGCACAGTGACCTGGGTTCACTTGTGCCCCCCAGGTTATGATAATGCAGGCTGACTCCCACGCCCAAGATTAGGGCAATGCGGCCTGTTTGTTTCCCGGGGGTCTGCTCAGTGATGGCGCCTGGAGCAGGGGGTGGAGCTGAGAAAAGGCCGGGACAGAGACAGGAGGGGCCGAAGGGTGGGGTCCTGTCCCCCTGGGTCCAGGCCGCCCGCTGGGTACCTTTGGCGCGACAGGGAATGTCCACCACTTTCTCCATCTCCGCCGTGATGTGTCTCTCCGGCTCCCTGACAAACTGAGGTGGCTCTGCGGGAAGGCGGGCGGGGGAGGGGATCAGAGCCAGGCTCCTCAGGACACACCCACGCCGGCCCTCCCCTGGCGGCCCCCAGCAGCCCGCCCGCCCGCCTCACCCAGCACAGACAGGTGGGCTCCGCGCACGGCGGAGGGGGCGCTGCTGCTGCGCAGCACGGCCTCGCACTCGTAGAAGCCGGCGTCGCTGCCCGTGGGGTTGGGGATGGTGAGCCGGCGGTTGTAGTCACTGAGTCCGCCCGACAGCGGCACCCCGTCCTTCTTCCAGAGGAGGTGCAGCTTGATCAGGGGCCTGGAGCGGGGGAGGGGCAGGCACTCAGCCACAGGGAGGGCAGGCAGGGGTGAGGAGGGAGGTGGGGGGGGCAGGCAGGGGTGAGGAGGGAGGTTGGGGGGCAGGCAGGGGTGAGGAGGGAGGTGGGGGGCAGGCAGGGGTGAGGAGGGAGGTGGGGGGGCAGGCAGGGGTGAGGAGAGAGGCCAGGGGGGCAGGCAGGGGTGAGGAGGGAGGTGGGGGGGCAGGCAGGGGTGAGGAGAGAGGCCAGGGGGGCAGGCAGGGGTGAGGAGGGAGGGGTGAGCAGGGAGGCCGGAGGGCAGGCCGCCTGGGTGTGCCCAGCCTCCCGGCATTTTCCAAGTGCAAGCCCTTAGGCGAGCTCCTTCAGAGCTCGGGGCCTCAGTTTCCCTGTCTGTAGAATGGGGCACCCGTGCTCGGCAGGGCTGGGGTGAAAGTGGATGCATGAAGGCAGGGGCAACCCTCGGAACCACTCCCCCCACCACACGCAGTCAACACGGCACAACACACAGTCAACACGGCACCACACACAGTCAACAGGGCACCATGCGCAGTCAACACGGCACCACACGCAGTCAACACGGCACCACACACAGTCAACACGGCACCACACACAGTCAACACGGCACCACACGCAGTCAACACGGCACCACACGCAGTCAACACGGCACCACACACAGTCAACACGGCACCACACACAGTCAACACGGCACACACGAAGTCAACACGGCACCACACACAGTCAACAGGGCACACACGAAGTCAACACGGCACCACACGCAGTCAACACGGCACCACACGGAGTCAACACGGCACCACACGCAGTCAACACGGCACCACACACAGTCAACACGGCACCACACGCAGTCAACACGGCACCACACGCAGTCAACACGGCACCACACACAGTCAACACGGCACCACACGCAGTCAACACGGCACCACACGCAGTCAACACGGCACCACACAAGTCAACACGGCACCACACACAGTCAACACGGCACCACACACAGGCACCACGGCACCACACGCAGTCAACACAGCACCACACACAGTCAACACGGCACCACACACAGGCACCACGGCACCACACGCAGTCAACACGGCACCACACGCAGTCAACACGGCACCACACAAGTCAACACAGCACCACACGAAGTCAACACGGCACCACACACAGGCACACGGCACCACACGCAGGGTGGAAGTGTTTGTTTCCTGCAGGGCGAACATGAGGGTCCTGGCCCTAGCTGGGTGGCTCAGTGGCCGAATCCGGTCAGGGGCACACACCTGGGTTGCAGGCCTGATCCTAAGCCCCAGTTGGGTGCGTGCAGGAGGCACCCATCCATGTGTCCCTCTCACAGCGATGTTCCCCCCCCCCTCTCCCTCTCCCTCTCCCTCTCTCTCTCTCTCTCTCTCTCTCTCCCCCCCTCTAAAAACCAGTGGGAAAATATCCTCGGTGACGACTGACAACGACAAGGGTGAGGGCCGTGCCCGCCCGGGAAGGGGCCTCGATGGCACCTGAGCACAGGGCTGCCCTCCGCAGACCCCCGTGGGCCGTCTCAGCACAGCCTGCCTGCAGGGAGGCATCGTGGGCAGAGGCCCCTGCCTGTCGCTGGGCTGCTCTGAGGACTGGAGGTGGGGGGACTCCCCCATCCCCGGCATCCTGGGCTGGACCGGCAGCCCCTAACTGCGCCCGGAGCCTGGCTCGCCCCTCGGCCCGCAGAGGACAGCGGCCTGCTTCTACCCGACGGCCTGCGACGCAGCTGGCACGGCGCCCTCTGTCCTTCCTTCGGGCCCAATGCCCTTCCTCTTTTCACGGGTCCTCGAATGCCACCCAGGGCCTCTCTGAATTCCCACAGGTCTCCTGGGGCAGCCCCGGTCGGGAGTGAAGGGGGGTGGGGAGTGAAAGGGGGCGGGGAGTGAAGGGGGGTGGGGGTGCGTGGGGAGAGGCGCTGCTCACCTGGCGTTGGCCACACACTCCATGGTCACCTCCGAGGTCCCGGCCACCACGCTGGTGTTCTTGGGAGGAATGATGATGGTGGGAGCGATGGGGTCTGCAGGCCCCCCTACATCTGGGGAGAGGCCGGGTGTTAGCCGGGAACGAGCCAGAAAGCCCATCTCCACCCAGCCCAGCGCCCGCCACAGGCTGAGGCCATGCCGCCATCCCTCCTTTTCCGGGGGCAGGTGCCCCAGGGCAGCCCCCGAGCAGCCCACGCTGAACCTCCAGACCCCTCCCCTCTCCTCCTCCTCCTCCGCGGAGGGGTCGCCACGGAGACCCACAAGGCCTCCCCTGGTCCCCGGCAATCACGCATCCCCTCGTCCCCCCGTCCTGTGAGGCCTCCGCAGCCCTCCCCCACCCACGTTGATCTCCTCGGCTTCCTTCCTCTAGTGCAGCCTCTCCCACCAGAACGCAGCCCCCCTGTACTGGGTTGAACAGCGTTCCCCCAAATTCGTGTCCACAGCAGCTACACGTGGGAAAAGGGGCTTTGCAGAAGTGAGCAGGCGGCGACGAGGCTGTCCTGCATCGGGCTGGCCCGCTGCCCTGCCCGATAGGACAGGTCCTGATAGGAGAGAGGGATTTAGACACAGCCACACGGGGGCAGAGGGGTACAGGTGCGGACAGAGGCTGGGATTGGAGCGATGCATCGACCAGTCAAGGGAACCAAGGATCCCCGGGGCTGGCGGAAGCGAGGGGAGGCGGGGAAAGCTCCTGGGCCCGCAGGCCCCCTGCTTTCAGACGTCTGGCCTCCAGAATGGCGAGAGAATGAAATCTGGATTAGCCTCTCAGGCGGGCACTTTGTTACCGCAGCCCCAGGAAACGCATACCCCTCCGATCCGATCTTTGCTTGCGACTGAATGGTGCCCCGCCCCCTTAAGTCCCCATGTTGAAGCCCTAACCCCCACGAGACTGTGTTTGGAGATGGACTACTTAGGAGGAAACTGAGTTCAATGAAGTCACTAGGAAGGGACCCCAGAGCTCACCTTCTCTCTCTCTCTCTCCCCCTCTCTCTGGCTCTGCCATGTGAGGACCCAGTGAGAAGGCGGCTGTCTGTAAGCCAGGAAGAGAGCCCCCCCCGGGAACTGACTGTGCTGGGCCCTGGCCTCGGCCTTCCAGACGGGGAGGTACACATGCCTGTGGCTGTCACCGGAGCCTGGGCGGACTCCGACAGTCTTGCGCTCCTCCTCCCTCCTCCCACATCTCCAGCACAAGAAACGCGGTCTGGCACACAGTAGGGGCTCACATACATTTGCCAGGTGAACGAATGAATGGAACGACGGATGTACCAACCCAGGGTTGACAGGGAGAACGGAGCAGGAGTGGGCTTTATTAAAACGGAACAGCCGGGCCGGCGTGGCTCAGTGGTTGAGCATCGCCCTACGTACGCGCCAAGAGGTCACTGGTTTGACTCCCGCCAGGGCACATGCCTGGGCTGCATCCCCAGTAGGGGGCGTGCAGGAGGCAGCCGATGGATGTTTCTCTCTCTCTCTTTCTATCCGTCTCCCTTCCTCTCTCTCTAAAATCAGTAAAAACATTTAAAACAAAACCAAACACCCCCTCCCCGCCCCCAAACCAAAACCTCCTCAGAAAGGCAGTGCCATGTCCTTTAAGAAGTGGTTGAGTCTTAATCTTTGTGGGGCAGGGTAGCCCCGATATTGGCAGAAACCCCCCTATCCCCTGCACGCCTGCTCGGGGCTCCTGAAAATACAACCCAGGACTTTTCTCCCACAGGAAACAAGTCATCTACTTGGCCCCCGTCAGGAGGCTGGGGGGCCCCAGGACAGCCACAGCCAGGACGACAGCGATAGGACATCCTTGATGGGAGGGCTCTCGAACCCCACCGCCATCCGCCACCCTGGTCAGCCCTGCCTGCGCCGAGGCCTGGCTGGGAAAGGGCCAGGTCGAATGGGAATAAAACGTCAAAAATAAAGTAAAATGAAGGGGGGAAGAGAGGAAGCGTCTACAATAAAATAATTGCAACAATATAAAAGCCTGTGTAGGGGCCATAAAGTGCGACCTGGTTGAAGGCTGCTGACACAGCCGGGCCCATAAAAGCGTGCTCCAAGGTGTTTATTATATCCGGGTGCGCAGGTACCCAGACGGATGGGTCCAGAGGAGGAGGACACAGACGGGCCCTGGGCGGTGCCCCACGAGGGAGCCGGGGGAGCAGAGCCCCCGGAGTTTAAAGATACAAGGCTGCCCCAGGGCCTCGGGCCGGCGTGGTGGCTTTGGGAGAGGAGAGGGGAGATGCTGACCCTCCATCCCACCCCAGGGACTCTGAAGCTCATGCTCAGACCCAGGCGGCAGCAGCCTTCAGGGCTCAAAGGGAGGGACAGGCAGGGGCCGGGGACGCTGGACCAGAGAAGGGGGGCCTGGGGTTCAGGGAGACCTGGTTCAATACCCCTATCTGCTCCAGGTACCCCCGAGCTGCGCTGGTCTGGTGAGTGCAGACTCTGGACACACAGGAGGTGCTCAATAAGCGACGGGCAGTCCTTCCTCCCGGGGATGTGCCTGCCTGTGCCTGGGACCCCTGGGGCAAACGGGACCGAAGGAGGGGCGTCTC
This sequence comes from Antrozous pallidus, assembly GCA_027563665.1. NCBI lineage: Eukaryota > Metazoa > Chordata > Mammalia > Chiroptera > Vespertilionidae > Antrozous > Antrozous pallidus. Next base: position 49,231,597 of record CM050526.1, read on the forward strand.
CTGATGTGGACAGCCCCGGGCGGGAAGAAGCAGAGGGACTCCCCCCATTTCAGCAAAGCAGGATCCTGCCGCCCACAGGCACAAGGAGGGGCACCCACTGAGATCCAGCCGCTCTGAGTCACCTCATTTAATCCTCCCAGCTTCCTGGGCCACAGGCGTCCTATCACAGCGGAGGAAACGGGCTCTCGGGACCACGTGACTCTCGGGGGCCCCAGGTCACCTGAGGGGCGGTGGGCGGGTGGGTAGCTGCCTCCCTCCCGGGCAGGTGCCAGCTGCCCACGAGCGGGGACTGACCCCCCCAACCCGGCAGGGGGCCACGGACCGCAGGCGGCTGTGAGCTCTTGCGATGTGCGCCCCGCGCCCCTTTGATCGAAAGGGGTTTAATTTAAAATAATTTGCATTTAATTAAAAACAGGCCCCCACATCAGTTACCGGAACACTTGAAGTAAGCCTGGAGCAACCGGCCCCACCTTCCCAGCTGCAAATTTTCTGAACTCTAAGCCCAGACCCCGCACGTCAGGCGAAAATTTTGCATCCCAGATCGAAGACACCGTATGAAAGAGAAAAGACCAATGTAAAACATCGCACGAATATGCTCCTGTATTGATTGTACGTTACCATGGCACTAATTTAGCTATGTCGGGTTAAATAAAATATATTAATAAAATATTAATTTCTCATCCTTTTTTTAAAAAAGTAAGCTACTATCAAATATTAAGTAACGTATGTAGCTCCCATCATATTTCTATTGGGCAGTGCAGGTCTGACCCTTCGGGGTGGGCCACCACCCAGGGAGTATGACAGCCCGTGTGAGGTCACCGGGGTTACCCCCCGGGCGGGGACAGCACCCGGGGCCACTGGCCCGGCTCTGCCCTTCATTTCCGAAGAGCATAGGACACCCCTGGAGGGCTGCTGAGAAGCGCAGCTGCAGGAGCAGAGGAGGGAAGAGGGGTGGAGGGAGGAACAGAAGGGGGGTGAGCTGGGGGGGGGGGGGGGTAAAAGTGAGGAGCGGGAGCCGGTGGCTACGAGGCATTTGCTGGGAGTGCACTGGCTGGCGGAAGGCACGCAGGGGTGTGTGAGAGTGACAGGAGCAGGGTTTGGAGGCACAGTTGCTCGTGGGAGGAGAAATGAACCGAAAATCAGCTGATTCTGCTCCCATCGGAACCAGGCACAGACCACTGTGTGAGAGCAGGAGGCGAGGGGCGAGGGGTGAAGGGCGGCGGGCCGGGGGAAGACAGACGGCTGGGGAGGCTCGGCGCACGCGGGTCCAGAGGGCCCTGCCGCCCCCTGTGGGGCGTTAACACGGAGCAAACAGGGAACAGTCCGCAGTCGGCCAGGAGACTGGGCGCAGGGGGAGGAACGCAGATGGAACCTCTGGTCTCAGGGGAGCCTGAGTCACCGGACGATGGATGGCCTTGACCCGGACCATGACCCTGGCTTCCTACCAAGGACGGGATGCCCTGGACCCTCGGTGCTCTGACCACTGAAAACATACGGGGATAAACTTCTCCCTCTGGCGGCTCAGTTCCTGTCCCCACAGAAACAGCAGCCTCAGGTCATGGGCTAGACCAGTGGCCGGCAAACTGCGGCTCGCAAGCCACATGCGGCTCTTTGGCCCCTGGAGTGGGGCTCTTCCACAAAATAGCACAGCCCGGGCAAGTCTATTTTGAAAAAAAAAAAAAATGGCGTTAGAAGAAGTTTACGTTTTAAACATTTGGCTCTCAAAAGAAATTCCAACCGTCGTCCTGTTGACATTTGGCTCTGTTGACTAATGAGCTTGTCAACCGCTGGGCTAGACCATGACCCTGGCCCAGGTCAATGTCAGAGGTTACACCGCGACCCGGACAGGCCAGCTCCCAGCATGCACCCCCCTCCCTGCCTCCAGGCCTCTCTCCAGGCAGACTGGAACCTGGGGTGCAGGAGAGAGAACTGCAGGAACGGGGGAGCGCGTTGCGGGCGCTCAGAAGGCCCAGGGACGGGACGGAAGGGGTTGGGGAATGTTCTGGGCCTTCCAGGCACCGGCAGGCAGACAGAGGCCGGGTCGGAGGAAGGACGCGGGAAGGTCCGTGCTGCCCGCACCCTCCTCTTGCTGCTGGCGGGTGTGTCCCAGAGGGACCGCGATGATAAATGAGACTTGGGTTTGGAGCAGGGGTGGGACAGATGTGCACAGGCGGGAACATCTGGCTCCCCAGCTTGCGTGGTTGCTCAGCTGCTGCGGGAAGCTCTGGCCTCATCCCGCACACTCTGTGGTTCCCGCCCGGGCCTGCTGCAGGCTGGCCCCCGCCTTCTCAGTCCCAGGGACAGGGCAGGGAGGGAGGGGACCAGCCAGCCAGGGCCAGCCGGGCTGGAAGCTCATCCCAGCATCTCCATCTCAACACCACTTTGCCAACGGAAGCTCCAGGAGACACCCTTTCCATCTGCCACCCCCTGCTGTCCCGGGGAGGGCGGGGCCTCTGTTCCGGGGGCCCCGGGTGGTCTCCAGGGACGGGTGACGAGGTGCTTCCAGACAGGAGTGTGGCGGCAGCTGTGTCCCCGCAGCGAGGACGGCCTGGCTCCGGTGTAAGCTGCACCTTTACGTGCCAGCTGAGCACAGGCAGTGAGTGCCCTGGTCGGCAAACTGCAGCTCTACAGAGCCACATGCGGCTCTTTGGCCCCTGGAGTGTGGCTCTTCCACAAAATGCCACGGCCTGGGCGAGTCTATGTTGAAGAAGTGGCGTTAGAAGGAGTTTAAGTTTAAAAAATGTGGCTCTCCAAAGAAATTTCAGTCGCTGTACTGTTGGTTTTGGCTCTGTTGACTAATGAGTTTGCCGACCGCTGAGTTAGTGTATCTGTTTAAGAAGGAGCTCCCCACCTCCTGGCCGCTCTCCCTGTCTGCACCTGAGCCCAGGGGTGGCGCAGTCACCCTCCACCCCGTCCCCTCCCAGTCTCCCGGCGTCCGGGACGCTGCTGTCCGCCAAGCCGGCGTCCCCTCTCCTGGGGCAGGGTCTCAGACTTGTCCTGGGAATGAAGTCCCCAACGCAGCCCACTCCCTGTCTGCTTCTGACACTCCACCCCCGCCTGGGTCTCCCCCTCCAGCACCATTCATTCCATCTTTCCCAGGCCCCCCTCCAACCCCTCCCGGCGCCATTCCCGCGGCGGGCGTACTTACTCTCCACGGTGAGCGTGATGGGCTGGCTGGTCTTGTTGTCCCCGTTCTTGTCGTTCACGGCCTGCACGTAGTAGCGGCCGGCATCCGGGGCCACCGTGGACAGGATGACCAGGGTGTTCTCCAGGGTGATGGCTCTGGGGAAGGGAAGAGGCTCCGCTGACAGGGCCCCGAGGGGCTCTCGGTACCCGGATGGAGCAAGGGCAGGAGCCGGTGCTTCCAGGGCTCCTCGTCCAGCCCGCCTCCCGGAACCACTGACACCCGCCATCCACCCGCACACGGTCTGCAGAGAACACGCTGCCAGCGCTGGGGACCAGACCCCAATGCAGCACATGCCAGAGTCCCAGCCCACAGGAGCCGCCCACAGGAGGCTCCCTGTCCCCACCCGACGCCGGGCTGCGGGCTGTGCCCACAAGGTCCCTGGGACGTCTGCCCCGTCCCGTCACAGCATCGATGGCTATGTGGGTGGGCGGTTAGCGCTGTGGGTGCACCAGGGGCATCCAGATGCCGGAAGAAGTGTCCTGGAAGGAATGATGAATGGACGGATGATGAATGATGAATGAATGAATGATGGATGAGTGAATGATGGATGAATGAATGAGTGATGAATGATGAACGGGTGAATGATGAGCAATGATGTTAAATTTAGAACCAAACAGGACCGTTCCAGAATCAGTGCCTCATCCTCATCCTAAATGACTCAAAGCTCACAGGTCTCCAGGAGCATGGACTTCTGGGGTTCACGCCTCCCCCCCAGCCCTCTCGTGGGACCAGTGTCCACCTCCCCAAAGCTGCCCAATGGAGTGGATAGGCCGGGCTGGTGGAGAGGGAAAATGAGGTGGCCGGGCAGCGGGGTGCGGATGGGGGCTGCGGGCTCCCAGGCCCGTTCCCTCTGCTAGGATCCCCTCACACAGCCCCTCAGCACCCGGCTCTGCAGGCAGGGCCAGGGGCTTGCCCAGGCGGGCAGCCAGGGGGCCATTCGATGTAGGGGAAGCTGCGCCCGGGGCACTGCCCACGCCGCTCCGCTGTCATCCCCGCTCCCCCACTCTCCCCGTGACAAACAGAGCCATTAGGTTGTCGAGTCGATCCGGATTTTAATGTGATGTGCCCGAGACAGCTGTTAAATATCCTTAATGTTAGTTTAACAAGGACACATCCAGTTGAATTCTTTTCAAATTTCCCCATTAGGTGACTGTTACCGAGTTTCCAACAAGCTCTCGAACAAACAGCCCCGAGAATGCCTCTCCAGCCGCCCTTCCAGCCGGGCTGGCTGGGGCCCCCTCGCTCCTGTGTCTCTGGGGGGGGGGTCGTGTGCAGTTTGGGGGAGTTCTCAGAGGGCGCTGGGAAGTAGGAAGGCAATGCCCTCCTGCCCCAGTTCTTGGCCACCCTAATGATGTCTGTGTCCGTTTCTCTGCAAGCTCCTGTAACCTCCAGCTAATGAGGTGATGGGAGGCGGGCTGGCGTGAGGCTAACGCACTGAAACAGCAACAAAAACAGGCCGGAATGGCAACTATATCCCCACCTGGGACCCCCCTTCAGTGGAGCTTGTGGGGTGGGCGAGGTTTGGGGGGAGGGAGGCAGGGCTCTGGCTGGGGCAAGGGGTGAGCTGGGGAACGGAGCTCTGGCCCAGCCTCTAAGGAGCAGGCGACCTCCTCCTCGCTGGGCCTCAGTCTCCCCATCTGAGCAAGGGGTGGAAGCTCATGTTCCTGAGGGTTCCTTCCAGCCCCGAGGGTGGGGGTGGGGGTTCTGATTCCTGTCGCTGCTTCTGTTCTGTGTCCATTTGGTCCGAGGCATCCCCTCCTCTCACACAGCCCTCGCTGGCACCCGGCCGGGGCTCAGGACCACGTGGCTCCCAGCATCCCAGCCACTCCCGCTGCCGTGGGCGGGCGGGCACCCTGGGCACGGGTGCCCCGGTCCAGTCCACCTGCCTGTGCTGAGCCCCGTGTTGGCGTCCAGAGAAGAAAGTCCCGCCTCCAGTCCCTTCTCTCCTTGACCGGGAAGCCCCCCTCCCCGCCCCCTTCTCTCCCTTCAGCTACACGCTGTCCCTATCATGACCCTCCTTCTAGGCCTGTGGTTCTCAACCAGGAGTGGCTCTGCCCTCTGGGCGACCCTGGGCAGCGTCGGGGCAACATCTGGCTGCCACAGCTGTGGGGCGGCGGCCGGCACCCATGGCGGAGGTCATTGGGCCCCAAATGTCCCTGTGTCGTGGCTGAGACACCCTGTCCTAGGAGGGGTGGCCTTCCGAGGTGGCAGATACGGTTGCTGCCCACTTCAACGTCAGGTGCCCCCTCCACAGAGTCGGGGAGCCACTGAGAAGTCAGGGGCCGCCCTTCCCAACCCCGCCCCCTGCATTCATGGGGGGCAAAGTGGCTGAGCTAGTGGGGTGTCTCAGCTTGGACTACTAAACTCTATGTGATCCCCATGTTCGTGCTGGCCCCCCCCCCCCCACCCCGTCAGAGCAGAACGGGGAAGCTCAGTGTCGATGACGACACAGCTCCCACCCACCAGGGTCCCCCAACGCCTGGAGGGGAGCACCCCTCCCGCCCCTCGCCCCTGGGGGGCCTTTAAATGATGAGAAACAAACTCGGATGGTGCCGAGCCCCTGGGCTCGGGGTCTGTCTGTTGCTGCAGCCGGCGGTGCCCGAACTAGCACCAGAGGCAAGCCGCCTGGACCAGCACCCGCCGGCCTGGGTGCGAGTGCTGGCCGTGCAGTGGAGCAGGAGGCCCAGGGCCCAGGAAGTGGTAATGACCTTTGCCCTGCCCTCCCTCTGCCTGCGGGGGGGGGGGGGTAATAAAAGGGTCCCTGGGTTCATAGCCCTCTTGGACATGACCAGCCCCTCCATAGATGGTTCTGGAACCACCCTGGACCTCATTTCCAAGTGCACAAAGCCGCTCGTACTCCCCCACCCCCCATCTCCATGCACCCACGCTGAAAGCAGCCGGTGGAGTTTTTTTGGGGGGCCTCAACGGGAGGGCTCAGCTCTTAGGCGGGGCCGGGCTCTATTTTTAGGCCTCCTCCTCCGATTTCCGTTTGCCAGGTCTTTCCCCATCCCCCCTTCCACCTCCCCCCCACCCCCGGCAGCTACTGCTTCTCTCAGCCAGCTTATTTTCCCAGCTCCAGGGGGGCCCAGTGGACAATTTAACTGAGAATAAAACAAATCATCCCAGACGCTGCCCAAAGCCCCTCGCACGAGGCTGTGGGGAAGCCGGGCTGTGGAGCACGGGGGCTGGGCCAGGGGCTGCCGATCGCCGGTTGCCGGTTGTGCCGGGCAGAGAGCAGCCCCGGGCCTGCACAGCCCCTGGCCGGCGGCCTTCGTCAGATAGGCATCTCTGGCAAACAGACGCCAGAGGATTTCCTACCAGGAGCCTCTCCTCCCGGTTATGAGCATTAATCCGCTGTAATTGCCAAGATAACATCACCCCCGTGCGCTCTCCCGCGCGGGAGGCCTGCGGAGAAGGGGGGAGCCTGTGCGTGCTCCCTAAGGCCGCTTGCCCCGGTGCCCGGGCTGCTGGGGATGAAGGGAGGGTGAGGACCGGGGCCGGGAGGGAGAGGAGGAGGCGGGGAGGTGCCGGGGAAGGGATGATGGGAGTGAGGATGCAGACACGGTTCCACCGATCACAGCACACGGGGTGGGTGAGGGCCCGCATGTCCCCTCCCGCAGCCACGGCCAGTGCTGTCCATCTCCTGCGGTCTGAACGGGCTGGGTTTCCCACCGAGTCAGAACGGGGCCTCCGGGAGCCACGGCCAAGGCATGGGCTTGCAGGACGCCTCCACTGAGAGGCCTCGGACATGTGAGATAACGTCAGAGAGGGGTGGGGGGGCGAGGACTCCCCACCTGTCTCCGCACCCGTGCGACGGCGTTCCACAGTCCAGCCTCACTGCCTGTGCTCACGGCGGGCGGTGCTCTGTTGGCGTTCGGAACCGGAACTCGGCTGAAGGGGGGGGGGCTGGCTCTAATCCCCCGCAGCCCCCCAGTTCTGCAGCCACAGCCTCTGCCATGTCACGCCCCAGGTCCTCTCAACCAAAAGGCGGAGTCACTTTTCCCGCTCTGTGAGTTCGAGTTCTGCCACGTGACCGTCTTTGGCCAAAGGGAGATGAGCAGAGGCTTGACAATACGTGGGTCTGCTTTCTCTCCTGCTCCTGCTCTGGGGCGAGGAGGATTCTGGGACAGGCTGGCTGGAGGGCGAGCCGCGTGGAGCACAGGTGAGTCACTGGCCATTCCGATCCGCCAACAGCCGGCCAACCCGGCCGAGAGACGGAGCCCAGCCCCCGGCCCCAATCTGCAGACTCATTACAACCAATAGATGCTTATTTCAGGCTCCTGGGACCGTTTGTTACGCAGCGTTATCACGTCTGTAGGTGACTGATACATTCTCAGGCAGTGGTTTTCAGCTGCACAGTGGAAGCACTGGGGAGCGCCTAAAAATCCCGAAGCCAGGGTGCATCCCATTTAACGAGGTCAGAATGTGTGTGTGTGTGTGGCGGCGGGGGGGGGGGGTAGGATCTAAGGATCAGTGTAAGAGGTCGTGAGGCGGAGAATCACTAAACCAGCACCGATTCTCCCCAAGGGCAATCGCTTGACCCGTGTTGTCCCTGTGTCTTGGACCCTCTTCTCACACCATGTCTACGTAAGCCAGAAGCGAGGCCCCAAGTCTGCCGCCGGCAAGCCTGGAACCCGCTGGGGTGACATCTGGCAAAGTCATTGCCCTGTGCAGGCTTGACGCTGCCGTCTGTGAAACGGGGACGAAACCAGCCGGCTCCCGGGGTTGTCCTGAGGGTCGTGTTTTTGGCGCGTGCACTCCTCTGGGAATTGAGAAGGGACGGAGAGAGAGGTGTCTCTTCCTCGGAGGTGCCCCCTCTGTCCCAGAGGGGAGGGCGGGGTGTGGGGTGTGCTTAACCAGCCAACCGGCTCTTGTCCAAAACGGAGACCATCCCCTCAGGCCACGATGTTTTGAATTTAATTTAAAAAACAAGTTTGCAAGGAATCTTATAAAAACAAACACGTTATTCACAATCTGGGCGTCCTTGAATGTTTTTCAGTTGAAAATTCTCAACGAAAAACGATTTTTTTAAAAAGCGTGTGGCATGCAAAGGGTTAACCCAGGCCTGAGAACACAGCGGACGGACGCCCCTAAATGACAGCCACCTGAGGATCCCGATGCTTCTCTCATTAGACACCCTGGTCCCCACAGGCAAAGGCCGTCCATCTCAGCTCCTGCTTCCTGCAGAGGCAGGCCGGGCTCCCCCCCAGCTCCTGCCCCCGGAGACCCGACAGGGCGTCCTTCTCCTTTCCTGGGAGAGGGGGAGCTATAAGGGGGAGTCTGGCTGGTTCTGGGCTCCGAGGGGATGGGGAGGGCGTGTCCCAGGAGGAAATGCTTGCCCCTCGCCCTCTGTGGAGGTGCTTGCTCCTTCGCTCCTGCCCACAAGCCAGGAGGCACCACCGACGCCTTGGGCCACAGAGGGGTTTTGTTAGGGCTGAAAGGGCCGTGTGTTCTCTGCTCGCCGGGCCCCCGGCCTCACCTCTCCCAGCAGCCAAAACACACAGAGCCTGGGCACGCCGCGGCACCCCGGCACCCCGCACACCGGAAACACCCAGGGGCCGGCGCACGTCGGGCGATGCCAGCCCGCGGCCCCCTGGCCTCGCTGGCCGGAGTCCTGGGCCTGGACCCCAGGGAGGGCGCCCCCGCCTGGGCCTGTCTGGGTCGGGGAGCGCTCGGGGAAGCAGGATTACGCTCCAGCTGAGAAAGGGGGCCAAGCGCCCAGATCCCCCAGGAAGGAGGCCTCGCTCCCTGCTCCCCGACTTCGCACACACATTCCCAGAAAGGCCCTCGTCAACCACACGCGTTCATGTGGGAGGTCCCCAGGCTGCTGCGTCCCAGAAAGGCCGTGAGCAGCTGCCTCTGCGCCAGGGACCCCTGCTCCCCCCACCCCCCCAGCTTCTTTCCGGCCCCATGCCTCTCTCCCAGGACAGGGCGCCCCCTTTCCCATGGCTCCCCGAGCCGGTGCTCACATGCGGCTGCTGGGCGGGATCTTGCGGCCGTCCCGGAACCAGGTCACCTGCGGCCGCGGGAAGCTGGCGATGCGTGGGGCGCGGATGACGGCGGCTTCGCCGTGGGAGACGGTCTGGCGCTTCTCGCCCTCCTCGAAGCTCCCCATGTCTGCGGAGGGAAGAGCACACAAGGGGTCAGGGGTCCGAGTGGCAGAGGCCGGCTGCTCCCGGGGAGGGCGTGGTGACAGGGGAGGGCAAACGCAGGCGGGAGGACCAGGGTGGACGCAGGGTGACACCACGCCCAGACCAACCCTCAGGCCCTCACCGCCCCTTCTATCAGGGGCCCTGCCTTGAACTTTTGGGGTTTACATCCATTTCTACCCACATGTATCCACGGAGCAACAGACTGGTCTCGCAGTCATGTGAGGCTGGTCGCTGTTCCACACACTTTGCAACTGGAATACACTGAGTGGCCAGATTATTATGATCTCTGACATATTAGAGGCCCAGTGCATGAATTCGTGCACGGGTGGGGTCCGGCCAGTCTGGCCAGAGGGAGGGGATACGGGCAGTTGGCCGACCTACCTGCTGGTCGAACTCCTGGTTGAGGAGACAATTTGCATATCAGCCTTTTATTATATCGGATTTACAAAGATCAGAGATCATAATAATCTGGCCACTCCGTGTACTGCCCACAGGGGCTCAGAGGGCCCCGGGCACCTGGGCCACAGAAGGGGCCGCATCGAGATCTGAACTTGGATCCCATAGTCTGGAGTCAGGCTAAGCTGTTCTTCAGCCCTGGCCTCCAGATGCTCCTGCTTGAAGCCCAGCCGCCATGTTGGAAGGAAGCTCAATCTAGCCCACTTGGACCTGGGAACAGCTCACGTGGGAGGAGCCGAGGGCCCCAGGTGACGGCCAGCGTCCACACAAACATGTGAGTGAGCGTGCGGGCCCTCAGCCCCTGGTCTTTGAAACCCCAGTCCCCCCAGAGCACAGACAAGCTGCCCTACTACGCTCTGCCCAGAGTCAAGGCCCCCAGAACCCGGGAGCACGAGGAACAATCGCGCCACACCGTCGTGTCCGGGCCTGCGCGGCTCTGCAGCCGCAGACACTGGAAGAGGGTGTTCAAGTGCTAATACCGATACCTTCTATTCGTGCTGTTGAAATACTAGAATCCCATGTATTTTTTCAAAGTTTCGTGTCAGCATCAACCTCTTCCACAAAGAGGACCCCACCCAACCCACACGGAGCCCGAGAACAAAGGTGCTGGGCACCGACTCCGGCCGGGCTTTCTTTCCGGGGGGCGCCCCCCCCCGCCACCCCCCCACCCCGTCTCACCGCATCGTCATGACGACACGAGAAGCTCAACCTCGACAAACAAACATTTTTAGTTGCTGATTAATTGCTACTCCTCGGCTCTGCCTACAAAAAACGGCTCCAGTAAATCAGCTCCGATTCCAGTCCTTACAATAATTTTATCTATTTAAAAAACTTTTCACACAACTCCGAAGATATATTTGAACAATTTGAAGCAATTTCATGGTAATAGTGTTTCCTTTTCCTCTCCGCAGTTTTATTAGCTCCGTTTCGTCGGTGAGGAAATTAAAGCTCATGGAGATGGAGTGGCTGAGCCGTGCTCAGAGCGAGGGCTGGGCGGGACCCGCGCTCCAACCTGCCCCCCTCCCCCCCGCTCCCGCGCCGCCTCGCTCATGACTCATCCGCGGCACGATCATTCCTCACGCACGTTCTTTATCTCTTCCTACCTCAGTTTCAGCCGTTAGAGGCTGTTACAGCCCGTGGCACGCATGAGCGAACCCCTGCAAGACACCTGGGCCCTGCTCCCCCGAAGCTCCGCCCAGGCCGTCGGGCCTGACTCTGACTGAGCCCCTCCGTGGCCCAGGCAGGCTCGGTGGTACCGAAGGACCCTGTCTCTGGCCTTCGGGAGCTTCGGGTCCGGTCAGGGAGACAGGAGGAGCAAGCCGACTCACAGACAAGCCTTCAGGGACACAGCTGACGGCTGTGAGGAGGGAGTAGCAGGGTCCTCACATGACAGGCAGCAGAGGGAATCTCTTGCAGATGGAGGTAGGAGAGGCTCCTTTTAAGGAGAGACTTGCATCAAGAGCAGGTGTTAGCTGCGTGTGTGTGAGTCTGTTGGGGGCGGGGGCTGATGGTCCAGAGGGGAGGGGAGATGTGAAGAGTAGGAGGTTGGACAGAAGGGCAGTGAGAGGAAATAAAAGAAGGAAGTAGGCAGGGGCGTGGGTTTGCTCAGTGGATGGATAAATGATGGATGGATGGGTAGAGGAGGGGTGGATGGATGGACGGATGGATGGATAGAGGAGGGGTGGATGGATGGACGGATGGATGGGGGATGGATAGAGGAAGGGTGGATGGATGGACAGATGGATGGGGGGATGGGTAGAGGAAGGGTGGATGGATGGGTGGATGGATGGAGGAAGGGTGGATGGATAGAGGAGGGGTGGATGGATGGATGGACGGATGGATGGATAGAGGAGGGGTGGATGGATGGATGGACGGATGGGGGATGGATAGAGGAAGGGTGGATGGATGGATGGATGGAGGAGGGGTGGATGGATGGATGGATGGATAGAGGAGGGGTGGATGGATGGACAGATGGATGGGGGGATGGGTAGAGGAAGGGTGGATGGATGGGTGGATGGATGGAGGAAGGGTGGATGGATAGAGGAGGGGTGGATGGATGGATGGACGGATGGATGGATAGAGGAGGGGTGGATGGATGGATGGACGGATGGGGGATGGATAGAGGAAGGGTGGATGGATGGATGGAGGAGGGGTGGATGGATGGATGGATGGATGAGGGATGGATAGAGGAAGGGTGGATGGATGGATGGATAGAGGAGGGGTGGATGGATGGACAGATGGATGGGGGGATGGGTAGAGGAAGGGTGGATGAATGGGTGGATGGATGGAGGAGGGGTGGATGGATGGATGGACGGATGGATGGGGGATGGATAGAGGAAGGGTGGATGGATGGGTGGATGGATGGAGGAGGGGTGGATGGATGGATAGAGGAGGGGTGGATGGATGGATGGATAGAGGAGGGGTGGATGGATGGACGGATGGATGGGGGATGGATAGAGGAAGGGTGGATTAATGGGTGGATGGATGCAGGAGGGGTGGATGGATGGATGGATAGAGGAGGGGTGGATGGATAGAAAGGAGGAGGAATGAGGGATGGAGGCATGGGAAACTGTCTGCATGTATGTACACCTGAAAGTATGTGTAAATATGTATGATAGGATGTATGTATATGCGTGTGCATGCATGTATGTGAATTTGTATGTAAGCATGTATAGATGGATGCAAGGAGGAATGAGGGATGGAAGCATGGAAAATTTTCTTCATGCATGTACGTCTGAATGTATGTGGAAATATGTATGATAGGATGCATCTATCTGTGTGTGCATGCATGCATGTTTATATGTATGAGTGTGTATATGTATGGTGGATGGATGAAGGAAGGGTACAGCTGGCCTAGGTCCAAGTTCTGCAGCAGACACTGCCCTGCGCCTTTCCGTCCCACAACCTCCCGGCCTCCCCTCGGCTCTCAGGCCTGCACCCTCCCAGCCTCCCCACTCCCCTCTGCGGAGCGGCTTCCGGCCCTGGCAGGAGCCGGTGCGGCAGCTCATGGGCCCGGGCACGGCCAGGCATGGACCGACCAGCAGCCCCGGGCTGCCCGGAGGGAGTCCCTCAGCTGGCCTCACTCAGCTGTCACTCGGGAGAGAGGAGGGAGAGAGGGCCACAGCCCCAGGGGCCAGCGGCGTGGCCTGGGCGCAGCCGGAGGTGGGCCCCCCACACCCCCACTCCCCCATGTCTTCGCTGCAGCTGAAAAGGTCTGGGGCAGGAGGCATGCTGCCTCAGAATCCACTCATGGCTTTTATTTATTCTTAAAGCCGGTCTCACCGTGCAACATGTCATTACACACAAAAGAGCGAACGTAATTATAGGCATCGTTTAAAGAAGAATAGAACACACACTCGAGTACCCAGCATCCACCTCCAGGCCCGAACTCTAACCAATGGGTCCCGTGACCCCCTCACCACCCCCTGCCCTGCGCCCCTCCCAGGCACATCCCCGCCCTCTCCAGAGGTAGGGAATGCCACGTCAATCATGCATTGTCCTCCACCCCTCAAGTCTCACCCCCTATAGACACCCCCGTAAGCAATTATGGCTAATTTAGGCTGTCGCTGAGCCCTCTGTACCTGAGAGCATGCTGTATGCCGTCTACTGTGACTTGCTTTTTTGTGCAACACTTTTTTGGTGTGCTGGATAACACTCCAACCAACCGAGCACCTGGTCAGGGCCAGACCTGGATATATATATATTTAAATATATTTTATTGATTTTTTTATAGAGCAGAAGGGAGAGGGATAGAAAGAAACATCGATGAGAGACATCGATCAGCTGCCTCTTGCATGCCCCCTACCGGGGATGTGCCCGCAGCCAAGATACATGCCCTTGCCGAAATCGAACCCGGGACCCTTCAGTCCGCAGTCCGACACTCTATCCACTGAGCCAAATAGGTCTCGGCTTATGTTTTTTTTTTTTTTTAATCCTCATCTGAGGATATTTTGCCATTGATTTAGAGAGAGTGGAAGAGAGAGGAAAAGACAGATAAAAGAGAAACACATCGATTGCTTGTCTACTGCACACGCCCTTACCAGGGACCGGGTGGGGAGGAGCCTGAATCAAGGTGTGCCCTTGACCGGAATCGAGACCAGGACCCTTTGGTCTGCAGCTTGATGCTCTATCCACGGAGCCAAACTGGCTAGGGCAGTGGTCGGCAAACTCATTAGCCAACAGAGCCAACTACCAACAGGACAACGACTGACATTTCCTTTGAGAGCCACATTTTCTCAACTTCAACTTCTTCTGACGCCACTTCTTGAAAACAGACTCGCCCAGGCCGTGGTATTTTGTGGAAGAGCCGCACTCCAGGGGCCAAAGAGCCGCATGGGGCTCACGAGCCGCAGTTTGCTGACCACTGGGCTGGGGCAGGAGTGTTCTGTTTCTGTCCCCCATGTCCTCCCTGCCAAGAGCGGGGCGCGGGGCGCAGGAGGCGGGCAGCCCCATTGTGTCGTTAACGTCCCGGGGACTGGGGGCTCGGGAAGCACACGGTGATGCTGTCCTGGACCGCAGCCTGACCCCGCGTGTCCGCATGCACACGCCAGGCTGAGGATTCAAGACGGGGAGCCCATCGGGGCAAGCTCTTGCGCCGGGTGAGAAGATCGTGGGGGTTTTCCAGCGGGAGGGTACTGAGTGAGCACCTGGCACGGCCGTTCACGGCCCCGAGAATCCTCTTCTCCGTCGCTCCTCCTCAGAGGCTGCTCTTCTGCCCTGACCGCCTCCATTGTCCATCATTAGGGGACGACTAGACATATTACGGGAGGCCCTGGCCAGGCGGCTCCGGTGGACAAAAGGTCATCCTGATACACCAAAGTTGCCCGTTCCATACCCAGTCAAGGCACATACAAGAATCAATGAATGGATTCAGAAATAAGTGGAACCACAAATCAATGTTTCTCTCTTTCTCTCTCTACCTTCCTCTCTTTCTAAAATAAAAAAAAATTAAATTAAAAAAAATAAATAAAGACAGCGAGCCCATGGGTGACATTCCGGCCATCCAGCCTAGCCCACATGACAACAGCTGGATGTCTTCAGTCCTGTTTGGTAGAGGTGACCGAGCCCCCAGGGCAACGGGGAGCAGGGGGGGCTCCCCAGGGGGCAGGGCCCCTGTGCCTGCAGAGGGAGGGCAGGCCGAGGCCGGGGCCGGGGCCGGGGCCAGGGCTCCGAGGCTGAGCCCAAAGCCAGCCACCCGGCGGGGGGGGGGGGTGGGGGGCTCAGGTGGCACAGGTGCCCGCAGGGTGCGGACGTGGAGACGGGTGGCCAAGGGCAGCTGTCGGCTCAGGACGCTCTCCCACGTCTCAGCCCGCTCGTCACCTGCCAGAAACTCAGGGTGACTTTACAAAACCGAGGAGAGGCGCCCCCTGGGGACAGGAAGGGAGCTGGGGAGGGGTGGGTGCTTTGTTGACTTCCCCTTAATCGCTGTAATTAGAAACACGAAAAGAACCCTTCTGTAATGACTTCGCTATTATCATTAGTTGTTAGCACAGCTGCCTTATTAATTTCTCAACGAGAACCCAATTCAGTCTCTTTGGGAAGCGGGTGGAGCCAGGGGTGGGGCCTGCCTGGCTGATCCCTGGAAGGAAAGAGTCCCCCTAAAAAGACAGGGGTCATCTGACCTCCCAGGACAAAGCCCTCCCACCCCGGAGGTGGGAGCTGCTGAGGAGAGATGGAGGGGCTTGGAGAAACAGCCATGCCTACGCATCCTCAGAACCATGTGACCGGGTAAGAGAGACAGACGGGCGGACAGACAGACAGCTGAGGACGACTGCAGGGCCCAGCACCGGGATAGGGCAGTGGTTGGCAAACTGCAGCTCGTGAGCCACATGCGACTCGTGAGCCGTGGTTTGCTGCTCTGTTGAGTTTGCCCACCACTGACCTAGACTCGATTCCAATAATGACAGGCTGTTGTTGTTCCTTGTGATTAAGCCCCTATCCCAGGGATTGGCAAACTCATTAGTCAACAGAAGCCACATGTGGCTGGTGAGCCAAAGTCTGCCGACCACTGGGATAGGGTGAATGAGGTGAAAGATTTAAGGAGGCACCCGCTCTCAGGGGCCTGCAAGTGCACCGTGAGGACCCGAGAGGAGTGCCTCCTTAAATTTTGCATCCTCTGCGCCTCAGGTGTCTAGCCCTCCCCCGAGTCCGAGTCTGGAGGGCAGAGGCCTGGGTAGGAATGTAGCCAGGAGGTGGACAGAGGAGGGACGGTCTGGAGGTTTACTCCAGGGCACCTCCCGGTGGGCCCTGCAGAGCGGAGAAAGCTGCTGGGCCCCGACTTCTCCAGGCTGGGAGCCGGGCGGTCCGAGCCTCCTCAGGGCACCTGGTCCTCCCCGAAGGCCGCCATCGGGGCACTGTGTTGGCTCTGCACCTGGGCTGGTCACAAGCCTCCCTTGGCTCGGGGGCCGGAGGCCCCTGTGGGGCTGGGGCAGGGCCCCTGCAGGCGTGTGGCCTGGTGTTGGGGGAGCATCCGCATGCTGGGTGCATGTGTGTGTGAGGAGCGTGTATATTATTGGGGGGCGGGTGTCAGTGGGTCCTGGGCTCTGGGTCCCTATCACGGCCAAGGAGGAAGTGTTTCCGTCACAGGGACGCTGGGTTCCCTTCCTTTCTCTGTCACTCTTTTTAAGTGTGTTTTAAAAGATTGATTTTCGAGAGAGGGGAAGGGAACGAGAGAAACATCGATCAGTTGCCTCCTGTGTGCACCCGGCCGGGAATCAAACCTTTAACCTGCTGGTGCCCGGGATGATGCTCCAACCCACCCAGCCACCCGGCCACGGCCCTTCTTGTTTGGACCAGCGGAGCCTGCCCAGGGGAGACTATCATCCGAGGGCTCGCAACTCCAGAAAGTTCCGACTGTCTCTATGCGCCGAGGGCTCGGCACAGACACGCCCCACGACAGCTGGACCGACTGGCGTCCTGGATGCCATTTCCAACTCCGCACACGCACACACACACACACGCACACACACGCACACACACACGCGCACACACATGTTCTCACCAACACGTAGGTGAGCAAAGAGGCAGACGTTTCCAGCCATGCACATCTGCACACACACACGCACTCACGCATATGGACACACACACGTGCACATACACACATGTGTACACACTCGCACACATGTTCTCTCCCACACACAGGGGGC
The DNA here is from genome assembly GCA_027563665.1 of Antrozous pallidus. Classification (NCBI taxonomy): domain Eukaryota; kingdom Metazoa; phylum Chordata; class Mammalia; order Chiroptera; family Vespertilionidae; genus Antrozous; species Antrozous pallidus. The sequence goes on from CM050526.1 coordinate 49,248,537, forward strand.
CAGAGAGGCAGACAAATCCAGACACACACATCTGCCCACACACTATGTGCGCCTACACTTGCACACACGTGCGCGCACACCACGTGCAGGCTCCCTGGAGGCTGCCCCGGCTGCCCCTGCCCTGCTGGCCTGGGCATCGCGACAGGAGGCTCCGGGGAGTCCGCAGCCATCGGGCGGCGGCCCGGCCCGTCATCTGAAGTCAGGGCTTTTCTGCTCCAGAGAGTCGAGTTGCCTCTAACGCTGGTTTATGGGGACAGGCTGTCCTCCACTCCTGGTTACAGCTGTTTTCCATAATTATTACAAACACGCTGCCTCACTAGAGGTTTTCGATTCGTTTCTCCCCACTTCTCTCCAAGTGGGGAGCTCTCTCCTGGCTACGTGTGAGGCAAGCCCGTGTGCTCTGGACGAAGGGCTACCTTTCAATTTTAATTTTGTTAATCCTCACCCAAGGGTATTTTTTCCATTGACTTCTAGAGAGAGTGGGAGGGGGGAGAGAGGGTGCTGCTCAGTGGTTGAGCATTGACTTAGGGACCAGGAGGTCACGGTTTGATGCCCAGTCAGGGCAGATGCTCAGTCCCCAGTGGGGGGCGTGCAGGAGGCAGCAGATCAATGACTCTCATCACTGAGGTTTCTATTTCTCCCCCTCTCCCTCTCCTTTCCTCTCTGAAATCAATAAAAATATATTAAAAAAAGAAACAGAAAACAAAGCAGTGGGTCCCCTTTGAAGAGGGCTGGACTCAGAGCCAGCAGACGTGCATGTCATTTATCAGCCGCGCGGCCCTGCGAGCTGCCGCCACCTCCCCAGTCTCGGTGCCGTCAGCTGTGGAACCAGAGGACTGGCCCGGAGAAGCGGCACGGCCACTGTGAGCACCGGTGAACACAGAGGGGGTGTGGCTGGTGGGTGAGGACCCCTCTCCTGCTGTCCGCCCGCCCTGCCCGCGTCACCCCGGTACTCACAGGCCACCTGCACCTCGGTTTGCCTCTGCAGCAGGGCACCCATCCGGTTGCGCACGATGCAGCGGTAGAAGCCGGCGTGGGTGCGGTCCAGGCTGGTGATCATGTACCTGGGGACAGACGAGACAGCTAATGAGCAAGCAGGCAATTGCAGGGGTGTGCAGGTCAGCCTGGGGTCAGAAGGCTGAAGGCACCTCCTCCTCATCATCACCATCACCATCACCACCACATCATCATCACTATCATCGTCAGCACTACTAGCATCATCACCATCATCACCACCATCACCATCATCGTCATCATCACCATCATCATTACCACCACCACCATCACCATCATCATCATCACCACCATCACCACCACCATCATCATCACCATCATCATTATCACCATCATCACTACCATTATCACCATAACCACCACCATCACCATCATCATCATCACCACCACCATCACCACCACCATCATCATCACCATCATCGTCAGCACTACTAGCATCATCACCATCATCACCACCATCACCATCATCGTCATCATCACCATCATCATTACCACCACCACCACCACCACCATCATCATCACCATCATCACTATCACCATCATCACTACCATTATCACCATAACCATCATCATCACCCCCACCATCATCATCACTACCACCATTACCATCACCACCACATCATCATCACCATCATCGTCATCACTACTAGCATCATCACCACCACATTCATCATCATCACCACTACCATCATTACCATCATCATCATCATCACCATCATCATCATCACCACCACCATCATCACCATCGTCACTATCACCATTATCACTACCACCATCATCATCACCATCACCACCACCACCATCATCACCACCATCATCACCATCACCATTATCACTATTATCATCATCACCATCATCACTACCACCACCATCATTACCATCATCATCTCCACCACTATCATCATCACCATCACCATCACTAATTCACAACGATGATGCTGTATTAAGTACCTTTCATACATTTCCTCACTTCACACAGCAGTTCCAAGATTATTATATACTAGAGGCCCAAATGCACGAAATTCATGCAAGTGTAGGCCTTCCTTCCCTGGCTGCCGGCACCAGCTTCCCCTGGCACCTGGGACCCGGGCTTCCCTCTGGCTGCCGGCAGGCACCTGGGACCCGGGCTTCCCTCTGGCTGCCGGCAGGCACCTGGGACCCGGGCTTCCCTCTGGCTGCCGGCAGGCACCTGGGACCCGGGCTTCCCTTGCAGCCCCAGCTTAGTCCAGCAGGATGTCCGATTGGATGTCCGGTCTAATTAGCATATTATGCATTTATTATTATAGATCATAGACCAGTAACACTTAAAATATGGGGATTGACATGATTGTTAACTTTTTATTTATCCAGGTAAGATAATTAAAACCAGCCAACCAAAAAGTAAACAGACAAAAAAAAAACAACAACAAAACTGAACAATGAAACATTAAAAAAAAAAGAGAGAGAGAAATAGACACACACACACACACACACACACACGCACACATGCACGCGCGCACAGAGAAAATACTAAAAAGTGCCAGGCAGGGAGGAAAATAAATAGAGATGGTTAGCATTTTATTTGTAAAGGACATTTTGAGATAAAAGAAAGAAATGTAATCTCAGCAGAAAAGCCATTTGTGTAAGCTTAAAACAAGCCCACCACACTGGCTTCCCTTTCCTCGTTTTATGCGACGGGGGCACACAGTCACAGCCTTTCAGTCACTCTCCACGCCCATCCTATGGAGCGGCTCACCCCACTTCAGAGGGAGGAAACTGAGGTTCAGACACCGCTCGCCCCTGACCTGTGGTCTCACAGGGAACAGGAGGCAGGCCAGGGTCCCACAGAGCCCAGCATCGAGCCAGCTCAGACTGACGTCACACCCAGGGGGGCCCGCCATCTGTCGGGGGGCCGCAGAAGCCCCCCGCTCACTCTGGCTCTGCAGCATTATCCAGAACATTCTGGCTGTCCAAGCCTCTTATCTCTGCCACCAGCTGCAGCTCTTATCTGTCCGTCCTTACTGTGTACAGCGGGATGATGGGGAGATAGTGGGCGCCCAGCTCTGACAAACGTCCCGTCCGCCTCAGACCCGTCCTCCGGCCCCTCACCGGCTCTCTCATCTCTACCCCGTCTCTCCCGCAGGGAAGGGGGGGTAGCTTTGGGGAAATGGGTTGGGCTTTGAAAGTGATGGGGTGACCCCAGAGGGGAGATGGAGGGAGAGATTGACTCGAAAAGCTCTCTGTCTTTGGAAATGGAATCGGATATTATTAAATCGCACAGGCGAGAGGAAAACGGACAGAAACGGCCAGCGCACGGACAGAAAGGGTGCTCAGTTTCTGTCACGGCGGAACACAGCCCAAACCAAACCACACGGACGTATCCGACAGCCCATCTTCATACCTGATCATGCCCAGCGCTGGCAAGAGCAGGGGGAAGGGCAGGCGGACGGGCAGACGGGCCGGTGAAAGTGTAACCTGACGGAACCTTTGGGTCAGAACCTTCAAAATGAGAATAGGTAAGTTTCGGCCCGGAGGGTGCACTCCTGGGAGCCGGCCGTTTAGACACACTTGCAAAAATGTGACAAAGAACGGATACAAGGATGCCCCTGTAGCATCGCTGGTAAGGGCAGAGCTAAGCAAACAAGAAGCTCAAACAGCCTGTCAGTGGCCAGCAGAAACAGGCCGGGGGGACGCAGGAGGCCGCGGTCACCGCCCGCACTGGGACACCTGGCGACGGGAAGGTCCCGGCGGAGAAGGCGGATGTTTACGGGAACAGACACACGAGGAAGTAATAAGCTCAACAGGCCTCGCAGCCAAGTGTCGGGGGCAAGGTATTCTCAACACCCTTGCTAAGCTGCTGGGGATCAAAACAGGCAACCAAACCCTAGTTTAATGTTTAGGGTCAAACAAATGGACCCAATGGAAGTCATTCGAGTTTGTGTACAAAACACACACACACACACACACACACACACACACACACACACACAAAACACTCCGAAGTCAAAGAATAGTGTAACTAGTATGACACCATGTGGGCACACGGAAACAGCACGGACACATGAATCACACACACGCGTGGGCAGGTACGTGCGATGTTTTGGAGACAGATCCTCCGGGACCTGTTATCCGCCTTTGGGGAGGGGGTTCGGGTGGGGAGGGAGGGGAGCATCTGCTTTTTGATGGTACGTCTTTCTGTGCCATCGGAGTTTTCATCGCACACCATGTACCGGTTTTGTCTGCACAGTTAGAAATGCACTTGGAGCGTGTAATTTAAGTCCACACTGTAAAAAAGACACTGGAGACCCGTTGGCTCTGGGTTTGTTTGGGGGTCAGGGATGTGACTGAATTCTAAACGTCAGCTGAAGTAGATCTCTCAGCAGGCTCTGGGGCCACGCACCAGCCACAACTCCCAGGCCATACCTGGGGCTCGAGGAGGACCAGCTGGGCTTCCCCTCTGCACCCCCACCCACCCCGTCCCTGCCCTGTAGTTGGGGGCAGGTTCTCCTTGGCAGTTTTCTCAGGGAGGAAACAGGTTCAGACACAGCTTGTCCCAGACCTGTGGTCTCACAGGGAACAGGAGGCAGGCCAGGGTCCCACAGAGCCCAGCATCGAGTCAGCTCAGACTGACGTCACACCCAGGGGGCCCCACCATCTGTCCGGGGGGCCGCAGAAGATGCAGCCTTGCTCTGCTCCTCCCGTTTCCCGCCTCCCTCCCCCTGGGCCGCCTCCCTCCCCCTGGGCCGCTTCCCCCCCCCCCCCCCCCCCCCCCCGGCCGCCTCTGGTGCTCCTTCCTTGCCTGGAGGCCTATTTCTGGCTTGTAGGCAGCATTATTTAAAGTAACAGTTCCACCACCGCCTTCCCTAGCAGGGAAACCCTCTTTGCTCCACCCAAATCGCAGCTCCCGTCCCCCTAGCCTCCCTGGCGGGGTGTCAGAGGCAGTTGGCGGGCATCTCAGATGGCTGGGAGCATCGCTGACAGTGATTAACAGTGCTTATTATCCCAGCCTGGCTTCCTCCCCCGCCCCCCCCACAACCCCTACTCCCCAAACACACATGCATGCTCAGTCTGCAGCTCTATCTGCCCCACCCACCTGTGGCTGCCAGCCCCGCAGGGACTGGACAAGCCCTGAATCTCTGGGCCCAGGGGGTGGACGCCTCGCCCTGCAGCAGGGTTCACCTACGGTCGGGCCACGAGGGAGAAAGAGCCGGGGTTTCTGACTCAGAGACATGCAGACTTTCACTTGATGTCTGGCTTTTTCTTAGGAGTGTGGCCGGGGTGCATTATGCATCCTTGCAAGCCTCAGTTTTCCCATCTGTGAAATGGGGACAATGATGTGAGCATTGCAAGAGGCTGTAAGTGCCTGGCACACCTCGGCTGCTGGCACAAATACCCGTCAAATGGGGAATCAAGAGTATGAGTCACTGGTGGGGAGTGGAAGGTATGGGGGTGATGTAGGAGGCCGAGAGAGAAAGACAAGGAAGGTGTACCTCCCTCCCCCCCACCCCGTGGGCCCATTCAGGGCTCTGTGCCAAACATCAGGGGGCACAGATTCCCTTGCCTGGCTAATCCTTTGGCTTCCCCAGGGACCTGGACCCCAAGTGTCCCCAGCCACCAGCAAAGGATCTGCTATGGCCCCTTGCTTACCTAGTGCTTCTTATTGAGAGAGAGGTCCTGCCTCCGCCCTCAGCTGCTGGCGGGGCGTGTGGCCTACTTCCCCAGGGGCGCAAGGCAATGGCAGACCCCTCAGAGGCCACCCCCTCAGCCTCTTGACCCTAATGAACCTTGCTCACCAGCCGGACCCCGGGCTCCGGCCACCTCTGTGTCTCTGGGTGGAGGGACGGGAGCCCGGCTCCTCTGGGGTGACCAGCAGGGAAGGTGGGCAGGAGGCATCTCTTCTGCCGACCTGCTGCCCGCCCTCCACCCAATGAGGACCCCCCCCGCCCCCGGCCCCGGGGGCTGCTGAGCCCCTGCCCTCACCCGAGAGCACCGCTTCTGAGTTGATTTATTACAGAACATATATGCTCAGGCGTCAACGTTCAAAGACTAGAAGAGGAGGTGCACGGTCAACGTGCCCCCCATCCCCGACCCCCCTGCGGGCCCATCCCGGCTCCAACCCCCTGCAGAAACCACTGAGATCAGCTTCTGCAGTCTCTCCTCAGGATTTCTTTATGCAAATGCATCACCTCCCGCCCCCCACTTTTAAGCAGGAGATAGGCCTCAGCTCAGGCTGCTCTGCTCCCTGCTTTGTGCGTGTGACGGGATGTCTTGGAAACAGTTGGCACTGAGTGCTTCCCCGGCTCTGAGGCTGCGGAGCCAGGCGGCTCCCGCTGGAGGAAGCTCTGCTCTCTCGCAGGGACACAGGCGGGTCCGAGGCAGCAGGGAGAGGAGGGACCCTGGGGCCGGGCTGGGCCGGGCTGGGAGACGGACCCACACAGGGACTCTGCTCTCCCGGCCCATCACCGGGTGTCCTGATCCCACCCCCGGCCTCGGTCTACTCCATTCCGAGCTGGAGAGATGGGCTTGGGTGCAGGGCCCGAGACGGCAGCGCGGGGAAGAGGCCGGGCGGGTAATGGGGAGGTTCGACAGGAGACAGATGCGGCATCTTCGCCAGCCGGGAAACACACGTGCCCTTTTGGGCTCGAGTCCTTGAGCGTCAAGAGTTGATATTTAAAATGATTCTTAGTCTCATTAAATAAGATATTTCAACCCCACGAAGCTGTCAGGGGCTGATGCGGAGACCAGAGAAAACAGGCACACACTCTCCTTGTGTTGTCCTCGCTCACAGAGCGGGTGCCCCGAGATGCGTGCGTGTGAATGCTCACGCGGAGGGAGGGCATGTGTATGCAGGTGCACATGCACACTTGTACTAACACACTCATGCACACTCACATGCTCCCGCCCACGTGTGCGCTCAGCACTGGCAGAGTGAGGAGCTGTGAAGAGACAAGCAGAGGGGGGAGGGTGCGGGGCCACGGGCTGAGGAACGCAGGCAAAGGCAAGGAGATGCCTTCTCCCCTGGCGCCTCCAGAAGGAGCTCTCCCCGGCCAACACCTGGATTTCCAGACCCCTGACCTCTACAACTGTACGGGCAACACTGCCTTGAAGCATCCTCGCAAGCCTCAGTTTTCCCATCTGCGAAATGGGGACAGCGATGTGAGCGTCGTCACTAAGCCACTAGGTCGGTCGGTGGGTATTGGGGACAGCGGCGGTGAGACAGTCATCCGCCAGGTTTCTTCCAGGTTGGGGAGGAAGCCAGGGCCAGGAAAGCCTCTGTGACAATGTGTGTGTGTGTGGGGGGGGGGGGTAGGAAGAGGGATGAGGATGGATGCTGCCTTTGTCTGCGCCCCCTTCAGAAGCAGGCGGCCCAGGGCTGAGCTGGGCTGGATGCAGAATGGCCCGAAGGCAGCTGCTCAGCCACTACTCAGCCTGGGCCTTGTACCACCCCCTTCTGAGGGATGCGGATGGATGCTAGGGGATGCTGGGGGGATGCTGGGCAATGCTGGGGGATGCTGGGGGATGCTGGGCAATGCTGGGTGATGCTGGGTGATGCTAGGGGATGCTGGGGATGCTGGGTGATGCTGGGGGGATGCTGGGTGATGCTGGGGATGCTGGGGGATGCTGGAGGATGCTGGGGGGATGCTGGGGGGATGCTGGGTGATGCTGGGGATGCTGGGGCATGCTGGGGGATGCTGGGAGGATGCTGGGGGGATGCAGGGGATGCTGGGGGATGCTGGGCGATGCTGGGGATGCTGGGGGATGCTGGGGGGATGCTGATGGATGCTGGGCGATGCTGGGGGATGCTGGGCGATGCTGGGTTCAGAAGTGGAGGAGATGCTGTCGGGCCTCCCTCCCCTGCTGCCCTGGGAGAACCCACGAGGCTCTGATTGATCCCGGGCCCCGGTCAATGAGAGGAACATCGGTGTTAATGAGCTGGGCCCGATAACACAGTGACAACGGGCTTGCTGGCTGGGGGAGGGTGTCTGTCTCCCCTGCCGTCTTCTGGACCAATTAACTGCTCTCAGCGAGCAAGGAAAAGGCTTCATTAGGATTCCCATCAGCAGGTGGCTCCCGGACTCTGGGGGAGCAGACAGGGGGGGAGGAGGGAGGCCTGGGAGGAAGGCGAGGGCCCAGAGATGCACTCAGCTCGGGCGGGAGGGATGTCATGCAGGGCCCCTCCCTCTATAACAACGACGCCAGCCTCGGGTTCAGAGCGAACGTGTGGCATACGTTACCCGGTTCACCCCCACATTTACTGTGGGGCGAAGCGACTCCTACCCTTTTTATAGCCTGGGGACCTGGGCTCATAAAGGTTAAGCAAGTTGCCTGAGGTCACCCAGCAAAGTGAGATTTCAAATCTCAGGCCATTCTGACCCCCCAGTGTGTCTCCCCGCTCCATGCCCCCTGACTGGTCCTGGGTCCTCAGTCTGCTCAGCGGGCAGTGGGCAGGCCCCCTCTCACATCCTGGGGAGAGACGCCCCAGGGAGCTGCCCAGGCTTTGCCCTCTGTGGAGCGGCAAGATTTACTACAAATAGTTTCTATATTTTTAAATTGTCGAGCACAATGGAAAGAAGAGTAATGTTTCACGACAGGTGGGAGTCGTGTGCAATTCAAATCTCCGCGTCCGTAAACGAAGCTCCCTGGAACCCGGCCAGCTTGCTCGCCGGCGCGGACGTGCGGGCTCGGCCGAAATGTTTCCAAAGGCCGCGGGGGCGCGAAGCCTGATCGTCCCCACCTGGTCCTTCCCAGAACACGCCTGCCGGCCCTCGTGGGAAACACGCAGAGCAAGTCAAGTGCAGCCACGTCTGAGCCCGAGCCTGACCCCGGCCCCACAGAGCGGTCCTCGCTGACAGCCCTGCTCCTCCGGCCTCACCCCGACTTCCGTCCCAGCTGCCCGCTTACTCCGTGCGTGGCCTCACGAAGGGCTGGGCCTGGCCGCGCCCCGGGCACTGCCCCTGCGTAACGGGCACTGTCAGGGCAGTGCCCCGTAGGAAATACAAGTCCAGGCGGCTCTGGGCCCAGGCTTTTGCCCCAAGGCACCAACTGTATTTAGAGGCGTCCGCTCTTGCGTGATTCCGTCCGCAGGAAGCCACAGGCAACTGAGGAGACCCGCACTCAGCTGAACGGAGCCGCAGCGCCACACAACGCCCCCGCCCAGGCCCAGGTACCCTCCGAGTCCCGAGTGTGCTATGCGCTCCCCTGTCGGCATCCATCCTCCCGATTCCCGACCCCCCTCCTTCCGCCCATCACGCTCACAGGCTGCCACGCTCCGCGCCCGCTGCCGCCGCCAATTCCCGCCTCTCCCAGGGCACAGCGCCCATCCCCCGTGGAGCGATGCGCTTCCGAACCACTGGGCACGTGCAGAACCGCGCGATCCTCTTCACTTGGGGTCTCGGATGAAGTTTCTGACTGGTGCTCCCTCACCCCGTTCCCCCCATTAGCCTGGTGGTTTTTATCCCCCCGTGTTGCACAGTGGGGCGACTCTGACAAACGCCGACACCGCACATGATAGCGGAAAGGACTAGGGAGCGCTTAGCGCGGCGTCTGACATCCGGTTCGCCCTCGAGGAAGGCGACCTCGCGTGATTCCTGTTATCGCTGACCATGCGGGTCAGCCTGAGCTGCCGTGCCTACAACAGGCCGGGCGGTGTGTTAGCTCTGGGCATCAGCAGTGCAGTCCTGCCGGCAATACCCGCAGGCCGGTGGGCCCCGGGGTACTGTGTACCCTCAGGTGGAAATGTTCCTGCCGCCGCCATGCCCCGCTGAGAAACGCACCGTCCCCAGTTCCACTCCCATCCACTCGCTTCCTGCGCGCACCCCCCCCCCCCCAGCAACACGCGGCGGCGAAGAGTTCATACCGGCCCCTCAGCATCTCTGAGGGGCAGGGAAAGGAAGGGAACGAGGTCTCGCTCATCTGGGAGCAGGGACGACTTTGCCACGGCCCCTTTAATGACCACAGAGGACAACGGCTAACTCATACCAAGGAGGGGGTGTGTGGATGGGAATAGGAAGCATCTATGGGGAGGAGGGGTGCACCAGGGGCAGTGTGGGTGCGGTGTGAACTCTGCCAAGCTCTGTCCAGCGGCCCCAGCGTTCTGCCCGGCTGAGTCCTGCTCTCTGGTCTCCACGGGGCTCCCGATCTCCCCAGGCTGGATGTCGGGGGGATTACGGAATGTCAACAAGGCGGCGGAGGCTCGCGTCTCCCTGGGGCTCCCCCAGCTTGCGGGGGCAGGGCAGGCCAAGGGAAGCTGGGAAGAGGCCTCCCTGGCCGTCTTGCAGCACCTGCTGTTGGCAGCTGGGGCAGAGTGGGGGTGCACGGCGAGACGCCCAGGCCCTTCCCTGGGCAGACCTGAGTCAAGGTCAGAGCCGATGCTCTTTCTTGCTACCTGAGACAAAGCTTCAGATGTCACTGCGTCTCTCGTGTCCGAGTCCAAGGCCCTGCTGCCCAGGCAGGGGCGGCGTGTGCCTCCCCTAGACCCTGGCTCTGGGCTGAATCTCCCTTTGGGGGAGTCTGGGCCATCCTTCCCGCAGGACCGGAACCAACCACCACTACCGACTGATGCCCAGCGCTGTGCAGGGGGCTTGAGGGCAAATGTGGCAGGACCCACAGCCCCTCGAGAAACACGAGCTGTGTAGCAAAACCCCAGTAATTCCAGCCCGGCCAGCAGGCTCAGGGGCTGAGCATTGACCTAGGAACCAGGGGGTCACGGCTAGATTCCGGGCTCGAACCCCAGTGTGGGGCGTGCAGGAGGCAGCTGGTCAATGATTCTCTCTCATCATTGTTGTTTCTATCTATCTCCCTCTCCCTTTCTTTTTGAAATATATATTAAACACACATGCACGCACGCACACATACACACACACACACACACATTAGCAATTTCACAGAGCCCTAAAACTGCCCCCTCACCCTGAAATCTATGTCCGTATGCACATCTAGGGCCAAGGAGGAGGGGCTCACTTCAATTTGACCAGAAAGTACTCGAAGGCAAAAAGAACAAAACGTCTCTTCACAGGTTTCACCGGAAAGATGCTAACGCCCAGAGTGACAGGAGGGGCGGGTTTCACAGGCTGAGTGAGCCCCGCTTTATGCAAACTCACCACGTTGCCCTGGTTCTTGTCACTTCACAGCAGGGCCGGCAGGCTGCTCTCCGGAGCGCCCCCACAACCAGGTGCCTGGGTCTGGGCTCCCCACGTGGGCGCAGAAGGTCCCTGCTGGGTCCATTATTCATTCCTGTCTTCCTTTCCCAGTTTCCCCATCTCTCCTCTCACACACAGCAGCGCTCGGCTGGCCTGGGCGGGCGGACCGCTTGCAGAGAGCTCGTAATCCCCCCAACTAAGCACAGTGCCAAGGGCCCCCGAGTCACGTCACCCTGCTTCCCTCTGCCTCAGTAGCTCTGAGCTAAGGGCCGGGGGCGGGGGGTGTGCAGGTGGAGAAGGCGGGGAAGGCGGGTTAACGACTGTGTTTTACTTGCTGTGCGACCTTGAGCAAGTTGCCTACTCTCTGTGTGCCTCCGCTTCCTCATCTATGGAACGGGGTTAGTAATAACAGTAATAACAATAACAACACACCGGTGGGCCAGGCGCTGACTGAAGCACTGCACACGCGATAAGGCCCTTATTCCTCACTAACTACTCTGTGAGGTCAGAATCCATTTCATCGCATTTGGCAGGTGAACACAGGGGGACGCGAAGGCACAGAGAGGTCCAGTAACTTGCCCAAGAACACACCGCCGGCAGGTGGCAGAGCCAGATGTGGTGCTGGTAAAGCCCCCCTCCCCCCATAGTCCCTACCTGTGGGCACACGGGGCGACGGACTGAGATTATTCCTGAAAAGGGCTTGGGCCCGGGCCGACGTGAGGCACGAGGTCAGCGCTCACCGAGAGCCGGCTGCCCCGGGGTGACGGGTGTTATTATTGCTCATCTGTCACCTGTCCAGGGAGGACGGCCGCTGCCCTCAGCCCCTGGATCAGCCCTGAGGCCAGGCCCCGTGCCCACTCAGGCAGGGCAAGCCTTGCCTAGCAGCCAGCCCTGGAGCAGAGGCCGAGCTTCGGCTGCCATGTCACCCGGGTCCAGAGCTGTGCCCGTGGCTGCCCTGAGCTCCAGGGCTGGAGCCAACTGCCCGCTCTGCCTTCCCCACATCTGCCGGCCCCGGGCAGCCGGCCCCAGACGCCACTCCACCTGCCCGACCTTCCTGGCCACCTCCAGCCCTGCCCGTTCTCTTTGGTGTCAAAGTCACCGTCAGAGTTGACTTTGGAGGAGGCCCTTGCGGGGACCCAGAACAGAGCTGTGCTAACGAGGCCCCGGGGACCCACCGGGAGCCGCCATCTGGCAAAGGTGAGCTGGGCGGCTGCCAGGCGGGACGCCAGGAGCGTGCCCCCAATATTTATAGCGACTCCAAATCAGGATGCCGAGTCTACTTTCCCCTAACCCTGAGCTGGCCTCGGGACGAGCTTTCGCTGATAGAAGAGGGTGGAACGTTCCGGAGCCTCCGGAGCCCAGCCCCCCGGAGCCCTGCAGCTTCTACCTTCACCCTCTCAGATCCCTGACCCAAGAACACCCTCCACAGGCAGTAAGCAGGAGGGGAGGGGCCCACCATACTGGCTGTCCCAGCCAGCCTAGCCCCAGCCCAGCCCAGCCCAGCCCAGCCCCAGCCCCAGCTCCAGCCCCAGCCCCAGCTCCAGCCCCAGCCCCAGCCCCAGCTCCAGCCCCAGCCCCAGGCCCAGCCCCAGCCCCAGCCCCAGCCCAGGCCCAGCCCCAGCCCAGCTCCAGCTCCAGCCCCAGCCCAGCCCTAGCTGACTCCCAGCCCAGCCAGCCCAGCCCAGCCCAGCCCCAGCCCCAGCCCCAGCCCCAGCCCAGGCCCAGCCCCAGCCCAGCCCTAGCTGACTCCCAGCCCTATGCAACCTGGTGAGAGGCCCAGGAGAGACCGCGGAGCAGTAAGAAACCATTGTTGCTTGAGCCCCTGTGGTTTGGGGTGGTTTTCCGGGCAGCAATGCTCACTGGCAGAGGCTGTGGCAGCGGCCAGGCTGGGCCTGCTCCTTCGGGTGAGGCCTCACTCCGTACGTGCCTAGGGGTTCAGGGTCAAGGAGCAGCTGCAGTGGCTGAAGCTCAGGATGTGCTGCGGGGTGACTTCCCGGGCCGGGGCCCCGTCCCTTTTGGGGAGATTGTCTTTCTTCATTACCATTCCTCATTCTGCAGGACCAATGGCTTCTCCCTTCCCCAAGCACTCTGTGAGCCCCCACCCTGTGAGTCCCCACCTGCCCCTCAGGCGCCTCATGAGCTAAGAACCCCCAGCCCAAAGCGGCCCCCCGGAAGCAGGGGTCATTACCAACTCCTCAAACCAGTTGCCTGCCTGGCCACATCACTGGTCCAGGTCTAATTACTTTCTGGGTCCCGGCTGAGAGCCCAGAGGGGCGGGGGCGCAGGAAGAGCTGGGGAGGGAGGGGTAGAGAAGAGGGGATCCCTAGGCCTCATTTCCATATATTGGAATAACCCAGACAATAAACCTATGTGCCTCCGATGGGGACCACCTCTCCCTGCCACCCCCAGAACCTGGGCCCCGCCTGCTCCACCGCCCTGTCCCTGTGTGCTGGTTACCAGGGCTCAAGGCCAAAGGCAAACCTGTCCGTTCCAGGTGATGGATGATCAAACCCTCGCTCATTTGCATGTGAGGTCTCTTGGAAATAAATGCCTCTGTTCATCAGAGAAGGGCTTTCCTCGAGAGCCTTTCTTTCTTTTTTAAAATGTATTCTTACTGATTTCAGAGAGGAAGGGAGAGCGAGAGAGCGAGAGAGACGTCGACGGCGCGAGGGGGCCTGGGTTTGCATTCCGACTCGGACACTGAACGCAGGCCCCGCTCGGAGGAAAGCCATCTTCTCTCTCTCCGGCCACAGCGTCCCCAGGCCCAGAGGAGCCAGCCTGTGTGGGGGGATGTGTGTGTGCTCCCCACCTCGCTGCCCTTCGCTCGGGCCCTGACAGGGGGTGCCATCCGCTCCGGCTTCCTCGGGAAGATGGGGCCCGCTCCCTCCTCCAGCCAGGACCCATGGACCAGAGCGTGAGGAAACAGGTTGCTATGGAGACGGAGGCAGCCCATGTGTCAGCGATGTTTGCTTCGTCTCCCGCTGCCGTCCCCGTGCGTTCTGAGCGTATCTGTCTCCATTGACATAATTACCGCGGCGCCAACCGGAGGCCCAGGGAGCCAGCTGGGCCCTCGACGCGCACCACCTGCCCTTCGGGTCCAGGAGCAACCTGTTCTAAGCCAGGGAGGCCTCCACCGCAGGGCGGGGGGGGGGGGTAGGCTAGGTCAAGGCCGTGTTAGGAGGCGTCCTCGGGCACCGGTGGGGACCAGGCCAGCGCTGCCACAGGAACCGAGGGCCGTGTTCGCCCACCGCGGCCTCACCCCCCGGCAGCTTTCGGCAGGACTGCCCAGAGGAGGCTGGCGCCTTACTTCATCCCGGGGGCTGGAGCCTCCCTTCCGCTCACGGGGTGCGGGGACCAGGCCCCAGGCCCCAGGCCCTCCCGCCTCCGTCCTCCCCTGTACAATGACAGTGTTACACCTGCGGGTCACCCTCCACCCAGGCCCCCCTGAAGCTGCGAGGAAGCCACTCCGGGCACCTCAATGAACTCCGGGGAACCGTCTACGGGATTGTCAGGAAAAGTCAACGGGGGCAGGAGAAACCCCCCCCCCCCAGAGGGGCCCTGACCCAGGCAGACCCCTGATTGCTACACGGCAGGCCACCTGCTCGCAGAGTCTAGCGTGGGAGCCCTGGTGCCTCGCATTCAGTGGGGCGATGGGCGCCCCCAGGACACACCTGGCAATGCCCAGAGACATTTTTCGTTGTCACATCTGGGGGAGGGGGCGACTGGCATGGAGTGGGTGGAGACAGGATGCTGCTCAGCAGCTGGCAGTCCACGGGCGGTCCCTGCACCAGAGTGCCATCCTGCCCCAATGTTCCTGGCGCCCGGGTCTGGAAACCCTGCTCTCGCCACCGTGCTCCCCATGCAGCCCAGGGCGGGGTCCGAGGGTCCCTGAGGCTCCGCCATCCCCTCCATGCAGACATGGCATGGCAGGTGGGCAGGGCAGCCCTCCTCCTTCGGACCCTTCACTCCCCCGGGAGCCCCTCTCTTCCCCGCCCAGCTCCCCATCGCTCCCCGAGGACTGGCACATTTCTAGACTCGTTAACTTTTAATTACTACCTTCCTTTGCCTGCATATGCTGGCTCCGTGCCACGTACATCTCTATTAAAATTCAATTTATGCCCATCATAACCAATTCCTGTACCTCAGCTCTCACCCGCAGCCTCCGTTTTCAGACAGGATGCCCGAACCCGCGTCTGAACTGGAATAACCCCCCGAAGAGGCTGGGAACCGGGCAGACGGGACCTGGCTTCCTGGAGGAGGAGGAGCCGGACCTCCCTGGAGGGTGGGAATGAGCTGGGGCCAGAAAGACCCCATGGGAGGGGGACCGGGTGGCTCCCACATCACCTTCCGAGTTAGAGAGACTCCCAGGACTAGGCACCCGGCTGCACACTTGGTGTCACGTCCCACTCGACCCCCTGAGGCAGCTGCTAGTTCTATTGTTCCCATTTCACAGACTTGGCAACTGAGGCGGGGGTTCAGTCATTTGCCTAAAGACTTACAGTGATTCAAGGCAGGCCTGGGATTCATTATGGGGGGATCTGGGTGCTGAATCTTGGGGGACCAGGGAGCAAAGGGGTGTAAGGACAGTGTGGGAAGAGGAAAGAGGTGAGCAAAGACATGATGGTATCCAATAGCTAAGAGCATGGCTCAGCCCGTGAGCGAAGGGGGCCGGCGAGAGAGGAGGCTGAGACGAGGGGTGGTGGGACCAGGTTATGGGGGGTCTCGAGCTCCCTTGACCAAGATCCTCTAAGGCAGTGGTTCTCAACCTTGCTAATGCCGCGACTCTTTAATACAGTTCCTCATGTTGTGGGGACCCCCAACCATAAAGTTATTTTTGTTGCTACTTCATCACTGTCATTTTGCTACTGTTATGAATCGTCATGTAAATATCTGTGTTTTCCCATGGTCTGAGGCCACCCTGCTAGCGCTGTAGAGCCTCAGACCATCGGAAAACACAGGCATTTACATGACGATTCATTAACAGTAGCAAAATTTCGGTTATGAAGTAGCAACGAAACTAATCTTATGGTTGGGGGTCCCCACAACATGAGGAACTGCATTAACGGGTCGCGGCGTTGGGAAGGCTGAGAACTACAGCTCTGAGGGCTGCCCACCACCTGCCCTGTGGCCTGGAATGTTCTCCCGGGCGTTCGCCGTCCTCCCTGTGGTCTGTGCCATCTCCCCGGCTCCCTGGGCGTCCCTGGGTGTCAGCTGGCCCCTCGCGTCTGCTCGCCTCTCCCTCCCCCTCTCCACTCCCACCCCACCTGCGAGGGCCGCGAGCTCACTGCTTGTGAGCCAAGGTCCGCATCTCCTTCGGGGAGGGCAAGGGCCCGGCTCTCGTTGGGTTCTGCGGCTTCAGGCCTTCGGTAGGGACTGACCCGCACAGCCTCCGCTCCTCGCCACCCTGTCTCCGCCCTGCGGACTGTTGGCGTGCAGGGATGGAGGATGAGGGCCTAGTTCTAGCCGGTCTGGCTCAGTGGACAGAGCATCAGCCTGCGGACTGAAGGGTCCCGGCTTTGACTCCAGTCAAGGGCACGCGCCCGGGCTGCAGGCTCCATCCCCAGTAGGGGGTGTTCAGGAGGCAGCCAATCAATGATTCTCTCTCATCTTCGATGTTTCTATCTCTCTCTCCCTCTCCTGTCCTCTCTGAAATCAATAAAAATACATAAAAACACGAGTAAAAGAGAGAGAGAGAGCCTAAGTGGCCGTGGCCGGCAGGGGAGTGTCTGTTGTCACGCGTGAACATACGTGAACACGCACAACAGGGCAGGGCCCGTGGTAAGTTTCACGTGTTAGCTGCGAACTGCTCCCCCCCTGCAGCTCTCGAGGAGGCCGGCTGGGCCGCCCCCAGAAAGCCGAGCCCGGCAGTGCCGCTGACCTGGGACCACAGAGGAGGGGATGGGTCCTGGGCTTGGGTCTGAAAGATCCGGGCTGAACCCCGACTCCTTGACTGGCTGTGTACCTTGTGTGGCTGTGTGACCTTGTGTGGCTGTGTGACCTTGTGTGGCTGTGTGACCTGGTGTGGCTGTGTGACCTTGTGTGGCTGTGTGACCTGGTCTGGCTGTGTGACCTTGTCTGGCTGTGTGACTTTGTGTGGCTGTGTGACCTTGTGTGGCTGTGTGACCTTGTGCAAGTTGCTGGCCCTCTCTGATCGGTGACGCCCACCTCGGGGGCAGAGATGATAATAGTGCCGTCGCTCAGCCCGGCTGCCGGTAAGCGCCTGGCTGGGCTCCCGGCACTCGCGTGGCATGTGCTCCCAGCCACCTCCGGCTCCCCAGCCTCTGCCGCCCACTCTCACTGCCACTCGCTGGAAAGGGGAGGCCGGCGGGTGGGGGGGGGGGTAAGCGAGAGACAAAGCCGCTGGCCCAGGGAGCCTCTCCTCATCCCTCCTCTGAAGAATTTCAAAGGCTGCGCCGTCTTTGTCTGTGTCCCCTGCTCGGTGCTGCTCGCCGCGGCTGTCACACGCCCGGGGCCTTCTTCTCCCGTCACCGAGCCCGTGCAGTTCCCGAGAGGCACCCGGACACCCAGCCCGGGGCCGGCCGCACGCCCGGCCTGGCCCAGCTGGTCCTCCCCTCCACACACCTGCTCTTCCCCACGCCGGCCAGGGCCCGCCCGGGGCGCCGGGAGCAGGGCTCGGCCTCGGCAGGTGCCACACCCTCACACGTGTCCCAGGCCCCTGGCTTCTGGACTCTGGGGCTGGGAGAGGGACACAGAGTGACAGGGGTGGGGAGAGCACAGAACACACTCCGGCTGGGCAGCCCCTCTGGGGCCTGCCGGGCGCACAGTCGGTGACCCCAGGAGAGTCCCGGAATTCTCTGCGCTCAGGGCCCTCATTTGCCAAAGGTAATGTGGCTCACCTCCTGGTGTTGCGGGGAGACGATGCATGGAGACACCTGGCAGCCAGCGACCCTCCGTCAACCTCCTTTGGGGGTGCGCCCTGATTATGCGGAGGAGTGAGTGTGTGTGTGTGTGTGTGTGTGTGTGTGTTTGTGTGTGTGTGTGTGTGTGTGTGTGTGAGAGAGAGAGAGAGAGAGAGAGAGAGAGAGAGAGAGAGATGGGGGGGCGTGTCTGCCTAGCTGCCTGGTTTTCCTAGTTAGTTTTAAGTGTGAGGATAATGAGGGAGAAGGCATTATCAGGGGGGTGCGGACAAAATGATCTGGTTGATGACTCTGCCGTGAAGTGCTCACAAGGGCAGGTGTTCACGATCCCTCGCCCCCTCCTCCTCCATTGCCGGGGCCTGACCCACCCATTTATGAGCAGGTGGGGTTGTCCCCAGCCTCACAGCCCTGACTGGTGACACGGATGCACTGAGGCCGAGTCGGTTCAACCTGGGGTGATGGCCCCTGGAGGGGTGGGGAGGGGAGGGGGAGCCGAGGAGGGAGTGTGGGGTGGCAGTCTGACGCCAGAGTCCCCAGCAGCGACCCGGAGGGCCTGCCCCTCATGGGAGTGGCCATCCTACAGAGCCAGGAAGTCACACAAACACGCCGACAGGCTTTGCACAGACACACGCTCACAGCCATCAAACGCATGCACGACTGTGAAGGAACTGAGCGCACGCACACACGTAAACACGCACGCACACACGTAAACACGCACACACACACGTAAACACGCACGCACACACGTAAACACGCACACACACACGTAAACACGCACACACACACTCTAGCAAACACAGGAGACCGAATACGTCTGAGGGAGTATTGTGCTCAACCTCCCCCCACACCCCAACGCATGCCAATGGTCCCCGGAGGCTGCGTGCCTGTCCCGGCAGGGAGGCCATGCCCACAGCTTTGGGGGGTTTCCCTGGGCACCATCCACCCACCTGGGCAAATAAATCTCTCTCTTTTTTAGAATTAACTGCTGTTTTGTACCCAAGCGGTATCCCCAGCAGTGAGTCCCAAACGGGAACTTCAAGCCTGGTTTCCCAATGGATAAAGCGGGTCACCCACAAGGGGCAAGAGGAGCTCGAGGAAGGGTGCTGGGCTGTGTCCCTAGCACAGGGGTGAGAGCTGCGTGACCCCCGGGAGCTGATCCGCTCACCTGCACGTGGGAGCTAGTGGGTCCATTACCGGACTAATCCCCACTCTCCTGTAAGCCTGGCATCTCACATACCCCCAACAGGTGCCGTCTATTGCATGTCTCTCAGAGACCGTTTGGTTAATCCTCCCTCTAAGCTCTAAAGCAGGTCTTCCTGTGCCTGATTCCAGGCGAGGAAGCAGAGGCGGGTGGCTAAGGGGTCCTGCCAGAGCCACAGACTAGCTCGGGGTGGCAGCGTGGCATTGCTCAGGTGGCCCATGCTCAGAGTCCACCTAGTCCCCCCTGCCCCCTCGGGTGGGTGTGGACCCAAAGCTCGCCGCAGCCACCGGTACTCAGGCGGATGCACGCGCGCGCGCACACACACACACACACACACACACACGTGTGCACACACACGTGTGCACACACACAGCCCTATCTGTTACAGATCCCACTGCGGATAAAGACCTTCGGAGATCGACACGCATGCAAACTTCTTCCTTTGGCGGCCGGGTGGGAAACACAGCTAAACGCACGGCAGCACTTCCTGTCCGAGTGCATGCACCCTCTTTCTGCCTGAAAACTGGCGCGGCCACCTGCCCTCACCCCAGGAACGGGCGAGAGACGAGGAAGGCCGCGGCAGCGAGTGGCGGCTGGAGGACTGCGGGATGAGAAGCTGTGCAAGGGCTTTTCAGGATGAATTTATTTAAAAGCTGAATTGGCCAAAAAGGCAAGGAAGTGCAAGAAACCCAATGTGGGCCCGTCCGAAGGAGCCAGGAGCCAGGGGAAATAATCAGACAAAATACGTCTGACTGAGTGTTGTGTTCAACCTCCCCCTAAACCCCAACCTCCCCCTGAACCATGGTCTCCGGGAGGCTGTGTGCCTGTCCCTCCAGCAGGGAGGGCGGTGGGGCCAATGCCCACAGCTTTGGGAGGGTTTCCCCAGGCACCACCCCACCCACCTGGGGAAATAAGCCCCCCTGGCCACGTGTGGGTTACAGTGTGAGCCCACGTGAGTAATGACGGGCCTGGACTAAAACACACCAGGGAGGGACAATTACCCGTGAGCTTGTGCTGATGCTGAATTGTGATAAAGGACAGATCTTTCCTTACAAAAGAATGCCAGCTCCTCGGAGGAAAGCAGCGGCAGAAATAGAAAAGCTGCTTATCTCTACGGCAGGAAGCGGTAAGATGGATCCAGGTGAGTCGCATCCGTGGATACGGAACCCGGATGGGAGATTCCTGGAGAAGAGACGATTCGCTGGCCACCGACGGGGAGAACACGCCTTGACACTTTCACAAAGGGGACACCTAGGGGCATCACCTGGACCAGGTGGATCAAATCTCCCGTCGCCAATCGCGGGGCAAAAGCACTCCGGTGGCTTTAAGGATGAGCCGCGAAGAGGGAGCGTTCTGTCCCGAAAGGGTTAACGTCACAAAGCCACACCGGACGCCAAACCCGCCTAAACGTTCCATGTCCATGCGGCGAAAGAGGACCCAAAAGGGGGAACAGTTCCAGATTTAAGGAGCCCACAGTCTAAGAGACACGGCAGCGAAGTGCAATGTGGGTTAGATTCTGTAGCAAACAACACTAAAAATATCCACAGAGGACGTAATTGGGACAAAGGGAGAAATCTGGACTGCGTGTGATAGTAGCACTGCGTCAGCGTGAAATTTCTCCGGGGTGAAAACTGCACAGTGGTTCTTCAGAAGAATGGCTCGGACCTACTAATCCTACTTAGGGGTAAAAGGACATTATGTCTGCAACTCATTATTTAAAAAAAAAATCTTTTTATTGATTTCAGAGAAGGGAGAAGGAGAGATAGAAACATCTCTATATATAAAAGGCTAATATGCAAAGTGTCCCCTCAGGAGTTCAATGGGGAGACCGGGAGTTCGATCGCTTGCTATGATGTGTGCTGACCACCAGGGGGCGTGTGGGACATGGCAGGCAACCAGCAGCGGCCGTGGGGTGCTGAGGGAGTGAGGGAAGGAGGAGGCGGGGAACCTGATCAGCCCTGATTGGAGGCCAGGCCTAGCGTCCCTACCTGTGCACGAATTTCGTGCACCGGGCCTCTAGTCAACGACAGAAGAGAATTATCTATCCATCAGCTGCCTGTGGCACGCCCTCTACAACCAGGCATGAGCCTCATCAGGGAATCAAACCATGGTTTATGGGTCAAAGCTCAATCACTGAGCCATACCGGCCGGGAGCAACTCATTCTTAAATAACTCAGCCAAAAAGGGCACGCACGTGTGTGTGTGTGTGTGTGTGTGTGTGTGGAGAAGAGAGCGCGCAGGTGTAAGATCTTACCAGTTGGTGAACGGTAAAATGCATACAGGTATTTATGGTGCGATGCTTACCGTTTTTCTAAGTTTAGAAACTTTTCAAAATTAAAAGACGAGAAAGAAAGGAAAATCACCTGCTGAGAGCGCTAGGCCCTCACTGGGGGAAAGGGTGGTGAAGGGGACACAGTGGCTTCAGTCCCCCACTCTGCTAACTGCTCCCACCCTCCCTTCCCACATTGTGGCTCCAGCGTGGGGCTGCCACACAGTGTCCTATAGCCTGCAGCAGACCCCGAGGGAGGCCTGGCCATCAGCCAGTCTTCTTGGGGGTGAGGAGACTGGAGACGAGCCCCCCTAGTGGAGGGGTGGGGGACGTCCGGCTCATAGACTGTCCTAGCACAAGAGCCTGTGAAATCATTTGGTCTGGCCCTGCCAAGGCATCGGGGTAATGGTACAGCAGGCTAACTTTTAAGCTGATAATTCTGTATGGCCCACGAATGATGTGATGAATATCTAAACGGCCCTTTGGCAGGAAAAAGGGTCCCCACACCCGCTCATTTGTGTCCCCTGAAGAACAACCGCCCAACCAAGCGCCTATCTGCCTCCTCCCCGTGCTGTGCTTTCTAGACCTCGGGGAGTGCAGTCAGCAGAGAGATTGCTTCGGGTACACACGAAGGAAGCAATCCTTCTTCAACCAGAGGCAGTGCTGGGTGGTCAGGAGCCCCAGTTCAGGAGCTCAGACGCCTGTTAGTCAAAGCCCAGCTCAACAATCTGGCCTCGGGTACATGCTGCGGCTCTCGGAGCCTCAGTTTGCTCGTCTGTGGAATGGGGGGCATGGGACTGCTTGCAGGAGTAAGGGAGATAATCGCAGTGTGGACAGTGTAGCATCTAAGTTATGTAAGTTATGCCCTCTCACTTCTGCTTCCCTGCCGATGATGAGGAGGATCACCGTGACCATCCTGCTGTCTCCAAAGGGAGCCCACTCCGGGGCTGGGAGTCTGACCCATACCCTGAGCTGGAACCTGCTTCTGTGTCGTCCGGTGCTTCCAGTTCCCAGGCACCAGAAGAGCAGCCGGGAACCAGGTAAGGAACCACCTCCCCTCCTAGATCCTGCCTCCAGCTCTATGCCTGTAGCAGTCAAGGGCAGCTGGGAGGCGCCAGGCACCACTGACACCCATGCGTGCCATTCGGGTGTGTCCGACACCCGAGAGGGGGCAGGGGCTCCACAGAGGCTGCCAGACTGTGGCCAGGAGTGCCTCTGGTCCCCAACCAAAAGCCATGGTGGGGGCTGCTCACAGGGGGAGCCCCCAGTCCCTCGTGGGCACCCTGACGTCTGGAAGCCCTCAGTGGCCGGCAATGGGGGCCTCCTGCTTCCTGGTCCACCTCTCACCTCCCAGAGGGGAAGGTGGCCCCCCTGCACCCTCCTTTCCCAAAGTGGCCACAGCCACGGGCCAGTGCAGGAGGTCACCCAGGCCCTGGTCTCCTTCTGTGTGAAGAAAAAGGGGGTGTTCTCCGGAAGGACGAAGGCTGCTCCTCAAACAGTTAGACCCCTCCTCTCATTTGCATTCCTGTCCCCAAGGCAGATTTGTATCAGCATCCCCAGGGCCAGGCAATCTTGTTTCCCCAACAAAACCAATTATACACACACCAGGCCCGGGATTAATCACAAGCCCCAGCGCTGGGAGCCAATAGGAGAGAGGAGGGGAAGAGGGAGAGAGGGCAGGGGAGGGTTGCGGGCCAGCTGGGCTGCGGGTAGCTGCCTCCAGGACCCCTCTAGCCACAAACCCTCGTCTGAGACTCTGCTCTTTCTCCATCCTCTTTGTCCCCACCGGGCCCGGACCCGTAGCCCGTGCAGCGGCGCTTCCTCCACACGGGCTGGTGCATGAATTGGTGCATGGGTGGGGGCTGGCCAGCCTGGCCAGGGTTGTTGGCCGGCCTATCGGCTGGTCGAACTCCTGGTCGAGGGGACAATTTGCATATTAGCCTTTTATTATATGGGCTATACACTGAGTGGCCAGATTATTATGCATTCAGAGTCATCATCATCCGGCCACTCCGTGTATAGACCTGTGCAGGGGCACAGGCAGCCCTGCTAGCCACCTCCTGGGGGGGGGGGGGAAGGGGTCCCTTTGAATGGAGAATCGTGGGTAGAAAGGATCAGTGTCCTGGGAGGGGAGGGCCAGTCCAGCCCAGGGCTCAGGATGAGGCCACAAGAAGGGAGTGGAGATGACCTGAAGACCCTGCCCGGGCCATCTCCCTGTCCCCTCTCCACAGGTCCCCCAAATAGCCGTGCTCCTCTCTACTGACCCAGGCTGCCTCAGCCGTACCCTTCCCTGGAACCCAGGCCCCACCTATGGCACCCCTAGAGACAGGTGGGGAGGAGAGGGAAGGACTCATCTCACAGCCAGGGCAACAGCCTGCTGCCAGTAGAGAGTACCCCTACTCGCATCACGCCCTTCACTCCCATCACCCCCATCACCTCCTCTGCCCACCCATGGCTGAATGTGCCACCCTGTCCAGGCAGCGCCCTGCCCCACCTCCCAGCCACCCTCTGCTCCCTGGGCAAGGCCATCTTTGGCCCCCAATTCTGCCAGCCCAGCCTCCCAGTTGCACAGGATGGGGAGTCCCCGCCCCCGAACTGCACAGCCCCCCAGCCTGGCACCCTTTCGGGGTGTGGCAGGCCCCTGGCTGTGGGGGGCGGGGGGAAGGGAAGGGAAAGGAAGGGGGGCGGGCGCTTGCCTGTACTCCAGGGAGAACTTGGTCAGCTCCCGGCTGTTGTGCAGCCACTTGAACTCCAGCGGCCAGCTGCCCTCGGCCATGCAGGTGAGCACCAGGCGGTTCCCCTCCAGGTGCACCTGTGTGCGCACCGGCTCCGTCTTGAAGTAGGGGGCCACGTCATCTGCGGGGAACAGACACAAAGCCACGTGATCGCTTGCTCACCTTGATTCTGTGGTGCGTTTAGAGCCCTAACACCCCTCGGTGGGGAGAGCAGGTGCAGCCAGGGAACTTGCCCAGCGGAGGGTGGCTGGGAAGGACTTGAACTTGGGTCAGTCTGACTTCAGGGGAAGCCAGGGTAGGGCCTGGGGGACCCCCTCCACTGCCAGGCTTCTCGATCCTCCCACCTCTGACCCTGCGCCCGCCTGCCCCGACCTCCTCGACCCTATGCCGGGTCAGCTCCCTGGAGGAAGTTCCGCCGCCCGGGCCGTGGGTGCGAGTCCGGTGGTTGCTACCCCTCTCTGCAGTCACGCTCACCTCCCGACCTGATCGGTCAGCCCGGCCAAACACCAGCTCCCCACGGCTCCCCTCAACAGTGCACTCCGGACCCCGGACTCCCGGGGACCGCCGAGGCCTTCCTGCCCTGCTGGCCAGTGGCAGGGAGGCGGCAGTGACACAGGCAAGGGGTTGACAGAAGGACAGGGAGAGATGGGGGCCGGGGGAGGGCCTCCCTGCCCATCACCGAGCCCGCCTGCCTTTTGGGGATGCGGTGGGGCCGGGGGAGAAGCCAGCATCTGGACCAACAAGGACAAAAGCGCCTGCTCGGTTCTGGGCCATTCGAGACGCTTCAACGATGCTCATGTACTCCGCACGCAACCCCACGGTCAGACAGGATCCTAACCTCCTCTGAGACGCAGGTTAGAAACCCGCCCAGGTGCAGACGAGCAGGCCGAGTCCAGCACCTTCCGCGTGGCCCTGTGCCCGAGGGCGGGGCACGCTCAGAGCCACAGAGGAAGTGGCTGGCGGGGCGGGCCTTGGGCGTCCGGTCCTCCAGGCCAACGGTGCCTGGTCCCAGCTTCGCCTGCGCTCACCCTCCCATCAGGGCCTGGGCATGGGCCAGTGTTCCCTCTGCGGAGTCTCCGTTCCTCCGTCACGAGGCACAAGGAGAGACACAGGCGCCCCGAGGTCGTCAGGGTGAAAGGAGGTCATTGTGGAGATGCCAGAGGAGATGCTCTGTGAGGTTCACGTCTTTCCCCCAAACAAATGTGTGAGTGTCGCCGCGCCGGCAGGGAGGCTGCCACCCGGCGCCGGCTGGGGCCCCAGACACGACCTGGCCTGGGCCTAACTCCTCCCGGCGAGGCCAGAGTGTCGAAACCCTAAGATGCTTTTGGTTTCTTGTTTGTTTGTTTGTTTTTGCCTAAGAAATGGACTGAAGCGAAGGAAGAGCAGCAGCAGGGAGCAGGGGACTCAAAGGCCGGAGGGAGTAAAGCGACAGCCGCTGGGAGAAGCTGAGCCCCTCTCCGTGGCAGGCTGACCCCTGGGGGATCAGTGGGACCCGGAGCCCTGGACCCCGAGTCCATCCTCCCACCCTCAGAGTCAACCAGCACCGGGCAGTCAAGGTCAACAAGCCCAGGACCTGTGTCAAGGCCTGACTCTGGACTCAAGAGACACCATCACGCAGAGTTGGGGCCCAGGCTGCTTAGCACCCCCACCCTAAGCCCAAGGCCTCAAGCGTATGAGGGTGTAGCTTGTGAGTGTTTGGGGGAGTCTTTCTTGAGCCCCATCCCTGCTGTGGACCCTCACTGTGGGGGCCACGGGGAGGCAGACCAGGGAGGGCCGAAGGGGCTGGAAGAGAGAGCACAGACCCGCCCAGAAGGCCTCCTGGACCACGGTCTCCGTGTCACCACTGGTGCTTCAGCCTCGGACTGAGTCGACGCTGCTCACACGCACATCTCTCCGTCACTCCCAACAACTGTCATGTCAGCACATTGCTTTGCAAGCCGCTGGAAAGGTGCGGGTACCCGCGGAGTGGCTAGCATCCCCTGGTCTCTGGCTTCTGGGGTCTCAGCCATCTCTGTGGGGAGGCAGACAGGCATGCGTTTGCCTAGAAAACACACACACACATACACACGCACACGCGCACACCACACACGCACGCACGCACGCACACGCACACGATTCTCTGCCCGCCTGCCTGCCGGGGGAGCCTCCAGCTCTGCTCTGCTCTCCGTTTAACAAATGGGCACATTCTCACTTCAAAGGCTCATTCATATTCTCCAGTAGCTTTCAAGAGCCCTTTGAATCGCGTTTTTAAAAACCCTCTGTTAGTTCCTGTCATCACTCGTTTGTTTTAAAACAATAACATTCCCAGCCCCAGAGTGATTCAGACCCTTGGCTGTGGGGCTGACTCAGACCCAGCACGGTCGGGGTGTGTGTGTGTGCGTGTGTGCGTGTGTGTGTTGGGGGTGGCGGTATGTGCTTGCACGCACACAGCACACCGAGCTCTGCACCCAGACACCCTGGCCTCTGTAAAACGCTCGCTGAGCAATGTGCTCCCAGCTCTGCATTTGCCAGCTCGCTCCTCCGGCTCTCCCGGGGGTGGCAGCCTGCAGCCGCCTGGCTTTTGCTTGGACTGGTTGATTCCAGCAGCTGCACAGACAATGAGGTGGGGGAAGAGGGAGAGGAGTGTGGATAGCCCTTCCTGAGAGCCTGCTGGGCGCGCAGCATCCCTCATCCCACGTTATCCTCACAAGATGGCCTGGGAGAGGCGCAGGCTCCTCTCCGCACTCCCCTGCCTCCCCTAGAGCCCCTGCTTTCAGATGCAGGGCCTGGAGGGAGGCCTTAGCCAGGAATGAGAGCCCTGGTGGGGGGTCCAGGCAGCTGGTTTCCCTCGATGGGCCCCCTGCCCCAAAGCAGGTGAAGGCGGGGGGACTGGGAGAGTGTGTGCGGCAGGGGAAAGACACGGTGGTAAGAGCACAGGGGCAGGCATAGCAGTGTGTGTACATGTGTGTCCACGTGCGTGTCTGTGTGCATCTGTGTATGCCCACGGGCGTGTTTTCATCTGTGTGCACCTATGTTACCATCTAGCATTTATGTTGAGGTAAAGTGTGAGGAAGAGATTCAACTTCTCCTCTGCATCTGCGTCTGTGTCTGCGTCTGCGACATTGCTACGTCTGTGTGTAGGGCTGTGTACCCGGATGTGTACGTCTGTGTGCATGCTTGGGCATGTGCGTGTGTGTGTGTGTGTGTGTGTGTGTGTGTGTGTACGGGCAGGAACAGGTTTCTGTGCCAGGAATGCACTGGTGGGTGGTGCAAATCGTCGACCTTGGACGAGTTTCTTAACCTTTTCGCACCTCAGTTCCCTCAGCTGTAAACGGTGGTGAGGAGTCAGCAGTTAACGCGCACAGAAAAGTGCCTGGCACTGGTGGCCACTGTGACTATCAGTAGAGGTCCGGTGCATGAAATTCGTGCAGGGGTGTACGTATCCCTCAGCCCAGCCTGCACCCTCTCCAATCTGGGACATCCCTCTCACAATTCAGGACTGCTGGCTCCCAACTGCTCACCTGCATGCCTTCCTGATTGCCCTAACCACTTCTGCCTGCCAGCCTGAGCACCCCCTAACCACTCCCCTGCCAGCCTGATTGATGTCTAACTGCTCCCCTGCCAGCCCGATTGCCTCTAACTGCCCTCCCTTGCAGGCCTGGTCACCCCTAACTGCTCTCCCTTGCAGGCCTGGTCACCCCTAACTGCCCTCCCCTGCAGGCCTGGTCCCTCCCAACTGTCCTCCCCTGCTTGCATGATCGCCCACAACTGCCTTGCCCTGCTGGCCATCTTGTGGTGGCCATCTTGTGTCCACATGGGAGCAGCCATCTTGTGTGTTGAAGTGATGGTCAATTTGCATATTAGATAAGAAGATATGCCAATGGACAGACTGCCCCTGAGAAAGGCTCAGACCCTGTTGGTGGGTCCAGCAGTTCCTCTCAGCCTGAGTCCTGGGCTGTGCAGTACACTGAGTGGCCAGATTATTATGATCTCTGAACACACAATAATCTGGCCACTCAGTATATATATATGTATAGCCTGGTGCACAAAATTTGTGCATGGGGGGGGGTGTCCCTCAGCCCAGCCTGCATCATCTCGAATTTGGGACTCCTCCAGGGATGTCTGACTGCCTATTTAGGCCCAATCCCAGTAGGATCGGACCTAAATGGGCAGTCAGATATCCTTCTCACAATCCAGGACTGCTAGTTCCAAACTGCTCACCTGCCTACCTCCCTGATTCCCCCTAACTGCTTCTGGCTGCCAGCCTGATCACATCCTAACCACTACCCTGCCAGCCTAATTGATGTCTAACTGCTCCCTGACAGCCTGTTTGCCCCCAACTTCCCTCCTCTGCCAGCCTGGTCACCCCTAACTGCCCTCCCTTGCAGGCTTGATCGCCCCCAAATGCCCTCCCTTGCAGGTCTGGTCCCTCCCAACTGCCCTCCCCTGCTGGCCATCTTGTGTCCACATGGGGGCAGTCCTCGTGTGTGTTGGAGTGATGGTCAATTTGTGTATATACTCTCTTATTAGATAGGATAGAGGCCTGGTGCATGGGTGGGGACCAGCTGGTTTGCCCTGAAGCGTGTCCTGGATCAGGGTGGGGGTTCCCTTGGGTTGTGGGGCGGCCTGGGTGAGGGGCCTATGGTGGTTTGTAGGCCAGCCACACCCTCCAGTGACCCAAGTGGAGGCCCTGGGATCTGGGATTAATTTATGTTCTACAGTTGAAACTTTGTAGCCTGGAGTGGAGCCAAGCCTTGTGCTCGCATGGCCACAGCCATTTCTGTTTGAAACTTTGTAGCCTAGGGCTGCAGAAGTTTGGCTTCCTCCATCACCCCAGCAACCCTAGCCTCTTCTCTCTCCAGCTCAGTGGCTGCCATCATTTCTTTTGGGATTATTTCCTTTATAATGGAAACTTTATAGCATTGAGTGGAGGCCTAGGCCAGCAAAGGCAGGTGGAAAGCTTGGCTTCCTCCATTGCTGGGGAAACCCTGCTTTCAGTGATGGCAGCCATCTTCGATGGGGTTTATTTGCATAATATGCTCCTGATTGGCTGGTGGGCATGGGTGTGGCTTGATTGGAGGTACAGGCAATTTGCATATTACTCTCTTATTAGATAGGATATATATATTAGAGGCCTGGTGCATGAATTTGTGCATGCGTGGGAGCCGGCCAGCCCCCAGGGTGAGGGACGTGGGCAGATGGCCAGCCTGCCTGCTGGTCGAACTCCTGGTCGAGGGGACAATTTGCTTATTAGCCTTTTATTCTATAGGACATTGAGTGGCCAGATTACTGTGTGTTCAGAGATCATCATCATCTGGCCACTCCGTGTGTAGACCTGTGCAGGGGCACAGAGCAGCCCCGCTAGCCACCTCCTGGCGGGGAAGGGGTCCCTGCAAATGGAGGAGAATCGTGGGTAGAAAGAATCAACGCTTCACAGATGTCATTCTCCTCAACGTTTCCTCTCTTTGGAAACACACACAGGATGGGCTTTCTTTCAACCAGACAAAGCGATTCTAAAGTTTAAAAAAAAATAAAAAAAGCAAACCCCAAGGAGCAGCCAAGAAAACTCTGAAAAAGAAGGGTAAAGCACAGGGCCCCAATACAGACCCCGAACCACATTCTAAAGCTGCAATAATGAAAACAGTGTGTTCGTGTACAAATGGACGGAGGAAGCAACGGGCTGAAACGTCTAGAAACAGACTCCGGCCCACAGGGCACGATTTCCTAGATGATGATGAGTGCAGGAGTTCAAGTCCGTGGGGGGAAGTTCGATCATCCAGCAAATGGCCCTGGAACAGCTAAAGGGCCATTTGGGAGGGGAAAAAAACACCACGTTGAATCTCTTCCTCACACTTAACCTGAAAATAAACGCTAGATGGATCAATGTTTTAAACATGAAAAATAAATCCTAAAAGAAGTAGAAAAAAATCACAGGAGCTTAAAAATATATAATCTTGGCAAAGCACAGTGTTCGCCAAGCACTTTCTAAGTACTGCACCAACTCCTGAAAGCCGTAAAGCAGATGGATGCCTTCAACTCCAGAGAGACTGTGCGTGAGGGGAAGGGGGGGGGACCCACACACAAAAAGAAGCGACACCGTGACAAACCGGGGGGAAATATTTGCAACTTTTATCACGGACAAAGCGCTCGTCTTCCTGGCGTAAAAAAAAATACGCCCATAAATCAATAAGAAAGAGATAAACACACCAACAGAAAAATGGCCAAAGGATACGAACAGTTCCCAGGAAGGAATTACAAATAACTCTGACACAGAGGAAGGCGCTGACCCTCCCGATGAGCCAGAGGCAAACGGGGGCTCCCCGCAGAGACCCGCTCTCCCCGTGGCCTTCGCCCCGATCCGAACCGAGACAGCAGCCTCTGGAGGCCCAGGCGGCTGCGCACGGCTCGGGGGCGCGGTCCCCGGGAGCCCACAGCCACAGGGACAATTTGGCAACGCCATCGAAACGGAAGTGCACCCTCTCCCAACCCACCCACCCCGCGAGGAATTCATCTTCCTCAGAGGCACCCGCGCAAGGACGCCAGGACAGCGTTTCCCCAGCGCTCTTGGCTCTGCAGCGGCCGGAGCCCAGAAGCCCCCCCGAGGACCCACCAGGGCCAGGGCCGCTTAGAGAAACGACGGCCCCTCCCGACCACAGAGTCCTCCGGAGCCACTTCTGAGAACCGCAGCTGAGCGAAGGGGAGCGAGGTGTGGCACAGAGTGCGCGATCGGCCGCCCCCGTGCACCCGTGTATTTTTCTCCAAGCACAAAAACACATTTGTTTGTAGAGCATCGGCTTTTTCGCCGGGGGGTTTACATTAGACACTGGGCTCAGCCATGCTTTAAGGAGAACTGGGGGGGCTCAGGGCTGGGGGTGGGGACGCAGGTTCACTCTGCACCTTTGGTAACGTCCATGCTGCGCCCCACGGGTATAAAGGGACCCTTATGTATCATCAGAGTGGGGCGTACATGGGCTTACACGGATGTGAGCGTGCAGGGGGAGCAGTCATGGGCAGCCCTGCTGGCGACAGGAACGGCAGGGCCTTTTGGGAGTGTGGGACCCAGGGGTGTGGCGTGGCTGGGGGGGGGGGGGTCTCTGACCACCGGAGCCTGAGCCCCTCTGAAGGAAGAGCGGCTCTAAGACAGACAAGAGGCCTCAGTCTGCACCTCCTTCTCATTTCCCAGACCGGTTCAGGGGGCCCTGCCTGCTTTCCCTCGATATTCCCCGTAAATACCCCCATTGTCACCCTTCCGCTGGGCTCTAGGCTAAATAGCCCCCATAGAGAAGCTTATCTCAACGTCCCCTCCCAGGGCCCCCAGCACAACAATGCCACCTTTCTCTGGATCTCCCCCTCTGCCCCACCCCCATCTTGCCCAGCCAGCCCAGGCTTGGGAGGCTCCCTCCCGGAGTGCCAGCCAGGGCGAAGACCTCTGCCCGCCACCTAATTGCCCTAAGATGTCCATTGCCCTCCAGGGCCGGCTTCCAGGGGGACTAGGCCTGGACAACAGCCCTCCACAGCTCCGAGGCTCCTCAAAGCCTCTCTGTTAGCAGCTTCCTCCTGGCTCCCGGTGGCTGCTCAGACACTGGGACTTGCCTGGATGTGTGGGATCCTCCCCTCTCCATCCCCCAGTCTCTGCACCGGCATCTTTGTCCTAGACTGACTGCCGGGACCTATCTGGTCACTGCTGGAAAGCCTGTGCTCCTGGCGCTGGCCCCTACCTGGTCCCTGCGTCCCTCTACCCTGGTCCCTGCTGGCCCCCTACCTGGTCCCCCTGGCCCCCTACATTGGTCCCTCCTGGCCCCTACCTGGTCCCCTCCCTGGAGCTGGCCTCCTACCCTGGTCCCTGCTGGCCCCTACCCTGGTCCCTCCTGGTCCCCTACCCTGGTCCCCCCTGGTGCTGGCTGGCCTCAGACCTGAGTAGGCGGAGCTCCACGTCAGAGGGAATAGGTCTCAGGGCAGCTGCCAGGGCCCAGAACAGATCCAGGGGTGAGGGTGACGGCTGGGCTGGCTGGGAACGAGTCCTGACCATCAGCCGAACACCCCGGGAGAGACCAATCCACCTGGGTGGGGGTTTCAGAGGGATAGGCTTGAGGGCACAGGACGTGATCGCTTTTGGGAGTGAAGGAGGACAAGGGTGTGGAGATGAGCAGGTGCGGGCGTGAGAGGCCAGGGAAGGAGAGGCTGAGCTGGGCCCCGTCCCACAGCCCTGCTCTCCACGGAACCCTCCAAGAGCCACCCTTTCCCAGGCATCTGGCTTGAAGGTCCCAGTGGGAGAGAGAAACTGGGTTTAAACCTCAGTTCCTGCGCCCGCTCAAGTTTGACCTTGAGCAGAGAAACCAACAGCTTCCACTCCCCTGCCCCAGAGCCCGCTGGGAGGACCAAGTGAGCGGAAGGGATGTCAAGTTCAGAGCACCATGCCTGGTACCCGCTGGGGGCTGGTCCACCCTGGGACCTTTGGAGGTGATCGCATGGGGAACAGGAGGGGAGATGGGGCCGGGCGTGTGATGACTGGGTTCCTGCATCTCGGAGACACCCCGTGAGGAGCTCAGTGTCCCGAGTGTCCCAACGCTCAGCCTTCAAACGCACCCCCCCGCACCGGTCACTCCGCTCCACGCTGGCTCAGGAACAAGTCCTGTCCAGGGCCGGCCTGTCTGCTCTTCAGCGAAGGCTCAGGATCGAGGTGGAGACAGCTGGAGTTGCAGGCGGCTTTGTACACCGTCAGCATTCCTGCCGGCTCCCCTCCACCCAAGTCCAGGTCAGGAGGCCCTACCCATGGCAGGGGCATGGAAAGAGAGCGCCGTGGGCCCTGTCCCAGCCCTCCCACCCCCAG
Source organism: Antrozous pallidus (assembly GCA_027563665.1). NCBI lineage: Eukaryota > Metazoa > Chordata > Mammalia > Chiroptera > Vespertilionidae > Antrozous > Antrozous pallidus. The sequence continues at coordinate 49,281,561 of CM050526.1, forward strand.
AGGAAGTGCGCCGGAAGCACTCACAGAGCCGATACCAGCAGGCACCCTTGGGCCTGGTAAGGACCACAGGACCCAGGGTTGGTCCCCTCTCCCTTCCAGCCCCTGACCTGGCCCGCCGCCCCTGCCCCAGGGAGCGAGCCAGGGCATGGCAGCCCCTAGCTAGCCCTTCAGTCCTCCGCTCCTGCTTCCCGCCTGCTCTCTGCTCCCACAAATGAGATGCTAATGTATGCTCCTTCCCTGTCTCCCGGCAGATGCCTGGCCCTGCTCAGCCCCGGTGCTGCCTGCATGCCAAGTGCTTCATTAGCCCAGAAGGCAGGCTCTGGCCCTCCTTAATCTGATCATCGCCAGTGACCTTCAGGAGCCGGGCACCTTCTGACGTCGGGGGCCCGGGAGGGGGCGGCGATCAATTACGCCTCGGCCTCCGCAGCTGCTGCCGCCGAATGGATGCCTCACTCAGAAAAGCGTGTTCGAAAGGCATCTAAATGGAACGGATCATCCATTTGTTTGAATACACATCTAATCTGATTGGGGGATGGGGGGTGGGCAGCCAGCAGGGCAGCCAGCACCACAGATCCCTGACTGGGTCCCGGGGGATGGTGAGTAGGGTGGAGGGGCCCAGCCTAGGGAAGGTAGCTGGAGGGGGGGTGACCCCAGCCCACAACCCAGGCTGCTCAGCCCATTGCAGGCCCAGCCAGAGTCACAGAGAACAGAACGGCGCCCCCAGAGGCCACAGGCCTAGGGTGACGCCGCCTGTGTTTCTCCCGCGCCAGCTCTGGATGCAGAGGCTGAGGCAGAGAAGACGCTCAGAAATGAACGAATGAGGAACAAATGAACGAATGAAGGATGGTGAGGCCCACTGTGAAAGCTAAGGGACGCCAATAGGGCCCCCCCCGCCACCCCCCCCCCCCCCCCGGGCAGGACTGTGGATGCCTGGCCTGGGCTGAACGGTGTCCCTCGCCCGCCACTCATGTTCTTCCTGGAACGGCAGAACGAGGCCCATTTGGAAAGAGGGTCCCTGTGGAGGCCATGAGTTAAATGAGGTCGTTGGGAGGAAGGAGGAGGGAGGAGGGAGGAAGGAGGAGGAAGGGGGGCCCTGTGTGGCTGGCGTCTTTATAGAAGGAGGAGAGACACAGGAACAGACACACAGAAGACGGTCACGCGGCCCTGGGGGCAGAGAGTGGAGGGGTGCACCCCCAGGCCCAGGAACACCCGCAGGTGCAAAGGTGGGCAAACGAACTTGCTGTTGGCCTTGGCCAGGTCGCTTCCCTCTTGGGGGCTGACAATTCCCGGGGACTCTTATGTTCCCTTCCGGCTCTGATGCTGCAAGATCTGGGTAGTCGTGTGGGCTGGGCCCTGGAAGGGGGCGCCTGGGTTCCAATCCGGGCTCCGCCCCTCACCAGCCCGGTGGCCCCAGGCATCCCTGTACGCTCTCCTCGTCTCAGTCTCCGCCGCTGAGAAGCGGGCCGCGGGGTGCTGCCTCGCGGGCCCAGGGAGAGGAGCGAGCGTGTGGGCCAGCGCCAGCCCAAGGAGCCCACGCGAAGGAGCTGTCCCGTCCGCCATCCTCGCCTGGAGTGACCCCCGCAAGGCCGTCTCCCAGCGGGGCTCAGGCCTGGACCTCACAGTGTGGCTGATGCCACCGCATCGCAGCCTCGAGGGGACCCAGGACGGTCCTCATCGCCCACGGGTTCGTTTGCCGTGATCAGAGAGGGAGGGAGCCCGGTCTCGCATTTCCCACGGAGGGTTCCGAGAGGAACCCCGTGCCACTGATGGGAGTGTTCTGGCCTCACGGCGGCTGCTGTCACGTTAGCGCAGGCAGAGTCACTGGGGCTGGAGAGCCGGCGATGAGAACGGTCTCGCCGCCTCCTGGATTCCTCCCAAGAGGAGCCACGGTGCTGTGGGGGTGTCACTCGCCTTCTCCTCCGTGACCCCGAGGTGGGACACGTGCTCGGATTCTCCTGTTCGCAGCTGGGCCCGGAGGCCGCTGACCCGCGTTGGGGTTCGGCTGCCTCACCAGGCCTGGTCCCTCCTGCTGTTCGACACCCTTCCAGGCGCTTCTCTAAAGAGCCCTTGGCAGGTGACCTCCTGCAGCACCTCGTGCCTCTACCAGCTTCGGTAACAAACACCCGTCCCCACAAAGCCTGGAGAGGCTGAGGAGGGGCTGCCAGGCCACGGCTGCGTCCAGGAGCCACACTGTGTGTGGGGCGCCCCCGGGCAAGACACCCTGAGCATTCTTTAAATCAAGTCGTCGTCGTCGGCTGAATCCAAGGCGCCTGGCAAAGCAGAATCTTGGAAAAACACATCCACCAACAAGGCTGGATGTGTTATCGGCTTGGCCTTAACTCTGCCCAGGTGTCGGGGAGAGGGGGCCTTGAAATGTAAATCCAGCCTAGCCCCAGGAATGGGGGCACGCGTAGGGCCTGGGCCCACCGAAACGCCTTTGATCCTAATGTTGGAGAAGCCCCTTTGTGTCTCGGGGGTGTAAACAAACACACTTTGCGGGCTCGGAGTTCCTGTCCCTCCGCCAGAGAGAACAGAGATCCCACCCAGCCCCAGCTATTGTTTCTACTTCTGTGTTTTCTATTTTTCATTTCTCAGTTCCCAGCTCCTCTACTCAGCAACAGAACCCGTACTTTCTCCCTCCGTGCTGGATACGGAAGAGAGAGAAAACACACCTACAACACGGGGCATCTGTTCTGTCCCCCACGGCCAGGGCGACCCTGTGGGGCAGTGGAGCACTGGACACAGAGTCTGAGGTGAAGAAGATGCTCGGAAATGAACGAACGAACGAACGAACGAACGACGGTGAGGTTCAAGGTGAAAGCGAAGGGGTGACAGTCACTCCACTCCCACAAGACGACCTGATGTCTGTGCTGAGTTGAGAGCCTCCTGTTACCCCATTTCCTATTCGGCATCCGAGGGAGCGCAGCTGGACAGTGGGCCTGGGCGGGGCTCCCCGCTCGGCCTCATCACCCCCACTGGGGGCCTCCCACCCTGCAGTGGCTTCTCCCGAGCCCCCCTCCCCACCCCCCTCACAGGCACCGGGCAGCTGCTCCCTCAGCCCGGGAGCAGGGGGAAGGCTGTTAGTGAAGCACAATGCCTTCCCAGCCCGTGTTTTCTCATTTCACACTCCCGACCGCCTTGGGGGAGCGTGGCTGTGGGGCTGCCTTTTATTTCTCTCTAGAGGGGAGGTGCAGGGGGCGCCCTGGAAGGAAAAGACGGGGTTCGAACAGAACTGGGGGCTGCCTGCCCCTCTGTGAGGCCTCCGGTCCCCTCTCTGGTCCCCTCTCTGGTCGATCAGCTGTTTTGGGGTGACCGGGGAGGCCTGGGGGGCCTGGGTGGGGAGGAAGAAGCAGAGCCCCGCCTGCCCCCGCGCGGAGGCCGAGGGACGGAGCCGCCACGCAGGGGAACACCCGTTCATCGGCGGTGACTCGCGCTCCGGCGTTTGGCGGCGGGTGACAAACACTGCGGAGCAGAAAATTGGAGTTCAATTTGCGGTGCAGCCCGCACAGCGGCAGGCACCTCCGCGTTTCATCATAAATAATCACAGCACGGGCTCTCCGGCCCTTTCCACGGCGACAGGCCGAGCCACGGACAAGCGGACTGTACCGAGGCCCGCACACACCCCTGGCTGCCCGCGCGGACCCTCCCGGCCGCTCGCAGGGGTACACGTGCCACCCTCTCTTCCTGCGTCACCCACCCCGAGGCTGTGCCCACCCCGAAGGGAAACAGGCCCTGTCCCCGCGGACACCGGGCTCGGCCTGTGCCCGGGCCGCCGTCCCTGCCTTTCCTGCATTTGTCCTCGGAGAAGGGCCCCCGCCCCCACCCGGGACCAGCCCCGTTGCCCGTTTCTGACCGAGCGCAGGTGCCCGGCCGCTGGCTCCTCATCTAGAAAGGCTTCCGGGTCTCTCATCAGCAGGTGCTCTGTCTCCACAGGAGCCCACCTCTCTTCTCCCGGGAGGAGGTGGGGCACAGCAGTAACCGGGACCCCTTTTGTCACCCCACTGGGCCCCGAGAGGGGGAGCCACTCGCTTAGGGGCTCGATGTTGGCTGTCTCGCTGACACCCAGCCCAGGGCTGCCAGGGCCCAGGCCACGTGGAGGGAGAGCCTGAGGGGCAGGGGCAGGAGGGGGCTCTAGCTCAGCTCCTCCCTCTTCCTGTCGAACGGGTCCAATTGCAGCCACGCCTTGTGTGACTCCGTGTGCACCTGTGTGACTCCGTGTGCACCTGTGTGACTCCGTGTGCACCTGTGTGACTCCGTGTGTGCCCTGTGTGACTCCGTGTGTGCCCTGTGTGACTCCGTGTGTGACCTGTGTGACTCCGTGTGTGCCCTGTGTGACTCCGTGTGTGCCCTGTGTGACTCCGTGTGCGCCCTGTGTGACTCCGTGTGCGCCCTGTGTGACTCCGTGTGCGCCTGTGTGACTCCGTGTGCGCCTGTGTGACTCCGTGTGCGCCCTGTGTGACTCCGTGTGCGCCTGTGTGACTCCGTGTGCGCCCTGTGTGACTCCGTGTGCGCCCTGTGTGACTCCGTGTGCGCCCTGTGTGACTCCGTGTGTGCCCTGTGTGACTCCGTGTGTGCCCTGTGTGACTCCGTGTGCGCCCTGTGTGACTCCGTGTGCGCCCTGTGTGACTCCGTGTACACCTGTGTGACTCCGTGTGCGCCTGTGTGACTCCGTGTGCGCCTTGTGTGACTCCGTGTGCACCTGTGTGACTCCGTGTGCGCCTGTGTGACTCCGTGTGAGCCTTGTGTGACTCCGTGTGCGCCTGTGTGACTCCGTGTGCGCCTGTGTGACTCCGTGTGCGCCTGTGTGACTCCGTGTGCGCCTGTGTGACTCCGTGTGCTCCCTGTGTGACTCCGTGTGCGCCTTGTGCCTGTGTGACTGCGCGTGCGCCTTGTGTGACTCCGTGTGAGCCTTGTGTGACTCCGTGTGCACCTGTGTGACTCCGTGTGCGCCTGTGTGACTCCGTGTGAGCCTTGTGTGACTCCGTGTGCGCCTGTGTGACTCCGTGTGCGCCTGTGTGACTCCGTGTGCTCCCTGTGTGACTCCGTGTGAGCCTTGTGTGACTCCGTGTGCGCCTTGTGTGACTCCGTGTACACCTGTGTGACTCCGTGTGCGCCTGTGTGACTCCGTGTGAGCCTTGTGTGACTCCGTGTGCGCCCTGTGTGACTCCGTGTGCGCCCTGTGTGACTCCGTGTACTCCTGTGTGACTCCGTGTACACCTGTGTGACTCCGTGTGCGCCCTGTGTGACTCCGTGTGCGCCTGTGTGACTCCGTGTGCGCCTGTGTGACTCCGTGTGTGCCCTGTGTGACTCCGTGTGCGCCCTGTGTGACTCCGTGTGCGCCTGTGTGACTCCGTGTGAGCCTTGTGTGACTCCGTGTGCGCCTGTGTGACTCCGTGTGCGCCTGTGTGACTCCGTGTGCGCCTGTGTGACTCCGTGTGCGCCTTGTGTGACTCCGTGTGCGCCTGTGTGACTCCGTGTGCGCCCTGTGTGACTCCGTGTGCGCCTGTGTGACTCCGTGTGCGCCTGTGTGACTGCGCGTGCGCCTTGTGTGACTCCGTGTGAGCCTTGTGTGACTCCGTGTGCGCCTGTGTGACTCCGTGTGCGCCTGTGTGACTCCGTGTGCGCCTGTGTGACTCCGTGTGCGCCCTGTGTGACTCCGTGTGAGCCTTGTGTGACTCCGTGTGCGCCTGTGTGACTCCGTGTGCGCCTGTGTGACTCCGTGTGCGCCTGTGTGACTCCGTGTGCGCCTGTGTGACTCCGTGTGTGCCTGTGTGACTGCGCGTGCGCCTGTGTGACTCCGTGTGCGCCTGTGTGACTCCGTGTGCGCCTGTGTGACTCCGTGTGCGCCTGTGTGACTCCGTGTGCGCCTTGTGTGACTCCGTGTGCATGAAGGACACAGAACAGGTAAATGCACAGACAGACACTGGAGGCTGCCGGGTGGTGGGGGAAGCGGGGGGGTGATTGCTTAGTGGGTGCAGGGTTTCCTTTCAGGGTGACGGAAATGTTTTGGAATCAGTCGTGGTTGTAGAAGACCATGAATGTACTACACGCAATTGGATGATTGTTCCCTGTGAAGAGGTTACAATTATGTCGAGTGAAGCTTATCTCAGTGAACAAAACAAGGTTGGCCCTGGCTCGGTGGTTAGAGCGCTGCCCGCTGCCCGAAGGGCTGTGGTTTGATTCTCGGTCAAGGGCACATACCTGGGCTGCAGGTTCGATGCCAGGCCCCAGTCAGGGTGCATGTGGGAGGCAATCGATCAACATGTCTCTGTCACATCGATGTTTCTCTCTCTCTCTCTCTCATCGATATTTCTCCCTCCCTCCCTCCCTTCCTCCCTCCCTCCCTCCCTCCCTCTCTCCCTTCTTCCCTCCCTTCCACTCTCTGAAAGTCAATGGAAAAAATACCCTAACCCCCCCAAATAAAAGACAAGTAAATTTGGTAGAGTCTTTTCCTGTCCCCCCACTTCCGTTCAACCCTTTCAGCCCCGCCCTCCTCCTCCCTCCCCAGCTCCAGCCCCAGCCCCAGCCCCAGCCCCACGTGGTCCTTAGGAGGAAGACTGAAGGTCTGAGAACTCCTTTCTGTCCTAAGAAGTCACCTCCTGCCGTGAGTCAGACGCTGGGCCCCTTTTTGGGGTCCCAGGGGTGGGGCTGGGTTTCCAGTGGTCTGTTGGGCACAGGTAAAGCCTGTACTAGCCCCAAGCAAAGCCCCCTCCCGGCCACTGCCCAAGCCGGTAGCCATTTGCAACGAGGACAGAGAGCTGGGTTTGCAGGGGGACTGTGGGGTCCGAGCCCGTCTGCATTTCCTAGCCGCTGGATGCCGAATGGGCAGCTGCGTTTTCTGAGCCGCTTCCTCACCTGCACAAGCAGAGTCCTGCACCCCCACCCTTCCCGGTTCCATCAGCGTTCGCCGCCTGGAACCGAAAACACCGGGACACCAGCACACCGGGGTCTCCGTGCCAGGCCTTGCGCTTGTCTCTCACGCTGGCCACACGGCAGTGCTGTTGGGGGTGGGAGGGACTATCAACAGCCCCCCTGGCACAGGGGGGGGGGTTCCTGGCAGGACTGAGTCACTGCCAAGGTCCCATAACCGGGACGTGGCCAGTGGACTTGCGGGGGCGCATGGAGAGTTCGTTTTCCTGCTCTTCTCACACCACCCACTGTCGGCAAAGGCCGACCCCGAGCGTGCGGCTGAGGATGCGGGAGGGAGGGGGCGGCGGGGGCCAGCCCCGTGCAAAGGCGGGAGGTGTGTGAGGCCGAGCCGGAGGTCTGACCGCCCCCCTCGGGCCGCGCTGTCCGCTGCCTCCTGGCCCCGGCCTGGTGTCCCGCTCAGGGGCCTGGGGGCGGACGGCTCTTCGGGACAGCAGCCTGGCGGGCCGCTCGGGAGGCAGGGAGCTGTTGAAAGGGGACCAGCGGGGTGTCCCGCCTGCCTCTGCCTCCTGTCGCTCTGCAGGCCCGGAGCCCATCTGTTGGGCGTGGAAGGGCTGCAGGGGGAGGCGGGGAGGCGATGGTTCCTGTGCTCTGTTGCCGATCCCTGACCGCATCCCCCAGGAGGTCAGGGGCCTTCCTCCTCTCCAGTCTGGGGCCCCCCTTGTATTCTTTTTTTCCACGTTTTTAAAAAATATATATTTTATTGATGTTTCACAGAGAGGAAGGGAGAGGAACAGAGAGTCAGAAACATCGATGAGAGAGAGACATCGATCGGCTGCCACCTACACACGCCTTCACTGGGGATGGGCCTGCAACCAAGGTCCATGCCCTTGACCGGAATCGAACCTGGGACCTTTCCGTCCGCAGGCCGAGGCTCTATCCACTGAGCCACACCAGTCAGGGCACGCCCCTTGTTTTCTCGCTCGATGCCATGTCCCCCAGATGTAAGTGAGGCTCCCAGCCTCTCTGGAGGAGCCCAGGCCTGGCAGCAGATGCTGGGGGGTAAGGGGGGGGGGTCCTGACAGAGACCGAGACCCAGGGAGATTCACAGCAATGAGAGACAGGCCAGGTGTCCCCGAAGCACCTCCATGGGCTGCGGTCCGACCCGGGATGGGTTCCTGCGCCTGGTCCCCAGCCCTCGTGTGGGGTGCGGGCGGAAACATCTGGGCTACGCAGCAGACACAGCGGGGCTGACACAGAGGCTCGCCGCCTCTCCCAGGCTCCCGGCACTTGGAGGCAAGTCTTTGTAGAGCTCTCCCAGCCCAACCCGCTTGGTTGACAGATGAGGAAACGGAGGCTGAGGAGTTTCAGGGAGGATCGGAGCCCAGCTTTCCAGGTACCGAGTCACCCTGTCCCACTGGGCAGCTCTTGGCCTCATTTTGCCCATCCGTAAAATGGGCACAAGGCTTGACAGGTGACCCCCACCCCCCTCCCAAGTCTAGCTTCCACCCCGGGGCCCTTCCTGGGGGTGCCCAGCTCATGCTACCGAAGCCTCTCGCCCCCAAGAGAGCCCCCGCTGCCCTGCTCGATGGGGTGAGGGCGGGGGCTTCAGAGCGTTCTCCCTGGGTTCCCGCTCCACCCCTGCTCTGCGGGTCCTAACGCCGGTCCACGTGAGGACACGATCTCGTTGGGAGACAGGTCTTTGCAGATGTGATCCTGGCCCTCAGCTAGTGTGATGGGCGGGCGTGAAGGAGCGGACGGCCACGTGGCGACAGAGGCAGGGGCTGGGCGGTGCGCTACGGGCCAGGGCACCCGGGACCGCTGAGCACGCCAGGAACGGGAGAGGGAAGGAAGGGTTCCCCCAGGCTCTCGAGAGAGCCCGGCTCTGCTGGCGCCTCGGTTTCAGACTCCCAGTCTCCGGGACCGAGACAGGACGTTTCTGGTGTTTTCTGGTTTTGTTTTTTTGGGCAAATTGTGGTTTTTTGTGTTTTTATTTTTTTTAAATCCTCACCTGAGGGTATATTTATTGGTTTCAGAGAGAGGAAGGGGGAGGGAGAGAGAGAGACATCAATTGGCTGCCTCCCATTGCACCCCGCCAGGAGACTGAGCCTACAGCCTAGGTATGTGCCCCGACGCACCCTCAACCGCTTGGCGAACATGACGACGCTCCCACCAACCGCACCGCCGGTCCGGGCTCAGCTTCGGTCACCAGTGGGCGGCACTTGGCTCCGCAGCCCGGGAAACGCACCCAGCCCCTCACCAAGCCCCACGCTAAGCAAAGCCCGCACTGAGCCCTTTCCTCCTCCACGGAGCGTGCACAGCCGCTCCCCCAGGAGAAGGTAGAACCCCCCACCTCCCCCCGCAAGGCTCCCTGAGTCACACACACATCTACTGTCCCCCCAGGAACCCATGTGCTACCCCGGCTTCAGAACGCCCCGCGGACCCTGAGCTGTCAGAGGACCTGGTGTTCCCTGGGCACAGCCCTGCCCCCTCCTGCTCCGAGCAGGAGCTGACACGGAATGCAGGACCGAGTTAAAGGACTTCCCTCGTCTCCAGGAGGCTCTGTCCCCGGCCCATCACTTCCCATTTCCCTGTCACTTCCTCACCGCGCGCTCCCTGGCCCCAGGGCGACATGTGCCAGCCCCTGGGCAGCCAGGGGGCCCCCCTGGGGGCTGACAACATCCCCGAGGCCGGAGCGCAGGGCGGCGGGATTGGCAGGTTAGCAGGAGTGACGGATGGCCCTGCACGGCCACTGGCGATCCATTCCCCGGAAGCCCAGCCTTTCTGGGAAGCGGGCGGCGTGGCCCTCCGCCACCCACTCCTGCGCATGTGCACCCCCTTCTCTCTCCGTGGCTCCTCCTTCCCAGAGCCCAGGTCCCTGCCCATCCCGGCGCCCGGGGCATGGCGGTGCACGGGATGCTTAGCTTCCACAGGCTCGAGAAGTGGGTGACATGTTCCTGGGGCTCCCCCTTTGCCTACACGGGCACCCCCATCCAGAGGGAGTGATCTGGGAGTCGCACACTTACCGTCCCTGCCTCCCTGGCCCACTCCCCTGGACCCCCAACCGGGATCCCACAACCCCAGGCACGGCCTCTGTCCATGGTTCTGAGGGCCAGGCGTCTCCGAAAACGGGGGCTCCGAGTCACTTCAGGACTGGCCGGCGTAGACACGAGATGTGACTACAGGGCTGCGTGTCGCCAAAGTCCACATGTAACATGTGAAGAGACTTGGAACGACACAGAGCTATCGGGGCACTCCGTCCTCAACCAACAGCCCACCTCCCAGAGTGAGCGCACTGTTCCCGGGGAGGGGGGCCGGCCCGGGGTGCCAGGGGCAAGGCCGGGCCCAGGTCCTCAGCAGAGGCCAAACCATCACACACAGCACGTGGCTGAGCGGACAAGAGACCACTTCCCCCAGAACCTGGGTGACCTTGGGGAAGCCAGGCTAATTCTCCAAAGCCTCAGTTTCCCTGTGGGTCACAGTCAGGCTCATCTCTGCCCATCCTTCCCCAGGGCGCCCGGGGCAAAGGGGGGAGGATGGCATTGGAGGCAAGAAGCCAGGGGAGTTAAGGGTCTCGTCGCCAGTCGGGAAACTAGGAAAGGCTCCCCTGGGGAACTCATACAAGGACGGGGGGGGGGGGGGGGGGGGGCCAGAAGCCACCCTCGCAGGGTTAAGGCCAGGAGGGTCTCGGGAGACCTTTGCTCCCTGTCCGGCCACAGCTGGGCCGGGGCAGCTGTGGTCTGGCAGGAGCAGACCGGGCGTGGGAAAGTGGGAGTTTTTACAGGAAGGCTACCAGTTCCTGGAAAGGACAATAAATTAATATAATAGGGCTGTGTGGCTGGTGACAAGGGATGAAACATGTGGTCCAAAAACTCCCCATGCGAGTTTGTCAAAAGGATGAATGAGAAGGCGGGATGGAGTGAGGAAAAGGGCATGCAAGGAGCTCATAGGGATGGGCAGTGGAGGGGCGGCGGGACCTCCTGACCTCCCACCATCCTCTCTGCCTTCCCCTCAAACCAACACACAGCATGGGCCCCTGCGTGAAGCCCCTCCTGTCCTCAAACTCACTCCTTCTCTGCTTTCACCGGCTCCTCCGTCCCCATCTGCCACAAAGGCCTTCACTCCCTAGCGTTCTGAGGCCCGGGACTCCCATCTCCCACAAATGCTCTTGCATTTCATGCCTTCATTCACTCATTCAAAGCTCAGTCCACTATTCAGTAAACGCCTTTTGAGTACCTACTCTATGTGCCCCCCAGTTGCTCACAGGGAAATGGATGAGCCCCATCGACACCGGGATGAACGCACAGCGTAGCGAATCCCACAATACATCAGGCCTACAGCGCAGGTGAAGCTCGCTGGCCCTCAGGGACCTTCGGGGAGGGAGGCCCCAGCAGAGTTGAAGGGGGGGGGGCACCTGCATCAGGAGAGGCCAGTGGGAGAACCCTCAGGCAGCAGGTGCCGTCTGTGCAAGAGCCAGGAATCCTGAAAACTATGGCATTTAGGCATGATGGGGACAGAGGGTGCCAAGGGGATGGGCTGCGAGGTAGGAGATGAGAAGGGGGGGCAGCACAGCAGCCATGGGAGCGCCTACACGGGATGAACGCGGACTTGAGCCCTGGCTTCTTCCATTAGGAGCAGCACGACCTTGGGCAAACCACTTAACCTCTGAGCTGGTTTCCTCCTTTGAAGGGAAAAAGACAGGATAATAGCACCTGCCTCCTAGAACTGCGCAAAGAATAAGGGAGAAAAGGCAGAGTTATCTCCTAGGACAGGTTCTGGTCTTTGAATGAATGAGTGGTGAGTGTCCGGGATCCCAGAGAATAAAGGGCTGATCAACTGTGTGAAGGGGGCTGGATATCATTCTGAGGGTGGAGGAGAGGCACTGGAGAGAGAGAGAGAGAGAGAGAGAGAGAGAGAGAGAGAGAGAGAGACACACTGGGGCTTGTTGAGTGCTAGCATGAGCCCAAGCCCCCTCTCCAGGCTGCCACCCCCTCTAGTCTATTTTGTTCCCTTGGAAGAGAGCCAAACACAGTTCAGGGAGAAGACAAACAGCTCCGAGATGGTCATGAACGACCTTGAGGACGATGGAATGAAGGACCCCCAGCACAGTCTCAAGGTCATGGCTTATCCGGTCAACGTTTCCCGACCACCATCGGTGGGCCAGGGACTGGCACACTCAAGAGGCAGTGCCACGGCCCCACCCCAGGCCCGGCAAGCCGGCGGGAGAGACAGGATTCCGCTGGGAAGGGATGACTCATGATGCGAGGCGTCCCAGAGCCACAGCGAACGGCAGACACGGGAGCCAGGTGCCATGGGCCCCGGGGGACAGAGCAGGGCGGCCAGGGGTGGGGCAGGCAGTCAGGGAGCCCCGTGGGGGAGGGGGCACAGGGTGAGAACCATCCGCTGTTGAGGAATCTGGTGGCACCGAACTGTGAGCCCGGCACCGGCCACCGTGCGATGCGCTGGAACGCAGTAGGGAGCAAGACCATGGGTCCTTGAGCTCAGGGAGCTTAGAGTCCACAGAAACGCGGGTGTTAGACAAGGGACTGCAGGCCGAAGGGGCTGTGAAAGCGGGGTGGAGGGCCCGCGGGACACCCACCAAGGAGAGACCTCCCTAAAAGCTGACATGGGAGCCGGCCCTGCAGCTACAGCAAGAGCGGGCGTGCCAGGCAGAGGGATGAGCAGGGCAGAGAGCTGGTGGGACAGGCAATGTGGCTTGTTCCTGGCTCAGAACTGAGGGCTCTGTGACTGGCGCCCAGAGGTGAGGAGAACAGGGAAGGGAGGTGGCGTGAGGGGGTCATACAGGCGGGCCCGGGCTGCCTAGGAGAGCACGGCCAAAAGCCGGGCTTTCTCCCAAGGGCAGCGGGACGCCATTGGGTAACCTGGCCAGGTGTGCATTCCTGCGCCCCTGCGCCCCTCCTGGCAGTGCAGGGGGCACGGATGGAAGGAGGTGGGAGCAGATGCCCAGACTCCACTGGGGCTGCTGCTCCTGGGTAAGCATCCAGGGAGAGAGGATCTCCGGGGAGAAATCCTCCTTCTGGGGGACCCCACTGCGGAACCCCTTTCACGTCCGGCATGGTTCAGGGTTCAGGGTTCAGGTTCAGGGTTCTGGAGAAGGCCGCACACAAATGAAAGAGACTAGGAAAGTATTAATTTGGGAATGTTGGGGGCCAGGTGGGAGCCCACCTCTAGGGGGAGAACTACTCCCCACTCTGGCTTTGTTATCCTCTTTTATTAAGATTACTAGAGGCCTGGTGCACGAAATTCGTGCACTGGGGACGGGGGATGTCCCTCAGCCCAGCCTGTACCCTCTCCAATCTCGGACCGTTTGAAGGATGTCAGACTGCCCGTTTAGGCTTGATCCCAGTAGGATCGGGCCTAAAAGGGCAGTTGGACATCCTTCTCACAATCCAGGACTGTTGGCTCCAAACTACTCACCTGACTGTCTCTCTGATTGCCCCTAACCACTTCTGCCTGCCAGCCTGACCACCCCCTAACCACTACCCTGCCAGCCTAATTGATGTCTAACACTCCCCTGCCAGCGTGTTTCCCCCAACTTCTCTCCTCTGCCAGCCTGGTCATCCCTAACTGCCCTCTCCTGCAGGCTTGATCACCCCCAACTGCCATCCCTTGGAGGCCTGGTCCCTCCCAACTGCCCTCCCCTGCTGGCCATCTTGTGGCAGCCATCTTGTGTCCATATGGGGGCAGGATCTTTGACCACATGGGGGCAGTTCTCTTGTGGGTTGGAGTGATTGTCAATCTGCCAATTACTCTTTTATTAGGTAGGATAGAGGCCTGGTGCATGGGTGGGGGCCAGCAGGTTTGCCCTAAAGAGTGTCCTGGATCAGGGTAGGGTTCCCTTTGGGTGTGGGGTGGCCTGGGTGAGGGGCCTGTAGTGGTTTGCAGGCCAGCCATGCCCCCCAGTGACCCAAGCAGAGGCCCTGGGATCTGGTATTAATTTATGTTCTACAATGGAAACTTTGTAGACTGGAGCAGAGCCAAGCCTTCTGCTCCATCCCTGGTGACAGCCATTTCTGTTTGGGTTTATTTAAATTCTATAATTGAAACTTTGTAGCCCAGAGTGGAGGCCTAGGTGCTAGGGCTGCAGAAGCCTCCATCGCCCGGGCAACCTTAGCCTCTGCTCTCTCCAGCGCTGTGGTGGCTGCCATTTCTGTTGGGATTATCTATCTTCTGTAATTGAAACTTTGTAGCATTGAGTGGAGGCCTAGGTCGGCAAGGGCAGGTGGGAAGCTTGGCTTCCTCCATCGCTGGGGAAACCCATGCCTCTCTCCCGCTTTCAGTGGTCACAGCCATCTTGGTTGGGGTTTATTTGCTCCTGACTGGCTGGTGGGTGTGGCTTGTGGGCGTGGCTTGATCAGAGGTGCAGTCAATTTGCATATTACTCTTTTATTAGATAGGATGGGATATACCCATATCCTTTAGGCAGGAAATTCCAATAATAGCCGATCAGCAAGAATTAACATAAGACTAACAGGTGGAGGCTGCTTCAGCTACCAATGTCTCAACTAAACAGTGAGCGATTAGCTCTGACCTTTTAGAGCGATTAAAGTTAACCAGCCTTCCGGGTTCCCTGTCCACATCTCTCTATTAATGAGACAATGATCGGCTTCCGGCAGCCCGCTTTCTTCCCAGCCCCCTGGGGAGAACATTTCCCTGTCCAGGCGGAGGCGATGCTGAGGAGTGGGAGATGATTAGTGTGGCCCTGGTGGGGGCAGTCAGGGGGAGAAGGATGGGTTTGGAGCTGCGTGGGAGGTGGATGGAGAAGGCGCCTTGTTAGATGGAGGTGGGGCTTGTCGGAGGGAGAGGCTCAGCGGTGATGGTTCTGGCTCCTGAGACCCAAAAGCTGGAGTGGGAGCCAGTTTGGAGGGGAGGCCCCGAGGCCAGCTGTGGTATGTTGAGGCCGGCTGAATCCCCGGGGAAATATCCTCGTGGATGTCCCCACCTGGGACCGGGCTGGGGAGTGCCGGTGCAGCCATCAGCTAGCATGCGCCAGAGAGAGGGGGAAGTCTGTGTGGAAGGGGGTTTGGTGGCCACTGCTGAGTCTGTCTCCCAAGTCTCATGGGGGCCTTCACCCCCCTAACCCTCCAGCCCACGTCCTACTCTGTGAACGCACAGGGAACTCATGTGCATTGAGGGTTAGTGTCAAGCCAGGTGGTCCCAGATGTGCTCAAATGCACATGGCACCAAATCTGCAAGGCAGTCCTTCAAGGTCACAGCCTCCTCTCCAGCAGATGGGGAAGCAGCAGTGTGGGGAGGCTGGGGTCTCCCTGAGGTCACACGGGAGGGAGCGGCAGCCGAGGGATCCAGGGAGGCCGGCAGGCCCCTGGGGATTGGGGAGGCTGCCCGGGCTGTGTTCTCCCAGGACAGCTGGAGGGAGGGTCAGGAGGATGCATCCGAGCACCAGCTCTCACTGAGGGGCAGAAGACCCCTGAGTGTGGGCACCCCTTCCCCCACTGCTCCAGGAAGGAGTCCACAGGGGCAGCCAGGGGCCTCTGTCCCCTCCCCCACAGTTCTCCTTCTCCCCCTGTGGCTGCGTCCTCCCATCCTCCATCCCTCTCCCACCCTCTGCTGAGTCTTGGACATTGCAGACCCATCCCTCCATAGCTCATCCACTCGCTCTCTGTCTGTCCCTCAAGGTCAAAGCTCGTATTATAGGTGAGAAGAAGGCTGAGCGTCCCCTGGCCATGCCCAGGCCCCGGTAACTTATGCACAGTGGGTGCATCCATTCACCTTTGCCCCGAGGCGCACGTGCAAGTGAGGGGGCTGGAGGAGCAGGCCCCGCTCCTGTACCTGTGTCTTCCTGGAGCCCCTGAACGTTCCGACTTCCGCTCGCTTATTATTTCCCTCCGTTAGCTCTTTCCTGTGTCCCCTTTGACAACTGTGGCCACTTGAGCTTCTTGTAAATGTCTCCTTAGCTTTCTCTTGGGCCACAGGGAGGAAATAGTTCCCTGCCCAAGAGAGAGATGGTTCTGGAGAGAGAGGAGCGGGTTTAGCTTGTAGCGGAAGCTCTCACCAGCAGCTCCCAGGGTGCCCTGAAATGAGTGGCAAGGAGGGAGGAGCCGAGGTGAAACCGAGGGAAGATGGGCTGGGACACGGGGAGAGATTCCACTGGGACTCTCACCACCGCTGCATGCTGGGAAACGAATAATCCATCCCATCCCCAGCCTCAATCCTCCCAACGTCAAGATGGAGAGTGGTGGGACAATTCCACAGGACAGCCTGGGGAGGCCTGGTGTGGGGGAGAGCCAAGCTGAGGTGGTACGGCGTTTAACAGTGTCCCCCCAAATTCAGGTCCACCTGGAACCTCAGAATGTGACCTTAATTTGAAGACAAGGTCTTTGCAGATGTAAGTAGTTAAGATGAGGCAGAGTGGATCAGGGTGGGCCCTCAATTCAATGACACAGAGAGACACAGGGATGAGGCTAGGAGAAGAGACACAGGGAAGGAGGTCACGTGAAGACAGACACAGGGAAGGAGGCCACGTGAAGACAGAGAGACACACAGGGAAGGAGGCCACGTGAAGACAGAGAGACACAGGGAAGGAGGCCACGTGAAGACACAGAGACACAGGGAAGGAGGCCACGTGAAGACAAAGAGACACAGGGAAGGAGGCCACGTGAAGACAAAGAGACACAGGGAAGGAGGTCATGTGAAGACAGAGAGACACAGGGAAGGAGGCCACGTGAAGACAGAGAGACATAGGGAAGGAGGCCACGTGAAGACACAGAGACACAGGGAAGGAGGCCACGTGAAGACAGAGAGACACAGGGAAGGAGGCCACGTGAAGACAGAGAGACACAGGGAAGGAGGTCATGTGAAGACAGAGAGACACAGGGAAGGAGGCCACGTGAAGACAGAGAGACACAGGGAAGGAGGCCACGTGAAGACACAGAGACACACAGGGAAGGAGGCCACGTGAAGACAGAGAGAGACACAGGGGAGAGGCCAGAAGAAGATGGAAGGATACAGGGAAGAGCCCACGTGAAGGTGGAGGCAGTGCCTGGAGGACGTGTCTAGACACCCCAGAGCATTAAGGACTGCTGGGAGCCACCAGAGCCACGGTCCGGGGCTTGGAACAGATTCTCCCTCAGAGTTTCCAAAGGAACCAGCCCTGCTGACACCCTGCCTTTGGCCTCCGGCTCAGAGCTGTGAGAGAACACGCCTCCCTGTTTTAGGCCGGCCAGTTTATGGCGATTGTCCGGCAGCCACAGGGCCCAGCGCAGCGGTAATAGGGTAGCAGGAGCCGTCCTTCCTGAAGACTGGCCCTTCCCGGCTGCCCTGTGCAAGCGGTGAACCTCCGGGGGGCAGAGGGAGGCGCAGCACTGTCCCCCACCGTCTGGGTGGGACCCACACTTGGAGAGAGGGGGGAGGAGCACGTCTCTACGCTCTGCTCCAGCTTTTGGCTTCGTCTCTGGCGTCGCTTCTCTCTGGGGTCCCTGAAGAGCAACAACCCTACAAACAGGGGCAGCTCGGGCAGGGGTGGGGCGCACCCTGCGGGTTGGTTGGGAGCGGGATGTACCAATGGCACCACCATTTGCCCAGCCTTCACCTGGGCGCACATGTTACTTTCATCTGCCTTCCTCCAGCCTCTTCCCTCCTCGAACCAGTTTGTAAAAAAAAATATCTGTATTGATTTCAGAAAGGAAGGGAGCGGGCGAGAGACAGAAACAGATGAAAGAGAGTCACTGACCGGCTGCCTCCTGCACGCCCCGCACCGGGGATCGAAGCGTGACCTCCTGGTTCAAAGGTCGACGCTCCACCGCTGAGCACTGTGGCTGGGCTGCAATCTCCACGCGCGTCCCGGCCCCGGATTCCGCTGCCGCAGGGAACCGCGTGGGGTGCAGACTCGCAGGAACTCCGAACCCCTAACCCCACCTGTCTTCTCGGACGAGGGGCATCCAGTTCCTAACCACCAACCCCACGGAGGCCTGTCGGACCACCGGGGGTGCCCAGCCACCCCTTCCCGGAACTCTCTGCATGCCCATCCTTCCCCTGGTCCCCTCCGACCTCCCTGCCTCCCCGGCTTGCTCTGCCTCCTCCTCGGCCCGAAATGCTGGGGTTTCCAGGTTCCTGTCTGAGCCTTCCCCCGGCCCCGTCTTCCCGGGTGAGACGGTCCTTGTCCCTGCCCGGCGTCGGTGACGGGGGACGCTGACCCTGACCTCGGCCGGATGGACCGGCCGTACGATGCCGACCTCCGGGCTCCGGATTAAGACATCAAAGCCGACCTCAGGCCCCTGCGCGCTCGCCGCGTTCCCCCAGTTCTCAGTCCAGTGAGCAGCGCTGTTCGCCCAGACGCCCAGCCCGGAGACAACGGGGGACCTCTCCTCCTCCCTGCCCCGCCCCCCCACATCACATCGGCCACCTGAACACCCCTCAACACGGCCCGCCAGCAAGCCACCCCAGCCCCCTCTCCTTTCGTCTCGGATCTGGGCTCATCTGCTCACCCTCCTGGCCTCCGGGCCGTCGGCACTGGTGTGATGTCTTTAACGAAAGGGGGCGCTGGCCGTGTGCTTCCTGTTTAAACTCCCTCAAGGGCGCCCCACTGCACACAGGATAAAATACTCAACGAGGACGACAAAGCCCTTTTTGTCCCTGACCCAGACACATGGGGGGTGTTCTGGAAATACTGGTTAAGTGGAGGAACCCAACAACGAGCGATTTCCTACCGAACCACACAGCCCTTACCCCTGGGTCTTCGCTCTGCCCGACTCCCGCCGCCCAGCCTCCCAGGGCACAGCTGCCCCTGCCCCACATGGCGGGAGGGGCACGGCCCACCCCCGCATCGCCACCTCCATCGTGTCATATTGTAATGAGTTCGTTACCCGTTCTCCTCTCTCCCCAGATCCCTGGTTCTCAACCAGGACTTACTGTGCCCCCCCCCGACCTCCACTCCAGGCCGTGCCTAGAGGTGTCTTTGGTTGTGGGGTAAAGGGATCTAATGGCATCCAGGGAGGCTGAAGCTCAGACACCCTGGCCCAGAGCTGAGCAGGGACCACATCTCTCTGCTCCCACGCTCCCGGGCCTGCCCCTGCTCCTCCACACGCCGCCCCCACAGCCCGGGGGTGACACCCCGCTGCTCCCCACGGAGGCCCGGCCGCCAAGGGGGGGCTGCTGGCGGTCTCCCCGGCCCGCGAATCAGGCGATGGGGAAGGAGGCAGCCGGAGAGAGCCCTGACCTTCGGAGAGCAGTGCTCCGGCCAGGAGCCAGGCCGGATGGGACCGCTTCAGCTTCCGCGCTGCCAGGACTGCGATGGCGCTGCCAGACAACGCAATTGCCCTTCTCGCCAACGCTGCCCGGCCGGTGAGACAAGCCTGTTAATGAGGCCTGTGACGGCGGCCCCGGAAAGGGGGCCTGGGCCTCTCCTGTCCCATCAGAACAGAGCCTGAGGCTGGGCCTGGCCACGTTCCAGGGAAGGAGGGAGGTTGCCTCTCCAAGGCGCAGCTCCCGGGGGCCCACGGTCTGTCTCTGGTCTCAGGTTCCGGGGCGCAGGGGACAGACCAGGCGACGCTCTAAGGGCCTCAGCACGCAGTTGGCCCATGGTGCCCGCCTGCAGCCTGCCCTCCAGCTCCCTCGGGACCTGCCTCTCTGAGGCTTGCCCCCGCAGAAGAAGGGTCATTTTGCTAATGCCTCTTCTCCTCCATCTGTTGTGACTGTTTACACTCCACTTGCTAATTAGAGACTAATTAGCTGGTGCCGAAATCCATCACTCTCCAAACACAAGAGGCAGCGGCAGAGCGCGGGCTGCCGGGGCTGCCTGCGCGCACAGCATCTGCACCTCTGCTCGGAGCCAAGGCGTCTTCTGCTCCCCCCGCCCATTCCCCCCCCCCCCCCCCCGCCGCCTCCTCCTCTCCCCGCCCCCAGGGAGCCCCCTGAGGCCTGGGGGTGTCTGCTCTGGGGGCATCCCCAGCACGTGCTCACGGTGACGACACAGTCTCACTGAATGGGTGAATGCACGCAGGCGTGATGAGGAGCGATAGGCCCCGGGGTCTGCAGGACCCGGTTGGGGTGCGGTGATGGGCACATCCCATCAGCATTGCCAACTGAAGGGGACACGAGGGAGGGAGGACTGCTCTGCGCCTCGCCTGGCAGGTGGAGGGAGCGGCTCCCAGAGAGGTACCAGCAAGACTGGGCATTCGGGGAGAGACAAGCCAGACTGGGCACGTGAGCCATGACTGGTGTGGCTCAGTGGATAGAGCGTTGGCCTGAGGACTGAAGGTCCCAGGTTCGATCCCAATGAGCAGATCGGACCAGGGGTGCGGTGGGGGAGGGGCGTGGCGCCGACTCAGGGTGCAAGACAAGAAGTGTGATTCAGTGGAGGCGACGCTGTGCGTGCGGGGCGGGCCGTGGGACCAGGTGATCCGGGCCAGAGCGCACCTCTGGAAGGCCTTTGGGGTGCTGTGAGGGCGCGGGGCCGATGGGGTGGAGGGAGGATAGGTACACAGGTAGCAGGTGCATCTCTGACAAGTCCCAGGCCATGCTGCTACCCGGGGCCCCGGAGCACACCTTGGGAGCCGCGGGACTAGAGGGACAGCCAGAGAGCAAGCAGGCAGCTGCCACCCTCGGAGGTGAGCAGGGTGGGGCTGGAGAGGACCCAGGGGTTAGAGTTCAGGGCTATCCCCCCCCACCCCCCGCCAGTGCCCTGGGAAGATTGTGACTTGGCTCCCAATTCACGCCCTCCCTGGTCCAATTCAGACAACGATGCAGGCAGTAGGGCTCCCTGCACCCCTCAAGCTAATGAGGGGCCACAGAGTCACCCCTCAGTTTCCCCTGCTTCCTCTCCCCCCCACCCCCCGCCAGGCCCACAGGGAGCCCCTTCCCTGGGCGAACAGGCGGAGAACTGGGCCGCACACAGTTTCCATCCCCCAACCCAACCCCGCCCACCCACGTAGGGGCAGATGACAGGAACCAAACGAACCTCTTTTTTTTTTTTTTTAATCCTCACTCGAGGATATTTCCCCCCAATGATTTTTAGAGTGGAAGGGAGAGATAGAGAGAGAAAGAGAGAGAGAGTAACATCGACATGAGAGAGACACATGGATTAGTTGCCTCCTGCACGCACCCCTCCTGGGGCTGGGGATGGAGCCTGCAACCCAGGTATGTGCCCTTGACCGGGAATCGAACCTGTGACCCTATGGGTGATGCTCTAACCACTGAGAACCCCGGCCAGGGCTGAAGGCTCTTTGCTGTTGGGAGGTTAGGCACAGGGTGCAGACACCAGCCCCCTTCTCTGAGGCCCCCGCCTCCCCTTCCTGATGACACTCTAATCTCCCAACCTCCGGGTCACTAATCTCCCCAAATGGGATCAAGGCTCTGTCCCTGCACTTTATTCACATGATGGGGACAGGGAGCAGGAACACCTTCCTCTCACCAGCCTGGAGGCAGCTGGGGGAGGTGGGTTCTGGGGTGCAAGAGCCCTGGCCCCCTGAGGCGTTGGAGACAGGGAGGCTGAGAGCAGTGGCAACGCGAGTCGGCAGCTTGGGAGGAAAACACGCGTGCATGCGTGTGCGCGGGCACGCACGTGTCTGGGCGCTCGGTGAACCCTCAGCCGCAGGTCTAATCCCTTTTTATGCAACGAGACGAGGGATGATGGTAAGCCCCGAGAAATCAGACGGACACTTGGCCAGCCCCGCCCTGCCGCTCCCGCCCCTGCCAAATGGCCATGTCTGTTAACGGGGGAGATAAACAGAGAGGCCCTCGGAGCAGATTTCCAATCTGTCGATTTTGCTGTGAGGCCATCAGAACTCCATAGCCTCCTTCTCTTCCCCTTCCCCGCCTCCTGCCTGGTCCACCTGTCACTCCCACTCTGGCCCCACCCCCACGCTTTTATCTCCCGAAGTTGGATCTATCGACCCAACTGACAAGGGCTTCTTTTATCAGCTCCGTTTAACGCACACCTGCAACAGGCCAGCCTGCGCACAACGCTGACGGAGGCCCGGCGGACTGAGGCTCAGAACCGTCAGCAAGACCTCTTGATAGGCAGCAGCCAAAATGGGGGTCAGCCCTGGTCCGTGGAATCGAGGGTCCTGGGCCCTAACCACTAGGCAACCCTGCCTCCTCCACTCTGGACAGCCTCAGGGACTCAGCTAGGCCTGACAGACGCACAGAGCAAGGTTTGGGGTGACAGTGTATGTGTGTCAAGCTTGGGTTAAGGTTGGATACAAGACGACAAGACAGAGACAGCAAACAGAGGACCCCTCATTTGGCCTGAGGAGGAGTGTTAGGTGTGTGGGGGGGTCCCCTTAGCCCGGCCTGCCCCCTTTCCAATCCAGGACCCCTCGGGGGATGTCCAACTGCTGGTTTAGGCCTGATCCCTGACTGTTGGCCTGATCGCTCCCTAACTGCCCTCCCCTGCCAGCCTGATTGCTCCCTAATTGCTCCCCCTGTCGGCCTGATCGCCCCCCTGCTTCCCCTGCTGGCCTGACTGCCCCTAACCGCCCCTGCTTCGGCCCTTGCCATCGTGGCTTTGCCCAGAAGGATGTCCAGAAGACGTCTGGTTTAATTAGCAGATTACCCTTCTACATGTATATATAGCCAGATCTTGATTTACAGAAAAATTAAGAGAGTTCCCACACACCCCACACCCAGCTTCTCTTGTGAACATCTCCCAGTATTATGACACATTGTTACAAGTAAGGAACCAATGCTGATACATTCTTACTAAGCAGGCTACCGTCTTTTTAGCTTTTCCCTAACGTCCTTTTCTGGGCCAGGCCACTGCATTACCTCCATCATCACCTCCCCTTAGGCTCTGCCCACTCCGACAGTTGTTCTGACTTCCTTGTCTGTGATGCTCTTACAGGTTTGATGATCTTGGGGGTTACTTTGTAGAATGTCGCTCAGCCAGGGTTGTTGGTTTCTTTTAATCCCCAAAGACCAGTGGGAAGGGGCACACCTCTCTCTCCCTGTGCCTCTCTCTCTCTCTCTCTCTCTCTCTCTCTCTCTCTCTCTCACACACACACACACACACACACCCATACTAATTTCTTTGTATCTAACTTCCGTCCCCCACACTGTAACTGGGCTACTATGACAGCTTCCGCAGGCTTCTACCTCTTAACACCTCTCTGATGCTCCTAACGGAATGCGGCCCGGGTGTGCCGTGTGCCAGAACACCATTTTATAAACGAGGACACGGGGGCGATCTGGGAGGGAGCTAAGCTTGAGGACACCCATTAGCTAACTGCAGTCCAGCCCTGGGCCCCCCGACTAGCGCCCTTCCTCTGCCTCTGCTCCATGGGGGTCAGGGGACTCCAAGTCAAGCTGGGCCTGGGAGAGAGAGGCTCTGCTACAGTGTGCCCGTCCCCATCCCCTCTTCCCGGTCCCCCACTCCCCGAGTGGAGCCCCCTGTCAGTGCCACCTCAGACCCGCTCCCTGCTCCTCTCCCCGCCCCCTCCCCCTGCAGCCTCCGAACACAGGCCCTTACTCCTGGGGGGCGGGCAGACACGTGATCCCGTCCTGTTTGGGGGATACTGAAACCGATGCCCAAGGCCCGTCTGGCACAGAAGCGAGGGGCACAGGGCTCTCTCTGGGACCAACCTCCCTTCCATCCTCCTCAGCTAAGCTGTCCGGGGCTCCCAACAGCTGGTCACTTGTGTGCCACCTCTCAGCTTCCAGAGGGCAGCGTGTCTGCCCGCAGGAGGCCCGGCTTCTCCCTGGGGGTGACCGGGCTGTGGGCACTGCCCGCTGCCTGGCCAACCGGCGTGGGGAGGAAACCAGCTTTCCTCTCACCAACCAGAGGGCTGGCCTCCAGGGACCCAAGCCTTTGTTGACCTGTGCACTCAGGTCACCACTGCCCCAAGGAGGGACACGCACGTGGGAGGCGGCTGCCCCAGAGCCCTGCCGGCCTCCTCGGCCCCGATTACTGGCTCAGGCACCCCCGGGCGTGCCCTCCACACCGCAGCCGCGCCTCCAGCCTGCTCCTTCCCCGCACGCTGAGTGTCGACGCCCACCCCAGCGGCCTCCGGAGGAGACACGCCAAGGACGCCTGTCACCGTGACGCCATCGGCCTCCCCCTGTTGGCGGAGACCCTGGGAGCCGGCAGCCCCGCCCGGCCCTGCTGCTGGCTGATAACGGGGTGATTTTCCTGCCAAAGACAAAGAGCTGCTGGCAGTGGTGTCTCCACTCACAATCCGAGTGAGGAGGAGGAAGGAGGAGAAGGAAAGAGGGTGAGAGGAGAGGTGTGGCCCCCGCCTCTAGGCAGCCTTTCGTGATTGCTGTGGGGCAGGCGGCCGTGTCCTGGGGCTGCTCGCTGTTGAAGACAGTACCCCCTAACCCATCACAGAGTGCTCTTGCCTTTTAGCAAGACCTTGATTCACTCATTTGTAGTTACGTAATTCGTTTCCTCATTCATTCACCCAAAAACTGCTGCCCCAGAGCCACTGCCTGGGGCCGTGGGAACAAAGATGCAGGCCCTGACCAAGGGGGAGGGTGAACATAAGCAGGATAAGGCACCAGGAAGTGCTAGGGGCCTGGAGGCTTCTGGGAGGGCTGCCTGGAAGAGGCGCTGCTTCAGCCAAGCCCCGAAGAAAGGACAGGTGGGAGTCAGCCAAGCAAGGCTGGCAGGCGTGCTCTGTGGGAAAGGGATCCCCCTGGCCTCCCAGCTGCTCTGCCCGGGGTTAATGGCCCTGAAGGTTATGGTGCTGATGCAACGTCCCCAGGAAAGGGCCCCTCACCTACTGACCCTTTGCCGCTGGGGAAAGAGCTCAATTGCTACAAGGCGAGGGGCTGTCCCTGTGGACGGGTCAGCATAATTTGACCAGTGGAGTGGGCTAGCCACGAGTGACCCCTTGTTTGAGGAGAGAGTGGCACTGTGTGGAGACAGGCTGGACACAGCAGCCTCCCAGGCAGTGGGACAGCTGGGAGGGGCTGAGGGGCCCTCTCGCACCCCCACCCCTGCAGACAGCCCCTCTATCCTCCTTCCTGGTGATCAGGGGACAGGTGTCCAACCGGGAGCAGAACCGCCCTGGTGGGTAAACACAGAAGGAATTTGCTTCAGGGACTGGTGACAAGTGCCTGGAGAGCCGAGATGGAGAATGGGGGGCAGTGAGAGCCCAGAGGTTGGCCACATAGGAAAGCTTTACCACCCCGAGGCCGGAAAGGGGGTGCCTGGGAGGAGGTGGGGTGATCCGAGCCCAAAAGGGTCATGTGGGCAACTAGAACAGGGTACCCTGCCCCCGGCTCTGGAGGAAGGCCAGCGGTGGCACTCAGAGATGGGGGGGAGCACCCTGACTTCTCTCAACCTCCCAGCTCCCATCTCTTGTCAGTGCCGCTCAACGGCCAAACCCGGCCGCCCGGACGCTGGGGAAACCAGGACGCCAGCCGCCTGGGGACCCGGACAGAGAAGAGCAGGACAAGGAAGCGACCTGAGAGGGAACAGCCAGGATGGCTCAGCTGGTCCGGACGGGAGCCTTCAAGCCGCAGAGCATGCAGACAGGGGCCTTGGAGATGCCCGCCCCTTCCCTCCCTGCCCGAGGCCCAGGGCTCGTCCGACAATGGCATTGGGCTCCTGCCCAGCTCAGGGCCTTGGTGATAAATGCCCAGCCGCTCCCAGGCCCAGCCCGATCCATCACGCTCCCGGCGGCAGGCGGCAGGGCCGGAGACCTCGCCCCCGGGAGCTCCAGCTCGCAGACAGAGGACAGACACGCCGCGGAGCCGGGAGCCGCGCGCCCATCAAGGGCAGTTACCAACGCGCTACGTCAGCCCAGGAGCCGCGTGGCCCTGCCAGGGACGGAGCGGGAGCTGGCTTCCGTTTCTCGCCTCCTGCCTGGAGGGGGGCGAGGGGTCCTCAAGGAGACCCAGGGCTCTGCCAGGCTGTTCTCACTCTCCTGTCTGGCTCCTCCCTACTCAACCCGTCCCCGACCACACAGGTTCCCGCATGGCTTTTCCCTTCTCCCGCCTGCCCGCCCTCGACGGGAATTAACAGCTGGGCCCGCCCTGCGCGGCTCGGGGGTTGAGTGTCGATCTATGAACCAGGAGGTGATGGCTGGATCCCCAGTCAGGGAACAGGTCCGGGCTGCGGGCTTGGTCCCCAGTGTGGGGCGTGCAGGAGGCAGCCGATCAATGATTCTCTCTCATCATCTCTCTCCCTCTCCTTCCCTCTCTGAAACACACACGCACACGCACACGCACACGCACACACACACACACAGTAAGTGGCCATATTTTCATGACCACCTGATGTTTGTAGGCAAATTAGCCGTACACGGCATTGTACGGGATATGGACGCCGAAGGCCTGTTCGAGCACCTTTGCTGTCTGCAGTTGCCAAAATACAACATCTCCAAGTCACATAGGAACACAAGGTCTGGACGGTCGAGCGCTGGAAACAAGTCATGTGGTCCGATGAGTCATGTTTCCAGTCGCATCATGCAGGTGGCAGAGTGAGAATTTCACGGAAACAGCACGAAAGCCTGTACCCCAAATGCATGAGTACAATCCTTCAAGCTGGTGGGGACAGCGTTATGGTTTGAGGCATGTTTTCCTGGCATGATTTGGGCCCTTTAATTCGTGTGGAACAACGTACCTAAGTATCGTTGCTTATCAAGTTCATCCCATCATGTGGATGGCGTATCCCAGTGGAGATGGCTTCTTCCGACAAGACAATGCGCCGTGCCTGGTGCTCGTATTGTGCAGGGGTGCTTTCAAGAACCTGAGGGAGACTTTACCTTGCGTAGGTGACCCCCACAATCACCAGATCTCAATGCAATGGAGCATTTGTGGGATGAAGTTAAAAGAGCCATCAGGCAGCTGGTTGCACAACCATCCAACCTCCCAGAACCGGACGGTGCTCTCCATCAGGCATGGCGTCCGGTTCCTCGCATCACCTTTCAACTTCTCGTGGAGTCCATGCCAAGAAGAATCGCCGCAGTATCGAAGGCAAAAGGTGGCCCAACAAAGTACTGATGGGGTGGTCATAATAATCTGGCCACTCAGAGAGAGAGTGTGTGTGTGTGTGTGTGTGTATGTATACAGGGAGCTATGAATGCAAGGCGATTAAGACAGGCACAGTCCTTGCCCTCATGATGCTTGACCCCATAAAGGCAGGAAGAATCTCAGACAGTCCGGCCCACCCCACCCCACCCCACCCTGCTGTTTTCCAAGAAGAAGCAGAGACCCAGGCACCCACAGACCCAACTGCAGGCTTCCCTTCTCCCCTCAACCTCTATCAAGTAAGGATGTCAGAGAGGAGGTGGTGGGGAGGGCATTGGATTCAGAGAGCTGTGATTGGCCTATACCAGGCTGACAGAGAGCTGCAGAGACCAACCAAGACTGCTGGGCAGCTAGAGTGACAGCCAACCTAGTGTCAGTGGCGGATGCCTGTGCAGTGCCCCGCTGCCCGCCCCCGACCTGGCCAGCTCCTCCCTCCCGCCCCTCCGCAGCACAGCTCTAAATCTCTTTGACATAAAATATCATCGGAGAGCCGCAGCACACAGAGATTAAAAAACAATAAAGAGAAAGCGAAACTCTCGACTATAATTACCAGCCTCTAGCCAGCAGCAGCCAAAACGCACTAAAATTTTAATAGGAACCCTTGCATTTAATTTAACGACACATTTTTTCAATTACCAGAATAATTGTTTTATTCATAAAATGAGTTTCAATAAAGAGGGCAATTTTCCTTTGTTTTTTATTATTCATTTGCGCAACATATTTGAGATCGCGTTCCCTCCCGTGAAAGCAGCTTGGAGGGGACTCCTGACATCTGTGTCCCGAGTGGAAATCGGAGGGAGCCGGGGACCGAGAAGCTGCACGCCACACGCCCAAGAGATGGGGAACGGTGGCTGGGCACACAGGTCTGAGGGCTCCCAGCCAGGACACCCACCTCTGTCCCTAGGAGATTCTCCCAGAATGCACTGCAGCTCACTGTGCCAGGCTCCTGGGCCTCCCGGTGGCATCCTCCCCTAGCACGGTGCTGAGCCCCCCGTGGCCGCGGGGAAGGAGAAACCAGGAATGTGGCTCCTTGGGCATCGAGGGAGGGCAGCGGGGGCTCAGATTCCCCCAAAACTCATCCTGTGGCACCATCACACGGCCGCGGCCCAGAGCCGCTGGAGGGGAGAAGAAAGGGGGGCAAAGATAACCTGCCGAGAAGGATGCCTGTGGCTGGAGAGTTGACAGCAGGCTGCGCGGAGGATGTCCCAGGCTTCTGTCCCGCCTCCCATCACCCACTCAGATCATTATAACGCCCGACAGTTATGGGGCACCCTTCGCCCCCCGTCACCTGGAATACCCTCCCAGCACATATTCTCATAGTCACAGGCCACTTCCCCGCGGGGAGACGTTCTGGGAAATGTGTCATTAGGCGATTTCGTGGTTGTGCGAACACCATGCAGTGCGCTTCTACATACCTAGACTATGGTCTGGCCTGGTACTCGCCGAGGCCACATGCTCAGCCTACAAGCCTGTACAGCGTGTGTCTGCCAACAACCCGGGATTAAGTCAAGCACCAGAGAAAAGGATGCAATCGAGAGATGTGGTAAATACGGAACACCGTTTCCCAGCAAACGTTATTGTTAATAAGTACAAAGCAGACTCTAACACAGCCGTTTTCAGCCCTGTTCATCTCAGAGCACATATGAAATATATTTTTTTGCCGATCTGACAAAAAAAACAGCTATCAGTTGATTCCTTCACACCAGGCGGCCATGGTTGTGTTGGCTGCTGTTGTTTGTTTGACCATCTAAGGCAGTGGTCGGCGAACTCATCAGTCAACAGAGCCAAGTATCAACAGGACAACGATTGGAATTTCTTTTGAGAGCCAAATTTTTTAAACGTAAACTTCTTCTAACGCCACTTCTTCAAAATAGACTTGCCCAGGCCGTGGTATTTTGTGGAAGAGCCACACTCAAGGGGCCAAAGAGCCGCATGTGGCTCACGAGCCGCAGTTTGCCAACCACTGATCTAAGGGGAAAGAGGTCAGTGCGCCTGAGTAAGTAGTCAAGCATTGCATGTTTTGTGAATACTTGCGGGCTAGCCGTTGAAAAATCGCTGCTCAAAAATGATGGTGAAAAGTATATAAAGGAAATACATAAACCAGTAACGCAGTTGACTTTTGCCGTTATCAGGAACTTCGCGTACTACACGTAGCTGTATGTGCTATGCTTCCACACAACTGCCTGAGCAGTAGCTGTGTTTTGCATCAGCATCACCACAAACATGTATGGAACAGGTTGTGCTATGACTTTAAGACAGCTATGACGTCACTAGACAAGAGGAAGTTTTCAGCTCCCTCATAATCCTATGGGGCCACGGTCATTGACCGACACGTCTGCTCTGTGGCACACTTTACTGTATTGAGACATGAGGAATTGTGGTTCGAATAGATTGAGCAACTTGTCCCAGAGATGTCTCCAGGAGAGGACGTGGGGACACGAGCTGACCTGGCCAGGCCGACCACAGAGCCCACAGAGGATGCGGTGACCGGCAGCCTCCCGGGCCGGGTGGCCTGGGGCTGGGATGCTTCTCAGAGTGCCCTTAGCGACTCCGTCTTTAAATCAACTCATTTGCACTCTTGCTCTGGCTTCCCTGTCCATGCCACCGACCTAAGCTCGCTCCGTGGCAAGCTCTCAAATCGAGAGTCCTCACCCTGAGCCCGGCTGGCACTCAGAGGAATCTGGGATGTTGGAGAGTGGCTCTGAAGGAGGCCCTCGGGTCCCCTCTGGGACTTGGGGAGTATCCCAACCCTGGCCCTCAGGGGATGGCGCCAGCAGCCAGGCCAGGGCTGATGGTCCCAGCGTCACGCTGCTCTTCGGATGGACAAGGCGGACCAGGGCGGAGCTGACGTGAGTGAAGGGCCAGAGGGCGCGCCGGGGTACCCCGTTCTGGGCCCGCAGGTGATATGGGAAGGCCCGCTGTGCATAGGTGAGCCAGGGGCCACATGGGACACGAGTGTGAACGTAGCACTTATATTGGCTGAGGGCAGGAGAGAGGATGTCCCCGGTGAGGACAACAGGTGTGCAAAGGTGTGGCCTGTGAATGGAGTCTGGCCAGATCGGCCTGGGCAGGTGCACGTCGGCTGGTACGTTTGACCTTGAACTCTGTGCAGCCCCCTCCTCCACTGTCTACTGAGGGCCCATGACAGGAAAGGGCTGGCCCAAGGTCACTTGTCCTGGCTGAACCCTGGCCTGGGGCCTGAGAGGAGACTTGGAGGTCATATTCCAGCCCCTGCCATCGGGCAAGTGCGGCTGGGCTAGCCCGACTACCTCCCTCTGAACCTGCCATCGACACCTCGGAGCTGTCGATGAGCTGAGGGGTGGGGATGAGGGAGAGCTCAGGTAGGGGGTAGAGGAGAGGGGAGAGGGAAGAGGGGAGAGGGAAGGAGAGGGGAGCCGGGCGCCAAGATCACAGAAGCAGCAGATGTTGGCAGATTAGCAGCTCTGCTTCCCAACGCCGCCCGAGCCACTTAATATTCTGCAGACAGGATCGCTTCCCTCTCATAGAAGGCGAACACGCCGCTGAAATCCGCCGACTCCAAGCACCTGGGCAGGGCTGGGGCCTCGAGCCCCGCACCTTGGGGAGAGGTTCCCGGGGCAGGAGACACAGGGACGGGAGGGACAGGCCATTGGCCTCCTGGCTGGCCGGAGGCAGGGAGGCTGGGGGTGCAGGGGCCTGGGCTTCGAGGCTCCAGGGTAATGCTCAGGGCTTGGGGGAGACACAAGGGCACTGCCCATGGGCTTGGGCTTGGGGCGGGCAGTTGGCTGAGCAATGCCACTCAGTGGAAGTCGCCATTCCTGTCCCGCGAATGACCCCGGACCACGAGGATGGAGGCACAGCCACGGAGGGGGAACGTCATGATGGGAAGAGGCGGGTTCTTCTCAAATAAACAGATCGACAGAGCAAGACGGTCAACAGCGTTAGCTAAATCTGAATAATTCCAGGAGCTCACCGAGCTTCGCCTTCGGAGCTTTTTCTGTCTTCTTTTTTTTTTTTAAATAAAGGAAGATGCCTTTCTCAGATAAGACCAAGCTCACCTCATTCAGCCAAGAAACAGGAAAGAGGCAGAGAGTCCCCCACGCCCCGCGACCCCCCAAGAGCCTGGCGGGCCGGGCCCAGCCCGCACAGGTGCGGCTCTCCGGGGCTGGCTGGATGAAAGGCCAGTGTGGCCGCTGGTGACAGACCATGAGTCAGTTTCGGGCAGGGCGTTCCTGCTCGACTCACACAGGACTCTTCTGTTCCGCACACATTTTGTGAAAAATATTTGCTAATTCTTGTGCAGTTGCTTTTGCTAACAGTTGTGGTTCCATTTCTGTCCCCTTTGGAAAGCTGTTCCCAGTTTTAAAGGGATTCGGCAGCGGGTAAGGGCCCAGCTTGCCCGGGTAGAAGTATGGCACAGAGGCCGTGGGCACCAATTCAGGGCCAGGCTGCCCGGTGCAAACCTGAGCTCTGCTACCCACTGCCTTTGAGAGTCTCTGGCATTTTCTGAGCCTCAGTTTGCTCATCTGTAGAACGTGTGTGTGTGTGTGTGTGTGTGTGTGTGTGTGTGTGATTTATAAGGGACACCCCATCACAAGCCTCTGTGAAGATCACACGAGTTAAAACACAGGGACTCGGCACAGGACTCAGTGGAGCTCGATCAAGGCCAGTGTCAGGCCCGGGACGAACCCTCAATGCATGACCTGCTTCTAAGCTAAGAAGAGGCCAGGCAGGGGTTAGAAAGTGCAGACATCAGAGTCAGCCTTTGTGGTTTTGGATTCTCCAGAATATTCCAGCGGTGTGAAACTGAGCAAGCCACCAAGCTTCTCTGAGCCTCGGCTTCCTTATCTGTAAATGGGAACTACAGTCATACACTCTCCCTCCGAGCCCAAGAGGTTAGTCTTCTTTTTAATTTTTACCTGATTTTTCACAGAGAGAAAGGGAAAAGGACAGAGAGTCAGAAACACCTATGAGAGGGAAACATCCATCAGCTGCCTCCTGCACACCCCCCACTGGGGACGTGTCCAAAACCAAGGTACATGCCTTTGACCAGAATCAAACTGGGGACCCCTCAGCCTGCAGGCCGACACTCTCTATCCACTGAGCACACTGGCCAGGGCTTAGTCTTTTTATTTAAAAAAAAATACTTTTATTGGTATCAGAGAGGAAGGGAGAGGGAGAGAAAGAAACATCCATTGTGAGAGAATCGCTGATCGGCTGCCTCCTTCACACCTCACACTGGGGATCGAGCCCACGACCTGGGCTCCATGTGAATGAGCCGCGACCTCCTGGTTCATAGGTCGATGCTCCGCCCCTGAGCCATGCCAGCTGGGCCCAGGAGGTTAGTCTTGATTGACTCCTGGAGCCGGGGAGGGTGGGGGGATCACCAGCCTGCGAGATGAGTGGTGTTCCCATCCAGCCCCAGGCCTGGCTTCCTGTCTCTCTCAGGCAGCGGCCTGGCTCCTGGGATAGGACAAAGTCTCATTCAAAGAAAGAGCTGTTGGCCAGGAAACACAGTGAGGCAGGCAAACCCAGGTGAGGAGGCAGGGGGGGACTCCCCCCGCCCCCACCGCCCTCGTGGGGAGAAAGCAAATCCAGGCTGCTTTTGTTCCCTGGGACCTGGAACCCCGCTGCACCAGGGCCCTGCAAACAAGGCCAGGCCTGAGAGTCCTCTGTCCCAGGCCAAAGGCCAAAGGCCAAAGGCCTCGGCGGAGCAGCTGGGCGTTCAGTCTGTGAGCATCTGGCCCTAGAGTGATGGTAGAGGGGCAGCCGAGGGGCAGAGCCCTGGAGAGGAGGCCCACGGCGGCAGAGGGACCCCGACACGAGGACTGCACGCCCCGGATCCACACGTGGCCGTGGGACTCTGGGAAAATCACGTCACCCCTCTGAGCCTCTGGTGTTCTCGCCGGTGACACAGAGATGACAGTGATACGCGCAGCATGAAGCGGCTCAGGCTTCCATGGGAGGGTGCACGGCAAACGGTGGGCGCGGGGCAAGGAGTCGACACGTGAAATACAATAGAATGTGAAATCCTATATAATAAAAGCCCAGCAACCAAAACAACAGAATGACCGTAACAACTAGAGACCAGAATGACCACGGCCTGTCACCCCGACTGGCAGCCCCCCAGTGAGCAGTTAGGGGCGATCAGGCAGGTCGGCAGAGTGCTTAGGGGTATCAGGCAGACAGAGGCAGTTAGAGGCAATCAGGCAGGCAGAGGTGGTTACTGGTGATCTGATAGGCAGGAAGAGTGGTTAGGGGTGATCAGGCAGGCAGAGGCATTTAGGAGCAATCAGGCAGGCAAGCAAAGGGGTTAGGGACAATCAGGCAGGCAGGCGAGCAGTCAGGGGGCAGCGGTCCCAGATTGCAAGAGGGATGTCCTACTGCCAGTTTAAGCCCAATCTGCAGGGGTCCACAGGGATCAGGCCTAAACCAGCAGTCAGACATCCCCTGAGGGGTCTCGGATTTCAAAAGGATGCAGGCCAGGGTGAAGAACCCCCCAAGCAGGATTTTCATGCACCGTGCCTCTAGTGTAATATAATAAAACATAATATATTACAATGCGCATTATCATTCTCTTTGTGGCTCCCAGGATTGAGAATGTCCTGCTGACATGCAAGAAGAAGTCCAGTGACGGAGGACACACAGCTAAGAGCGCTGGGCACTGTGGTCTGAGCAGGAAGGCAGGGAGGGTGGAGGGCAGGTGCTCTGCTGGGCACCTGACCTTCATCCCCTCCCTCCCTTCCCCTTCCTCTCCCATCCACTGCACATGGGTGTGGCTGCTCCCCAGCCTGCGAAGGGCCTCCCCACAGCCAGGTGGGCGGGATGGGCAGGTAAGGTCGGCCCCTCCCCTTCCTCTCTGTTCACACTTTCCTGCTCTGAGAGGAACATGCCCCTAAATGTCCGTGGGCCACAAAGGCCTTGCCAAGAGAGGACGAGAGAGAGAGAGAGAGAGAGAGAGAGAGAGAGAGAGAGAGAGAGGCCCCTGAGCCGGGGGCCTGAGCTCCCCACAGGCGGGACCACTGAGCGCCATGCCCCCTTCGTGAGCAAGTCCCCTTGGGCTGTGGTCAGCATGGAGGGTGGTATCCTCTGGGGGGTCCCACAGGGGAGGTGGCTCTATGCCCAGACTCCTGCCTTGCCCCCCCGCCCCCGGAAAGGCGTGTGACGGGGAGCAGAGGGCACGAGCTCTGGACCCACGGAGCTGGTCCCGGTCCAGCCTGAGCACGGTGCTTGGGCCCTTAGAGCCGCAGCTTCCTCGTCCGCAGGATGCCGCCACCGCCAGGACCAAGGCCCCAGCCCAGCGGTGGGCAAACTCACGAGTCCACAGAGCCACATTATCGACAGGACGACGACTGAAGTTGCTCTGGAGAGCCAAACTTTTCAAACGTAAACTTCTCCTAACGCCACTTCTTCAACACAGACTCGCCCAGGCCGTGGTGTTTTGCGGAAGAGCCACACTCAAGGGGCCGAAGAGCCGCAGGTGGCTCGTGAGCCGCAGTTTGCCGACCACGGCCCCAGACCATCGGCATACACTGCAGGCAGGCGTCCCTCAGCTACTGAAGGACCAGAAACCCCAGGCGCTGCTGGATGGAGTGACACCAGGCTCCAGGCGGCGTGCCCCGCGGGGGCCTGTGGGCCAGGCCTTCACCCGTCAGCGCTGGCACACGGAGGGTCCGGGACACGGGAGACCGCGGTTACGTACCGGCTGTGTAAGCACAGAGGAGCGCCCACAGCCAGACACCCAGCTGACGGGGGGGGCACTGGGGCCATGCCCCCGCTTACAGGGTGACCGGGAAGGTTGGCTAAGATGTCGGTAGACACGGGGCCGCTGCTCCAGAAAGGCCGGCTCCCACCACTTCCGTGTCCCCCATCCCCTCCCCCCCCGCCTCCACACACACACACACCAGGGAGCCGCATCTAGGCCAAAGCTCCCCCTTGCCAGCAAGGACGGTGGCAGGAGCCAGGCCAGTCTTGGGGGTCAGGAAGCTTTAGGCTGGGCTGGTGTCCTGCTGTCCCCCCCCTGGCTGGTGCCCATGCCTCCCCCACTGCCCACAGGTACGGGAACACGTAGGGACCCCGCCTCGCTCTGCCCACTCCGCCCAGGCTCTGGGGGAGCTGCTGAGCACTTGCCTGACCCCCCCGTTTGGGGAGTTCCAGCCGAGCTCCAGAGCGCTGGGTGAAGGGAGGGGCTGGGGAGCTATTTTGGGCTGGAACGAGGGCTGCGGTGGGTGTGAGGGGGAGGCGATGACAGGGCTGGCAGGGCTGGGCCCCTTGGGCCGCCCCGTCCACCCACCACACCCAGCCCTGGGCTGGCCGGCCCTCCGTCTGACCTCGCCACAGACGCCGCAGAGGCCAAGGGGAAGCGGGAGGGGGAGGAGGGACAAAGCCAGGCGCTGGGGTGGGGAGAGGAGATGGCACCCCCAATGCCGGGGCGGCTGACAAGTGGCCCAGAAGACCCGGCTCTCGGGGCCACCACGGAGAAGGAGCAGGACATCGTGTGTGGTGGTCATTGTGGGCCTCAGAGGTGCATGACGCCAAGGCCATTCGGGGCACTTGGACCAACGTCACCTTCTTCCTGCAGGTGGCTGTGCTCGACAAGGAGCCTGTGGCCAGGCGGCCAGAGCGGTGGGAGCCAGGGGTCACCCGGGGATGGGCACCTCCTGGCCGGCCTCGCCTGGCCTGAGTGCCTGGGCCCGGGCTGGGGCCCCGGGTGGGGAGCGGGAGGCGTCGGGTGCGCCATTTCAGGAGGGGATGCCCCAAACCGGAACAGGTATTTTAACGCGGCATTTCGGAAACTACAAGTTAGTGTGAGAAGTTCCGGGAGGAACAGTGTCCAACTGTGGAATAGCGTCAGGCTCAGGGCCGGGGCGGGGAGGAGAGGGAGAGAGCCGCGTGAGGCCGGCTGCTTGTACTGAACATTTGGGTATCCTGCCCCTGGTGGGGTGGGGGTTCCGTGTGACTTGGGGTTTTTTAAAAATATATTTTATTGATTTTTTTACAGAGAGGAAGGGAGAGGGATAGAGAGTTAGAAACATGGATGAGAGGGAAACATGGATCAGCTGCCTCCTGCACACCCCCCACTGGGGATGTGCCCACAACCAAGGTCCATGCCCTTGACCGGAATCGAACCCGGGACCTTTCAATTTTGGCTGACTTGGGGTTTGTAAAGGTACTGCAGGAAAGCGCTACTTACCGTGACCGCTACGTTTCCCGGGAAACTGGGGACCCACTCCCCCCACCCAACCTCGCCGGGCCTTCCCCGGTTCTCTTTTCACACCCGGTTCGCGCACCAGCTGCTCCCATCTCCCCTCCAGGAATCAGCAGGTGAAACAACGAGTGAGCAGCGGCTACATGTCATCTGAAGGGGACGTGAGGCCGAGGCTTCCAGAGAGAAAGCACCCAGCGCCTGGGAGGAGAGGAGGCGGGCGGGCCCCGTGCCACCGGAAGCGGCTGGAGGTGTTTCACACGGAGGGCTGTGCTAGGCAGCAGCTAGGAGGCTCAGCCGTGTCCCCCAGCCCCGGTCCAGGACCCCCGAGCGGACGAGGGAACTGCAGCCTTGAAAACGCCAGACAAAGGAAGAAACCCTGCCAACCCCACTCACCATGGCGGGGTGGTGGTGGTGCCTGAATCCTCAGTGAAGACCCTTGGATCAAAGCTGCAAGCCCAGATCTGAGAGTTGGTAACTCTCCACCCTGTCCCCCACCTCCTAGGTTTCCAGGAGGTGCACAGCTATCCCTGTTCTTAGCTCCCGGAGATATGGGGGTGATAAAAGTGTCCCCCGAGCCTCTCTGCAGCAGGTCCTGACTTACGGAGGCAGCTGCGGGGCACAGGACACTTGCTCTGCATGAGGGACGATCAGTAAGACATCCGAGCCCTAACTCTTCCCAGCTTCGGCTGGGGGAAGGCAGGCGGTCAGACAGCCCCCGTTTCTCTCCCGGAGCCCCTTGGGACTGCCCCACCTTCCTGGGGAGAAAGCAAGTCTGCACTCTGGCAAGGCAGACATGGGACTCCTGTCCCAGCCAGCCTCACAACATCCCTTCCCCTCCTGCCACTCTCACACCCCTGGCCCCTAGACCCAGCCCCACCTCGGTCACTGCTCCCACCGCCCCTGCCCCCGGCCCTGAAACCATACAACCCCCCTGCTCTGTCTCCCCAAAGCGCAGCGCAGAGCAGCTGCTCAGGAAGCAGTCTGTGAGTGTGTGTAGGGGTGAAGGCGGCAGGCTCCCAGGGCGTCTGGGGGGCGGGGTGAGAGGTGGCTCAGCTTTGCCATCTGATACTAGATTAGCCAAACAAGCAAACAGCTAACAAAAAACCCAAGAGAGTAAGGTCCAGTGAGCACCCTCTTATGATGGTGGTGATGGTGGTAATTACAATGATGATGACTGTGTTGATGGTGATAAGAGTGGTAATTATGATAATGGTGGTGGTGATGATGATAATGGTGGTGATGGTGATAATGGTGGTGGTGATGGTGATAATGGTGGTGATGGTGATGATGGTGGTGGTGATGGTGATGATGGTGGTGGTGATGATGATAATGGTGGTGATGGTGATGATAATGGTGGTGATGGTGATGATGGTGGTGGTGGTGGTGATGATGATAATGATAGTGGTGATGATGATAATGGTGGTGATGGTGATGATAATGATTATGGTGATGATGATAATGGTGGTGATGGTGATGATGGTGGTGGTGGTGGTGATGATGGTGGTGATGGTGATGATAATGGTGGTGATGGTGATGATAATGATTATGGTGATGATGATAATGGTGGTGATGGTGATGATAATGGTGATGGTGGTGATGGCGGTGGTGGAGATCATGGTAGTGGGGATGATGATAAGGAGAAGGATAATGATTGTGATGACAGTGAAGATGATGGTGGTGGTGATAATGATAGTGATTATGATGATGGTGGTGATGATGATTGTGATGACAGTGATGATGAGGGTGGTGATGATAGAGATGATGGTGGTGATAATAATGATAGTGATTATGATGATGATGGTGATGATGACTGTGATGACAGTGATGATGAGGGTGGTGATGATAGAGATGAT
This sequence comes from Antrozous pallidus, assembly GCA_027563665.1. Taxonomy (NCBI): domain Eukaryota; kingdom Metazoa; phylum Chordata; class Mammalia; order Chiroptera; family Vespertilionidae; genus Antrozous; species Antrozous pallidus. The sequence continues at coordinate 49,319,418 of CM050526.1, forward strand.
GGTGGTGATAATGATAGTGATTATGATGATGGTGGTGATGATGACTGTGATGACAGTGATGATGAGGGTGGTGATGATAGAGATGATGGTGGTGATAATGATAGTGATTATGATGATGGTGGTGATGATGATCGTGATGACAGTGATGATGAGGGTGGTGATGATAGAGATGATGATGGTGATAATAATGATAGTGATTATGATGATGATGGTGATGATGATCGTGATGACAGTGATGATGAGGGTGGTGATGATAGAGATGATGATGGTGGTGATAATGATAGTGATTATGATGATGGTGGTGATGATGGTTGTGATGACAGTGATGATGAGGGTGGTGATGATAGAGATGATGGTGGTGATAATGATAGTGATTATGATGATGGTGGTGATGATGATTGTGATGACAGTGATGATGAGGGTGGTAATGATAGAGATGATGATGGTGGTGATAATGATAGTGATTATGATGATGGTGGTGATGATGATCGTGATGACAGTGATGATGAGGGTGGTGATGATAGAGATGATGATGGTGATAATAATGATAGTGATTATGGTGATGATGGTGATGATGATTGTGATGACCTCACAACCATCCCTCCCAGCTCCACTTTAAGGAAGAGGAAACTGAGGCTCAGAGAGGTCATACTGCTTGTCTGTGGCATAACTGGGATCCAAGCCAGGTCTGCTCTAACGCTGGAGCCCTGAGGAGCGGCCTCCGTCTCCCATTCCTCCCAGTCCTCGCTGGACTGAATCAAATTTAATCCTAAGCGGTTCCTGAGCCAGGCCCAGGCCTCAGCACCATAGCTCTGTGCCCCTTGGGGCTCTCATCCCCAGGAGCTACCCCACTTTGCCCCACCTCATGGCCTGGGGTCAAGGGTTGCCTCTTGTGAGCCCCAGTATGGTCCCCAGTAGCCACCTTGCTCAGGGAGCTCAGTGCCCCCCCCCCCCCCCCCGCCGTTTCCCACGCTGAGCCCAGCCCCAGGTTATCGATCTGGGTCCCCAGAGGGCATGTGGGAGCCCTGCCCAGGTGGTCCCGGTGCTCCCAGCAGCCTGTGCCGAACGACCGCAGAAAGCCATTCCAGCCCACTTAGCGTAAGCAGCTCTCCCAGCTCTCAGCCGGCCTCGAGGAGCAGAGAGCTCTCTCCTCCCGGGGAGGGAGGTGAGCAGCCCGGGGCGGGGGGGGAAGGGGGGGGCGCTGCGCCTCCTTCCTGGAATGGCCGCTTCCCGCTGGCCCATCTTCCAGGAAAGGTGAGCCTGGCAGGGGCTAGGCCAGCACCCTGCCCTCTCCCGCCCCTCTGCCCAGAGCCCCCCACTGCCGTGCTCCCCTCCTCCATGGGAATGGTGGGACGGGGGCACCTCCAGATACCACCAACACCACCCCAGGAGCGCTCTTGTCTCCTGTGCAGTTCGGGGCTTCAGAGTAAAATGGTGGCCCCCTTGTCCCATCTCCCTGGACCCCGCCCAAGCCCTGCCTAAGGTCCCGGCTCCTTTCCCACGGCACGGTGTCCTGGTGGCGATGCAGAAGGGAGCAAGAGCGCCGTGCCCTCCCCATCCTGCCCTCTGGGAGCACGGCTCCGCAGAGCATGTCCCTAGGAGGCAGGGCCGACTGGAGAGAGCGGACCCCAAAGGGTCTGGGATGATTTCCCTGAGAGTGGTTCCCGGGAGCTGGAATCCAGCCCGGAGCTGGAGTGGGGGGTGGGGGGAAGGGAATCACACCCACGGGGGCCGCTACTGTGCTTTAGGGCTGATCGGAGACCCATAAAGCCCTCAGTCGAGTTTGCCCAGAAGACTCTTAAACATGAGCCGTCGGCACCAGCGTCCCAGGACTACAACCGTCGTTGGTATTTTTATTTGCCCGACAAACAGGTACCAGGTACTTCCCACCCCCCAGGCAGCGGGCCGGCGCCAGGGATATGAAGGCCGCCGGCCGCCGGCCACCAGCCCTGGCAGCCAGAGGGGACGAGAGGGGCCACCACTGCTGATGTGGAGACTGGAGGGGGGTCCTACCCATCAGGACCAGTTACCCCTGGGAGAGCGAGACCCTGGCTTCTCTCCTCCCACGTGGGCGACGCTGGGCAGCTTCTTTTTTAAAATATATACTTTATTGATTTTTTACAAAGAGGAAGGGAGAGGGATAGAGAGTTAGAAACACTGATGAGAGAGAAACATCAATCAGCTGCCTCTTGCACACCCCCTACTGGGGATGTGCCCACAGTCAAGGTACATGCCCTTGACCGGAATAGAACCCGGGACCCTTCAGTCTGCAGGCCGACGCTCTATCCACTGAGCCACACCAATTTCAGCAACTCCTTGATCTTACACCTCAGCTTCCTCGTTTGTAAAACAGGGAACGGTCAGCAGATGAACGCCCCCAACGATGCCCACGTCTGAATCCCTGGGACCTGAGAATGGGGTACCTGACAGCCAAAAGGTGGGATGAAGATGGCTAGCTAGCTGGTTTGCAAACAGGGAGGTTGTCCTGGCTTATGGGGGTGGCCAGCGTGATCAGAAGGATCCTCGACTGCAGAGGGTGGAGGCAGAGGGTGTTAATGCCAGGGAGGCACACAGCGGGCGGCCAGGGGAACAGAGAAGGCGGGAAGGACCCCCGCTCCATCCCCCGGGCCTCGCGCCCTATCGACATCTCGATCGCAGCCCGGTGAGACCCGTTCTGCACTTCTGACCTCCGAAGCGGCTCGATAATAAATGCGGGCTGTTCTGAGCCACGGTGCCGCCGACGATTTGTCACAGCGGCCGCGGGAAACTCATACATCACCCGGGACCCACCCCCACGTGGCTGTGGTGACTGACAGCTCAATGACACAAACGCAGACCGAGGCGGGCTATCAGCATTTGGGGAGCCGTGAGGCAAGGTGCTGCGGGCCGGGCCAGGTGGAGACAGCAGAGGTCCTGATGGCTGTCACAGCCACAGGCTCTGCGATGCCGCACCGGCTGGTGCCAGCGTGGACAAAAAGGCCAGCGCTCGTGCCCGCACCCCCCTCTCTGCCTGCTTCTTCTGCCTCCCGATGATCGCTGGCTCCCCGGGCTTATACCTCCCAAGTCCCCTGGGAAAGTGGGACTCCCCCAGGACAAAGGGCCGGGAGCAGGGAGTGGGGTTGGGCCAGCAGGATGAGGAGCTGAGCAAGCCCGAGCCGGTCAGACAGACAAGAGGGGGCTCACCCCCCTCGCCCGGCCATTAGTGCTGGCCTGTCCCAGGGCATAGCCAAGGCCACTCCCCCTTCCAGTCTGTGCCCCGTCCCTGGGTCATCACCGTCTGTGCAGGTCTTGTCCCTTCAACCGCCACCTCCACTTGGTGTCTCCGAGCCACCTCGGACCAAGCCAAGCGCCCCCTCTCTTCCCAGCTCCCTGCCATCTGCGTGCCTCAGGCTTCCTCTCCAGGGGGGCTCCCTCATCAGGGGCCGCACCCCCAGCCGGCCCTCTTGGCCAACGAGAGCCCGCGTTTCCATTTTGCTCTGGGTCTTAAAAATGACACCGGCAGACCCCCACCAAACGTAGAGAAAACTCAAGCCCCTGTGCCCCCCCCAAATGGCTAGTAAGATTCCTCTCTCCCTCTGATGGAGGTCCGGAGTCACCCCTCCCTCCACCACCTCCTCCTGGCCCTGTGGCCCCATGTGCCGCCTGCCACGCCCGGCTCAGCTCGGGTCAGACATCCTTTCTGGGGTCCTGGCCGCCGCTGAGGTTGACAAATGGGCAGAGCCCAGGGCAGTGCCGTCACCTTGCTGACACCTCCCTCCGTGCATGTGCGAGCAGGTGCTCCCTGGGCAGCAGTCGCCCCACTCAGGCCCTGATGCTGGCCCTGGGGGGCCTCAGGCAGGCTGCCCCTCGGCTCCGGCTCCAGGAAGAACATGCCTCCGGGCCTGTCCGCCTGACCCAGGCCCCGCAGACTGGCTGGGCTTCCCTCAAGCGCGGTGGCATGGGGAAGGGGCCGGGAGCAGGAGGCTGTGCTATTTTGGGGGGACAGCACGGCCCACACGATGGGGAGGGTTCGGCACAGGAGCTCTGGCTGCAGTTGTGTCCGGAGTCTGCGCTCTCTTGATTCTCTTGAGAAATCTGCCCTGGGCTTGTGCCCACCTGGGGCTCCGACGGGGGGTGGGGGGGTGCCTGGGGGAGCCCCTCCTCTGTCTGCCCGAGCACCCACTTCGGGCTGAGCCCGGGGAGCCAGCGATCGTCGGGAGGCAGAAGAAGCAGGCAGAGAGGGGGTGCGGGCACGAGCGCTGGCCTTTTTGTCCACGCTGGCACCAGCGGGTGCGGCATCGCAGAGCCTGTGGCTGTGACAGCCATCAGAACGTCGCTGCGTGTCACTCTGAACAATGCAGAAGCCCTACTAGCCGCCTATTCGGAGACCGTCACGCCAAGGGGCCGGGATCCAGGGAAGGGTCTGTACTATTTCTGGGCGGCCAGGCCCTGCCCTCTGCCCCTTCACCTCTGACCCTGCCGGTGGCCTCTGCAGAGGGATGGCTACACCTGCCCCCTGACTGATGCCCATCCTCTCCTCTTCCTTAGCTGGCCCTTGAGACCAGAACAGAGTTGCCTTCCCTCCTGGGTATCTCCCTGAGCCTTCAAATATAGGACTTGGGGCTGTCCACCCAGGAAGCCTTCCAGAAGATTCCACAACCCCCAGCACTACCCTCTCACCTCTGTGTGTAAAAGTGTGTGGAGGGGGCTCCGTGTCCCATCAGCCTGCCCCCACCCCGCCCCGCTCCACTCTGTCAACTTCCACACCAGCCTCCTTCCAGCCCCTCAAACACAGCAAAATCGCTCCAGCTGCCCCAGGACCTTTGCACAGGCTGCCTCCTCACCCAGGACACCCCTCCTTTACCCCTTTGCCTGCTAACTCCTGCACGTCCTTTAGAGACCAGCTGAGAAGCCCTCCCAGACCCCCTGTGCTAGGCCCAGCTCCCCTTCTGAATGTTTTTATAGAATCAGCAACTTGCCTTATGGGACCGATCGCTATCGTAATTAAATAATGTTAATCCAACACCTGTCTCTCTGCAGACAAGCTGTTCCCTGAGAGCAAATGGTGCTTCCTTGCCACGGCTACATGCTCAGCACACAGCAGTCCCCTCAGACCAGGGCTCGCTCATCCTGGGGTGGATGCTGAACCCCCAGGACCAGCCCCGACTCCAACGGACTTTGTAACAGCAGCGGGGGCACTGCTGTCTTCTCTCCTCAGCGGGCACTCAGCTGCTGGTGTGTGTTGGGGAGTCTGACGGGGTAAAGTTACCCCCTTTTTATGGAATAGTCTCTGTACCTCTGTAATGCACCCCTACCCCCGACCTTCCAGTCCAGGACATGGCCAGCGCCTCAAAGCAAAGAGGTGGACGGGTTCTGAACTACCAGCAAGTCACTGTTCCCCCAAGACCTCAGATGCTGGGAGGGAGAGTCATTAGCGGCACCCGGTCCTGGCTACAGTGACCGGGCCAGGCCTCACATCTGCCCACAAACAAGCAAATTCCTGGGCCTATGTGACCACTGCCCGGGGGGGTGGGGGGGCGAGCAGAGGGTGGAGCGGCCCATTCAGTTCCCTCCGGAACCTGCACCCTCAGCTCAAGGATCCTCACTGAACAGTGAGCACGTGGAGGGCAGAGCGAGCGCCAGGCATGTTCAAAAGGGGGACGACCTGGAACGGGGGGGGGGGGGGGTCTGGGAGAGCTTCCCAAACGATCCCTAAAGGATGTGTAGGAGTTAGCAGGCAAAGAGCTAAAGCAGTGGTCGGCAAACTGCGGCTCGCAAGCCACATGCGGCTCTTTGGCCCCTTGAGGGTGGCTCTTCCACAAAATACCACGGCCTGGGCGAGTCTATGTTGAAGAAACGGCGTTAGAAGAAGTTTAAAAGAATTTGGCTCTCAGAAGAAATCTCAGTCGTTGTCCCGTTGATGTTTGGCTCTGTGGACGAATGAGTTTGCCGACCGCTGGGCTGAAGGATGGGTGTCCTGAGTGAGGAGGCAGTGTGTGTGAAGGTCCTGGGGTAGGCGGAGGGATTGGGGCATGTTGAGGGGCCTGCCACCAGGGATCTGTCCCCACCTACACGCAGACTTTGGCTTCTAATGCACGAGGCTGGCCGTGCAGTCCCCCCCGGAAGTGGCTTGCAAGTGAGGAGGCTTGAGGCTCAAGAGGAGAGGAGTGGGACCAGGGTGGCCAACAGGTCCGCTCTCTGCTCAGAGTGGTCGGCCTGCTCTCCGTGGCGGGGAACAGCGACTCCACACTGGTTTCTCGCTGCCTCCGGCCCCCTGAGTCCGCTCAGCCGCCCGGCAAGGCCGAGGGCGCTGTTTCTGTTGGAGACGTGAAGACAGAAGCCCAGGAAGGTTCAAGTACGACGCCCAAGGTCACACAGCTCAAGGCGGGGCTGGAGGGGACCTCGCACTGTCTGAGTCAGGATGCAAGTTCGAGTTAGGATGGAAACTCTCAGGCTGTCGTCAGGGGACCCACACCAAGGGGGGAGGTAGCCTAATGCCTGGCATCCAGGAAGCACTCGATACATCGTTTCGGTTTCTCCTCGACCTGCTCCTTCTTACCCTTCTCCCGCTGGCCGGCTCTTTCAGCCCATCTGCCTGCCTCCTGGACCGAAAGCCTCTCTCTTTCCTGCTGGGCTTTTATTTTTTTATGTTCTTTTCAAAACGAAGGGGTGTGGGTGTGTGTGCGCGCGCGTGCGTGTGTGTGGTGGTGGAATCAATTCACCCCCATCACTCAGCTGGCTCGACTGCCCCCTCCCACCCCGCTCCCCCTCGCTGAGACCGGGAGCGTAAATTCCTTCTGGCTATTAATTAAAGGCAGCCTCTCTCTCTTAGCGAGAGTGTACTTGCCATAAATTAATAGCGGTCTTCTTAATCAAATCTTATCTCTTCCTCGAGCCATAAACACATGGAGCTCGAGTTGGTATCTCCGGGCGCCCAGCCGTGAAATTTAATTTCTGATGCTTTGGCGGACGGCGTGGGGTGGGCGGGGACCGTTTTGGGGGGACCGCCCGCATCTGGCGTCCCAGCACCGCCATCCCGGCTGGCCATCGGATTCACGCCGCCGCCTTCCCTGACGTTGGGAGGGGAGCAGGCCCGGCTGTGCGCACGGGGAGGTTCGGTAGCTGAACTGTCAGGAGGACCGGTTCTGGCTGCGCGGTGGCCTCCGCACACTTTACCGCGCGTGCTTCCCGTGACAGGCGTCCGAGGGAACGGGTTAGGGAGACCCCCCCTTGAGGGATGGAAAAACCAAGTCTCACACCTTCTTTAGGGTCAGATAGGGGGGGATTCTTGTTCTGTCACTTTCCGGCTGCACTCTAACCCTCAGTCTCTTCATCGGTGCAAGGAGGAAGGTAACACCTGCTGTAGCCTTGATGTGAGGATGGGCTAAAATATTCAGTGCCCAGCCCTAACCGGTGTGGCTCAGTGGACAGAGCGTCGGCCTGCGGACTCAAGGGTCCCAGGTTTGATTCCGGTCAAGGGCATGTCCCTTGGTTGCGGGCACATCCCCAGTGAAGGTGTGCAGGAGGCAGCTGATCGATGTTTCTCTCTCTCTCGTTGGTATTTCTAACTCTCTCTCCCTCTCCCTTCTTCTCTGTAACAAATTAATAAAATATGTTTTTTTTTTAACATACAGCGCCCAGGAGCCACTGCGCAGGGTGGAGGTCTCCCACTAAGTGGACCCCTCGCTCCCCAAACCCAGCCGCACCCATTTAGCTACAAATGGAGGAGCCTGAACGCAGGCGGTGACCCAAACTCCACAACCTTAGAATTCCATCCCCAGGCTCCGCAGTGTGGGGTTACTGAACTGGAGTGACTCTACCGGGGTCCCCTGAGCAAACTTTACTCAGCCTGCTCCCCGCCCCCAGCCCGCCAAACGTCCACCCCGCTGTGAGGGCCCACAAGCCGAGGGACAAAAGCAGAGCCGGGAGCCGCAGAGACTCAAGGACAGGCCGAGGCAGAGCCCAGATGGAAGACACTTCTGCCAGCCTCGCTGCAGCTGCTTACGCTACTCTGAGCTGTCACCAGCCCGGCCATCCCCCGGGGACCCCTCTCTCCTTGGGCTGCCCTGGCATCACCCCCCCTACTTAGCAGCTGTGAGTTTCTAGCCATTTCCCTCTGGCTGTGAGAAGCCTGGGGCTTGGCCCTGGTCCTCTCACGGGGGCTCCTGCCATCCTGGCCGGGGCTCGTTCTAAGAGAGCAGGACCCGTGGCTCCCATTCAGAGCTGAGCATCTCCGTGGTGCACTGTAGGGTGTATACGCCAGGGATGCCGCCAAACATCCTACGATGCCCAGGCCACGCCCCCTCCCCATAACACAGAACTATCCGGCCACAGTGCCCAGGGGCGGAGGCTGAGAAATCTCGCTCTCGACCCGTCTGGGGGATGGTTATTCTGCAATGAACACGCGAGAAGGGCGAGGGGATGTGGCAGCGCCCCTTAAAAGTTCCTACGGGCCGGGGTGGCACAATTCCAGGGCAGACTCCCAAACGGGCGCGCTGTGGATGGTAACAGGGCCGGGGTGGCACAATTCCAGGGCAGACTCCCAAACGGGCGCGCTGTGGATGGTAACAGGGTGCACGTTTGCGCGTGAACCCCCTTCACTCCCAAGACAGTCCTCGGCGAGGGGCCCTCCTCTGGGGAGCCGCCTTGCAGGCAGGGAGCCTGCAGCCCAGAACGCCCCAGGGCCTCCCAGCTGGTGAGCGGCAGGGCGGGGATGGGAACCCAGGGTCACTCAGGCAGAGACGGGGTCCTCATCATGAGGCCACGCGTGACCCCCTCCAGCAGAGGTGGCTCCATCGTTACTCAACGATCTGGTTAAGCAGGAAGGTAACACGGCCTCAGATGCCTGATCTCTAAAGTGGGCACACGGCCACCTGCCACATGGCGCTGGGCAGGGATGAAAGGCAAAGTCGTGGGAAAGCGCTCGGCCCGCTCCCCGCTCCCCGCTGGCTGCTGTGATGCAGGGAGGACGCCAGGCTGGCCTTTGGAGACCGGAGCCCCACTTGGGGTGTGAGATGCGCGAGGCGGACCGAGTGCCTGAGTTTGGGCCACAAGAAGCCCCATGCCCGCCTGCAGCGCAGAGCCGCTGGCTCATCAGAGCTCCGGGCAGGGGCGCTGCTGTCATCAGCGGGTACCGTTCGTACCTAATGTCTTTGTCCTGGCCGAGACCAGGTGAACGGAAAGAGGCTGGAGGAGGGGAGGGCGTTCCAGGGAAAGCAGGCAGCTGGGGGCCCGGAATGTCTGCCAACATGTCCATTCCTCTCCCAACATGTCCCCTCACGTGGCCAGAGGCCTGGGGGAAGCCGATCTCACAGACCCTTAAAAGCAGGGCAATCGAAGACTCGGCTCGATAGGAAACAGAGCCGGTGGGGGCCCTGGAGAAGCGGGAGGCGGTTGATGAAAGAGACATTTAGCGAGATGCATCGGACAGCTGTCCGCGGGATGGACGTGGGAGAGGCGGGATCCGAGGGGCCGGGTGGGCGCTGTTACCGTAATCCAGGCGTGAGTGATGCGGCCGGGTACCAGGAACACCAGAGAACCGGGGGTGGGGAAGGGAAAGGGGGTGGGGAGGCCGGCGTGTGATACCTCCTTCCCAGGTGTTGGCTTCCCCTGTCGGAGAGGACGCTCTGAGGGCCCCACAGGAAACACACCGACGACTCAAGGCCAACCTCGCCCGTCGCCGAGAACGTGTGCCGAGAACGTGTGCCGAGACCCAGCACCGCCACGGTCCGGGCTGGCTCGCTCTGCCTCTTCAGACCCTGGCCTGTCAGACTGGCATTTCAACAGCCCAAACCCAGAGAAAGGACCGATCAGAGACAGAATTTCAGGGCGTGGCCACCCACACTCCCCCCCTCCCCCCCGCCCACCTTGATGGAGCAGGTAGGCTCTGGCCAAGGGAACTCGGGGTTAGCGGGAGCCTCCGGCCCCCCACCCGCCCCACGAGTCCCCGGGTCTAGCGGTAAGCTGGGCAGCACTGGCTCTCGGGGACTCGGCGAGGACAGTGGTGGCACAGGACTCTGCCCGGGGACCTGCCAGAGGTCTCAGGGGAGGAGCAGACGGCACCCAAGGTTGAACCCCTTCTCCGCATGGCCCCTGCAACCCGAGCCTCTCACGTGGCGGCTTCTGATCAGATCTGGGGTCACTTACACGGAGTCGGCGGATGGCAGGAGGCTTCCCAGAGACACCGGTGGAGGTGGCTAGGAACTAGCTCGGGGTCTGGGTGGGTGACAGGGGCTGCTTCCCAGGAGCCCTGGCCCCTCTCCTCCCCGCCAGGATGAGGCAGGGCGAAGGGGCGCCCGGGGGCGTGGAGCAGACCCTGGCTCCTCAGCCCCCTTCTCACTGCGTCCCTGCCCCACCCGGGCCCCCGGGCCCCCGGGCCCACCTCAGCGTCTGTCTCCTCGGAGCTCGGGCTGTGTGCAGTCCGTTCTGCGCTGGTCCCTCCGTTTCCCCTCCTCTCCACGGGAATTCCCCAAGTCCGCCCCAGCCGCCCAGTTCCATGGAAGGAAAACCGAGGAGGCACAGAGGTCACGGAACTGCCTCTCACGGGGGTGAAGGTGCGTTTGGGATGCCAACGGAGGCCTGCTGGATATTATTTCCATCTCTAAATCTGTCTCCCCCAACCCCAGTCATGGCCAATCTCCCCAACTTCTGGGGCCCCCCCGTGGGCTGTCCACCCGTGCCAACCGGAGGATGAGGGTTGGGCAGGGTGGGGCGGCCCTGGGCAGGTTCCAGGAAGATATGCCACACTGGTCAGACAACGCCCCGGACCGCCAACCACCTCCGGCTGCCAAGCTGCCGTCCCCGAGGGGCACCAGAGGGCCCGAGCCACACCAGGCTGGCCCTAGACCGGAAACCTGGAGGCGTACCCACACACTCACCCCCCACCCCAAAGGCCTGCTTTTCCTTCCTGCTGCAGCCTACCCTGCAGCACAGATCCCGGTCAGCATCTCGTTGTCTGCATTTTACTGTCCGTTCTGCTGCTCATCTCCCAAGCCAGAATGTCAGTGTCACAGGAACAGAAATATCTGCCTGTTTCTCACCCCCCCACCCCCAATAACCATCCTCGTTCCTACAGCAGTGCCTGAGAGAGCGGGGGCTGGAGTAGCATCTGCTGAATGAATGCATTCATGAGGGCATGGGTGTGAGGGAGGCCGGGAAGAGAAAGGCTGTGTGGGGAATGGGGGGGGGGGGGCTGTGCTGCCTTGGTGTGAAGGGGGACAGGCATGTGCGAGTAACACGCAGAAGCAGGCTCCCGGCTAGAGGAAGGATGATGCGAGCAGGAGACTGTGTGCGGGGGTGGGGGTGGGGGGGAGTTGGGGAGGGAACAGTGTGAGAGAGAGACAGAGGTGAAAACGCGTGTGGGAGAGAGCAGTGAGGGTGGTGGGTGGGCTGGGGGGCCCCAGGGGTACCCTCAGCTCCTGACTGAAGGTGGGCCCAGAGGACACTGGGCATGGTGGGATCAAGAGTCACCTTGAAGCTCCCAGGATCACGGGACAGGCTGAGAAAAGAGGGGCTCCCCTGTCTGACCAGAGAGCCTGCCCCCGCCAGTAGCCACACGAGTGCCTCTCGGTTGTGGAGGGCTCCGGGCAGCCTCTGGGGGGTCAGCAGAATGGCTAGTCTGCAGGCTGCCTCCTAACGGGGTGTGGAGTCATGGGAAGGCCGGCTGGGGTCCGGGCCAGACCCAGATGGCCCCAGCTGCTCCCCGCAGGCCCGGGACAGGCAGGAAACGGGGTGCGGGGAGCTGCCCAGGGTGGAGCCCAGAGACAGTGCGACAAAGGGCCTGGTGGGGGCAGCATCGGTGCGGGCCCGGCAAAGCCCCTCCTGCGAGAATGAATGGAGGCAGCCAGGAGGGCAGGAAGGAGGGGGACAGGCCCCATCTTCCTTGTCTCCAGGAAGGACCAGCCCCCGAGCAGCAGCCCGAGGGCGTAGTGAGATCAACCCCGGAGGGCTCGTCAGCGAGCCCTGGAGACGCGGCATTGCACAAGTCGGGGTCCCGGCCTTTGAGGCCCTGCGGGCTTCACGTCTAGCCTAACCCCACCAACCTGCTCTGGGCACAGACGCCCCGGTTGGGAGGCCTGGCCGGAGGCAGTGAGAGGCCTGCAAGACGGGGTCCTGGGCAGCTTCGGAGCCAAACCACTGGACAGTATGGACGCCAGGGGGCCGGGAGCAGGGCCAAGGTCGGGGGCGAGGGTGAGTGCAGGCAAGGGGCCTCTGTGACAGCAGGCAGCCTGGGGGAGTGGCCAGCGCTCCTGGGTCCCACCCCCACTCTGACTGTCCTGAGCTGGTGACCTGCAGAGGGTGCACGGCACAGCATGACATTCACTGGAGGCCACACCTGGCCAGAGACCTGGGCAGGCCGCCTCTCTCAACCCCCGTGACCCGCAGTGCCCTTCCCTAGAGAGTGGGGGGTGGGAGTGCAGGAAGATGGAGGTCGCCTGCACCTGTGTGCACCTACCCTGACGCACTGCACTTGTCTGTACCCGTGTGCATCTGTGTTTATGCATCTCCAGGCCTCGCCACCCTAGGGACCTGGCCTTTGAGGGGAAGGTGCTGACCGATGCGGATCTGGTTCCTGCAGGGCGGTGTCCAGAGCCCACAATGACCCCCTGCGCTGCCTGGGATGCTGGCCCCCTCTACCCTGGGAGATGAGGAGGGCCAGGGCCAGGGGACACAGGACAGGGTGCCTACTGCCAGCCCCACAGGCCTTCCTGCCGCCACTCTGGTGGCCCCTTCAGCTCCCACCCTCCCTCCACGGTCTCCGATGACAGGTCCTTGGTGACAGCTCTTTGTCACAACCCAGCAGCATCTGAGCAAAGGAGCGCGATGAGCTGGCTTGGAGAGAGAGGCACGACCTTGTCATCCGAGGCTGGCGCCTGCCTCCCCCGCTCCCAGCCCAGGACGGCGGGCAGGGCCTGACCACTTGCTTCCTGGAAACCCTGCTGGGCAGCGGGGGCCCCGGGTGGGGGTGTCCCCTAACTGCACTGGGTAGGGGTGCCGTGCCCGGGGCCTGCACTCGGCACACCTGCATACACCCGTGCTCACCCTGCCGGCAGCCGCTGCTCCTCAGCTGCCCTGAGCTTCCTTTTCCCTAAACGCTCAAGCTCCTCATGGTGAGTACGTTCCGCTCCCCCATCCCTGGGGGCTTGCAGGGTGGAGACTGTCTCCTCGTTCTGGCTCCCTGGTACGCCCCAGCCTGGACCTCTGGCCCCTCCCACGGCTGACACAGGAGACAAAGATGAACCGGGTGGAAGATGAGACCCGAAGCCATAAGATTTCTGGACCCAGGACACAGGCGACCCACAGTCGGATCTCAGCTCAGCCATTTACAACTATCTGACCTCAGTTTCACAAAGCAGGAGACCACGCTCTCTATAAGAATGAAAGGGTAATATGCTAATTAGACCGGACATCCTTCCTTCTGGACAAAGCTGCAGCGGTGGGCGGGGATGGGGGTAGGGGTGGGGGTGGGGGACCAGGGCCAAGCCCTTGCACAAGTTTTGTGCATCGGGCCTCTAGTTTTGCTTGTGAGACTTCCCGGGATTATGCATGTACCTGGCGGCGGGCACAGTCCCTGGCACAGAAAAGGCACGGGATTCGTGGAACCATGATGCCACCAGCCAGGCCTTTCATGCTGGCTCCGAGTCTCCTCCGATGACAGCTGCCCCTCCCCGTCCTGACCTAGTCCTCAAAGACATACTGCATGCACAGGAGGGGCCCCTGGTGCTCTGTGCGGCTCCTCACTTGGTTTTCATGACGTCCCCGCCAGGCTAAGCGTCTTCCAGTTTTACACACGAGGACGCTGAGGCCTGGGGGGATGGAGGGGATGGGCCACTGCTCTGGGGTCACGGGCAGCTGGTGGCCCAGGGAATGGCTGCTCTCAAGCTCTCTACATCTGGGGATTTTCTCATGACATCTACCCAGGGGGAGGATGTCAGGGGGACCCCCCCGCCAACCTGCACCCCCCCCAACCTGCAGACCATTGCTACCCGTCATTATTTGGGACCATCTAAGCATATGCAGGGACATAAGGGTCCACTGGAGCTCAGCAACCGTCGGCTGGGGTCGGGGGGGTGGGGTGGAGGGGTGAGCCCTGAAACCTAACCCCCTCCCCTCCTGGCTCAGGCTGCTCAGCCAGTGCCCGAGCTCCATGGCAGCAGACCTGGGCCCTTCGGGGCCACCAGCTGGCACAGGCCTCCCCCACAGCCCCTGGCCGGGGCAGCTCGGGACTTTGGCAATTTTAACGGTTTGTTCTCCAGCCTTTTAGGACTCGATAAAATCCATAACACGGATCGTGACTGGTCCCCGCCGGCTGCCCCCGCCCGGGTCTCGCTCCCTGGGGACGCCGCTCCGCTCTTTACAGAAGCCACTTGCCAAACTGGATCCACTTAACACCGGAGAGTGTCCGTGCATGACCCTCGCAGAGAGGATGCTGCATGTTAAGCGTGAAGCTTTGGGCGAAACAGGGATCGCCGGCCCAGGCCTTGCTCAGGGCCTCAGCCCCTCCTACTGGGAGCAGCAGCCCCTCCCGGGGCAGCCCCCAAGCCTGCAGGCGTGCCGCCCCCTGGGATGGTGGGCCCGGGCGGGGCCGTGAGCAGACCTGGCTCCTGGTCTGGGTTGGCACCCACTGAGCCAGGTGACCCTGGGTCAGTCATGGTACCCCCTGGACCTCCCATTTCCGCTGATGCAGTAAACCATCTGAATTCAGCATCTGTGGCTTCACTTCATTTTTTATATATTTTAAGCGGTGGAATCCCTTCCTCCGGTGAAATTTTAGATCCCCAACAGGGAAGAAGACAGCTGAAGACACTTTCCCGGTTGAAGAACAAGTGGGAAGTGCAGCAGCTGTCTTCAAGGAGCCCCCTCTTCCCGTTTTTCCAATGGAAGTTTAGAAGCTTCTAGCAGGCTAAGACCGGGCCTTCCGCACCGTTGAGTCCCACACAATGGGCCTGTCCCGGTGGTGGGTCCCTGTAGAGGGCCGGCCCCCAGGGAAGGCACCTGAGCATTCTTTAAATTGGTGTCAGCTGAATCCGAGGCGCCAGGCAAAGCCACGTCTTGGAAACGCATCCACCAAGAAGGCTGGATGCATTATCAGTACTGACTTTTGACTTGCTTCAGGTGTCGGGGGGGGGGGGGGGCTTGAAATGTAGATTCAGCCAGGCCCTGGGAATGAGGGAATGAGTGGGGCCTGGGCCCACTTAAGCTCCTTTGATTTTAAGTCTTTTCATGTGAAACCCCTTTCTATTTTAGTATAAATAAACATATTGTGTCTGGGTTGGAATTCCCTGTCTCTCCATCAGAGAACAGAGATTCCACCCAGCCCCAGCTTTATTTCTACTTCTGTGTCCTCTATTCTTTTCTATTATTTCTCAATCCCCACCTCCTCTACTCAGTAACTGGACCCTACTTCTCGCTCCACGCTGGTCGTGGAGAAGAGAGGAAAACCCCAACAGGTCCCTTGCTGTGGTTAATACATGTTACATGCAGAAGGAGGGAGGGAGGAGGGAGAAATTAATCCATGCTCTTTTGCCCCTCACTTCAAACACAGCTCAATGGGTTCCTCCACTCTGAGCCCCTCTCCTTCCTGGGACTCAGGATAAATCGGCAGCCTCTCCTCCATCCCAGCACCCCGGCCTCCAGAGAGCTAAGCTTGTGGTCCCCAACATGCTGGGTGGCTGTGACGGGACTTTCTCCAGGGCATGTACGTTCCAAACCCTGTCTGCTGATGGAATCAACGCGTCTCACACACCTACGGCTATTTGTCACAAGTGCGTGGCTGCTGATGTGATTAATAAGATGAAAACCCATTTGAAAGAGACAGGGAATGTACAGCAGGCCGTGGTCACGTGTTCCCTCAAACCCCGGCTGCCACAGGAGCAGCCCCCACCCAGCACGTGGAGGTCCTTGGAAGAGGGATCCTTGTGCGGAAAAAGAGGGACACCGGCCCCTTGGGCCTTGAGCCTTGGGCAGCCTGACCCTCTTGTGCTATCCTCATGGCCTTGGCCTCGTCGAGGAGCTCGGGATGGCCCAGAAGCCCAACGCCGGCGGCTGTCTGCTGGGCCACAGGCCACATCTGGACCTCATCCCCTCCATTCAATCAGTGGCTGCTTCCCACACTCCGCCTCCCGTGCTCCCCCAAGCCCTGTGCGTGCTGCTAACAAGGACAGTAATTTGTTCATTAAAAATGGGCCGCCTTCCCCGGAGGCCTCTGGGCTGCTGCCTGCCCTGAGGTCCGAGGGGGCGGGAAGGAGGAGGCAGAAGGCCAGGGACCAGGATGCCTCTCCAGAGCAGAGGGTTACCTCCTCCCTAACTGCCCAGGTGACTTGGAGGGGGACGCCTGGGACAGCCATCAGGAGCGCCTGCCAGCTCCCTCCTGTGCTGTGACAGGCCTCTGTGGCCGTCCAATCAATACGGACAACTCGCCCTGGCAGCAAGTCCCTGAGCAAACCGCGGCCGTCAAGAGGCATTTATTGTCCCGAAAACAAGGAGGCACCCCTCCCCCCAGTGCCCACCGGTCCCCCCTCCCCTCCCCCTTTGGTATCCTTCCCTGTCCTTGGAGTGGCTCACCCCCATGCCTTCCAATCTCTGCCCCAGCAGGAGTGACGGGGTACAGGGGGACAGGAACCAGGGTCGGGGGGGGGGTAGTCAGGCCCCCACACAGGGTAACGCACCAGAGTGAGGCCTGCTGGTCTTCAGGGGCCTGAGCCTTTATGAATGAGCTGAGTGTAGCCACAACCACCCCCCGAGGTGGTGTCCTGGGTCAACCGTGAGCCCTCTAATTCTCATTCACCCAGAACCCCAGAATGTGACCTTCCTCGGAGATAAGGTTATCGCATTTGTAACCAAGGTAGGGCGAGGTCCTTCATCCTGGATTGGCTGGGTCCTCATCCAATGGCGGTGGCCTAAGGATTGGAAACGTGGACACTGATGTGCACAGATGGAAGGTGACGGGAGACACAGGGATGTGGGGGAGAAGGCCAGGGACCCGGAGGCAGAGGCCGAGCGGAGTATCTCTGGGCCGAGTGACCCATGGGCTGCCGCAGCTCCTGGGGCGGGGGGGGGGGGGGGGGGGCGATAGAACGGGCCGCTAGAGGAACCACCCAGCCCACACCCTGAAGCGGGACGCCTGGCCTCCTGCTCTGTGCTCTCAGCACCGGCCTGTGGGAAACTGCAGTGGCCGCAGGAAACCGGTCTAGTGGGTACCCTGGACAGACGGGCAGCACTGTCACCTGCTCCTGGAGGAAAAGCCCCCGCACTGAGGCCACCGGGCCAGCCCCAGGGAGTGCAGAGAGAAAGAGCCTGGCCCTGCCCTCAAAAGGCCTCCCCGTTTTTAAATATATATATATATATATATATATATATTGACTACAGAGAAGAGGGAGAGGAAGAAAGAGAGAGAGAAACATCAATGACGAGAGAGAATCACTGATGGGTTGCCTCCTGTACGCCCCCTACGGGGGACGGAGCCCGAAACCTGGGCACGTGCCCTGACTGGGAATCGAACTGTGACCTCTTGGTTCATAGGCCGGTGCTCAAGCCCTGAGCCGGGCCAGCCGGGCGCAGCGAGGGGGGGAGGGGGGAGCTGGGGGAGAGGATGATGGAGCGGGGATGCGTGTCCTGGAGGAGGGGAGACCTGGCTGCCCCACGACCCAGGGGCCCGCCTTGTAAAGGAGACGTGTCCCCTCTGAGGAGGTCCGGGTGGAGGCGGCCACCTGGGCCGCAGAGAACCCCTGCTCTGAGGAGAAGGGTTCCCCGTCCTCTAGAAGATTCCAGAGCTCCCTGAGCTCCTACCACACCACCCAGAGAGCAGAACGAGCCCTTTCTCCTCTCGGCGCAGCCACACTGGGCCCCAGGGGGACCCTCACGCTGGGGTGCCCGCGGCCACAGCAGACAGGACAGGGCGGCTTGCCCAGAGTGCCGGGAAGGCGGTCCCGCCGCTCCCCCTGCCAACCTGAGTCTATAAACAGGGCAGCACCCACTTGTGCTTCATGGTTCTGTGCCGGCTACTTCCTTTTCCAACATCATCTCATCCCCGCTCCTTACGACCACCCTGCAGGAGAAGAATTACTGTCAGCCCCATGCAAAGCAGCGGAAACCAGGGCTCAGAGAGGTTGAGGAAGTTGCCAGAGGCCACACAGCCGATGAGAGGCAGAGCCGGGCCCCACCCAGGTCGTCTGGCTCCCACAGCGAGCCAGGCCCTGGCACACCCAGTCTCCTCGGACAAAGTCCCCCACCTGCGCCACTTCTCGGGGGGCCAGAAGCCCATGGTCATCTGAGTTTCCTTTCAACAGGCGTCCAGAGAAGGAGGGGTCCAAAGGAAGAGGGTAGGGGGCAAGGAGGAAGGCCAGGAACCTACTGCCAGCGTCACTTGGCAGGAGGACACAACGGCCGTCTCAGACCCCGAGCCAAATGGGCAGCAGGGCCCTGGGAGGCCGCCCGGCGTGGGGAGCGCCCGCCCCTTCCAGGCCCCCCCGGCCACCGGCGCCAGCGTGTCACCGCCCGGCCAGGGAGTGTTTCTTTCCAGGGCGAGGCGGGGAGCAGTTTCCAGGTGGGGGTCCGTGGAAATAACGCACTCACACACTCTGCCTCTCCGCCGCCGCCCCAGGAACAGAGCCCCATTCAGCCGTCGGGGAGCCGCCCGCGTGGCTGCCGGCCCGATTCCGGGGAGGGCGGAAAAGTCAACTCAGAGGTGCACGGCCCGTCGGGGTCGGCCCTGCTCCGCCTTTGCCACATCCTCGCCTCGTCCCCCGGAGGACAGGCACACCCGGCCCCGGAAAGGGCCAGCGGCTGTGACACCCCGGCCTCACAGCCACACATGGCACCCCGAGAGCCCAGTGGGCGGCGAGTCTGGGGGAGCAAGCGCTTGCTTTCAGACTCCTAGCCCTTGTGAGTCCGGGCTGAGTGCTGGGGACAGCGAAGACGCTGGTGCAGGAGGCCAGGAGAGGGGGCAGGACTTAATGAGCTATCGAAAGACGGGGCGAGGAGCCCGGCACTGGTAGTTCAGGGGTTGAGCATCGACCTAGGAACCAGGAGGTCATGGTTGGACTCCCGGTCAGGGCACATGTCCAGGTTGCGAGCTCGATCCCCAGTGGGGGGCGTGCAGGAGGCTGCCGATCAGTGAGTCTCTCCCATCATTAATGTTTCTCTCCCGCTCCCTTCCTCTGGAGACAAACTGCTCAGATGCAAGACACCTAGCAGGTGGGTACTGGTGGGAAGGACTCAGCAGACGCAGAGAGGGAGGGAGAGACCCCACCCAGGAACCCAATGCTGGTGGGGGACGTGGGTCCCTCACTAACTCTGAGCCCGTGGACACAGGTCCCGGTCCCGTAGCTGCCCCGTGCCCTCTGCGGCGTGCCTGGCACAGGACAGGGTCTCATCATGCTGCTGGGGGACTTACAGACCCACAGTCTCTTCCCTCCGCCTACAGACTCAGCCTCACGGGATTCACCAAGTCGGGGAGCACTGATACCCCACGTTCCAGCCAACCCGAGAGGCCACGGAAGAGAGTGGCCTTTGCTTCGTTCCTCCTATGTTTTAAGGAAAGTAAGGGGGAAAGGCCACTCACACCACACAAAGGACGTGGGGTGGCTTTGAGGACACACTGACGAGACCTAATGCAGAGACGGGCTGCGTTGGTTTTCCTTTGCAAACATCCTATTTATTGTGGGGTGTGGGGGGGCACCCCGTGCTCGTTTCTTGTTAGCACTTTGCTTCCCGCCTGGACTGCCACGGAGGAGCTTGTGATGCAGATGGTGGCTCCCAGAAGCAGCTCTCAGGGGTCCCCTGGGGAGGAGGGAGGGACGTGGCGGGACGGGGGTGGCCCTCCGGGCCCCGTCTCTGAGCTGCGGCAGGGAAGGGGCTGGGCCCACATCTGCGGGGGGCTCTCAGGGGGAGGATGGATTGAAGCGCCTCCGTCTATCCGGCACCTGCTGGTTCCTGCTCCCCCACACACGCCCCGTTGGACCCTCTGGCCGCCGTGCGGACGGGTTTGCAGAGGGGGCGCCGGCGGCCGGCGCTGTGAAGGCCAAAAGGTTCATCGGCGGTGCGGCTCCCTCCGGGGCCGTTTCCTCTGGGAAAGCCACTCTCCGCTCCCCGCACGGGGCATGCGGGTGTTCCGTCTGCTGACCGGAGAGGAGAAGGGAAAAGGGACGGCATTGGAAATAGATGCGATGAGTCGTGGAAACTGACACGCTCTATTCTGAAAGGGCCTAGGTCAGTGGTTGGCAAACTGCGGCTCTCGAGTCACATGCGGCTCTTCGGCCCCTGGAGGGTGTGGCTCTTCCACAGAATACCACGTGCGGGCACGCACATACACAGTGCGATTGAAACTTCGTGGCCCGGGCGCAGAAGTCGGTTTTTGGCTCTCAGAAGAAATTTCAATGGTTGTGCTGTTGCTCTTTGGCTCTGTTGACTAATGACTTTGTCGACCACTGGCCTAGGCTGAGGGTCCAGGAAGGAGCTGGGGAAGGCCGTGCCCGGGGGAAGGTTCCCAAGGCCGAGCGTAGCAGAGGGGCCGCTGGTCAAAGACAGAGTAAGCACCAGTCTCCCGGCTGCCCGGGGGAAAGCAGCGGGTGGCCAGTGGCCAAGGCTGGGAGGCTCTCGACACTCAGGGCGCTGAGCTGCGACGCAGGCGAGGCAGCGAGCGGAACAGTCCCTTCCTCTCTCAGACATTCGATAGCCTTCCCCGGGAGCCGCATCTTGTCCCACAGCCTCAGGAGACAAGATGCGTCCCTAAGAGGCCATTACTGGCTCGAGTGGCAAATGAGAGGGGTGGACAACGAGCGATCAAGAGTGCTTCCCAGAATCCTCCAGGCCTCCAAAGGAAGGCGACAAGCTGTTTTTCCACCAAGACGAGCTGAACGTGAACAACGTCCAAGACAGAAGGCGGGGCCGTGAGTGAGCCCAGGTGAGCCCAGCGACACAGACACCCAATTCCCCACGCCCAGCGATCCCCAGACACCACCTGCTGCCCCGCAAGTCAACTCGGCTCTGACGCTCTCTACCGGAGACTGCATCGGACCTCACAGGCTAAGGCTCAGTCCTGCAAGACTGCCCTCCCCCCCCACCACGTTAGGTCCCCATTGCAAGGCCAGGTTGTCCCCGGTGCTTCTGACCTGCCAGCTCCAGAGTGACGGTTCCAACAAGCCCCTCCTTGGGTTTAATTGCTAGAGTGGCTCACAGCACTCATAGAGGAATTGCCCTCACTGGCGCCCGGCTTGTTATAAAAGGCCACAGCCGAGGAACAGCCAGAAGGGAGAGATGCAC
The DNA here is from genome assembly GCA_027563665.1 of Antrozous pallidus. Taxonomy (NCBI): domain Eukaryota; kingdom Metazoa; phylum Chordata; class Mammalia; order Chiroptera; family Vespertilionidae; genus Antrozous; species Antrozous pallidus. Next base: position 49,340,658 of record CM050526.1, read on the forward strand.
GGGGCAGTCCTGGGGAAAGGACACGGAGCTCCCCCACCCTCCCGGGGCACTGCTGTCCCCAAATCTCCATGTGCTCCCCGGCCTGGGAGCTCTCAATCAGGTCTCTTGGGTTTAAGGGAAGCTCCATCACACAGTGGCCTGGATAAATCCTGGGCCGTCGACGACTGATTGGACCTCCAGCCCCTGTCCCCTCCCTGTGGGTTGGCAGTGGGACCGAAAGTTCCAGTCCCACTACCACACAGTTTGTCCCCTGGCCACCAGCCCCCATCCTTAGTTACAGGGTCCAAAAGTCACCTCATCAACAGAACAAGAGATACCTTTATCACTTACCTCAGAAAATTCTAAGAGTTCCAGGGGCTCTGAGTAGGAACCAGGACTAAGAACAAATATATTTTCCTTCTAAATCACAGTATCCCAGATGCTTACTGCTGGGCTGATCCAACGGCGAATATCTGAACTAGTACCTGGCCTGAAAGCAGGTCCCCACCCGTCTGTCTGTCCGTCCGTCTGTCCGTCCATCCGTCCATCCATCCATCCATCCTTCCATCTATCCATCCAACCATCCATCCTTCTTCCTTCCTTCTATCCATCCATCCAACCACCCACCCATCCATCCATCCATCCATCCACCCATCTATCCATCCATCCATCCATCCACCCACCCACCCAACCACCCAACCATCCACTCACCCATTCATCCATCCATCCACCCACCCACCCACCCATCCACCCACTCATCCATCCATCCATCCATCCACCCATCCATCCACCCATCCATCCGACAGGCATTTGTCCAGGGCCAAGTGTACCAGGCACTGATCTAGGCATTTGGATGAACTGTGGACGCTGAGAACAAAGCCCTGCCTTGGGGAACTGCCAGTCTGCAGAGGGCATGACCATAAACATAAAACAGGACGTGAACAAGGGAAGGGGCCAAGCATGTGAGGGCCCTGGGGTGTGGATGGCAGATGCTGGGGGGAGTACGGTCAGGTTAGACTCCCCCCGCCCTAAGAAGGTGTTAGCAGGAAACCCTCCTGGGCATGATAGCCCTGCGGGCACAGGAGACAGAGCCCCTGCTGGCTGGGCAACTGCCTTCCTGCCATCACCAGGCCGCTGTTAGAAGGTGAACAGCGTAGAAGGCCTACAGCAGCGCCGGGCTGGTGTGCCGAGCTGCCGAGCTCAGCCGGGCAGCTGCCCTGGCAACAACCGTCACTGGCACCAGAAGAAAGGGTGCCCACACACCTCTGTGTGCCCCCCCCCCCCAGCCACAGAAGGTGGGGTGGGGAGACAGCCTGCATCCCTCTTCCAACCCCCCAGGGACCACCCTGGTTTGGAGGCATGAAAAGCTTAGGATGCTTTGGAGATGGGTCCCCAGACAGGGTTTAACCCCCTGAAACTAGACCCTTCATGCCGGATGTTCAGGCACATGCATGTGTTTTCTGGGGAGAGTTTAGGACACCCCAAAATGCACCCTGTTCCCCACTCCAAGCCCAGCAGTTGCTTGCCCCATGGCAGGGACCATAGACAGAGAAATAGAATCCATTAGCTATCAGCCCGATTTCGCCCGTCACACTCATCTGGAAAGGCTGCAAATCCCAGGGACAGCGGCTGTCAGATCTGGGTCACCCTCCGGGTCTGTGACTCACAGGCTGCTCTGGTGCAATTAGGACGCTGAGCCCCAGAGAGCCGGCGGCCTTCCTGACTCTCCCAGCGCAGCCAAGAGGGGGGTGGGCATGTGTACATACGGGCGTGTTTATGCACAAAGGTGTGTTTGTGTGCAACCGCTGTGCGTGTGTTTGTGTGTGTGCAATGTGTCTGGGTGTGCAATGCCATATGTGTAAACAGCATGTGTTATGTGTGCCCAGGAAGCACTGGGAGGATGTGTGAGCATATGTGTGTGTGTGTGTGTGTATGTATGAGAGTGTGTGTGTGTGTGTGTGTGAGAGAGCAGGTGAGTGTGTGTCTGTGTGTGTGTGTATGTGTGTGTGTATGTGTGAGAGCAGGTGAGTGTGTGTGTGGTGTGTGTGTGTGTGTGTGAGAGAGAGAGAGAGAGAGAACAGGCGAGTGTGTGTGTGTAAGAGCAGGTGAGTATGTGTGTATGTGTATAAGTGTGTGTGTGTGTGAGAGAGAGAGAGGTGAGTGTGTGTGTGTGTGAAAGAGAGCAGATGAGTGTGTGTGAGCAGGTGTGTGTGTGTGTGTGTGTATGTGAGTGTGTGTGTGAGTAAGTGTGAGCAGGTTGTGTGCAGGTGTGTGTGTGTGTGTGTGTGTGTGAGAGAGAGAGAGAGCAGGTGAGTGAGTGTGTGTGTGAAAGAGAGCAGGTGAGTGTGTGTGAGTGTGAGCAGGTGTGTGTGTGTGTGTGCAGGTGTGTGTGTAAGTGTGTAAGTGTGTGTGAGAGAGAGCAGGTGAGTGTGTGTAAGCAGGTGTGTGTGTGTGTGAGTGAGTGTGAGCAGGTGTCTGTGTGTGTGAGTGAGTGTGTGTGTGTGTACAGGTGTGTGTGTGCAGGTGTGTGTGTGTGTGTCTGTGTGTGTGTGTGTGTGTGTGTACAGGTGTGTGTGTGTGTGAGTGAGTGTGAGCAGGTGTCTGTGTGTGTGAGTGAGTGTGTGTGTGTGTACAGGTGTGTGTGTGCAGGTGTGTGTGTGTGTGTGTCTCTGTGTGTGAGTGTGTGTGTGTGTACAGGTGTGTGTGTGTGTGTGTACAGGTGTGTGTGTGTGTGTGTACAGGTGTGTGTGTGTGTGTGTGTGTGTGTCAGGGGGAAGGAGGCAGCCTGTAGAGGTCCATGCAGCACGGAGGGGAGACGTGCCTCCTTCTCAGGAAGAACATGAACATCTGTCAGAAATGGGGTGAAAGTCTCCAAAGGGTGTGCAATGGGCTGCGGATCTCCGTTCTCTCTCCTCTCACGGAGGGAATTTCATTTTCTAGAAATCCAGGTGATCGCGACCCCCAAATGCTGAGTCCCCGGGGGCTCTGAGCACACGGGTCATGCTCTGAGGTAGATGGGGGGGGGGCGGTGGAGATGACCTGAGGTTCTCCCAGGCCCTTCCCCTGGAGACCAGAGCTCAGAGAGGGGTTCAGGGTCTTTCTCTGACCCCTGATTTTGCTGAGAGACAAAAGACTCTTCACCTGGCTCAGGCTTCTGGGCTCTCCCTCCCTTTACTGGGCCCAGCCCAGCACCGACACGTTCTGAGGCCGAGGTGAGGCCGGCACCCTCTCCCTGGCCCGGCCCGGCACTCTGATCAGCACGAGCATCCTCAGAGGCACCTGGACCGAGCTGCAGGCAGCCCGAGGCAGCACAGAGAGGGCTGGGCCTGCCTGGACCTCCCTGTGGACACCAGGGCCCTGGGGCAGGTTCCTTCCGGAGCCCCGAGGCCAATCCCTCCGCAGCCACTGTCATGTGGGCAGTGGAACGAGCATGGAGTTCAGGGCCTGGGTCTGAGGTCAGGCTGTGCCGTGTACCAACCAGCAGGGAGAGCGTGTGTGGATTAACGAAGCTCCCTGAGCCTCAGTTTCCCCATCTGTAAACCAACGGTCCCAGCACCTTTTCTCCTTGGACTTCATGCTGCTTCCCCTGGGGGTGCAGTGTGGCAAGGACCCCAGCCAGGGTCTGCACATCGTCGGCTTCAGAAAAGGGGTCTTTTGTCCCCTTGTCAGCCGTGTGACCCGCCCACTCCAGCCCCCTCCTGTCATGTTAGAATCCACGTCCCTGCCAGCTCTAAGGGGTAGGTCTATCCAGTCTCTCCCATCTCCAGCCTCCCCCTTCTCCAGCCTTTCTCCATCTCCAGCCTTTCTCCCATCTCCAGCCCCTGCATTCATGCAGAGGGAGGTCCCCAGAGTCCCCAGTGTAGATCAAAGTGTCCCCCGGGGAAGGAGGGGGATTTGAGTGGAGGAGGGGAGGACCCCGGACAAGCATTGCAGGTCACCGAGAGTTTAAACACCGCGGCCACTTTCCCCATCTCCTGAGGGAGCCAGTGTTACCCATCAGCCACCAGGGGAGTCTCCCACAGTACAGTTGTGAATTAAATATGCAGCCTAATGAGTTGATTTTATTAGTTTGCAAACGCATTGAGAACTCGTTATCAAAATAAACACCGATCCCTCTCACCCCCGCTGCAGCCTCTCCAGGCGGGAGAAGATAAACACCACGGCCCAATGGCTGCGGCCCAGCAGCACCGAGGCGAAAGCTGGCCCAGCGGGCCCTCCCCGCCCCGGGGGGACCCTGTGGCCCTGGGGGCGCTGGGGATGGGGAAGGGGTTCTGCTGCTCATGACAAGACCAGGGTGGCAGCCGGACGGTTCTGTTTCCGGGTCAGGCCCCGCTCTCCGGGCGCCGGGCGGTAGGGGTGCGGGCAAGCGGAGGGGCCCGAGGACCGGGCGAGCCAGACGGCGGTAATAATAATAATGGATAATGATAATAATAATGGATAATAATAGCGGCAGCGAACCGCGTGCTCATTAAATACCGGGCCCTCTGCCACGTGTTCTGGAACCGTCCACGAACCCCGCAGGGAAGGAAATTCGATCCCATTTCACAGATGAAAACACTGAGGCTCAAGGCCGTGTGGGGAGCCGGATGCAAGCCGAGGCCGACCGTACCTGCGCTGGCTTCCAGGCCCGGCCTCTATGCCGTTCCTCGGGAGCCGTGCTCCCGCAAAGTCGCTGCGTTCAAGACGGCAGGACGAGTTTGCCCTGGCAAAGGGCTCCCGTGAGCCTGCGGCCGGGCAGGGGGCCGGGGACGGACAAGCTGACCTCGGGAGGAACCCATCCTCCAAGCCCATGGCCCTCTCTGGCTCCGAGCCTGGTCTCCCCGGAGACACCAATGAGGGGCCTGCTCACCCCCGCCCCTCCCGCAGGCCCCAGGTCCCTGGAGAGAGAGGGCTGGCAGAATTGGCCACGAAGCCAGCGGGACAGGGACGGCATTGTCACGCTCTGCAGGCCGTGGTCTCTTTGGAGAGGATGTTCTAATCCCCTTTCACCCGCCCGCCATGGCTGTCAGCTGCTCGCAGGCATCTGGGAGGCAGGTTTTTGAAATCGGAGCCACGGCGCCCCCCCCTCCCCATCCCCGCTGGCATGTGCTCATCCATCCATCACGCTGTCCTGGACCCCTTTGTGCACCAGCCCACCCCCAGCCCATGGCATGCTGGGCCTCGCCCCCTGCCAGCTGCCCCACCTCCTCTTCTATTTTGGGCCCACACCAGGGCGGGACTGGGCTCCATCAGCCTAGCCCCCTGCAGCTGAGGAGGGGGGACCCTGGGGAGGGAAGGAAGTGACTAGGTTCCAGTGACTTCTGTAAGTGAGGGTACGTGAGGGGCCCAGGCTACCGGAAGCCAATCATTGTTTTGATGGTGGAGAGCTGTGGACAGGGGATCCGGAGGGCTGGTCAACCTTAATTGCTCTGAGGGGTCGGAGCTAATGACTGGATATTGGTGGTTGAAGCAGCCCCCACCTGTGAGTCCTAAGAAGATTCACTAATTGGCTTTTACTGGTGTTTCCTGCCTGGGGGATGCGGGTGTATCTTATGATCTTCATCTTAATAAAAGGGATGGTGAAGCCAGAGCGAGCAGTAGTTCTCCCACTAGAGTTGGACTACCCCCTGGCCCCCATTTCCAAATTAATGTTTTTCTAAGTCTCTTTATTCATTTGTGTGCGGCCTTCTCCAGAACCCCGAACCCTGAACCGGGGACCCTGAATCACGCGGGATGTGAAAGGGGTTCCCACACCAGTGCACGCCGAAGGGCAGCGATTTCCAACCGTTAAAACATGCAGTACCTGACTAGGTAGTCAGGGACCCTGACCTCTTTTCCCTTGAGTTGTCAAATAAAAAAATGACAACAGCCAACACAATAGCCGTCCACAGTGTGAATCAATCAAAATTACGCCTATTTTTTTCCCAGTCAGACTGGCATCTCGTGTACATTTCAGCAGCGCCTGTACACAAGGAGCACGCACTAGACAGACCCATACACTGTCCCGCCACCGGACAGCTTCTGGTTAGAGTCCTGGGAAGACACCAGGAGGAGAACCTCAAGTCCATGACTTCAACTCTCCGTCGTCGATGGGAACGGGAGGTCCTAGAAACGAGGGGACTTGTCCGAGGGCCCTGAGCTGGCCTCTGGCGGAGCTGAGCTTAAAACCAGACCCCTTAGCCCCCGCCGGTGCTCGGCCCCGTCGATGCCCCCCTTACCGAGGCCCGAGGCGGCCAGCCTGCCTGCCCGGGGCAGCGGCTCCGACAGCTTCCTCTGCAGAACCCAGTTCTCCTTGCCGCACTTTGAGGATGAGGACGAGGCAGATCCACCCGGCCTGCTCCTCCCCCAGGAGGGGAAACAGACGCTCTCCCCAAACTCTGCGCCCTCCTCTGACCACAGGTGACTCCAGGGTCTGGTCTGTCATGGTGGGGGCTGGTCTGGAACACAGCTCCCAGCACGGGGATGCCCAGGATGGGACGTGGGCAGACAGGGTCATGGGGCAAGGAGATCAGGCAGGCCTTCTGAGTACACATTTCTGAACTGCGTACACAGCACATGAACTAAGCCACACACACACACACACGCACACACGCACACACACATGCATATAGACAGAGAGATGTACACACACACATCTACAGACACAGGTATACCTACATATGCACATACACAGACACAAATACATGCACATACATGCACACAAACACACTGATGCATATCTACACAAACACATGCATGTGCACAAATACACGCATATACATGTATATACCCCCAGACAATACACACATGCGCCCCCCCCCCCTCCGCCACACACAAACACAAGTGCCAGTCTGCACAGGGCAGGCACAGGGTCCAATTTGTGGAGTCGGCACTGCCCCTTTCCAAGATCACTATGAAGAGACCAGCGGACCAGAAACGCAAGCCACTTGGATATGCCCTTGTCAACTGGCCTGGGACAGTGTGGGACCCTCACGGGCCGCCGAGGGCTTCCCAGGGCTCCTCCCTTTCCCACCCTCTCCGCTTGGAGCTGGGCAAAGCCTCCTGGACTGTCCCCGGCCTCCCCGCCCCAGCACAGAGCCACAGCCTGCGTCCCGGATCGGAAGGACACAGGAGGCCGGCACGGACCCTTCCTCTGGGGGGACAGCTGAGGCGGTGGGGGGTGTGTGTGTGAAGTGGGCAGAGACACAGGCTCTCCAGAGGGGAGTGGAGAGGAAGGAACACTGGGGTTTCGCAGGCCACCTGGTACGTGGGACGGCACACGGGACACGGTCGACAAATAGTTACCAAATGAAGGAGGAGCGGCTCTGAGCACGCTGTGGGCAGGTGGCCAGGACAGCCCGGCACCTGGCGAAGGAGGTGGAGGCTGCAGAGGCGGGGGGGGGGGGGTGAGGGGGGAAGGGGGGCATTTCAGCTGCAGCAGGAGGTCCCGGGGCAGCCCCCGGCCATGCTCCCTGTCCGGATGGAGGGTTTTCAGGGGAAATGTCAAGCCTTCACTTTCCAGGAGTCCGAGCACTGCCTGGCTCTGAGGCAACGGAGGAAGCCGAGGCCCAGGGCTCCCTCTGGCTCCTGGCTCTGACGTGAACTCCAGGCTGGGGGGAAAGGTGCCCGGTGATGCTGACCAGAGAGGCGCCCCCCCCCCCCAATCCAGCCTATGCAGCCGTCTCCAGGGGACATGGAGCTTATGGGGGACGTCCCTGCTATCTGCGGTTCCTGATTTCCCGTCCCCGCCGAGCTGACTCCCCCTGCTGGCGGATTAACTCGCTCCTCCGATTCATAAATAATTAGTGAGCCGCCACTTAGCAGCGTGTGTTTTCAAAGCACTTTGTGCCCATTAGCGAAAGACTTCTGGATGTGCCTCCCGGAGGAAAGGACAAGGATGAGGGGAAACCTACAAAGATCTCTGGAAGTCATCCTGTCCACCCGCCCCTGGAGTCCCTCTACTCCGCCCTGCCTGCAGGGAGTCCACCCCTCTGGCGTCTATCACCCACCCTGGAGTCCATCCTCCACCTGGTCCATCCCCCCCATAGAGTCCATCCCCCTGCCTGGTCCATCCCCCCCATGGAGTCCATCCCTCCTGGAGTCCATCCCCCCCATGGAGTCCATCCCTCCTGGAGTCCATCCCCCCCATGGAGTCCATCCCCCCTGGAGTCCATCCCCCCCATGGAGTCCATCCCTCCTGGAGTCCATCCCCCACCCGGTCCATCCCCCCCAGAGTCCATCCCCCGCCCCTGGCAGGACCGTGTCTGGGAAGAACAGGGTAAAAGAGCAAAAACCACCAACAAGTCTGTTTTGAGAAAACATGAAGACTAAGAAGACCAAGCGGAACAAAGAAAAACAAGTCGTAACCCAGACCGGCTGCTCGATGCGTTAACCACCAGACGGCCCCAGCATGCCGAGGGGCCGGGGAGGCCTGGAATGCGGGGTCAGCGAGGGGGGGGGGGGGGGCAGGGAGGTGGTTACAGTAATCCCAGGCAGACCGGAGACCTGGAGCCAATAGCAGGGTTCCTCACCTGCGAATACGGAAAATGGTAATTTGCTAAGCGAGACCCATTCATTAGCCTGCAAATGACACAGTTCTGATTCTCAGGAATGTCCCTGTTAATTAGCGCCCCCCTCCCCACCCCCTACCCAGCCACCCACCCACACACCTCTGCGCAGCCACATTTCAAGTCCTGCTTCTGGCTTGGGGCAGAAATGGCCACTTGGTGCCAACTTGTGCCTCTCAGGCTGTGGATTCATTGACAATTTGCCAAAACAGGCTCCTCCTGGGCAGGGGTTGGCCAGCCCCGAGGGCTGGGGGCCAGGAGGACCTGCTCCTTCCCCTTGCCAGCGTCCCAATCGCTAAAGGGCTCACTGAGGAGCCACTGGAGCCTGGCTGCATGGCACAGTGTAAGGCCTGAAAGGAAAAGGGGTGGTCCCCCCGCCCATACATTCCCTCTCTCTCTCTCTCTCTCTCTCTCTCTCTCTCTCTCTCTCTCACACACACACACACACACACACACACACACACACACAGAACTTCTCTCCGGAATCCATCTAGGGTCCACTTAGTGCTCGAATGGCACGGGGGGGGGGGGGGGGTAGGGAGGGTTAGGGATCAGAAACCAGCCTGGCTGGGGTAGCTCAGTGGTTGGGTGTCAGCCTATGAACCAGGAGGTTGCGGTTCGATTCCCTGTCCGGGCACACATCCGGGTTGTGGGCTCGATCCCCACGGCGGGGCCTGCAGGTGGCAGCCGGCCAATGGTTCTCTCTAACGCTCCCTCTAACTTCCTTTCTGAAACCCATAACAAAGCATTTTCAGAAAGAGAAATCAACTCCGCTGGCCCTGGCATTCGTGGGCTGGAACACGGGCCCGGCCGGCAAGGCATCTTCTGCAGGGAACGCAGCTGGGCAGGCCACATGCCATCCATTCCCCTCACGGCTGCCTTTCTCCCTAGACGGCCAGGAAAGCAATGGGAGGAAAAGGCGGAGAGGGGCGTGGAGACCCCGGGGCTGGCCCAGCCGAGGAGACCACCCCACAGCTGCCAACTCCAGCTCCGGGCAGAGTTCACAAGAGCAAAGCTCCTGGAGGCCCCCAGAGCGGAGCCACGCCGGCGGGCGCTGCTGGAAGAAGCAGGTGGCACGAAGCGAGTTTCCCGTGTCTTATGGCTTCCCGCTTGAGGGCAGGCACCAAGAGGCAACCCTACCACAGAATACGGTTACGGACGGACGCACAGACCGATGGACCAGCGCTGGGCGTCCAAGACCAAACCCGTGCACCCAGGGCCCATCGATCTCACCACGGGAGCACAGAACCCTCACGAGGGGAAGACGGGACCGGGGGGGGGGGGACCGAATGTGGAGGCAGAACCCCTACACCACACCCTGCATAGGAACCAGCCCCAAACGGATCAGCAGCCCACATCTCAGAGCTAAACCCTAATGTTCTTAAAAAAGAAAAAAAGCTCCGGGTTAAATCTTCATGACCTTGGATTTAGCAATGGATTCTTGATAAGACAACGAACGGAAACAGTCCAGTCGGCCCTAACCTAACTCCGGTCTCAGCCTCTCTCAGGAGTGGAATTTTAAGCCAATCAGCCCGGAATTCCTTGTCAGCCCCAGAGAAGCGATCTACCTGATAAGACCCTCTCCTTTCTCCCCGAGGGAAGGTGACCTGGCCAGAAATAACCTGCTCTTTCTACTTCCTTGTCCTGCCCCCTTTCTGCCTATAAAAGCCTTCTGTTTTGTCCACCAAAGGACCCTCTGTTTCCTCGACAGGGTTACTGCCTGGTTGACGAGTCCCTCAACAAAGCCAACGAGAGCCTTACATGGACCTGGTTGAGTTTTTGGTCACGCTGGTGAGAACAAAACGGTCGGGTAACTGTGGGAAGCAGTCAGTTCTTTAAAAAGTTAAGGGTAGAATGACTGTACGACCTAGCAATTCCGCTCCTTCTCCAAAGCGCTGCGCAGAGACCCAAACCGATCCACAGGCATTCGTAGCAGCACTGTTCACAACAGCTCAAAGTGGGGGGAATGCCACTGTCCACCAACAAATGGACGGATAAGCAAATTAGGGTTTACACATACGGCGGAGTATTTTCCAGACATAAAAATGAACGACGCACCGGTACATGCCACAACATGTTTGAACCTCAAAAACATCATGCCCAGGGAAAGAAGCACCAAAGGTCACAGATTGTATGACTCCATTCACATGAAATATCCCAGAATAACGGAATGCTTGCCGGTGGTTGACAGGAGCTGGAAGGAGGGAGAATGGGGAGCAACTGCTTATGGGCATGGGGTTCTGTTTGGGGGTGATGAAAATGTCCACGTACTAACTGCCACTAAAATGTTCACTTTGAATGACTAATTTTGTCTTATGAACTTCATCTAAAAAGAAAAAAAATCCAAGCCAAAACCAGTGTTGGCCTGCTGATTGAAAGGTCCCGGGTTCCATTCCGGTCAAGGGCATGTACCTTGGCTTCGGGCACATCCCCAGTAGGGGGTGTGCAAGAGGCAGCTGATTGATGTTTCTCTCTCATCAATGCTTCTGACTTTCTAGCCCTCTCCCTTCCTTTCTGTGAAAAATCAATAAAACATATTTACATAATAATAATAATAAAATATAATAATAATAATAATCCAATAGAAAACCCACAGTCTTTCTTGCTCAGAGAACTACAGGATATAGGACAACCAAAGTCCTTCCTGATCTTTCCAGGGGAACAGCATCTCTTCTCCCACCTTTTAAACACACACACACACACACACACACACACACGTCTGCGTTCATCAGACGTCCCTGTTGGCAGTTTGGGATCAGACACACACACACACACACACACACACACACACACGTCTGCGTTCATCAGACGTCCCTGCTGGCAGTTTGGGATCAGACACACAAACACACACACACACACACACACACACACGTCTGCGTTCATCAGACGTCCCTGCTGGCAGTTTGGGATCAGACACACAAACACACACACACACACACACACACACACACGTCTGTGTTCATCAGACGTCCCTGCTGGCAGTTTGGGATCAGACACACACACACACACACACACATACACACACACACACACACACACACACACACACACACGTCTGTGTTCATCAGACGTCCCTGCTGGCAGTTTGGGATCAGACACACACACACACACACACACACACACACACACACACATATATATTATTGATTTCAGACAGAAAGGGAGAGGGAGAGAGAGAAAAACATCAATGATGAGAATCATTGATCGGCTGCCTCCTACCCGCCCCCCATTGAGGATCGAGCCTGCAATGCCGACCTGGATCATAGGTCGATGCTCAACCCCTGAGTCATGCTGACCGGGACTGCTTCCTGTTTCATTTACTTAACAAATAAATGATTTAGCTGCTAACAGATCATAATAAAATATGATTTCCTGAACAAACACTCACGTAACATTAACTGTATGCCAGAAGCTCTTCTGAGACCTTTACATATGAGAACTTGTTTAATCTTCTCAACAGCCTCACGAAGCAAGCAGTACCGTCCGCAATTTACAGGCTTGTCCCCAATTTACAGGCAGGGGAGTGGAGACTCGGGGAGGGCAGAGTGCTTGGCCACAGCCCCAGAGGCCGTCTGGCCCCAGGATCCTGGCTCCCGTCCCCAGCTTCGTGCTCCACTGCTCTGTCCAGTGCCGGAGGCCCTGTCAGTTGGCCGAGTGAAGGTAGAGGAATCCCAGGCCTCGGCCCACGGCCCTAAGCAGTGGTGGGTGGCGGCAGGGATGGGCAGGGAGGGAGTCACAGATCCAGCCTAATGCCCTGAGACTGGCCCCACTACAAAGTCAACTCCATGGCACCCCACCTCCACTGGGACCCTGACTCACTCTGCTGCCCCCACCCCGCCTGTGGGTCCGTGGGCTGCTCCGCCTTCCCGATGTTTAGTGGGTCCACGCGGTGGAGAGAATTGCTCTTAAATAAGCCACCCGTTCCCACAAGAGCTCCCCTGTACTTGTCCCCGGAGAATTTTCCGTTTTGTTTATTTAATAGGCGATGCCTTTTCATGTTCTCCTTCCCATATCAAAGGCGGCACCGCAGACAGACCTTTAACAAAGCAGGCCTCCTCCTCCTCCCCCCCTTCTCCTCCCCCTTCCTCCACCTCCCTCCCCCATCTCCCTCCCCCATCTCCCCCCCCCCCCCACAGTTGCTTTTCCAGGAGGACTGGGCGGGCAGGAAGAGGGGTGGGACTGCCCTCCGAGCAGAGAGAACTGGGAGCAGAAGAGACCAGTTTTAGACGCAATTTTAGGAGGGCCCCTGCCCTCTTAAATTTTATCTCAAGAAAACCACAGCAGCCCATGAGCTTCCCTGCTTCCCAAACCTTAAGGTACCTACACATCACCTGGGGATCTGAAAACACAGATGCTGACGCATCTGGCTCTGGGGCCAGGCCTGAGCTTCTGCATTGGTAGCCAATTCCCAATGATGCTGATGCTGGGTGTGTGTGTGTGTGTGTGTGTGTGTGGGGGGGGGGGGGGTGTCCAAAGCACCAAAAGCTCGAATTAACCTGGTTTAGCTTGGGGAAGACATAACCTACTAACACAGTATCCAGTATTTCCTGAGCACCTACTATGTGCCAGAGGCCCCACGCCCCTGCAGACTGTGGTAGGAGACTCTACCCAGTGTGGCAGAAGGATTTTCCTGATCTCCCTCCAAGAGCTAGCCAGTCCACAGAGAGGAGGCAACTGGAGGGCTAATGTTTTCTAAGCCATGTGGATTGCTGCCCCATTTTACAGATGGGGTCACCAAGGCTGGGAGAGCCGAGGGTCCCGGCTGAAGTCCTAACAGCCGAACGGGCATCAGGCCCAGGATTCTGGCTGCGGAGAGCTCGGGCTGTGAAGACCGGCTTTTGTTCACAGCTGCTCACGGGGTACGGAGACAGAGGCCGTGCATACCAGACAGGACCAGACAAGCAGGCACCGAGTCACGGGATCCCTCCGCCCCATTGTCCTGCCCGAGACGTTCGAGACGACCTGGACGACATCGGCGGGCTCCCTGGAGAAGCTGCCCCCTTGCTCACCCGGCCTCGCCTCGTCTTACCCCGGGGCCCGACACCAGACAGCCCCTGGCCTTTTCAGGCCGGGGAGAGGGAGTCGGGGCCCCGGGGAGACAGAAGCAGGAACAGAGGCTCCTGGGGGCCAAGGCCAGGAGAGGCGGCGGGGACCCCTGGAGGGTCTCACCAGTGGGCAGCACCGGCCTCCTGGGCGAGTGGCCTGAGCGGCCGCAGGGACCCTGTGCTGAGAAGGAGCCTCAGGTGAACGGTCTGCCGCCACCACCAGGGAGTTCTTCTTGTGTTTGTTTTAAAATATATCTTTATTGATTCCAGAGAGGAAGGCAGAGGGGGAGAGAGAGATGGAAACATCAATGATGAGAGAGAATCATTGACAGGCTGCCTCCTGCACGCCCCCCGCTGGGGATGGAGCCCTGCAAGGCAGGCAGGTGCCCTGACGGGGACCTGAAACCTGACTTCCTGGGTCACAGGTCAACGCTCAACCCCTGAGCTCTGCCGGCCGGGCCACCTCGGAATTCCTCGTGGTTCGTTAACGAGAGGCCCGCCTTTTCATGCTGCGCCGGGCCCTGCAAGTTATGTCAGCGGTCCAGCCAGTGGTGAGAGACGGTGCCGGGCCGGACCCTGGCTCAGGGCTGCTCCTATGGGCTAACCGGGCAGCGCTGAGCTGGGCAGAGCTGTGATTGACGGGCAGGCCGGTGCAAGCCCGCACCTCCCCGCAGCCCGAGCCGGGGGGGGGGGGGGGGGGGGGGGAGGCTGGAATGTGAATGGGAACTGCGGAGACAGGGAGGCGCGAGCAAGGACCTTTCGAGGTGCCTCCTGGAGGCCTCGAAGGGCTCCCATGTCCTCCTGCGCTTGTGATGACAGACTAATACCAATCACGGGTTTGCCAGGCCTGGGGAGGGGGCCCGAGGGGCCAGCTGTCTTGAGGGCCTTGGGCTCTCCAAGGAAACCACCACCCAACACCATCCAAACCCCCAGGGCTGGGCAGATGCAGGGCGCTCAGCTGTGCCAGCCGGTCCCAGGGTCCCCGTGTAATTGGAGCCGAGCCCTGGGCTTGGCTTCGGAATTGGCCAAAGAAGGAGAGGAGAGCCGAGTGCAGTTGGTTCCGAAGCCCTGGCCTGGCTGGGAGTCCCAGCTCCGAGGGGAGGAAGCCAAGCCAAGCATTCATTCCTGGGGGGGCCACTGTCCCTGAAGGACAGGTGCTGGCATCAGGCAGGGCCGAGGGGGGAATGCGGGGCCTGGGGCAGGACGGAGAGAGGCTCCACCAGGCCCAGTGCATTCTGAGAGGACAGTAACAGGGAGGGGAGAGTGTTCTGGAGCTTTGGGGTCTCCCAGGGTTTCAGGATTCAGCGTACAGTCTACCTTAAGGGGTGGCCTCGTACGCCTGCAGCCCTTTCCCCATTTTTGGCCTTGCTGGGGCCTCCATGAGCATCTTAAGTTTTCTGAACCAATTCTATTGGCCTGATCGCTGGTTAAGATGATGATTATATTCCCAGAGATCCCACTTCTAGGAATATATCCTAAGAAACCTGAAACATCAGTCAGAAAGAATGTGTGCATCTCTATGTTCAGAGCAGCACGATTTACAACAGCTAAGATCTAGAAACTGCCCGAGTGCCCATCAGGAGACGCGTGGACAAAATGCTGGGCTACACTGATCCAGGGGAATACTACGCAGCTGTAAAAGAGAAGGATCTCTTACCCTTTGGGACAGCATGGAGGGACCTGGAGAGGATCATGTTAAGTCAAGTCAGTCAGTCAGACAAAGGCGAGTATCAAATGATCTCACTCAGATGTGAAATCTAATGGACAAAAGAAACTGATGAATAGAGAGGAGCCAGAGACACGGAAGCACGGAACAGCATGTGGAATCTCTGAGGGAAGGTGGGAGGGGGTGGGTGGGGGGAGATAAACAACCAAAGGCCTTGTCTATGTACACTAAAGGCCCATTGCACAAAGATTCGTGCAAGTCTTGGTCCTAGCCAGAGCAGACCTAACACGGAGCCTGGCCCCACCTGGCTGCTCCTCATCTGCATATTCAAATTATCCCACCATCTTTGTAGGGTAAATTTGCACACGCTCACCTGATTGGCTGATGGGTGTCACGGAAATACAGTCAATTTGCATATTTCTCTTTTATTAGTGTAGCTATGCATAACCCATGGACACAGACTATAGGATGGTGAAGGTCTGGGGAGTGGGGTGGAGGTGAAGGGGTTAATGGGGGGAAAAGAAGGATGTGTATTACTTCCAAGATTAAGAGAAAAAGATGGTCATATCCAAACTCCCGGGGCTGCTGTGGGGGTTAAATGCGCTAATGCACAGGGGGTCCCTTGGAAAGGAGGGTGCACATTATATAAATAGCGGCCATTACCCAGTCTCGGGGACTCCAAGGGCATTTCACATTTCCAGAGCCGGCATGCGCCTCATTGCCAGAGAAACAGCCGCCTCTTCTCCCAGAGGGGCACTACAGTAATGCCATGTCTCACAATGGCGCTCAGGTTCAGGGGAAGAGGTATGATGGTGATGGTGATGGTACCCATCAGTCTGCCTCTCTTTCAGCAACAGCTCCTTGGCTGGGAGTTGAGTTGTGGGGTTCTCTGAGGGCCCTGATCCGTGCAAACAGGCATGGAGACCCCAGGGTGCTGGAGCGGGCAGGAGCCTGGGGCCCTCAGGGGATGGACACTAAGTCACGGGCAGAGGCTGTGATAAGCTGCCAGAGGCCTGGGGAGATGGACCAGGGCCACGGGCAGGGGTGGGACAGGGCTCCTGACTCTCACGGCCATGTCCACGTTGCCGGGCTCCGTGTTAGGTCTGCTCTCCGATATCCCCGTCAGACAGCCCTCCCATCAGCCCAGAGTGTGAGGGAGATTTGCCTGCGGAAAGTCCACACGTAGCAGGTGAGGAAACCGAGACTCAGAAAAGCGAGGGGCATGGGCCGAGGTCAGGCAGCCTGAAAGCGCAGAGCGAGGCCAGGTGCTGGGCGGCCGTGGAAACCGGGCCTCGCCACTTTGCGCCTCCGCAGGTTAGAGGGAAGCAGAGGGTGGAGAGGGTGGGCTTCCAGCCCAGTCCGATGGTTGAGAACTCAGGCTCCCACCCGCCTGAGTCCATTCCAAGGTCACCATTCACAAGCTACGGGGCTTTAGGTAAGTTGCTCCAGCTCTTCGGGCCTCCGTTTCCAAATCCATACAATGGGCACCGCAGGCTTCCTCACAGGGCTGTTGAGGGGACCCAACAACCCAGGTAACACATTTAGAACATCATCTGCTTGGCGGCAAAGGCTCCATCCATCCCGAGCAACCGCAGTCCTGCCAGGGGCCAGCTTCGCAGCGAAGGTGAGAGCCAATATGCCTGGGGCGGAGCCTGCGGAGGGGCAGGAAGTCCCAAGCTCCCAAGCCCTGTGGCTTAGGGCACCTCCTTCGGTTTCCTTGGGCCCATGTCCTCCTTTATAAAACGAGGGACCCTTTGTCTTCCTACCTCCGTGGCTGTCTGAGTTCCCCTACAGTTTCAGGTCCTCTATTGCCTCCTAGGGAGGCTCTAGGACCTAGGGCCAGAGGAGGGGTACAGGAAAGAGGACCCCCAACCCCAAACACACACACGTGCTCATCACACATGTCAGCAGACCGGAGTCTCCGTGCTTTTGTGTGCTGCTCCCCACGGGGGGGGGGCTGGCTGATGCCCAGCAGAGCAAGCGTCCCTGAGTGTTAGCAGCCCGAGGGCGGGGCCCCATCTCAGCAGGCCACTCCGGAGGGTGGCTGAGCCACCGAGGTGCAAACCTGCCGCCCATACCTGCTGCTTGGCAACGGAGAGGGTGAAAGCAAAGCCCTCCCAGAGGCGCTCGTCCGGGTGTCAGGTCGAGAAAGAGGAATGGATGGGGTCCAGGTTGGAAAAGAAGTTACAGCGCCTGCATTCGGAGATAACCCGATCATGCGCGTAGGAAATCCGATGAGGTCGACAAGGAAGTTACCAGAACTAATCATCGGGCCCGGCCAGGGCCAGCGTGCGAGACCAGCGTGTCGAAATCGACTGTTTCTGAGTCGTGGCGACGAGCCGCTGGGAGTCGCAATAAAAAAAAAATAACATTTACAATTGCATCAAAAACATGAAATATTTAGGCCTACATCTGACAGGCGGCGTTACGGAACCCGTACTTTGAAACCCACCACGCGTTGCTAAGCGAAACCAGAGAACTGCAGAATGGGCTGGGAAGACTCAATGCCATCGAGACGTGCACGCTCGTTTTCACCTGCGTAATCAATGCGACCCCCCCCCCCCCCCCCCGGAAATCCCAGCAGGAGTGTTTTTGTTTGGGGGGAAAAGCGATTCTAAAATTCATACTGAACGGTAAACTGATTCTGAAGACAGAGAAACTGATTCTTAAGCGGTTCTGGAAACATACAGGCCCCGGCACAGCCCGAGCAACGCTGAGAAAGGAGTCAAGAGAGCTGTCGCTGCACGGTTTCCAGTCTCCCCAGAAAGCAACAGGGACCAGGACAGCGTGCCGCCGCTGCGAAGACAGACAGACAGACGAAGCCAAGAGTGTCCAGAAATAGACCCGCATGAATAAATACCGACAATTGACTTCCAGGACAGGTGCAGAGGGAACTCAGCGGTGAACGGACTATTTTCGTAAAAACAATGCTGGCGCCGTGGGATATCCATTGGAAAAGAGAAGAGAGAAGGAAAACGCAGGGAAGGGTTAGGAAGGACACAGGAAGCGTTGGGTGGCGATGGACAGGTTATCCTGGTTTTGGTGATAATTTCAGGTATCACACACACACACGCACGCGCGTCCGAAATGAGAACGTTGTACTCTTTAAACATATACAGCTTATTATGGCACAACAAAACCAAGAGCTCATCCTACATGACCCCAGCCTCAAGGTCACCTCTGGGCAGCCCCGAGGCCTCCTTCTGGGTGAGAAGGGCAGGAATGAAGCTATTACAGGGGGAAGCAGCTTTTGCCTGGAGCTCCGAAGTCACCCTAACGTGTGGCTGGATAACCTAGGCCAAGCATGTGCCCCCGAGGCCACAGCTGCAAGGGGACCCCTCAATCATTCAGCCTTCCTCCTCTGAGCAGCTTCTCAGGTCACCCCTCTGCACCCCCGTCAGTGGTTCCCATTGTCTCTTAACTTCTTTCACACTGTCTTGTAAATATGCATTTTTTTGTTTTGTTTTGTTTTGATTTACTAGAGGCCTGGTGCACAAATTAGTGAATAGTTGAGCTCTGGCCGGCCCCACCCCCTGGTCGAACTCCCAGTCGAGGGGACAATTTGCATATTAGCCTTTTATGATATAGGATTGATTTTTAGAGATACATAAGGGAAAGGGGTAGAGAACAGAATATCGATGAGGAACATCATCCATCAGCTGCTTCCTGCACAGCCCCTGTTAGGAATCCACCCTATAAGCCAGGCATGTGCCCCGACCAGGCACTGAACTGGTGACCTCGTGGTTCCTGGGCCGTCACTCAACCACTGAGCCACACCGGCCGGCCCCAATGTCATTTCTTAAAAAAGCAAAATTCCAGCCCCGAGGCCTCCTTCTGGGGGACGAAGGGCAGGAATGAAGCTATTACAGGCTGAAGCAGCTTTTGCTGGGAGCTCCGAAGTCACCCTAACGTGTGGATGGATAACCTGGGCCAAGCATGTGCCCCCGAGGCCACAGCTGCAAGGGGACCCCTCAATCATTCAGCCTTCCTCCACTCCCCAGGAACCCAATCCCCGGCACCACGATGGGGCCACGCCCTCCCCCCCTCCATCCACATCATCTCGGAGACACATCTCTGCTTCCTGAGCTCTCCGCCTGGCTCAGGATCGAGGGCCCCTTGAGCTCTTCCCCAGCCGAGGCGCAAGACAAGCGGTTGGAGGTCAAGGCCTGGGCCCGCACCCTGGGCTGGACATTCCAAGTTCCCGGACAGACAATGCGTCCTAACATGGCTGGCGAGGTGGCGCGAGGTGCAGGCAGGGGCTGCGGACAATGAGCCTGTGTCTCCCCGGCGCCTCCCTGGGGCAGCTCCGCCAGGGCGGCGGGAGGCAGCCGAGCCATCCCAGCCCCGCGGCCGCCCCCATCTCTGCCCGAGGCCCAGGCCGCCCGGGCCACGTATCACAGCCTCCCTCCCACCCGGCGGCCAAACCGCCTTCCTTTTATCCTGGAGGTTTCCAGCACCTTCTAGGTTCTTCCTCCACCAAGGCTTTAGGACAGTGGTGGGCAAACTGCGGCTTGCGAGCCACGGGCGGCTCTTTGGCCCCTCGAGTGTGGCTCTTCCACCAAACACCACGGCCTGGGCGAGTCTATGTTGACGAGGCGGCGTCAGAAGAAGTTCATGTTTAAAAAATGTGGTTCTCAATTCTCGACCGGAATTTCAATCCCTGTCCTGTTGGTACCTGGCTCTGTTGACTAACGAGTTTGCCGACCACTGCCTTAGGAGGACAGGGCTCTGCACCAACAACACCTCTCGTCTCCTGCCACCCTGACCTCTGTCCTCCTGGGGCAGGAAGAGGGGGCCCCGGACAGACCTCTCCAGCCACCCGGAGCCAGAGCCGGGGCGGCCCCGCTGACTTCTCTTCATTAGCGCCATCACTTCGGCACCGACAGCCGCGTGTTTATCGCCGGCCTGACAACACCCGCTTCCATCCGGTGCTGCAGCGCGGGATAACGAGCGGGGGGCAGCGCTACCCGAACTCCCCTCCGCCCTCCTCTGCAGCGCCGGGCCCCCGATGGCCGGCCCGACAGCTCCCCTCCCCGCCTGCACTCGCTCTGCCAGGCCGGGAGAAGGGGCTCCGAATGCGGAGGTCAAGGGCCACTCGGCTGAACGGCCGGAGCTGGGAAAGCTCACGTGCAGGCTGCCCACGGGGAGGAGGCGTCAAGGCTGACTGCGCGGCGAGGCGTGAGTGCCGGGCACAGTCGGCGGCATTTCCTCCGACAGAGTGCTGAGACCGGAGTCAGGGCGGCGAGAGGCGTGAGCGGTGCTGGGGAGGG
This sequence comes from Antrozous pallidus, assembly GCA_027563665.1. Taxonomy (NCBI): domain Eukaryota; kingdom Metazoa; phylum Chordata; class Mammalia; order Chiroptera; family Vespertilionidae; genus Antrozous; species Antrozous pallidus. The sequence continues at coordinate 49,361,143 of CM050526.1, forward strand.
CTGCCGCTGCCGACGGGGGGCCCGGGAGGGCGTGGAGTCTGCTTCTGGAAGCTCAGGAGCCTCCAGCGGCATTGGGCAGGGTGAGGAGCTCCGAGCTGCTGCAGGGAAGCGAAGGCCCTGCTTGGCCAGAGGATGGCCTTCCGGTCACCCCGGCTGTCCTGAACAGCACCCACGTGCTCATGCAAAAGGCCCCTTGCAGGGGACATAGCTACCACGGGGCCAGATACGTCCTGCCAGGAGAGTTGTCAGGCCTCACTCGGGGCCCTGCTCCCAACTCCTTCAGTCACAATGGTGTGGTCCAGGGACAAGTACCCTGATGGTCCGGAGCAGACTGGCTGCGCGAAGAGAGGACCCAGAAAATGCCAACCACCCCAGCAGCAGGGTCCCCTAGGGAGGGGCAGACAGCCTCACCCACACACCCTCACCCTTGAAGGCACTGCCAGAGAGACCAGTCAAGGTGGATGGCTATGGTGGCCCAGGGTCAAATATGTTAGGGACACAACTTTTTTAGGGGGAGGTCTGTGCAGAAAAGATTATAGAAAAATCTAAGTACAAATGGTTGACATTATCCTATATAATAAAAGGCTAGCATGCAAATCGACTGAACAACCGGTCGCTATGACATGCACGAACCACCAGGGGGAAGATGCTCAATGCAGGAGCTGCCCGCTGGTGGTCAGTGCACTCCCACAGGGAGAGCGCCGCTCAGCCAGAAGCCCTGAGCCAGGCGGGCTCAGGGCTGGTGAGCACAGCGGTGGTGGCGGGAGCTGAAGATATCCCACTGAACACCTAGGCCCGTGAGGGGGCCTACGTCGTCAGTCAGACATCCCCCGAGGGCCCCCGGACTGCGAGAGGGTGTCGGCTGGGCTAAAGGACCTCCCCCACAGCACACAAATCTTGTGCACCAGGCCTCTAGTATATGTATGTGTGTGCAAAGTATCTTAGATTCTTACACGTGATGTGACTCAAGAGATCATCTCATTCAAGTCTTTCAAAACTGAGTTTTGACATATATCCCTGGAGGTTCAGGAAGCCATGGGGCAGAAATACCACCTCTTCTCGCAGGACTAATTGGCTTTCAAACAGCCTCTGTGGGGTCCTGGCGGGTGTGGCTCAGTTTGTTAGGTGTTGTCCTGTGCACCGACAGGTCGCTGGTTCAGTCCTCAGTCAGGGCACATGCCTGGGGTGTGGGCTCGAGCCCCAGCTGGGGGTGTGCAGGAGGCAGCCCATCAATGTCTCCATCTATGTTTCTCTTTCACATTGATGTTTCTCCCTCCCCCTCTCCCTTCTTCTCCCTAAAATTCAATACAAATATTAAAAATAACATAGCCTCTGTGTGTTAAGATAGATTTCAGATAGATTTCTGTGCATGGGCCACAGAAGGGAGTGCAAAATTTCATGTATTTAAGAATTAAAATATTAAAAAGGAAAAGGTTATGTGGATAGCGGACAGCTTCAGGCTGTGTGGCCACATCTCCCGGGGCACATGTCTACCTCCTCCATCACTGGAAGAGCTTGGAAATGATGTAATGATGCCTCACATTTTCCTGGTGAAGACACTAGGGGAGGGAGATGGCGGGGGGTGGTGGCGGTGGTGGTGGTAAAGGAATCTAAGGAGAATCGGTCCTGGTCTCTGAGTCCCCACATCGTCACAAGCCCGTTACCTTCTCTCCGACGTCACTATTATTCCTGCGGGACCTTCTTTAAAGGGTGAAGTCTGTTAATTGGGAACGATAATTTATGTCTAATACCTCCATCCCTGTTGATGAAGGGTTATTATCTAAACTCGAGGAGTTTCTAATTAAAGAAATCCGTCACACAGACATTCAAAGATAATTCAGCATCAACAAGGCCAAAGTGCCAAGGGAGACATCTAGACCATCGGCACCCTGAGCGCTCCAGGCTCCGGGGAGGAAGTGCAGCAGCCCCGGGCCTTGGGGGGAAGAGCTAGCGGGAGAGAGGAGGAAAGGGTGCTGATGGCTAGGCAGTGGGAGTGGAGGGGGGACTGCAGCCTTGCACATGGCCCCGGGGTGCAGGGTTGGCTGCGGATGCCGCAGTAGTTGGGGTGCAAGCAGGTGAAGCTGGTCAAGAAAGGGCTGACATAAGGGGGCTCAGCCTTCAGATCCTGTGGCCAAGACCCTGTGGGACAGCAGATGGGCCCCAAGAGAGGGCTCTGAGTTCCCTTAGACAGAGAGAGGCCATGGGGCTGCACCCACCCCCCAAAGCTGCAGAGACAGTTCCCAAGTCCCCGAGCAGCCCTTCATTCCAGAAGGTGGGCGATCGGATCGAGAGCAGCAGCCTCGGAAGCAGCTGACCTGCGCTCACTCTCTCCGACATGGAAAGCGACCTTGGGAAGTGACTTAATCTTTCTGAACTTCAGCGCTAATCAGGTTAATAATGTGCGCGCCTGCCGGCCCCGCGGCTTCATCGGCGGGCGTGAAGGGGGAAGGAGACGTCTGGGAGAGCCGCAGACGTGAGGTTTCACGCGAGGACCTCACATAAGGCCGTCATAGAGCTGGTAACGGCTGCCTCTGTGGGCGCCCTGGGGCGGAGTTGCATCTTAAGCTAGAGGCAGGTACCCCTTAGCCCCGTGGTCGGCAAACGCGTCGGGCAACAGAGCCAAACAGCATCGGCTCAACGTCTGAGATTTCTCTGAGAGCCGAAAACCGCCTTCGGCGCAGGGGCCACGAAGTTTCAGTCGCACCGTCCGTGGGGCCCCGCACGTGGTGTTTTGCGGAAGAGCCCCACTCAGGGGGCCAACGAGCCGCGTGTGGCTCGCGAGCCGCCGTTTGCCGACGACTGTCTTGGCCAAATAAATAAATCCCTAATCGCGGGAGTGCAGGTGCAGGCCTAGGAGAGAGAAAGGGAGCAGAGGCGTTGGAAGACAGGGCCCGAGTCGGATTGCCAAGCTGGCCTTGCTTCCCGGACCCCAAGAGGGCGATGCAGACAATGACGATGCTTACCCGGGGCGCACGGCACGGGGGACGCTGCCCCAAGCGCTCAGCGTGTCTTATGACACCCCGTCACCCCCCAGCGAGGTAGGGACCGCTGCTGCCCCATTTACGGATGAAGAAACCGAGACACAGGTCACCCAGGCAGTACATGACAAGCAGGACTGGGACCCGGGGAGGCGTCCCTGTGTCAGGCTGGCTCCTCAGAGGCCTGTGCTGGCCCCGCCGGGCCGCGGGGGGCACACTCCGAGCGGCTCGCCCAGTCCGAAGCAGGCTCACCCCGGACACAGACACTGAGGCCCACCGCGCTAGGCCGTATTTCTGTCCCATTGCTGAGCGGGACAACTGCCTCCCTCATGCGCGCATCTGCCCGTCCACAGAGGTGCCCTGGGGGGCGGGGGACGGTCCAGGTTCTGGCCCGTGAGAGTCACCTGTGCCCCCCAGAAGCCGAGTCCCCTAAATAGGCCGAGCTATGGCCGACGTGTCCTCCCCTCAGGATCGTCACATCATCAAATTCTCACCCCTCTCTGGGTCACCGCCAGCGTCCTCTGTGGCAGCGGTCAGCACACTGCGGCTCGAGAGCCACATGCGGCTCTTTGGCCCCTGGAGTGTGGCTCTTCCACAAACCACCACGGCCTGGGCGAGTCTCTTTTGAAGAAGTGGCGTTAGAAGAAGTTCAAATTTAAAAAATGGGGCTCTCCGAAGAAATGTCAGCCGTCCTGCTGTTGATACTCCGGGGTTTGCCGACCACTGGTCTGTGACATCAGACTCTCACCGCTTTTCCTCCGGCCCCAGATGCGTGTGGCTCAGACACCAGCAAGTCAGTCACGAAAGCGCCGGGTGACTTTGATTTAAGGGGAGTCCCAATCCTCTCCAGTCCCCCCAGGCCCGGGGAGGGCACAGGGGAAGGAGAGGAGCAGAGGCAAGAGGGCTTCCCGTCCTGACCTCTTGAACTCTGCCAACCCGAGGCCCAGTGAGGACACCAACCCGGGGGGAGGCGGGAGCCGGGAGGACCCGGGATGGCTGGCGACCAGTGTGGCCGTCCGGGCGTCCCTCCGTGGGAAGACACCAGGGAAGGATGCATGGGGGCCGAGGGCACCCGGGACCCGTGGGAAGGTGACAGGTATTGGGGCCGTGGAGCCCTGAGCTCACATCCCGACCTTCCGACTTTCTGGCGGAGGGGTCTTGGGCGGTTAATCACGCCGAGCCTCAGTTTACCCACATGTTGGAGTGCGGGGAGGGAGGGGGTGTGGAGGACGGCACCCTCATACCTCCTGGCCAACGCATTACAAACACGTGAGAGTATTTAAAAGGGGACTGGGATCATCTTATTTAACGTAAAAAAAAAAAAACAACCAAAAAAACCCCCAAAATCCAACGCCTAGAAGGTAGAGACGCTTATATTTAACTGTTTTCCTCATCTTAGGACGGAAAACAGCCCCCACGCAGGGTGGCTCCGTGGGGGAAGCAGGAGTCTAGCCAGACCCAGACTGGGAGCCGCCCGCCACGTGGCACCCCGGGGCCTGCAGGAGCCAGGCCTCCAGGACGCCCAGGCCCCGAGGGGCTTCGTGGCCCGGGCACCTGGCTTGGCGAGTGACGGGCTGAGTGGGGCAGCCCCCTCCGCTCCCCCAGGCCCGGCCCCACCCAGCACCCCGGAGTGGGCACTGCCCTCTCTCCGCGGGGGTGGAGGCCAGGAGGGACCGGGACGTCTGGGCAGCCGGCTTGTTTTCCTTTCCGCCGAGGCCGCGGGGCGCTGCCGGCCCATTTGTTGCTATTGGCGTCCCGAGGCCCCAAATTCGGATGACTAATTCCCGCCGCTTTAGGCCGGCTGTGGCAGCGTGCCCCGGGGGGAGCCGGGCCTGACGCCCCACATCGATTCCAACTCAGTCTCCTGACTCCCCGAGGTCCCGGGAGTCAGAGGGATGGGGACGGAGGTTCCCACCCATCAGAGGACCCCTCCGACTGCAGCCCCATCCTGGGGTACCCCGCCACGGAGGGGGCCAGTTTGCTCAGCAACACAGAGCACAGCCGTCTACCAACCAGCTTGTCCCGTCAGGGAGTGAGGCCTCCGTCGCCGGGGGTATCCAAGCAGGCAGCAGACGACGGACTACAGAGGACAGCACTGGGTGACGTTTCGGACGGAGAGCGAGCTCGTTCTGCTGCAGCGCTCAGCTTGCCGCCCAAGCGCCCCCGTGGCCCAAAGTCAAAGGCACACTGATCCCGGGTAACACATGGTTTGGAAGCGGCCGTTCAGGCGCCGCTTAAGCAGGACTGCTCTGAAGGACTTGGCCCGGCTCCCAGCCTCCCGTTCCGGATGGAACAGGCTCCTGGCCCCACGCTGGCCGTCCAGGGGAGGACGGCGGGGAGAGGCGGTCGGTAAATATTTGCCGAGCAAATGCATGAAAGAGAGGGTGTCTGGGGCAGGTGACTCGGACTCCGGGTGGGGGTCCCGAGTCTGTGTGGCCCGGGCAGGGGAGGTGCCCGGTGAACAGCAGCACAAGCTGGGTCGCTCATCCAACCACAGTCAGAATGTTCCAGAATCCTCCCGCCCCCAGCTGAAGCTAAAGGCGCACAGGGCCGGGGAGAGACGGGTGCGGGCTGGAGAACCACCTCTCCGGTCCCGGAAGAAGGGGACAGACACGGGGACCAGGGACACCCCTGGCCTGCCCTCGTGGGGGGCTTTTGACACAAACCAGCTGAGCCCCAGGCAAGCATGACACTCGGCCTCGGGGTAATTAGCAAGAGGCCCTGATCAATAAGTTATTTTTCGCTGTCGGTAATTAATAATTACAGCTTCGCCACACCATGTAATTAAGCTTCCATCCTGCTCCCTCGCGTGCTGTTTGGCTTTCCTTGTGATTAGCTGGCCGCGCTAAACTTTCTCCCTCTGCAGCCTTCAGAGCTGGGGCTCCCCTACCCTCAGCCCCGGTCCCCACTGCCTGGCTACGCAGCTCCCACTCCCTCCCGTCCCTCGCCCGGGCACAGTTCTCCTGAAAGAACCTTCTAGACCAGCTGGCTGGGCTGCTGCCGCCCTCTGGCCAGCCTCCCCGGGGTGCCCAGCAGCAGGAACCAAGCCGCGAAGGCCGCGAAGACTCTGCGGGCGCCTCGCAAGATCCAGGGGAGAGGCCCGGGCTCCCGCCGCCGCCTCCCCTCTGGGCACCTGGGAGGGGTGCCCGGGACCGGCCGGCCGCATGAGACACAGCGATGCAGCCACCGAAGGAAGGAAAGGACGGGTCCGAGTGAGAAAAAGGCGGCATCGGGGCCTAGCTGGCGGGGGGCCCGGAACCCCTCCCCGCGGACCTGGGCTTAGAGTGTGAGGACACTGAGAACAGCACCCACGACGACCCTTTCTTCAGCGCCATCTCTGTGCCAGGCTAAGCCTCCAACCCTCAGCTGGCCTCTGCTCCTTCTACCACATCGCCCCTGGGTGCGGGGAAGAAGTGTGAACGGTGTGGCAGCTGCTGCGGGGAAACGGTCAAGCGGTGGCTCGGGTGTTAGGAGGTGACGTGCACCTGGAAAACACTAGGCTGGGGGCTAGGTGAGGTCTGGCAGTGACCCCGGTGAGGTCTGGCACCAGGGAGGACCGCGGACCGGCCCCTCACTCTGCATCATGATCGGAGAAGGCGGCTCGTGGGCTCAGATGCGACACACAGCGCCGTGGCCTCAGCCACCCCCCCGGTTAGCGGCACGCCACGGCTCACACTTGGGGAGAAACTCCACGACCCACGGGTTGAGAACGGCGAGCAGGGTCTCCTCAGACCATCGGAACACACAGCTATTTCCATCGCGATTCGTTGACAGTAGCAGCATGACGGTGATGAGGCAGCCGCGAAAATAACTTTGTGCTTGGGGGGTCACCACAACACGGGGGACTGTAGTAAAGGCTGGCGGCATTAGGAAGGGTGAGAACCACTGCCTAACCCCAAAGCAGATAAGAAAGCTCCCCCCCCCCCCCCCCGCCACCTAGTCCTTGGCTGGCCCCTGCCCCTACCACCCGCCCCCCCCCCCCACTCAAATGCAACTCTGCCCCCAAACCTGGGCTGGGACCAAGTTCCCACCATCCCCTGCATGGTTTGCTGCCCGGGATACAAAAGGCTGGAGAGTACTCATGGGCACAGGAAACACGCTCTCAGACCAGAGAACACAGATGGGGCAGCAGGGGACCTGGGCGGCTCTCCACCGGGCGGCAAACAGGAGGGGGGGGGAGTGAATCCATCACTCTGACAGGCGAGCCCCTCCCCAAGGAGGCACGGGGCCGGAGCCGGCAGCCTGGCCTTCAGCAGGACGCTGGAATCCTGACCTCACATGGAGAGGACAGAGGGGAAGGGACAGAGGGGGAGGGGACAGAGATGGAGGGGACAGAGATGGAGGAGACAGAGGGGGAGGGGACAGAGGGGGAGGGGACAGAGGGGGAGGGGACAGAGGGGGAGGGGACAGAGATGGAGACAGAGGGGGAGGAGACAGAGGGGGAGGGGACAGAAGGGGAGGAGACAGAGGGGGAGGGGACAGAGGGGGAGGGGACAGATGTGGAAGTCTACGGGCCTGGGCTTGGATGGGACAGGAACCAGGGGGCCACATGCCACTGCTGGAGTCTGTGTACTAAGTTTAAGTGTCCAGACAGAGGCTGGCACCCCTCTGAGCCCTTCCTGGCTTTTGGCTGGGAACCCCGCTGGCATCTCAGAGCAGATCTGGGAGATGCCCCCTCCTCTCCCAGCAGCCTCACAGCCCTCCTGGGATCCCACAAGCCCACCCCGGCTCATGGTCCTGGTCCCAGAGCCAGAGGGACGTGGAACCCTGCCCGACTCTGCCCCAGATCGCCCCGCAGCCTTGGCCAAGTCACTTAATGCCCCGGGACCTCAGTCTTCCCATCTGTTAAATGGCTCCTGGAATACGCCGACCTCTGAGGTCCTGCTTGCTGGAAGATTTTATGAAGATCATAAAAATAATCATAACTTTTATTACCTTACATTTGCAGGGCCCGTTAACAACATTTCTAAGTGCTTTAGCGTAAATTACCTTGTAAAACCCTCCCCTTGGTCCCCTGAGAGCGGATTACTTCCATCTCTTTGATCTTGGCTCTCTGGCTGGGTTGATTCTGGGTGCTCTCCAGTACCCCACCCTCTATTCTCCCTCCCCTCCCACCTCCTGCTCAGCAACCCCAGAGGTAAGTGGGGCCCCTTTTGAAGCTGCAGCAGGGGCAGGTGAGCAGCCTTGGCGGGAGGGAGGAGGGGCAGGCGCCCTCAAGCCCGGGAGAGAGGGGGAGCCAAGCCCCCAGTCACGGCGCTCAGTCCAGGCTTGTCTCTCTCCGCCCCCAGCAGGCGCCGCTCGGACACCGCTGGCACCACTGTGAACCCCCAAAGCAAGGAAGCGCCGGTGCAGCCGCCCTCTCCTTCTGGGACCTGCCAGGGGCCTGGGAGGACATGTGGGCACCCGCCCTCTGGAGGGGTGGGGTGGGGCGGTCACACCTCCTCATCCTTCCTGCCGCTCCCACCTAAAGCCCCCCAGCCCTTCTGCACAGAGGCTGCTCCGGGTCAGAGCAGCGGCTGCAGACAATTGAGCGGCTGGTGGAGCTAAAGGCAAAGGCAGGAGCCCTGTGCCTGGGGGGGTGGGGGGGGTGGGGGGGGCTGGGAGAGGGCAGGAGTCCTCAGACCCTCCCTGGGCACCTCCCCCTTGTGGGTCCGGGGTTGCACCAGGACCTGGGCCCCCAGCCCCAGCCCCAGCAGCCGGCCAGGCCCGTCCACCTCCCTCCCCGGGCTGCCAGCCTGCCAGCCGGCACCCAGCCTCGCCTTGGCCTCCTTCCCGCCGCCTCCCGGCCCGCTCCCGGCCCCGGGGCACTCCCCGGCCCCGGGGCCAGCGCCTGCCAGGCAGGGTCTTGCCCTCCGCTGACACTGAGCTGGACCCGGGAGCCCGGCCTGAGATCTGGGTAGAGCCGGGCGCTGAGCCCCGCACCGAATGGCGCGCCCCTCCCTCGTGGGCCCAATGGGGTACCCATAGCGGGTGTGGGGAGCAGCGACCCCCCCCCCCCCCCCCCCCCCCGCGCCAACTCATCTAAGGCTCTTTCAGCCTTCCCCAGGCAACCTCCCAGCACGGACCGGACCGTGCCTTCCCTCACTCGGAAGCCACAAGTCTCAGCAACACTGCCCCACCCCCCAGCCAGAGCCCCAAAACTCGAGCAGGGAGCCCCAAAACTCCCTCGAGAGAGCTCTGCCCAGGTTAAGCCGGGTGTCCAGGAGGCCACCTTGAGGCCAGCAGGCCCCCGCCCCTTCCCCGAACCCCTTCCCCATCCCCACTTGTGTGTTGGGGGGAGGGTGGCCCTCCTACCTTGCGCTCTGGCCTGGGGGATCCCATGGAGGGCCAGCAGAGTCCAGATCAGCAGCCCCCACATGGCGTGCGGGTGTGGGGAGTCCTCCGCAGCGCTATAATCCGGGGGGGTTCGGTGCCCTGACATCGTCCGGGAGACAGTCTCCGTGGCTCTGGCCCCGGGGCCGGTCCTATGCCCGGGAGGGGCAGCCCTGGGGACCCCGAAGCTCCCCAGTCCTCTTCAGTCCAAGTCCGATCCTCCTCGCGGGGCGCCCCAGAAGGCGATGGGCGAGCAAGAGAAAAAGAGAAAAGCCGCGCTCTCGGCGACTCCGGGCGCCTTCCTCGCGGAGAACCCCAACTCCGACTTCGCCTCCGCGGCAGGGAGGCCTCCGGGTCGCTGGCCGGGCCCCGCAATGAAAGGACAACTTCGAGAAACTTCCTCCAGAGGCCACGTTGCCCGCCCCCCCGCCCGCTCCCCGCCCCCTGGCCGGGCGGTCAGGGCGGGCGCAGTCACCGGCGTTCCCGGCGCCGGGCCCCGGGGGCCGGGCTGCAGCGGAGCGCGGCGGCCGCGGGGGTTCGTTCAGGGACGCGGGTTCCGGGGGGCGCGGTGTGCATCGCGGTCCGAATCTCCCCGGAGCTGAAGTTTGCTTCTCTCCAACTTTGCGGGCGGCATCTGCCGGGGCCAAGTCACCCCGGGCGGCTCCGCGGCCCCGGCGCTCAATCCGGGAACTCTGGGTCCCCCCTCCGGGGGGCGCCGGGCCCGCGCGCGCCCTCGGCTCGGCACCCGGGCGGCGAAGCAAACTTTGGGGGTCCCGCGCCCACGTCCGCGCCGGCAGCGAGGCGGCGGGGACGTCCGCGGGGCTCGGCGACCCGGGCTTGTGGCCGCCGGCGCCCGGGCAATGAGCCTCCCGCCGCCCGGGAAGGGAGGGAGGATGGAGATCGGCGGCGCTGCCCTCCGCCGCGCCCCGGCCGGAGCTCTCAGCGGCCAGACGCTCGGAGAAGCCGGCGGGCAGCCCCGGCTCTGGGGGGCGCGGCGCCTGCTCTGACGCCCGGCGCTCGCCAACCGCCCCGGCTTTGGGGAGCAGCGGCCGCTGCGCCCGCCCCAGCGCCTCGGCCACCCCGCCGACTCCCGTCCTCGGCAGCCGCCGCCACCGCTCGCCCAGCCCGCCGCCTCCGTTTGCCGGGCTCGGGGTCCGGAGAACGGCTCCAGCCCGCGCCGAGCCGGAGCTGCCGGAGCTGCCGGAGCTGCGGGGGCAGCGGGCGCCGGGGACGAGCGCGGCGGAGGCGGAGGCGGAGGCGGAGGCGGCGACGCGGAGAGGAGGGCCGAGCGCTACCCAGTGGCCGCGACTGGAGAGCAGCCTGCGCGCGGGGAGGAGGGGCGGCGGCCCACGAGCCGGGCCGGGAGCGAGCCCCGCAAACACGTCTCGTCGCCGGCGGGGCCGCGGGCGCCCTGCGCCTCCAGGACCCGCAGGGGGGCAGCACCGCCAACCTCTCGCCAGAAGGAGGACGTGGGGGCGCACCGAGCCCCTCCGATCTGTCCATCTCTCAGAGGCCTCTGGTTCCCACTCTCTCCCGGAGCCCAGGACCCCAGCACCCGTTTCCTCCCGAGTGACAGAGGTGGAGAGTCTGTGGCGGAAGAGAGGGTGCTCAGCTGGTGGATTCGAGTTTCTTCCTCCCCCCGGGTCAGGCTCTCCGAAGTCTGGAACCGCTCAGGGCGGAGAGCTGGACAAAAGGGAGGCCGGGGACTTACAGATGGCCGGGCAGTGAAGTTGGTGCCAAGAGCGATGCATTCTTTGTTTCTTCGGAGCTCCGTTTGCAGAGGGCAGAAGGGAAACTGGGGAGGCAGCCACAGAGGGGGACCGGGAGTTTCCTGCCCTGTGGCCCGGAGGGGTGAGCCGCCAGCGCCCGGGTGGCAAGGAGCCCAGCGCCGGGTGACCAGACCCAGTTCAGCTTCCCTGGGCACCAGACGGCTTCCCTTCCCCGAATCCCTTCTCCCATTAAAAACTAAATATATATATATAAGATTGCATGAGTGTTGGCATACGGACAAATATATTAATATTACATGCTGAAACATTTTCTTCAACTAAAACTTCATGTATGTCTTCTGGTTTTAAAAGAAATTAAATCTTTTTCCGGGCCCCCGGGCCCTCTGCCTGCGGCTGAGTCGCTGGGAGGAGTGGGCCCTGCCCGCTGAGACGGGCTGCCCTTGGCCACGGCACCGCCCTCTCCACCCCAGAGGGCACCCCGTGGAATGGACGCAGCCTCCGAAAACATTCCATTACTTTTATATTCTCATTTCGCCCGCCTCGGAGAAACAACTGTGGGCATTTTCTGAAAATGGCCCAGAAGCCAGCCTGCTTTCCCGGCGGTTCTTCAATCACTTCATTCAAACAGCCTTGTGCGATCTCTCCCCCGAGACCTGTGCTCCATCCCAGGCCGAGCCCGGCTGGCTGGCGGGTAACGAGGGCTTTTCTGGGGGCAGCTGGCCTCCGTGGGGCCAGCCCTCCTGCCTCTGGATGGCTGCACGCCATTGCCAGGTGCTGAGGGATGCCCGGCTGTGACCTAGAATCTCTCCCCCGCCCCCCCTCCCCGAGGTGCTCTAACCCCGGACTGAGAGCTCAGGTCCTCCCAGACCCAGACCGCGTAGAACCGCTGCGGTCCACGGGGTGCTGTTTCCCTCTTTGCTCACAGAGGGAGCCTGAGAGCCGGGTTGCTAGGAAGCTGTGCTCCTCCTCAGCCAGCAGAGCAGCAGGAAGGCTGAGTCTCTGGCCTCAGAGGGTGGGTGGGAGCACATCACACACCTGCCCGAAAGCTCGGCGGGTCCCATCTGGGACTCCCCGGGGGGGCAGGAGTCCGAGCCGAGAGCTCTCGGGGCTCCGAAGGGTGTTTTTTCTCGGTGGGAGGGTGAGACGCGGTTGCACAACTAGATGTAGGCTCAGCGCCTTCTTCTGGGAGTTCAGTCCCCAAAGGCCGGGCCAGGGCCCCAGCCAGGGGGTCCGGGAAGGGAGGGGGGGTGCCTTTTGTGCCAGAAGTGGCCAGGGGTGCCAGCGTGACAGCACCGCCACCTGCAACTCCGGAGGAAATCTGTCTCCATCGGTGGGTTGGAGAGGAGATGCGTGAGCTGTCTCTGGGCTCAGGACGGGGACTCTCTGGTGTGGCTTCTTCTCCGAGTTTCTCGGGCCCAGGAGGAGGCCGGGCAGGGAGCCTGTCGCAGGGAGAGGGGCTCATTACCGGCAGTTACTCACAGACACCATGACCTCATCTCTGCCACCAGCGGCGTAATTAGAGGCTACGAACGGTGCCCTTACGGGTGGGTGCCACATCGGGGCGGGGGGCGGAGGGGGGGCCTGCGCGGCTTTCCCAGGCTCCGCTCTGCCTCCCTGCCGCAATCCTGCTTTGAGTCTGTGCCTACAGCCCCTGTGGGAAGCTGAGGGCGGGGTCTAGGTCTCTTCCCTCATGTCTAACCCCTCTCCCTCTTACCCACAGAGCCAGCGCTGTGTAGAAGGCTCTTCCTCCTGGAGATGCTCTGTCCATACATTTCACCCTGAAAATTCCAGATCGGGGTATGTGTGTGTGTGTGTGTGTGTGTGTGTGTGTGTGTGTGTTGGGTGGGAGGGCGGGGAGGAAAAGAAGGGGTACGCAGTGGCAGAGAGTAACACGATCCATTTCAAAAAAGAGAGTTAAGGCCTGAATCCGTCCACTTCCACTCCCCCTTCTCCTTTTCCAGGTAGATGATGTGGGTTCAAAATCCCTCCCCTCCCCTGAACGTCAACAGGTCCGTTCTCCCGCCTCCCATCCTACGCTCGGAGCCGATGGGAGAATGAGCCTGCAGGGCTCTGCCTGGGCCCTCAGAGCAGGCGGTGCATCGCGCCACGTGGCAGGCAAGAGCAAGAAGGCAAAACCCAGGGCAGTGAATAGACCTGCTGCTATCACAGAAGGTCCTGCTCCTCCTGGCCCCGCGGTCCTGGCAGCAAACCCGTCCTCTGCCCCGTTTCACACACAGAAACCAAAGGGTACGCGGGGCAGAGTCGGTTCTCAATGGGATTATTGTGTGTCTCTTTCTGTTTTCCATCTCACATGTAACAGCAGCTAGAACAGAGCGTCCCGCCTCAGGGTCAGGCACAGGCGTCCCCAGCAGGGGCCGGGCAGGTGGCAGTGGCAAAGATACGTGAGTCCACCCCCTGTGCCCGTCCTGTCCCCACTCCCTCGCCCCCCGGCCCCTGCTTCCCAGCTTGTGCCAGCAGCGGCCCTCAGCCCGGAGGGCCACTCTCTGGTTCCTTTGCTGAGGACAAGGAGGCAGAGAGTGTGACCACCCAGAAGAAGGGGAAAGGATTGGATGTGACTCGGTCTAGAAGGAAAATGAGAGGCTAGAGAAAGAGTTGTGCCCAGCTGGTGTGGCTCAGGGGTGGAGCATCGCCCTATGAACCGGGAGGTCTCGGTTTCATTCCCGGTCCGGGCACATGCCTGGGTTGTGGGCTCCCTCTACAGTGTGCAGGAGGCATGAAGGCGGCAGCTGATCAATGATTCTCTCTCATCATTGATGTTTCTCTCTCCCTGTCTCCCTTCCTCTCTGAAATTCATAAAAAATATATATATACACACACACATTAAAAAAGAAGAAAAAAAAGAAATAGAGTCGGGATTGATGTGGCCTTTAAATGATGGGGTTTCAGGGCAAAATGCTCCCTCCACCCTCCCCAGCAACTCATTCCTCCCAGGCTGCTCTTGGGGTTTCTAAAGGGAGGGAGTTGGGCAAGGCCCTCCCCGCACCCCCCTCACCCCCCCCACCAGAGCAGAGACTTTCATCGGTGCCATCTCTGCTCCCCTGAAGGGAACGCAGACACCTAATTGCCTTGAAACACAGCTCCCAGTAAATGATTAATGGCATTCTTCTTTCATTTTGTCCTGTTTTAAAGATGGAAAAAGGGGAGCCGTAGACTAGATAGAAGTGGTTTATTAATCTCCATTGGAAAATAGAGAGGCCCCAGGTCCCTGTCCAGTCGGCTCAGCCTGCCATAACAAAATACCACAGAAATTTATTTCTCACCGTTCCAGAGGCTGGGGAGTCTCAGATCGAGGGGCTGGCCTTTTCAGCTCCTGGGGAAGCCTCTCCCCCTGGCTTGTAGATGATGGCTACTTTCTTGCTGTGTCTTCCTAAAGCGGAGAAAGTGGGAGAGCTCTGGTCTCTCTTCTTCTTCTTAAAAAGGGCACTAATCTCATCATGGGGCCCCACCCTTATCACCTCATCCAATCTCCTCTCCAAGACCCCGTCTCCAAATACCATCTTATTGGAATGGAGGTGGGGAAGGTTAGGGCTTAATATACAAATTTTGAAAGGATACAGTTTAGCTCACAGCAGTCCCCTGATCCCAGTTCCACCCCATCCTCAATTACTATGATAATTTACTTTCAGTCTCTAACCGGGGAAGGAACTTAGTGCACATCTGTGCATATATTTCATTCCTTCAGCTCCTGGCCTCCACACCCTGGGATCTGATTGGCTGGGAGATACCTACAAGAACTGAGGTTCCACCTTCCGTGTCCTTTCTGTTTTTGCTCACCAAATCTTCAGGAATAAAGGAAAACATATACGGAGAAATGGAGCAGGAACCCACCGATACGCACGCAGAAATGTGCAACGGCTTCTGGCCAGGAGCCAGCTGCAAGCCGGAGAGAAGAGAGGTTAACACACCACAGGAGACTGTTTTTAAACAACAAAACTGCTAAATGCAGGCTAGCCTGGGGAAGGGAGTGAAACATGAGGAAACGTAGACATCTTCTGTATCTGGGCCCGGCTCAGCCACGCTGAACCCTGGGCTCAGCACCTCAGGGGTGCAACCAACTCCAGTGGAGAAATGTAGCGTTCACGGTGGACAGGAGAGGGCGCTATGAACACACACTGCCAGGAGGTCCAGGAAGGAGGAAGTTGGTTGGGACAGAATGGGTACTTTGTGGTCGTTTCAGAAGAAAACAAACGCCAGCACCCCTTTTATTCATGAGTGTCCTTGTGTCTACAGTGA
This sequence comes from Antrozous pallidus, assembly GCA_027563665.1. Taxonomy (NCBI): domain Eukaryota; kingdom Metazoa; phylum Chordata; class Mammalia; order Chiroptera; family Vespertilionidae; genus Antrozous; species Antrozous pallidus. The sequence continues at coordinate 49,376,417 of CM050526.1, forward strand.
AGTACATAAGCACCGTGGAGAAGCGTGCCTCTCGGTGGCCAAGACATTGATCTTTCAATTGGACAAGGATTGAGAATCCTTTATGGCCATTCAGAGTCGCAGAGCCTTGAGCAGGGTTTATGTGATCTGCTGGGGGTGAGGGAGCGGGGGTCTGTGTTTAGAGCCCTCAGAGGCAGCCTCTCCCACCGGCAGGCGCAAATGCCTCTGATTGGGCACAGATGGCTTCAGCCGCACTCGGGCTGGTTTGTAGCCACACCGCACACAGGCCTGCCTCCGGGCCGGCTCTTGCCGATCCCTGGCCCTGAAATGCCCTTCCCCCAAGTGTCCACGTGGCTCATTCCTTCACCTTCACGCTGCTTCTGTTTAAATGGTACCTGAGCAGTGAGGCCTCCCTGTCAATCACTTTGAAAAAGCAATCCTGCTCCCCCAACTCATACCGTTGACTCACCATCCCACACGCACACATGTGCATGTACACACACACACAATTTGCCCCCTCCTCCCCCCCGTTTCGATTTTCTTTAGCGCGGTCACCGCCATCTGATGTGCCGCAGGTTCTACTTGTTCATTGATTGCCCCAATTCTCCCACCAGAACATAAGCAAATTGAAGGCAGGGATTTTTGCCCGTTTTGCTCTGCGCGTATAAAATAATCAAAATCAGGCCAAGCAGTGGCATATGTCCAATGAAATCAAAACAGCAGGACGGTATAAATGAAGTATGAACAGCCTTTCAATTTCATTACTGTGTCTTTCCTGCCACTGACCTTGCAAATTAAGCCATTTACACCTCACGTGTGTGTTTTCCGATGTTTGTATTTCCAACAAATATTCCCGGCTCCCTGAAAATTAACCCAATCTTTGCCTAATATCTGCAACGTATGTGACCACACACCTTCACCTAATTTCTAAAAAGTAAGGCTTTTTGCGGAGCTACATAAATTGACAAGTGGCACCAGCTTGGGGCAAGAGGACACTTCTCGTCAATGACGCAATTAACAGTCTCAGTTGCATCATGGCGGAGTTAGGTGGGCTTAGGGATACTTTATAAAAGTTGCCACTCCATAATTCTGGAAGGCTGCTGCATAGCCAACGTGATTCAACTTACATCAAAGACCAAAGTCTAGCCAGGCTCAGGAGGAGATGGAGGCGTTTTTCACAATAGGCAAAGGGTAGACAAGAGCTGGGTGGCATCAGAGAGACCCTAGTCAATAAAAGAGTAATGTGCAAATTGACCATACCTTTGCTACACCCAAATAAACCATGCCCACAAGCCAATCAGGAGTGATACGCAAATTAACACCCAACCAAGATGGCTGCTGCCCATGGTGGGGCAATCGATGGGTTCCCAAAGCAGGGGAGGAAAGGCCTCTTCCAAAAGGCATTTTTCCCCGGCCTTGGGGCAGGCTTGGGCCGGGGCTGGGGTGGAGCCAACCAGCGATCAGCTGGATCACAAGGCAACCACTGGCTGGGGTCCCCTGGCTGAGGTCCCCTGCCCAAGGACCGGCCTTGGGCAGGCCGGGGCTTGGATGGAGCCAGCTAGCGATCGGCCCCATTGCAGGGTGATAGCTGGCTGGGGTCCTCTGGCAGAGGCTTTCGTCCTTGGGCATGCCGGGGGTGAGCCATCAGTTGGACATCCCCTGAGGGCTCCCAGTATGTGAGAGGGGGCAGGTTGGGCTGAGGGACCTCCCACCCCCAGTGCACGAATTTTGTGCACCGGGCCCCTAGTTTTAAATATTAGCTCTCTGCCCTTTCCAGGAAAAGCATGCCAACTCCTGCTCTAAAACAGTGGTTCTCAACCTTCCTAATGCCAAGACCCTTTAATACAGTTCCTCATGTTGTGGGGACCCCCAACCATAAAATTATTTCCATTGTTACTTCATCACTGTAATTTTGCTACTGTTATGAATCGTCATGTAAATATCTGTGTTTTCCGATGGTCTGAGGTGACCCTGCTAGCGCTGTAGAGCCTCAGACCATCGGAAAACACAGACATTTACATGACGATTCATTGACAGTAGCAAAATTGTGGTTATGAAGTAGCAACGAAAATAATTTTATGGTTGGGGGTCACCATGTCGGTGATGCGATATTAGGAAGGTTGAGAACCACTGCTCTAAAAGAAAATGAAAGCAAGTAGTCCCGTGCCTGAAATGGGACTCTGAGGGTATACGGCCAGCCTGTTAGCCCGCAGGGACGATGATCAGCTGCCCTTCTATACTTACCTGAACCCCTCTGGAGTGAAAGGTCTCTCTAAGCGGGATGAATGAAAAAATATCAACCGAGAGGCAGCCCGGGAAATTTTCAGAACAAGGGAAATTTTCATCCAGAGCTGAGCAGCAGATTACCTGCAAAGCTCAGAGGATAAAACTGGGATCATAGGTTTTATTAGAAACACAGGGGCTCAGATGCCTGCCGTGTTCTGTGGGAAGATGATTTTGAACCTGGAATTTTATATACCCAGCCAAACTGTCCCTCCAGCGAGGGACCCCAGGCAGTTTAGTGACTCAAGAGGGTCCGAGCAGCCCCGCAGTGACTTTTATTGGGTTGACAGTTACTCCCAGCGGGACTTCAGACACGTTGGAGAGCAGCCCAGGGAACAAATACTCCCGTCTTGGGTGCAGAAGATGAACCTGGTTCACTGGTTGCTTTGCCCAGGGCTCTGCCAAAGTCAGTCCCTGGTGGACTGGCGGCTTCCATGGTGTTGATCCACACCACTCCCTCCCCATCTCTGGGAGGGAGAAACTTGACAAGGTCATGAGCCCAAGCCAGCAAAGGCCAGAGGTGGGGAGGGAGTGGTGTGGATCAACACCATGGAAGCCGCCAGTCCACCAGGGACTGACTTTGGCAGAGCCCTGGGCAAAGCAACCAGTGAACCAGGTTCATCTTCTGCACCCAAGACGGGAGTATTTGTTCCCTGGGCTGCTCTTAACCGAACTCTGAATTCCGCCTAAAGATGACTCCAAAAAAATAGGACCGCCGCTCCTTCTCCGTTCCGGATGGGACAGGCCTCTCGTTACCGGGAATCCACTGTTCCAAGTCTCTGCCATTGGCCTCTCCTTTTCCCTCATGGATGACTTCACCCTCCCTCTCATTCCTAAACCACTATCCCCGTACCTCCCTTTTTTTCTTCCACTCTTGGCTTTCTCTTGATAAAGTCATTAAGTCAGGTCTGTAGACCTGGACTTCATCAATTTTATGGCTTTGCTTTTACTGGATTTTAGGTCGCCATGATGCCAGCAGACCCACGAAGAGGGACGATATGAGGAACAGCCCCATGGTTCTTGTTAAAGAAGCTGTGCTTCCCTCTTCTCGCTGGAGGGACAGTTTGGCTGGCTATCCAAAACTCCAGGTTCGAAATCATCTTCCCTCAGAACACGGGCTGCGTCTGAGCCCGTGTTTCCGGTGAAACCTATGATCCCAGTTTTATCCTCTGAGCTTTGCAGACAAGCGGCCGCTCAGCTCTGGAGAGAAGCTCTGGTCCTTGTTCTGAACTTTTCCCAGCATGCCTCTCGGTTGACACTTTTTTTTTTAATTCATCCTGCTTCGGGGGCCCTTGCATTTCAGAGACTTGGATCTTCATTCTCCTCAAAGAGGCTTCCCTGGTGAGGCTTTTGATCTCTTGCTCTGCCCCGGCTTCTCTGTTACCACTTCCCAGGACTCTCGGTGGTTATCCACTGTGCAGGAAGGCCAGCAGCACCGGCCTTGCCCGGAACTTGTTGGACGTGCAGGTTCCCGGGCCTCGCTGAAAAACTACTGAACTGGAATCACAGGGAAGTGCACGCACATGACGCTTTAAGACGCGCCCTGTAATTCACTCTCACCTCAGATTTGCTTTGCACGATTGAGGCTGCGCACGGAGGCACCGTCACGCACCATGGCATCCATCCCAGAGCCATGCCCCATCTTTCCGGGCTTACAAAGCAGGCGTTTCTCACCTCCAAGCTAATATACTCTCTGGGTCCCCAGGGATCCTCCTCCTTTGTGTCCTGCTGCTCTCGGGGACGTTCAGTCTCTTCCTTCCCACTCGCTCTTTTCCTGGCACCTCGGCATAGACACGGGTGCCCCGACTTGGGAATGTTTCACTTGACCCTGTTGCCTCTTACAGCTTTCCTCCTCCTCTCTCTACGCGCTTTTCCTGCCAAATTTCTCGAATTCATGCGAAACAGGCTGTACCCTCCGCTTCTTTAGATACCTCCCTGCCTTAGCTGCTAACAGACTCACTGCTCTGAGAAAAGAAGTTTACTGAAAGGTCCTCTCTCAGCCTTTATTCCCCAGTGCCTTCGGCGGCATTGGCTGTGGCTGGCCAGGTGGCCTTTCGGGATCATGCTCTTTCCTTAACCTTCATGTCCCCCCAAGGCTGCCTTATCCCACTGAGCAAGGGCATGAGGATGCCCTCATCTTAGATGGCCTCCCTCTTCTGCCCTTCCCCTAAAGGCTCAGCTCAAACCGGGCCACTTCCAAGGCTATTCCATTTCACGTTGACCCACTGATGCCACCGAGTTCCTGCCCGAGTCCCTCCTCCGGGGCCCACGTGCACACCACCAAGACAAAGCACCCAATAGCATGACCATTTGCAACGTGCTCCTCAGCTCAGCAAAGAGGTTAAAAGCGACCCCAGGCAAGGACAAAGCACAGTGCTCCTGTGAATGGTGGCTTTGTTGCCACGGCCGAGGACAGCTGGCCAAGCGGTGGCACCACTGAAGAGAAGGGGAGACCTTTTTCTCATTTTCACAAAGGTAGTGTCCACCTTCAAAGTCATGTGCCAAGGGCTGCATCTGCTCCAGGAGAAATAGAATGGGATGGAAACCTCCTATTTCACCCAAAGACACCGCGGGGGTGGCGGTGTCCCTGACACAGGCTTATGCCTCCTCTATGTCCTTCTTAGTATCCAGGCCAGTCTGGGGCCTCTTGTCAATGCAACTGTCTTAACGTCTGAAAAGCTCACCATGCTCCTTTCATACACCTGGCACGAAACTGTTTCAGAGAAGACTGTTCAGGGCCATCCATGGAGGCCTCTCAGGGGCCTAAGAGGGCAAAACTCACTCTTCAGCCCTAGCTGGTCTGGCTCAGCAGATAGAGCATCAGCCTGTAGACTAAAGAGTCCCGGATTCGATTCTGGTCAAGGGCACATGCCTGGGTTGCAGGCTTGATCCAGTAGGAGCATGCAGGAGGCAGCCGGTCAATTATTCTCTCTCATTGTTGATCTTTCTCCCTCTCCCTTCTTCTCTGAAATCAATATATATATATATATATATTTTAAAAAGCAACTATTCAAATGGGAATGAATCCCCTGGCTGTCCACAGACAGTGTGGCCTTCTGGGAAACAGAATGGCTGCTTTGCTTCCCTTGTCTAATGACTCAGCTTGATTAGCATTTACACGAGGCCTCTGGCTCCCAGGACATGTTGCAAGGGCGCAGTGGTATGAAGGTGAAAGAGGAGAAGGAGGAGCAGGAGGGGACGGTGGTTCCAGGGGAGGAAGAAGAGCAGTGGAGGCAGGGAGTACGGCAGGAACCCCTTTCATCACCCCTCTGAGCAAACTCATCAGAGTGGAGGGAGAGTTCATGCCGAACTCTCCCTCTTCCTTCTCCTGCCCACACCCCACCACGGTTCACCCAGGGCCCACACCTCAGTAAGTGGCACCTTCGCCCTTCCCGATGCTCAGAATGGAGCCTAAGGACCATCCTTGACATCTCCCCTATCTCCCCTTTCATGTTCCATCCATCACCATGTCTCCCTCCCAAGCAGACCACCGTCTGCACTTCCCGCCATGTCCTCTGCCTCTGCCCCGGTCCGGCCTCCGCCAAGTCTTGCCTGGACCTTGACCAGGTCCTCCTGACTGGCTGCCTCCACTTCTCCAGCCTGCAAGTCCCCCCCCCCCCCCCACACACACACACACACTGGGCAATCAGCCAGGGTGGCTCCTCATGGCCTGATGGGAAGTCACATGATGTGGTTCTCCTGCTGAAAACTCTTCAAACAGTTGATGTTGTTCAGAAAGTAGTATTCAGTTTTCAGGTGTGATATTTTATTTGGTTATTTTCCCCAGGGACTCTTCCTCCTATTTTGAAAAAATATATATTTTTATTGATTTCAGAGAGGAAAGGAGAGGGAGAAAAACAAACAAACAAACAAACAAACAAACAAACAAACAACATTAATGATGAGGGAGAATCATGATTGGCTGCCTCCTACAAGCCCCACACTGGGGATCGAGCCCTCATCCCAGGCCTGTGCCCTGACCAGGAATCGAACCATGACCTCCTGGTTCATAGGTCGACGCTCAACCCCTGCGCCACACCGGCCGGGCAAGACTCTTCCTCTTTTAAAGGGACAGGCTGTAATATTTCCATTTGAAATGACGTGATGTATCCGGTTCTCTCCAAAACCACACGAGGAGCCCGGGGCAGTGAGAGATTGGCCTGCGGAAGCAGCTGAAGTCCGGGTCTGCTTGCGTGTGCTGTTCTACTTGCGTGTGTGTTCCAACATTTTATCACAAACAAGTTAAAAAAAAAAGAAATCGCTGGGATATTTTCTTACACATAAGATTGAAAAACAACTCGCAAAGATACTGCACCCCTTTCATCCCCCCTCTGAGCAAACTCATAAAACAAAAGCAAACCAACAAATTAAACACATCCTGACCGTGTCCGGCCCCTTCCGGCCTGAACCCGAGGCCCAGTGCTTCCAGCCCCCCCCCCCCCCCCCCCCAGGCTCCCCCGCCAGCCCTGCCCAACAGCGCCTTCTTGGGCTCCACTGTGCAACCCACCTACCCCACGGCTTCTCCTCTCGTCTCCCTGGAGTTCCCGCTCTGAGCCGCCCGGGTTTCTCCCACATTGTCCCCCAGGCTCAGCATCCAGCCCATTCCTCCCACCCCCTCACTGGCTCCTTCCCGCTCGGCCTCAGGCCTCCTTTTAAAACCGGCCTTTGAGAAACGCCCTTCCCAATGCCCCCCTTTAACCCGAGCCTCCCTCCTCCACTGGATCTCTGCACCCTGTAATTTCCCATCTCTGCACTGACCACAGACCGGGCCGCTCTGTCCCGGGAGGCCAGACGTCCACCAGGGCCAAGGATAGGGCTGTGAGTGCACCACCGCCCAGCGCCCTGAGCCCCGTTCTGAGAAATGCGCCCTCGGCAGTTAAAACGACAATGAAAATGAAAAGCGAGGGACCAAGGATGCGAGACCTTTGTATCCGTTATGCCATGAATGCAAATGGTAAGCATTTCTTTCATATGTTGTAATGGTTGTTTTATGAAGGACCACAACTCGATAAAGATTCAAGTCTCCCCCATTCCCCTCCCTCAGGCCCACGCCCTTCCTTCCCCATAAGTCACTTCTACTGTGAGTTTGGTGTGTGTTCAGTGCCTATTTTTAATGTTTTTGTTACAAATGTGTGTGTCCACCAACAATACATACTGTTGTTTTATGTGTTTTTAAAATGTATGTTGCTCTAGTTGGTTTGGCTCAATGGATAGAGCGTTGGCCTGTGGACAGAAGGGTCCCGGGTTCGATTCCAGTCCAGGGCATCGACCTCGGTTGTAGGCTCAAACCCTGGCCCATGTGCCAGAAGCAACCAATTGATGGTCTCTCTCACATCAATGTTTCTCTCTGCCCCTCCTTTCCACTCTCTCTAAAAATCAATAGAAAAAATATCCTCAGGTGAGGATTAAAATGTTTGTTAACGACACAATAGGCGACATAATGTCCTACAACTTAGGTTTTCCACTCAACATTGACTCATCCATGTGTGGGTGTGCATATGTGTTATATCAATCAGTCCATCCGTTGTAATGTGTACTATAGCAACCCACTGTGTGACTACATCACACGTGATTTGTTTGTTTTCTTAATGAGGTGTGTCAGGTGTATCTCTGGTATTTCTCCGACAGAAATCCCAGAAAGAATGTGCTTGAACTTGGGCCTCCCTGTGCACGTGCCCCCTATCCCCATTCGAAGGGCCTAAACAAATGAGAGACCTGGCCAGGTGATGGGGAAAAGGGAATTCCCCTCTGCTGTGGGAGTGGAAATGGATAGAGACGCTTTAGAGATCAAATTGATACTATCTTGTTAGGATGAGATGCTCAATCTCATGGCCCAGCACATCTCCCCTGTAAGAAACACTTAGCAGCTAAAGCAAATTATAGATTTCTTTTCCGTCCAACAGGAAGCACAAAACACGCCGTGAGGTGGACGTTGTCTTTCCCCATGTTATCCACGCGCATTCACCGCCACGGAGAGCGGACTAGTCCCGTGTTACAAGCGGGGGATGCGAGGTCACAGGGCGGGACACGTAGCTGAAGCCTGGTGCCAGGGCTCCAATCCCCCTGGCCTCACTTTTGTGCCCAGTGCGTTTTCTTTTCTTAATACATTTTTATTGATTTCAGGGAGGAGGAGGAGGAGGAGGAGGAGGAGGAGGAGGAGGAGGAGGAGGAAGAGGAAGAGGAGGAGGAGGAAGAAGAAGAGGAAGAGGAGGAGGAGGAGGAGGAGGAGGGGGAGGAAGAAGAGGAGGAGAGAGAGAGAGAGAGAGAGAGAGAGAGAGAGAGAGAGAGAGAGAGAGAGGAACATCAATAATGAGAGAGAATCATGGATTGGCTGCCTCCTGCACGCCCCACACCGGGGATGGAGCCTGCAACCCAGGCTCCATCGAACTGTGACCTCCTGGTTCATAGGTGGACACTCAACCCCTGAGCCGCTGGCCGGACCGCCAGGGCATTTTCTATTGCCCCAACGGCCTCCCTGGGTACTTAGGCCGGGAAGGAAACTAACAAGCTCTGAGCATGTTTTAGCCGATGCTCTTGGTGCCCCAACCAGGTGCCCCGACCACACCTTCTGGGGCAGACTGGAAATTCTTCTCATCGGCCTTGGTGGCAGTCCCTTCGCCTGTGGCTAAGGATGCAGTGGTACAAAGATGGCCTTAGGGTGGGACAACTCTATGGTACCCCTTAGGCTCCGGAGCCCCCAGTGGGATCAGGCCCAGGCCGAACTTCAGCTGAGCCCCCACCTTGGCCTGGCTCCTTCCTCTGCGTTATTCTGCTCTCCTCCTCCCTCCCTCCTTCCCCCTGAGCGCATTCCTCTGAGGAATCACTTGCACCAGAACCCTATCTCCGGCTCTGCTTCTTGGGTGATGGCTCCCGACCTTCAGCGTCATCAGAGTCACCGCAGGCCTGGCTGAAGCAGCTTGCTGGGCCTCACCCAAAACTTCGGGGCCCAAGAATGCGCATCTCTAGCGAGCTCCCAGGTGCGCCTGGTGCTGCCGGGTCCAGGACCCCGCTCTGAGCACCGCTGTTCTGGGCTCTGACGGAAGCAGGTTCCGAGGGTGGGATTCTGGATTTGATGACCTGCTGACAGGCCACTGGTGCTGAGGAGAGGTCTGATGGTTCCCGGCACGTAGGCCAGTGCTATTTCCGGAAGGAGGTGGGCTGGCTTTGCAATGTTGCTGGCAGACGTAATGAGGAAGGACTGTGGAATTGAGAGGCGGCTTCTAAGAGCCATGGGACATCAAAGAAAGAAACCCATAGGCCCAGTGGGAGGATCACAGAATGTCCTTGGCCTTGAGGCTCTCTCTTCTGTGGCTGGCAGTCTGCTCAGGCTGAAGTTCAGCCTCCGTAGCCAATCTGAAGAGATGCCCATGAGAGAAGTTGGAATCCCTAGCCTGGGCAGGTCTCCTCTGCAGCTGTCGGGGCCCTCAGGGGAAGGCCCGTCACACTGAGGAGTTGTCACATCCACACTGAGGTGGTTAGGAGCCTGGAGGAGCCCTCGAACCCCTGGGGCTGTCACAAGTGGCCCCACCCCCTTGTTAGAAGATGGTCCAAAAAGTCTGGCTACTGTCCACCAGGAAAAGGGAATATCCAGGTCTTTCAAGGTTGGAAACAAGGTCAAGGTCACAGTGACATTCGGACCCAAAGTCCTACCGTGGCTCCCCTGTTAGAAGCATATGGAGGGGGAAGGGAGACAATAAAGGGAGTTCTGGCCCAGGGTCACCTCACAGTGACACACACCCCCTCCCCCATCCCAGGTCCACCGTCTGAGTTGCTGGTCATTTTCCGGGGTCAGGAAGGTCTAGTCAAAAGTGACCTGCGTGGGAGCTGGCACAGTCCTCACCTTGGTTTTGGCAGGTGACGAAAGTGCTGTTGTCGTAGGAAACAGCTCCTCTGGTGACACAGGCCAAGTGGGAGTCCTTGAACCTGACAAATCCACTTTGGTACCTTTCTGTGCATTTTAATGTGTCTACAGGGTGTTCCCCAAAATGTGTACACAGTCTGCATAGTTATTAAGGCACGATGGGTTAACTCTGAAAAGACAGAAACCTCCATTGAGCTTTCAGCTGTTTGTGTGTGTGTGTTTACAGTAAATTGAATAATTCTATACTTTTTTTTCCTACAGCTTGTTTCATTTAACCATGTTTCAGAAGTCTTCTCAGGACAACACTTAAGGTCTGTGGCCGCACGCATTGTGTGCTGCCCATATCCCAGAATGCATGCTGTTACTCCCAGGCGGGAAACCAGAGCAACATCAAAGCCTTCACGTGGAAGGGTTCAGTGGAGGAACTGGTCACACAGGTGTCAGGGCTAACGGAGCAGCAGGGGCCACTGAGATAATAGACACCTGTGGCCCCGGGGCCGAGGCCACCCACCGCCTTGTGGGAAACAGCGGCCCCTCCCGGGACTGGGGGGAGGGGGAAGCCGTGGGACCACCCTGACCTCGGACTCCCCGGAGGTGAGTGGGGTCCACAGTTTCCACGTAGTGACACTGATGAGTGAAAAAGCATCTTCCCATCCTCATTTGCATGTTCTCTGATCCCCGGGGAATAGTCTGAAAAATGCATGTTCGCCTTTGCTGTTTTTATCATTTAAGGCTGTGGATTCCTTGTATCTTTCTCCCATTTTTAAGTCAAGCGTTTTGGCCTTGCTTATTGACTTGCAGGTGCTTTCTGCCCATGAATTATTCCTCCATCGGTAAACCCTGTTGTAAATACTCTCTCCCCGGCTGTCATTCCGGTTCGGGCGATTTCTTTAAAAAACAACACTTGTTGGATTATATCTTTATGATGACTGGGTGCTATATATATTTTCTTAGAAAAATTTTCCCTACAATGTTTTTCCTTTTTTTTAAAAAAAAATATATTTTTATTGATTTCAGAGAGGAAGGGAGAGGAAGGGAGAGCAATAGAAACATGGATGATGAGAATCATTGATCAGCTGCCTCCTGGATGCCCCACCCGGGGGATTGAGCCCTCAACCCACCCACGTACCCTGACCAGGAATTGAACTGGCTCATAGGTCGTGCTCAAGCACTGAGCCAGACTGGCCGGGCCCCGTGGTTTTTTTTAATTTTATTTTAGATAGTAATCTTAACCTAATATTTCAATAAGATGTTGGGTTTTGTTGATCGTTAGCTCTGTAATTTATTTTGAGTTCACTTTTGTGGTTCAGGGCCTCACTCCCCTGCCCTAAGGGTGAGGACATAATTTACTGCCCTGCTGGCCTCCCCATCCTGAATCTGAAAGCAGAGGATCTGCATCCGCCACCTGCCCACCGCGTCTGCTTTCCCACCCTCGCCTCCTCCCCCAGCCATCGTAACAAATGCCTCGACAGGACGCTTTCCTGCCTGATATGGCAAGAGCCTCGTCAGAGCTTCTTTTCCAAAAGGCCTCAGCTGGTTTCGGGCGTTGCTTTTTCCATATGAATTTTAGCATCAGCTCATCCAGTGACAAATCTCCCGTCTGCCGTTTAATAGAGACAACATCCCGTGCACGCATTAATATCACAAAGATGCAGCCTTCTTTTTGTGTGTCCTTCTGCGAAGTTTTCTCATTTCCTTCACGGGCGCTTCCTTAGGTGGGTCTGGGAATTTTCGACTTGCTGCTGTAATTATGAATGGCATCCATTTTTTATGAGATTTTCAGATTGTTTATTGCCAGTGAATAGAAAAGCGATTGGACTTTAAATTCAACTTGATTTAATTTGGGCTAATGGCTCTTCCCTTGACTCACCTGCACGGTGGAGGCTGATAATCATTCTGTGTGCAAACAGCAACAGGTTTGGCCTCTTCTGCGGCGATATTTACGCCTGGTTCTGCTTCCTCTCCCGATGGCGCTGCAACGCCTGCCCTGCAATGGGAAATGGCAGGAATGGTCACATTTGAGCTTTATTAAAAGCTGTGTGTAGTGGACATAACTGTCATCTGTCACTGTTTCAGTATGGTATGTGTGGCTTGCCATGGGGTGAAGGGGAGTGGACCCGGTTGAAAAACATGTCATCTAATGTCTCCGTCTTTTATCATGCAGATGGTTGTGTTGGTTAGAGACTCTACTGGGAGAAATTGGCTCAATAAGCCGGTGGATAAACTCAAACTTCCGTTGAATGAGGCTGGAGACCAACGGAGTTCAGTTTTCCTCCGGAGAATGAAGAGAAACACCACCCCCAACCACAGACTTGAATTCTGCCAAATTCAACTTTGTCATAACTGCCAACACTTTCTGCTTTTAATGAGAAAAGGTGTTGGATTTTATCAAATCTCTTTGGTATCCACCGAAATGATCGGAACACTTTTTCCCTTTAATCTGTTCATGTAAAAAAAAAAAAAAAACCATCACATTAATATACTCCTTAATATCAAAACATCTTTTCATTCCTAAAACAAATTAAACTTGAGGATCATACATTATTTTCAATATAGTGATAAAGCAGCTTTATTCACAATTTGTTTGCCTCCGGTTTTTAATCATGGAACCCGTGGTAGGGGGTTGCTCACTTTTTGAGCGACTGTGCGTTCGGTGTCCATGTTGTGGTATTTGGTTGAATTAATTGGAAACAGTCCCGTGTCTTTCAATGTTCCTGAGTGGTTTCTATATGATAGGAATCAGTTGCTTCTTGAGGGTTTAGAACTCAGCCACCAACTATTGGGACTACATATGACCTTGAACCACTCTTTGCCGTCAGCTGCTTTCCCCTCTCGGCCCAGCTGTGCTCTGTATCTCAGAGAAATATGTTTCTGGCCCCATTGCCCTCGGGCTTCCAGGTGTGCTGGCCAGTGGGAGGCACTCGTTGCAAATGGAAGAAGGGAAATGGGGAGCACGCTCCTCTTCTTGGAGTAGCATCTCATTGTTCTCAGTCCCCTCCTCAGTGGGTCCAACCTCTAGGAGAGTGGCCCCCCGCTGGAGGTACCCCCTCTCCTTACCTTTCCAACGTCCTACTGTTGCTAGGCAACCTATGAGGTTCCATCACAGATGGAGCCAATTCCCTGTATTAAATCCTCTTGGCTTGAAAGACCTAGCGTGGTTTCTGTTTTCCGACTGATTCCTAACTCATCTAAACGTTGATTTGATGTCTCTTCCTTCCTCAAGCCTGATCACTTGTTTATTTTAGCAAGCCATCTATTTCATGTTAATTTTCAAGTTTGTTGACGTTATATGCAGTATTTCCTGATAATTTTTAAAATCATCTTTGCTTTTGTAGGTATGTTCCCATTTCAGGTTCTAAAGTCATTTATTTGCAGATGTTTGTGTGTGTGTGTGTGTGTGTGTGTGTGTGTGTGTTGCGTGATCAAACTTGTCATACGTTTGTCTATTTTATATTGGTGCTTTATACAAATCCCAACTTAATCATCAGATCAACTTCACAGAAGAGGTTCACTCGTCAGGAAATCGCAGCGGACTCTCCTTCCTTCCCTGGCCCGAGCCCACATAACCACGCCTCCTACAGCTGCAAACCTGGGCCTCACTCAGACCCAGCCCATCCGAATTCACAGCCCGGACTTTGTTCCTCTCCTCAAAGAGCCCGAAGACGCTGGGCAAGATGAAAAGGATCATCACAAACAGGTCTGACATTTTCTACAAAGAACATGAATTTCTTTTGTAATTGGGAAAAAAGTTAATTAAGCTTAAACAAATAATGATAATAAAAATAGCCTTGAAAGGAGAGGAAATGTCACAGCACAGCAGCTTACAGCTTCGGAATGCTGATGAAAGGGAGGTGCAGGTATCCAGCTCCCTCCTGCTCTAGGCCTGGTCTAGCCATTGAGGGAGGGGGGCTGGCCTTCCCAAAGGGTAAAGGTCATGCTCATCACCCCAACTGCTGCTCCTCTTGGCAAAGTTCAATGAAGTGTGCTTTGGGGCGAGATGGCCACCAGGCCACACCCATCACAGCTCATGGGGTTGGAAACTCCATTCTGTTCTTTCTCCAAAGGATGTGGCCAGAGTGGTTAGACTCACAGGGGCTGAAGCTCTGTGTGGGGACTGGGCGGATCCCCACCTGTGGTGTAGGGCACCCGTTCTCCTTGGCCAGGGCGAGCAGAGATGGAATCGTTTTCCATCGCCACTTCCTCTCTCATCCCGAAACGAGCTTCGGATGGAGCAGCTCCCGAAACCTCCGGAAATAGCCTCCCGCCGGAGAGAAGGGCTGCAGTGCACACCACACACGCATATTGATTTCTATTTTTGGTTTTTATCTGGATTTATTTCTTCTCCCTTCAGGTAAACAGTGACCTTGGACTCTATGCCTTCCATGTTTGCAGCCTGGGTCAATGAATCTTTTATTGACCTCGGGGGCCATCAATAGCTGCTTATTGTGGAGATATTTCAATGCTGTTAGTGGGCCCAGCAAACCCAGCAGCTGAGAGCACCGACTCGTTCTCAGGGTTGTCATCTCGCTGCTGAAGAGGCTGCTTCTCAAACGGATGGACCTTTCTGCAGGGAGCAGAGACAGGAACCCCATCATGCCGCCCAGTCCTGATGAAAGGCCACGCTCTCGAAATGGCCACCCATTCCGATGAAAGGAGAGGGACCCCCGGGTGCTTCCTTCTCTCTCTGTTACCCACAGTGCCACACACGATTCTAATGGGGGACCCACACACTTTGCCTAGAGACGCCTGTTTTAACAGCTGCCAGGAGCCCGTCACATCCTGGACGCACAGGGCCAGTTTGCCGAAAGAGGGGAAAGATGCCTCCATGTTGGCATCTGAGACTCTGCAAGCGAATCCCATACAGTTTCCTCCTCTGCACGATGGGGCGCTACCTGCCTCTTTGGTGAAGACCAGAGATGCTCCCGCTCTGTGCCTGGTGCCCAGAGGCTGTGCGCAGGTCCCAGGTCTTCCCGGGTTGCTATGATTCCACTTGTTCTCAGGCGGAGGATCGGGACTCTCACCTAGAGGCCAGCTCTCATTCCCCGGCATCCCTCACTTCATGCACTCATTTTTGTTTGGCATAAACAGATTAAAAAATTAGCCGAAACCGGTTTGGCTCAGTGGATAGAGCGTCAGCCTGCGGAGTGAAAGAACCCAGGTTCGATTCTGGTCAGGGGCATGTACCTTGGTTGCAGGCACATCCCCAGGAAGGGGTGTGCAGGAGGCAGCTGATCAATGTTTCGCTCTCATCAATGTTTCTAACTCTCTATCCCTCTCCCTTCCTCTCTGTAAAAAAACCAAAATATGTTTTTTGAAAACATAAAAATAAAAAATTAGTATGTGGCCGGAATGCAAATCTTCTCTTATCATCGGATCTTGTGCTTGTCTCTTTATTGACCAGGCTGTTAGCTATTGGCCCGTTGATTTGTCCACCTTGGTGTGCCTGGCCTGGTGTGGAGACTCCCCGGGGGCAGGCTGAGCCCGGGTAGAATTCTCTGGACCCAGGGCAGGGGCTGTGCTGCCTGCGTCCTTCCCCTGGGCAGCACTGGTACTACCCCTTTCAGTGTGCATGGTGTGGCTCACTATACCTACCTACTTCCCCTCCCTCCCTCCTTCCTTCCTTCCTTCCTTCCTTCCTTCCTTCCTTCCCTCCTTTCCTCTCTCCCTCCTTTCCTCCCTTCCTCCCTCCCTCCCTTCCTTCCTTCCTTCCTTCCTTCCTTCCTTCCTTCCTTCCTTCCTTCCTTCCTTCTTTCCTTCCTCTCTGGTCACCTCAAAGCTCTCAGCATCCACGTGATGAATTCTCCCAGCTCCGTTCTCCCCGGGTCATGCCCTGCCCTGAGTGGCCTTGGGTTATGAGGTCAGCCTTGATAATGACAAAAAAGAGAGAGGATGAAGGTGACCACTCTTCAGAGCCTTCTGGACAGCGTGGTGACGCATCTCGGCAGGACTTCTCCTGATGGAAGCAGAGAGATGCTGAGGTGGTGGTAGGTGCTGGCAAAGAGAAGAAACCCAGCATAGGAAGGCGCTTTGCAAGCTGGACTTCACTGAGGGCTAAGACGACGCTGAGTGGTGGGCATCCATATCCCCGTTTTACAGATGAGGAGACAGAGGCTCAGAGCGTTGAAGAGCTCGACTTGAGCACGGGTCTCTCTGACTCCAAACCCCACACATAACTGAGCGGCTGTGTTGGGAGGAAGAATTCCAGGGCAGAGGAGAGTGAGGGGAGAGGCGTTCATGCTTCTGATTCGGTTAAAGGGTTAGAATGAGATGCCCTTGGTGCCTTCACCCTTCCCTGGATCTGAGATTCTGAGAATAGAAACAGGAAGTGCCAGGCTTGCTGAGGCCCATTCCTGGCACAGTATCACGGTGCTCCAAACCCAGTTTCCCTTTCACAGTCCATGTTACTAACCACAAGCCTGTTTTGGGCAGATTCCAAAACCCTTTGCCTATTGCCATCTCTGGACACTGGCTCCTGCTGCCAAAAATCTAATCTTGAGAGCAAACATCCCAGACTTAGAATCCTCAACGGAATCACAGATTTGCATATGGAAATCAATACTTGCCTACCCACACTCCCCTCCAAAGCCAGCAGAAAGCGAAAGATCACGTGTTAGCAGGTGGCAACCATCTCTTATGTTCATGTAGGTTCGGGATGGAGAGCAGGGGGTTTGCTCATGCATTTATTTATTCATCATCTCCACAAATCTGTATTGTGTTCCACCATGTGTCAGACAGGGCACTAGGACCTGGACCTGGGGACAAAAATGATAATTTATGCGTTCATGGTTACAATAAGCACATATTGATTTAGTCATTAGTGTCTCTCTGTGTGTATGTGTGTGTGTGTGTGTGTGTGTGTGCGCGCGCGCGTGTGTGTATGTAATTTATTATTAACCACAGGGGTTCTTGTCTGCAAGGAACTCCGAGTTCAGCAGAGAAGATAGATCTGCAAACAATTATGATATAATGAGAAAAATGAGATTAATGCACGCAGGATCAAAGAACAGAGGAGACTAAAAATAAGAAGCACCCAAGGCTACTGGAGAGGTTGGGAAAGACTTCAAGGAGAAAGAGGTGAAGTCTGAACGAGCATCTCTCCGACCGACAGTGGGCACAGGAGCTGCTCAGGCAACAGGAACCTCCGTTCCTTTCCTAATTATTTATTAGGACATTTGCTTCTGGTTAGAGCGGAATTTTGCTATCAATTAGGATGGAGGAAGTTGCAAGAGCTCCTCCCCGCCCCCCCCCCCCCCTCTTTTCTAATGAGAACAGGCTGGGTAAACTACATAAGCATATTTCCCCCAAACCCGCCAGAGAGCTGAAGACACAAATTCCGGACATTCACACGTCCTTTCTAGGATAGAGGAGACCCCAGACTGTGGGCATGGCAGGAGGAAGGCTAAACTCGTCACCGGTGGAAGTGAAAATAAACAAGCCGAACTGGAATAACTTTTCATAGTCGCATGGAGGCTGACACAACACATTTATATTTTGCAGAGCCCCGTTATATCTTCTAATTATTTCTTAAAAGTATAGAGGTGGCTGAAGGCAAGTGAAGAGAGCTGAGAGATGCCCTCAGTGGGCACCAGGCCTTTAACAAGTGCAAGGCAGCACCCAGCCAAAGGACATGGGCACAGAAGCAGGGTGGAGGGAGATTGCCCAAGGAAGAAAGCCAGGAGTGGAGCTGGGGAGCAAAAAAACTCCCCAGGGCACCCAACACTCGGACTCCTGGGCTCTGAAACAGTGCGGTCCCCGTGGTTCAGATTTGCAAGTATTCAGATCCCAAGCCACAGGAGAAGTCCCGACCCAACCTTCAAAGCACTTGGAGTCAGCGGTGGACTGGCTGTAACGAAAGGGGCAACAAGCCCTGGCCGGGAGGCTCAGGTGGTTGGAGCATTGTCCCACGCACCCAAAGGTGGCAGTTTGCTTCCTGGTCAGGGACACATACCCAGGTTGTGTGTTCAATCCCCAGTTGGGGCACAGGAGGGAGGCAACTGAACGATGTTTCTCTCTCACATCAATGTTTCTCTCTCTCTCCCCGGCTTCCTCTCCCTGAAAGAAATATCAATACAATTTAAAACATAAGTAAATACAGACACAATAAATCTCAGACTATGAACTCATCTCAGCCACAGATTAACTTGACTCAGCCTCCTGCGTTAGTAATTATTATGTACTTTGGTCTCTACTGTTCTTTTATATACAACTACTAGGGGCCCGGTGCAACAAAATTCGTGCACTGGGGGTGGGTGGTCCCTCAACCCAACCTGCCCCCTCTCACATACTGGGAGCCCTCAGGGGATGTCCAACTGATGGCTCACCCCAGCCTGCCCAAGCCATAACCCTGCTGACCAGCTGGGAAGGGACCCTGCTCACCAGCTGGGCACCCAGCCATCACCCCCTCATCAGCTGGGAAGGGACCATGGGAGGGCTCAGCCCTGGCTGCCTGCGACCACCCAGCCCCGGGGGCTGGGTGCTCGCCACCACTTCCACTCACAGCACCCGGGGGATGGGCGCTCGCTGCCACCACCGTTGCATCTCCACCCGCGGGGGCTAAGGTACGGTCAAAGTTGCATGTTTCTCTTTTATTATATAGGATAGGTCTGGTGCATGGATTTGACCTGATCCATGCAGGCCAGGCTAAGGGACCCCACCGGTGCATGAATCTGTGCACCGGGCCTCTAGTATGCATATAAGATCTTTGGTTAATCTCTTCCCGCCCTTCTCCCATACCCCCTTCTCTCTGAGATTCATCGGTCTGTTCCATGTTCCCATGCCTGTGTATTGAGCGTCTTCCCCCGGTGGTCAACGCACATCATAGCTACCGGTCAAATGGTTGAAAGGTCAGATGGGTGGGTGGTCGCTTAGCCTTTTATAAATATAGATGTCTGAAATATAATTAAGCATTACAAAACACTTGATGAAGCAAGAAAATGTGACCTATAACCAAAAGGGGGAGGGGAATTACTGAGACAGAACCAGATATTTCAGATATTGCTATGAACAAGCAAAGACTTTAGTGTGAAAAGTGAATGATGTATGAACACAGACAATAGGATGATGAAAGCCTGTGGTGGGGGGCAGGGTTGGGCTGGAGGGGGTCAACATATATAATACTTTCAATAATAAATAATTATTTTTTAAAAAGTAAATGATGTATGCTAATAGATGGTGAATTTCAGCATCACATTATAACAAAGAACCAAACTATTCTAAAACTGAAAACTACTGAATCAGAGCAAAGGGCTTAATAGAAGACTAGATATAAGATAAGAAAGAATCAGTGAACTTGAAACAGGTCAGTAGAAATCATCTGATAAAAACAGAAAGAGAACAGATCATGAGTCCTATAGGACAATATCAGTATGATCTAATATATATGTAATTAGGGTCCCAGAAAAAAAGGATATAAAATTCAGGAGAAGAAGTATTTGGACAGATATATTCAAGAATATTTCAAAGTTGATCAAGGATACCTATAGATCCTAGAAGTTTAACAATCGCCAATCAGAATGAATATATTTTAAAAAAACATCATACTTAGCCATGTCATAGTCAAACTGTTAAAAACCAAAGATAAAGAGGAAAATTTTAAAGTCACCAACTAAAAAATATATAAAGCAGAATGATTAGGATAATGAGTAACCTCTCATAAAGAAATGGAGGACAATAGACAGTGGAACAATATCTTTAACGTGGTAAAGAGAAAAACATCAAACTGTCAATATAGAATTTTATGTCCAGTGAAAGTACTCTTCACAAATCAAAATAAAAAACAAACATTTTCAGGTGAAAATGGTGAGGAAATATTTTCCAGTGGGCCGGCCCCACAAGAAATGCTAAAAGAAGTGTCAGACTATTGGAAAACACTACCAGATGGGAGCCCATTCATGTGGGAAGAAATTTTACACAAAATGTGTAAACCTGAGAACCATTACAAATTATCTTTCTATTTTATAAAAATGCTAGAGGCCCAGTGTGCAAATTCATGCACCAGTGGGGTCCCTCGGCTTGGCCTGTGGGATCGGGCTGAAACCGGTTCTCCAACATCCCCTGAGGGCTCCCAGGTTGGGAGAGGACTCAGACAAAGGTACCCCACCAGTGCATCATCAGGGTTGGGGAGGGATGTGGGAGGTTGACCAGCTGGGAAGGGACCGTGGGAGGGCTCCAGGGTGTGTCTGGCCCATCTCATTCAGTCCCGATTGGTCAGACCCCAGCAGCAAGCTAACCTGCTGGTCAGAACATCTGCCCCGGCGGTCAGTGCACATCATAGTGAGCAGTTGAGCAGCCTTAGCATATCATTAGCGTATTATGCTTTGATTGATTGAACGGTGGACTGGATGTCAGACACTTAGCATATTGGGCTTTTATTATATAGAATTTTAAAACTCCTATAGAAGACTATTGACTATAGAAAAAATTATGACTAGGCAGTATGGGTTTATACCTTAAGTAGAAGTAAAATATATAATAACAAGAGCACATTATGCAGTGGCAAAATTTTTACATTGTTTATAAAGCAATACAAAATTATCTGAAGGTAAACTATGTTGATATATTGGAACCTTGAGTGACCACTAAAAATTAACACCAAGAGGTATTACTTTAAAAATCAATAGAAGAGAAATTCACTATCTATTAGAATACATCATGAAAAATGATCAATCTAAACAGAAAACAAGGAAGATAGACTAGGGGAACAGATAATAGGGCAGATTCAAGGATAATATAGAAAGTAGACTTCAATTCAACCACATCAGTAATCTTTAAAAGTATAAATGGACCAAACATACTCAAATTTCATGACAGAGATAGTCAGGATAGATAAAAGCAAATTCACACTACATGCTGTTTATGAAAAGCACAATTTAATATAAAGTCATGGACAAGTTGAGAATAGTCAAAGATATCCCAATGCAAATATAAAAGAGCTAATGTGTCTGGAGATGATCAGGCAAAGTACACTTGAAAATGAGGAGTTCTAGCAGCATTTTGTCATATTCTTATTTCATATTGATAAAAAGATGAATTTGTTAACACTCAACAGCCTCACATTTGTATGTATCTGGGAATAGAACTTTAAAGTAAACAAGGCAAAAATGGACAAGACTAAAGAGGGAATAGACAAATATACAATCGTAGTTAAAGATGTTCATGCCCCTTGCTCATTAATTGGCATAACAAACAGGCACAATATCAATAATGGACATGCAGAGTTTGAATAATACTAACAAATAACTTATAGTTGAACAATAATTATAATCAATGTGTAGTTGATGTTTATAGATCATAGCTATACTCAACAATTGCCAAATACACATGCTTTTCAAATGTACGTTAATAGTCACCAGGATTGATCTAGTGCTGAATCAAAAAATAAGTGTCAAAGATTAGTAAAATGAAATTTCACTTAGCATGTTCTATAAACATCTCCTAGTTAAATTGGAAATCAATAACAATAAGATTCTAGATAATCTGCAAACTATTTGGAAATTAAGTAAAATACTTTAAAATAATCTATTGGTCAAAGAAAAAATTACAAAATCAATTACAAAATATTTTAAATTGAATGTAAAATACAATGTACCAAAAATAGTGAAATGGAGCTAATGCAGGGGAGTTTATAGTTTTAAATGATCATAATAAAAAAGAAAAAAGATTTAAAGTTCACTTTTAAAAAGCTACGGGAAAATGCAAATTAACCCCAAAATGGAAGGATGGAAATATCCTATATAATAAAGCCTAATATGCAAATAGACCGAATGGCAGAATGACCAGTCACTATGATATGCACTGACCACTAGGGGGAAGATGCTCAACACAGGAGCTTCCCCCAGCCCACAGGCCCCAGGCCAGCCAGGTGGGTGCCAGCAGGGGCTCCCCCATCACCCCCTTGGCTGCCCCACAGATCAGCCCTGATGGCTGGCCAGGGTTAGGGTCCTTACGCGTGCACGAATTTTGTGCACCAGGCCTCTAGTTAAAGATAAAAGTAGAAATCCATAACCCAGAAAAACAACACATACAATCAATAAGGGGTGACAATGAGCAAAATATTGTGGCAGGTGGAGGAGAGAAGACGCCCTCTGAAAACCGCAGAAAAATGGAGGCCTGCAAATCAATAGCAAAAACACAAAGAATGCGATTAAAAGTGGATAAAATCCCTGAGTATACACTTCACACCAGGACACATTTGAAACTGACTCTTTCTACCATGGCCTATGAAAGCAAATGAAACGGTGCTTAATATCATTATGCTAATTACATTAATTACCAATAGGGTAATTCACATGGAAATCAGATTGGGCCATGGAGGCAGAAGAAGAGTATCTGATTCACGGATTCAGGATGCTTTGGAAAGGAAAGCCATGGTTAATGAAATGGGCACGGCAACAAGACAGAGAAAGGAGAGATTCTTGGTGGGCCGGGGGTCTACATACCATGTGAGAAGGAGGAATGTAGCTGGTGATACGGCTGGAAAGATTTCCCAAAGAAACCTAGTCTATCTACAGCAATAGATAACTGCATGACAGACAACCCCAGAATTTGGCGACTTAAAGGAATAACCATTTTACGGGCTCATAGTTTTACCATCCGGACAGAGCTCAGCTGGGCGGCTCTTCTGCTGGCCTCGAGAGCGTTCCTCAGTGGCAGGTCAGCTGGGACACTGGCTGGGCAGGGCCGTTCTCTTTCTCTGCGTGAACTCTCAGGACCGCCCCTCCTCTGTGTGCTCGGTCCCATGTGGTCTCTCCAGCAGGATCAGAACGTTTTACATGGCGGCTCAGGTCTCCCAAGGATACAAAGCAGGAGCTTTCAGGCGTAGGCTGGGTGCTGCCATGCTGTATCAGTTAAAGTGAGTCCCAAGGCCAGCCTGGATTTAAGGGGAGGCGACCACACACAGGGGCCAAAGGCACAGACTACACTGGCCAGGTGACTGTGGGCGAGCCTCAATTTTCTCATCTTTAAAAATGGGGCAATGCTATCACTTCTCTCAGTGTCCTTGTCCGGACCGAATCGAGTGATACATGGAAAGTGCCCGGCACAGGATAATGTGAATCATCATCAATGCCATTGCCATGACTGCTGCTCTCGTGACTGCGGAGATGTGTTTACTGACTTCTGCTCTTGCCGGTGCGCTGCCCAGGGCTTTGCTGGCCTATTCGTCTGCAGGAAGCTCTGCTCCCACCCCAGTGTGGGGGTGGGGCAGAGGCTCCCTGAGATGAGCTCACATATGTCAAGTGTCCTGCTTTGCACCAGCATCCACAGCCCAGGCAGAGGCCCTGCAGTCCTCAATACGCCAGGCTCGGCTGTCCCTCTCCCTCTCCTTCCCATCTCCTTGTTTTCTTTTTATTAATTAAATATGGGTCAGCTATTTACATAAATGATAACTGTTGCCATGACAACCCAGAGAGCATCTTGAAGTAACAGCATCCTTTGCCCTGCTCCAGGGGAAGCTCCCCTCCACTTCCCTCTCCATGCCCTGCCCCCCTGGCCCTCACCCCTCCTTGTCTCTCCCCCCCCTCCCAGTGTCTCTCCCTCTCTCCCTCTCTCCCTTGTCCCCTCAGGGTCTTCTTTGTAACACCTGTTTCCTGCCAAACAGACTCTGAAGAGAGAAGGACAGAGGCCAGGGAATCTTCCAGACAGGTGTTAAAAGCGTTTTTCTTTAAAAAAATGTTAGCAGATCCCTTAGAGCTCTTTGGCACCATCCCCCATATGTTCAGCGTCTACCAGTTGGGAAAACGCATAACAATGAACAGTTAGCCGGAATTCAGTCTGCTTTTAAATAATGTATTTTATCCATGCTGGCCAGCATGAGGAATACTGATCCGTATATCCGAGAGACATGTAATTGATTCTGATTTCAGGCAATATGTGTCACCTCAAGGATTCAGCACCCACTGCCCTCCCCCCACTCCTCACTGCAGTTCTGGGGATACCCAGGGCCCTCGGTTGATGGATCCGACCCCTGCACCAACCCCTGCTGCTCAAAGTGGGGTGCAGGGACCTGGATCACCAGCGCCCCCTGGGAGCTTGTGAGAAATGCAGAGTCGCAGGCCCCACTCCAGACCTGCTGGTCAGCATCTGTTTTAACAAGAGCTCTGGGGGATGCTCGTGCATGTGAGCGCTGCCGAAGGCTGGCTCCCTGTGGACCTCGAGGGTCGCTGGCAGCCACCCACCAGCAGTGTCAATCCTTGGTGTCTTTCATGGACCTCAGAGATCTGCCTACAGCAGTGGTTCTCAACCTTTCTCTTTTTTTATATTTTCAAAAAATACATTTTATTGATTTTCCACAGAGAGAAAGGGAGAGGGACAGAAAGTCAGAAATATCCATGAGAGAGAAACATCCATCAGCTGCCTCTTGCACACCCCCTACTGGGGATGTGCCCGCAACCAAGGTACATGCCCTTGACCGGATTCAAACCTGGGACCTTTCGGTCCGCAGGCCGACGCTCTATCCAGTGAGCCACACCGGTTTTGGCGGTTCTCAACCTTTCTAGTGCTGCGACCCTTTAATACAGTTCCTCATATTGTGGTGACCCCCAATTATACGGTTGTTTTAATTAAGTAATTTGGAATCTGATCGGGTTTTAATGGGATCGGGATTTAATGGGAAATCATTGTATGGTTGGGGGTCACCACAACACGCGGAACTGTATTAAAGGGCCGTGGCATTAGGGAGGTTGAGAACCACTGGCCTACAGACCTTCAGAGGTGGTACCTCCCCAGGTGGACAGAGGCGTCTCGGCTCTGCTGGAGGCCTCTGCTGCCCAGAGCTACGGAGGAGCGTTAGTAACGATGAGGGGCCCACGTGGTCAGGTCCCATTAAAACCCCATCAGATTCCAAATTACTTAATTAAAAATCGCAACACCCATTAAGATCATCAGCAACTCCTCCACTCGATTTAGCCTCCCAGCTGTAAACTTCCCATCGTTTTCCTCAGGACCATCGAACTCAGATCAGTAAGGCCCCCGGTAGCCCCCTGATTTGTGAAGCTGAGTTGAAAAGGCCTTTGTTTCAGCAGCATGTAGGGAGCACCTGCTAGAGGCCACACCCTCAGCGGGGCCTGGGGAGGGAGAGAGGAAGAAACAGGGCCCTGTCCTTGAGGGGTGTGGCTTTTTCCAGACTGACAGCCCTAGGAGTAGTCAGGATGGCTCAGGGTGGGAGCCCAGTGCTGGCCACTCAGGGGAGGAAGGGACAGTTAGGGGTGTGGGGGGCACAGGGCCAGGGAGCCTGAAGCCGGAGGGACTGACCGAAACCACGGCTGACATTCCTCGTAATTGCCTGGAAGGCCGGTGGTGGAAACATGGCTAAGGTGACCTTGAGAGCTAAGATGACCTTGAGATCTAAGCTTGTCCCCGTGTGCATTTGTCACAAGGCAGAGAAATCGTAGGCACACGTGTTGGTTGGGGATGGAGAACCGCAGTCCCGGCCTTTTCTGTCTCATTACACTCTGTCCCCAAAACACCAGAAGTTAGCTCAGAGCCTGAACCTTTCCCTCGCCGAATAACAGCCAGGAGGACCCCAAGTGGGCCCCGTCTCTGGAGGGAGTGGTGGCTGGGCATGGGAGGCTCCTGCTTGCCAGGGTCTGGTGAAACATCCTGGCTCCCGGGCCCATGTTCCAGCTCTGCACCCGCCTCTCCATGCCAGGCCTGAGAAGTAAGTGAAGAAGGCTCTAGGGTCAGGGCACGGCCAGTGCAAAGGCCCTGGGGTTGTCGATGGTTGGCACTTTCTGGGGCTGTTGGGGGTCTGTGTGCTGACAGGCAGAGATGGCCCCCTGCGAGGCCGGAGAGGAGAACAGTGGGATCTCTGTTGTAAGGACAGGTCGGTCCCGGAGAGTGTTCACAGGGCGATGACGTGACCATGTTCACATCTTTGAAAGTGTCTGTAGGGGTGCGGAGCGGAGGCCCGGACCGGGGGTAGAGGACCTCCAGAGCAGTGCTGCCCCCGGGAACTTTCCGGGAAGGTGCGGACGTCTGTGCTCGCCTTGTCCGAGGGGCAGTCGCTCGCCGCGTGCGCCCACCGCGCCGCTGCCCTGCGGCCACCGAGAGTGGCCGGGTGAACGCCCTTAGACATGTTCCACATGTGGCTCAGGACCCCCCAGCAGCGCAGCTCCAGCCCCCACACTGTGGGTGGGGAGGCCTGGGACACTTTCGTCCCCAAGTCCCTGTGGGCGCCTCTACCTTTGTCCCTGTCTCTCAGGTCCACTGGGTGCATTTTGAGAAGCAGAATTGTGGGGGCGAAGGGGATACACATTTACAAAGTCTTTCTAGCCCCGCTTGTAAAGGCCTGGGAGTCCACCGCCGCTGCAGTGAGAGAGAGAGAGGCCATCGCCACGTCCCTTCTGCATATCATCCTGTTTGTTCCTTGGCCTTTTAGAGTCTTGGGGGCAGAGGTGGCTGATAAGGGAGCTGACTTCAAACATAGTCTCCACCTCCTTCTGACTCCCCCAGCTTCTCCTCCTCCACCCTGCACCTCCCCGTCCAGTCCCAGCCCATCACAGCCCATAGAGACCCTCAAACCCATTGGCGTCTTCCAGAATTAAAGACACAAACAAAATCCAGGATGTTCTCTTGGGTCCCGGGGCACAGGTCAACAGGCCAGCCCTCTCTGCTGGGCAAGGAGGGCCTTGTGTGCCCCCCACCTTGCCCCGTGGGTACGGGGGAGCTTGCATCCCTCCTCCTTTGGCAGCCCTATCCATACGTCGTGTTTTCCCGTGTTATTTTTCAATTAACAACCCAAATCCCCTGGATTACAGCTTCTCCGCAGCCAGGATTATTAGCAGTGAAAATAATAACAATAATGATAAATGTTTCCGCCGCTCTCCGCTCTGCTCAGCGCGCTCCGTGCAATTAAAAAGCACCACGCAGGCAAATAGAAAGCCTGGACGCCCCCTCCGGCCTCAGAGAGGACCCAGGGGACCCTGGACCCCAGATAGGCCATCGATGCCACGCCAGACCCACCAGCTACATGGAGCAAAGCCAAGGAAATTGCCGCAGAGAGGAGCCCAGCAAATCTTTCCCAAAGTGGCTTCCCTGGGACCCTGAGTTGTAATTACAGGGGGGGTTGGGGGTGGACCGCAAGGAGCCAGGCTCTGGAAGAGGCTCCCTCTGCCTTTGTTCTGAGTAGTGAGTCCTGAGCGCCCCCAGGAGGGCGGGCACCTCGGCTGCCTGGCACTTCCTCTCGGCCCACCCTGCCCTGCCCCTGGGGCTCCTGGGACAGCCAGCCTCTGCACGTTGCTCATTCCAAGCTCACAGTCTTCACTCCATCCTCAGACCTTCCTCCACCGCCAGCCCAACCTGCTGCCTTCCCTCCCACCTGTCGGTGCGTGGCCTTGGCACCCCCTGTCCCCACCCATCCCCTGTGCCCTTCCTTAAAAAAAAAAAAAATATATATATATATATATATAATTGATTTTTCTATAGAGAGGAAGGGAGAGGGATAGAGAGTCAGAAACATCCATGATGAAAGAGAATCACTCCTGCGCACTGGGCATGTGCCCACAACCAAGGTCCATGCCCTTGACTGAAATCGAACCTGGGCCCCTTCAGTCCGTAGGCCGACGCTCTCTCCACTGAGCCATCTCCCAAGTCACCTTCGGCCAGCAGCCTTCCTCCTCAGCCCACCCTTTGCAGACTGCACGCTCTTCGGGGGAAGGAGCTCTGCCCTCAGTAACGTGTGTGACCTTGGGCGAGTCACCCCCTCTCTCAGGTCCTCGGGGTCCCCACCCACAGAATGGCCTTGCTCCTCCGGCTGCTGGGGATGAAATGAGATTCTACAGGCAGACAGGCCTCGCCCAGCCTCCGGGTCACGGCAGACACTCATCCAACCGCCTCCCTGACCGGCACCTGTTCTGCGCAGACACAGCTCGCGTGGAACATTCTCGTTCTCGTACTGCCCTGGGGAAGCTCTTTGTCCCTTAAATGCATCTTCCCCTCAGACCAGGGGATCTCTGGTTCTGGTTTTTTTTAAATTTAATTTCTTTATTAAGGTGTTACATGTGTCCTTCTTCCCCCATTCACCCCCCACCCCACCCCCCACTCATTCCCTTACCCCCCTGTTGTCTGTGTCCATTGGCTAGGCCCCTATGCATGCACACAAGTCCTTTGGTTGCTCTCTCCCCCTCACCCCCACCCTCCCCTGCGTTCCCTCCGAGGTATGATGGTCTTATCGAAGCGCGGACGCACAGCTCTAGGACCAGGCTGCAAGTTCCTGACCTGAGAGGGGATGGGTGAGTTCTTAGAGGCGGCTCCTCTCCCGGAAGGTGACCACACCTCCAGCTGGCTGACCTCCTAGATGGTCATTTGCCAGGGTGGTGACAAGGACCTCAGGCTATTTGCTTCTGGTGTTCAGACTCAATTTGGGGGCAGTCCCCCCTGACAGCCCCCCCAGAAGAGTGACAGCAATTCTATCTCCACAGCCCTACAGGCCTGGCTTCTTCTGTGAACCCCGGGCCCAGCCACACACCAGGTGCTGAATGGCGGGGTTCCCCTGAATCTGGCCAAGCTCAGCCTGCCTCCCGCGATGGAGTCAGGGGTCCTCAAACTCCACTTCCAGCACAGGGAGCTGGTTCAATAAATTACAGCGCCGCGAGCACACTTATGATGTATTTTCAATGCAAAGAGGCAGGTTGCAAAACAGTATGTAAAGTAAGGACCTATTTTGGTTAGGGTAAAAAAACCCTCAAACATATATATATATATATATATATATATATATATATGCGGAAACTTGTCTGGAAGATTATATGCGGAAATGCTGCAGTGTTTTATTTTTTCCTGGGTGGTGGGCTAACGAGGGATTGCGATTCCCTGCCTTGTGCAGAGCTGTCTTTTCTGATTCCGTCACAAGGAGCATCTATTTCTTGTCTCAAGCAAACAAATAAAGAAAATCACCACAGGGTCCTGGGAGTCCTCATTTGCATACATTTGCATGCCACCCCATCAGCACCATCCATCACAGCCCTGAGGCACCAGCTTGAAGAACCCAAGAGGCCCACCTGCCACCACCCTTTGGGGCTCACCCCCCTTCCTTAGGAGGACGCTGGCACCCCCAGCCCAGCGGCCTCCCCCACCGCGCCCTCTACCCAGCAGCCCTGGCTTCAGGAGACCACCAGCCGGAGCCAACAACAGCTCGGTTCCCACCTCCAGGTGTGTTGCTTCCTCCCCTTAGCAGCGCCCTCCTGTTATTCCCACTGCTCTCACCTCAGGTCCGGGGTCTCCTCTCTTCCTCTTCCTCGGGTTCTGCCTCTCCCTGCTCCCCTTCCTCGTCTCGGCTGCGATCCTCCCAGCCAGGCAGGCATCGGAGCCGCCTGGGGCTTGCCTCCTAGTTCTGTGCTTTGCCAAACGGGGCCACACCAAGGGCTGTGAGGGCAGCGTGGCCCCCAGTCACGTGGCCGTGTCCCGTGTCCTTGCCTCGTTGGCGCCCGAGCGTATCTCACGCACACACAGCTGCGGAGCATGAGCTGCGCGGGATCACACACACCTGGCTGGTTCACGCTTTACCGGGCTCTTCAATGGCGCCCAAACCACACACACACACACACACACACACACACACACACACACACACACACAGCTGCACATAGTCACATATATGTACACACACAGCTGTACATACGTAATCACACACGTGCATGGAAACCACATATGCACGCATACACAATCGATCTCACACACCACATCCTAGGTTTGGGGGTCTCTGCCCCTCTCTGTGACTCCTGAGGCTCTCAGCTTGTGAAGGAGAGAGCGTCTGGCTGAGGCTTGGCACCCGCCCCCCACCCCCCACCTCCCGCCCGGCCCCCGCCCCCAGCCCGGCCCATCTGCGATCTCCCCTCGAGGCCGCCGCCTGGCTGAGGCCGGTGCTCCCCCGCCCTTTCATGTCCACTTTCTGGGGAGAAGGATGGTCTCCTGGCAAGTCCCCGAGGTTGGAAATTGATCTCTCGATCGCCACATGCGTTTTGCTTCCAATTTGAGGCTTGGACAAACGCGCCTCAGGCCAGTGGGTCCTCCGCCCGGGGGGCGGGGCCCGGAGGGTGGGGCTGGCGGAGGCCCCGGGAGAATCCCCTTCGGAGCACATGACCGCGGGTGCGTGTTCACGGTGCGGAGCTGGTTCTGCGTGTTTTCCCCTTCGCAGCGCACTGTGTTCCAGGGGTCTCCCCGCTGGCTGCTGTCTCCCACGGGGTTCCCATGTTTGTGAATAAGTCGCTTACTAAACATGACACCCTGCCCGGAACCTGAGAACTAGACCCCACTAAACAGTCGGGGTCCGTCGAGACCGGTTTGGCTCAGTGGATAGAGCGTCGACCTGTGGACTGAAAGGTCCCAGGTTTGATTCCGGTCAAGGGCATGTACCTGGGTTGCAGGAACATCTCCGGTGGGGGGCGTGCAGGAGGCAGCTGATCGATGTTTTGACTTTCTATCTCTTTCCCTTCCTCTCTATAAAAAATCAATAAAATATATTAAAAAACAAACAAACAGTCGGGGTTCCTCACTTGCCAGCATCCCCCGCACAAAGGAGGAGAAGGGGTGATTCCCTGGGGGCCCCACATGCCGGGGCTGCTGGGTGAGAGCACCGGCCGAGGCCCCACCTCCAGCCCCCGGGGCCCGGGTGTCCTGGGTCCAGCCTCCGTCCCAGACCCCTCCGTGCCATCCTTGGCTCTTCCCTCCTGTGGTGGCTGCTGTTTGCTGCCCTGTCCCAGCCAACCTGGGGGGCTCACACCTTTACCTTCTTCCTTGACCTGTATTCCCCCTGTGTTCAGGGGAGAAAACCTACTCCAGCGCCTGGACACACAGGCAGGCGCCCCACGCGTTCGAAAGCTTTCCCTCTTGTTTCTGTCTCCAGTCCTGGCCACCCCCATTCCCAGTCCCTAGTGGTGTGGGCTGAGTTGAACCCCCACAAATCCATCTGTCCAAGCCCTAACCCCAGTACCTCAGGGGTGACTGCATTGGACACGGGCCTTTAAAAAGGTGAATGAGTTCAAATGAGCCGCTAGCGTGGCCCTGACCCCATCCGACCGGAGTCCTTAGGAGAGCGGAGATTTGGACACAGAGACGCGGGGACACGCCCGCACACGAGAAAGACCGTGCGAGGTGAGGGCACAGGGAGAAGGCAGTGCCTGCACGCCGAAGCCAGGGGCCGAGGGAGACAATAAACTTGATCTTAGACTCTAGCCTTCGGAACCGTGAGAAAATAAATGTTGTTTAAGCGCCCCAGTCTGCAGTACTACGTTATGGCGGCCTGAACAGACACTAGACCAGGCCTCTATTTTGCCAATCTCTGTGCTAGACGGTCGGGCTGACTTTGGGGTGTGATGCTGGTTAGGAGTGTCAAGTCCCAGCTGTACCCCTCACTGCTACGTGGCCCTGGACACACTCTCTGCCTTCCTCGTGCCGCGGTTGGCTCATCTATCCGATACAACACGTCACTGGGGCCTCACAGGGTTACGACGAGGAGGATGCCCGCGAGGATGCTCAGAAAGCACCCGGAGCCGACGCCGGCACTGGGCAGCCCCATCCCCCGAGTGTTGGCGGCTGAGGGCGCAGGCTGGAGGCCCGTCCTCCTCCAGGTCACTCTCCTCCTGAATGAGCTGCTGCGAGGGTCAAGCATCACTTCCTCGCAGGCCCCCAAGGCATTATGGGCCGGGTTTGCATGTGGCCCCTGCACCTGGCCCGCTCACACCAGGGAAGCAGGTGGCCGGCCCCTGCACTGCAGGAGGCTGCACCTGTCCCAGGAGGAGGGGCCGACCCTCTGGGCAGGAGGCCAGCCTGCAAACAGGGAGAGGATCCAGCTTCTGTATACCTGCAACCCACCATTGAACCTTTCTTCTCCTTCTTTTTTTTTAAAAAAAATATATTTTACTGATTTTTTTACAGAGAGGAAGAAAGAGGGAAAGTCAGAAACATCGATGAGAGAGAAACATCCATCAGCTGCCTCTTGCACACCCCCTACTGGGGTTGTGCCCGCAACCAAGGTCCATGCCCTTGACCGGAATGGAACCTGGGACCTTTCAATCTGCAGGCCGATGCTCTGTCCACTGAGCCAAACCGGTTTCGGCCTGTCTCTTCTTCGGTATGTGAAGAAGAGACACATACGGTTATAGGACGAACGACATGGCAGTGTGAGCGCCCAATCCAAAGAGGAAGCAGGCAAGAGCTATTTATTAAAGTAGGTAAGACATATCCCGGAGAGGCACATGTGCCATTTGAACCCTCCCTTTTCCAGACGTGGGTGGGGGGAGGGGCTTTTTAAGATTCAGTCCTGACTATTGACTGGGCGTAATCCTGCATGTGGGGAGCTCACGGAGTCACAGCTGAGTTCCACTCGGGTTAATGGACTCAGGATGGCTCCTGCCAGGTACTAACATCGGGCCTGTCAATGCCATTTCCTGTCAATTGCCACTTTGTAAACGGGAGGGAAAATGGACTCAGACGCGTGGGCTTTGCTGACGGTGAAGGTTCGAACATGTCCGGGGTCTGTTTGTGCAAGCGCCAGGGACTCCCGACCGTGTGATGAGCCGGCCCAGCGGGCTCCTGTGCTCCTCCCCAGAGAAGCCTGGGCCGGGGCGAGGGGACTGTGCCAGAGGACTGGTAGGACGTGCCCGCGGCTGGCCACCCAAGGGCTGCCAGCACCCAGGAGCCCAGGAGGCGCTGGGACCAAGAGGCGGGCCCGGGAGAGGCTGTGTGGGTGCCAGATTGCGCCAGGATTCCCGCACGGGCCCCGTCCTGTCAGGAGGGCCGGACGGGCGGTTGACCAAGCTGCCTGGGGTTTCATTAGTGCCGCCCCCAGGGGAGCAAATCAAAGGAGGCCTCACTATTGAACCACTGGCCCGAGAACATAGACGTTGTCTCAGCTCCGAGGCCCCGCGGGATGACATAGCGTGAAATGCGGTCACCTCTCAACTGTGACAGGTGCAAAATCAGGATGCTTAGGTCATTAAATTATATTTCTTCGGGGCCCTGGAACGCACCAGGCGCCTGTCTGCTTTCTTTCTCTGTGGCACTGTTTTTTGTTGTTGTTGTTTTGTGTGTGTGTGTGTGTGTGTGTGTGTGTGTGTGTGTGTGTTTACAGCGGGTTTGTTTTCCTCATGTCCCTTTTCTCTGGATGATATAAAAATGAGTTTACCTTTCTGAGCGCAGACCGACAAGTCGACAAGAGATTGTCCCTGCATGTGTCGGTGGGGGCAGCAGAAGAGCCACCTGAGGGACAGGAACATGGAGAGTCGGTGGCCGAAGAGGGTTGGTGTTCTTGCAGGCCTGGGTGTGCCTGCTGCTCAGTGTTCAGCTTCACCTTTTTCCTTGACCATGCTTCCTCCCCCCCCCTCCGCTCCCTTCTTCCTGTCATCCCTCCTTCCCTCCTTTTTTCCTTCAGCCTTCCCTCCCTACCTTCTCTCCTCCCTCCTTTCCTTCCTCCACCCTTCCTTCTTTCTTTCCCTGCTCCCTTCCTCTTCCCTTCCTCCCTGATTTCATGCATCAATGTAGAGGGCCGGCCCCAAGAGAAGACACCTAGCCATTTTTTTTTTAAAAAATCAGTGTCAGCTAAATCCAAGGTGCCAGGCAAAAACACGTCTTGGAAACGCATCTACCAAAAGTGTTGGATGCGTTACTCAGTACTGACTTTTAACTTGCTTTAGGTGTTGAGGGGAGGGCCCTTGAGATGTAGATTCAGCGGAGCCCCGGGAATGAGGGAATGAGTGGGGCCTGGGCCCACTTAAGCTCCTTTGATTTTAAGTCTTTTCATATGAAACTCTTTTTCTGTTTTAGTATAAATAAACACACTGCATTTGGGTTGGAATTCTCTCTCTCCATCGGAGAGCAGAGATCCCACCCAGCCCCAGCTTTATTTTCTACTTCTGTGTCGTCTCTTCTTCCCTATTATTTTCCCAATCCCCAGCCCTTCTACTCAGTAACTGGACTCTCCACACTGGTCATGGAGAAGAGAGGAAACCCCAACACATCGACATGCCTCAGTCCACTCCGGCTGCTCTAACGGAACGCCACAGGCTGAGTGACTTCGAGGCAACAGACCTTTGTTCCTCACCGTTCTGGTGCTGGATGCCCACGATCAGGATGCCAGAGGATCAGGTCAGGGCCCTCTTATAAAAAATTTAACTATGTGCGCTATTTTAAATGGATTTTTAGAGAGCGAGGAAGAGAGAGAGAGAAACATCGATGTGAGAGTGAAATTTCGATCGGCTGCCTCTTGCACACCTCCTGCCCGGGGTGGAGCCCACAACCTGGGCCTGGGCCCTGACCGGGACCTGAACCCTCGCCTCTTGGTACGG
Source organism: Antrozous pallidus (assembly GCA_027563665.1). Taxonomy (NCBI): domain Eukaryota; kingdom Metazoa; phylum Chordata; class Mammalia; order Chiroptera; family Vespertilionidae; genus Antrozous; species Antrozous pallidus. Next base: position 49,410,818 of record CM050526.1, read on the forward strand.
GGGAGGACGCCCGAGCAGCCGAGCCCCACCGGCCTGTGCAGGTCCAGGCCTCTCGCTGGTTTCAGACCTCTTGTCTTTTCTCCACACGATGGGAGAGCCTGCTTCATAAGGGCACTAAGCCATTCTTTCATGAGGGTTTGGCCCTCGACCTCATCAGCTCTCCTAGGCCCCCTCTGATAGCACCATCCTGGGCGTCGGGTTTTCAGTGTATGGATGCTGGAGGCGCACGGACGTTCAGAACACAACGCCGCATGTATTTACTCCTCCATTTGCCTGTCCACTTGTTTGTCAGGTACGTTTTGAGTCCTTGTGCTGGGCACTAGGGACTCAAGGAAAGGAGGGGAAATAGCCTGGTTCTCACCGTGTGGCGGACGGCGTTTGTCAACAGCGGCCGTGAAGACGTCTCCCATCACAGATGCTCCTCCGCCATGTGGTCTGGCCGCTCCCCCAGCCAGAGATGGAGGCCACGCCCCTGCCCTTGAACCCCAGCTGGCCTCTGTGACTCCCGCTTGTAACGTATCCGACGCAGCTGCAGTCACGTCACACCCAGCGACTTCTAAGGCTGGGTCAGAAAAAGCCACGCAGCTCACCGTGGGAGCCGGGAGAGCTTGAGCCCCCTGAGGCCACACGCCGATGCCCTGGCGACAGTCTAGCTGAGCTTCCAGCCAGCCGCGAGCCACAACAAGGCGTGCGTGGGCCCCACAGTCGAGCCTTTGGGTGACCGCAGCACCGGCCGCTGACACCGAGGGCACCTGCCTGAGAGATCCGAGGGAGAGCAGCCGGCTGAGCCGTCCCCGCATGCCCGACCCCGCAGAGGCAGGAACCGAATGCAGCGGCTGTTTGGAACCACAGAGCCAGGGTGGTTTGTGACAGAGCAATAAGCACCTGCCGTCTGCAGTCCAGCAGGAGACACAGATATGCCAGTCTCTGAATAGTAACATGAAACTATGTGGGCTTTTAGAATATATTTGTATGGATTTCAGAGAGGGAGGGAGAGATAGAAACATCAATGGTGAGAGAGAATCATTGATCGGCTGCCTCCTGCACGCCCCTCATTGGGGATGGAGCCCGCATCCCAGGAATGTGCCCTTGACCAGAATCAAAACTGGGACCTTTCGGTCCGCAGGCTGACGCCCTATCCACTGAGCCACACCAGCCGGGGCCAAAACGATGTTTGAGGTCGGTGCTTCCTTGAAAAGCTACGAGAGCACATTGGCCTGAGGTCTGAAGCGAAGGGGCCTTCCGGGGGCGAGAAGAGGCGTATCTGGCATGAGCAAAGATCTGGGGGAGGGGGGAGAGATCCTGAAGGAAAGCCCCAGAAGCTGCAGGATAGGGAGCAAGGGGAGGCTGGAGGAGCACGGCCCAGACCCTGCGGGGCCACCCTTGCGAGCGGTGCTAAGGATCTGGACGTCTGCAGGAGAGGGACAGGAAGCTGGCCACGGCAGGCAGAGGGGTGGCAGCTGTGGGTGGCGGGGAGGGGGTGGCGGGGGGGCGAGTTAAGGAGCACAGCGGCGGGAACGCCCTGGAAGTGGCGCTCCCAGTTGAAACAATGCGTGCAAACCCCAGTTACCCAACAGGGCCCCGGTTCTGGTGGGTGGGCCTGCACGCCTGCTGAGGGGCCGGTGCCTTTCTCAGAAAAGGCCGCGACTTGCAACGTAATTGCACGACCTTGGGCAGGTCACGTCACCCCTCTGAGGACAGGACTTGGATGGATGACGTACAGGTCCTTTCAGATTCTGGGAATCTGGGAATCAGTTCTCACTGACTTCCCCGTCGTGCAGAGAGGTGCTCCCTAACACGTTCCTAAATAGATTAAATAGGCTAAGGGGACGGCATTGGGTGCAATGTGATTGGCTGTTCTAATGACTGTACACAGAGCTACCCTGTTCTCCCCAACGCCGGCCTCATTTTCCCGGCAGCGCAGGGCCAGGCGAGGCAGCCGCCCAGCAGATGGCCCGTGGCTCCCCGGAAAGTCTGGCCACACCCCGTGGCCGTGGCCTGGACCTACCACCCACCCACTCATCGCCCCCAGGTGTAGACGCTGCCTGGACACCAGTTTTTGGCACTTGGTTGCCACTGGAACTCGGTGCCACGGAACACGCGGCCACAGGAGGTCTCTGAGCTCAGGGGCAGTTCCTCTCTGTGACCTTGATCCCCTCCCCTTCCCTCCACAAGCAGCAATTTCCTCCAAGATGGGGAGGGAAACACCCGTCTGCCGGCCTTACCAGGTTGATGTGGCGGCTGCATCGGACAGCCCTGTGAATGGCCAGGGGCCGGGGCCTGGCGCACAGTAGGCGCTGAAGAAATGATGGGGGTTGCCATTCCCGCCCACGTTTGGCGCTCTTCTCCGGGAACTGTGGCCGCACCCTGCGGAGATTACAGACGTCAAAGCTGCCAACACCAAGGGGTCTGCTGGATGCCTTTCTGCGGAAACGGGCCTCTCAGAAAACACAGAGAAGGTTCTGCTCATCTCCACCGTCCCTTCTGCTATTTTTAAGCAGCCCCAGGTTTAAAAAAAAAAAAAAAGCAAAATGGTAAGTAGTGTTAAAGAGAGGTGCCCTGCACCCGGGGGCCCACATGGCATTTGAAGGTGCTCTCTGCGTAACCGGCGGGGCCCCAGCTCTTGAACTTGAGTGGGGGCGCATGCGCACGACACACACACACACACACACACACACACACACACACATGCTGAGTGTGTGCCTGGAAAATTAACTCCTGCTTCCTTGACACTGTCTTGCTCTGCTTTCCAAGATGAGAAACACACCGCCTGCCCCCGCAGCGGCCTCCCTCCCCTCTGACGGGGGCAGCAGGTGAGGCTGGGAGCCGCTGCGACAGAGACGGGGCGGGTCGCCAACGAGGAGGCTCTATGTCCCCCCCGCAGCCGCCGCCAGCCCCTCCCGGGCCGGAGCTGCGGGCGATGTGTCTTCAGGCAAGATGAAACGGCGGCATCCTGATGTATCGAGACAGTAAATTTTTTTGAGGCCCTATAAGCTAAAATCAATATTGGCACAACTGTGTGTCATTAAAAACTAAATGAACATGACAAAGCCAAACTGCTGCCTATTAAACAAATGAGTTTTTTCTCCGCGCAGGCACAGCGGGTTATTAAATTCTTTATTACAGGAACATCACCATTGGAAGGGGGTGCAAACGCGTCTTTGTGAGTCATCTATCTGCATGTGTGCGGCGCCCGGCCTTCCTGTGCTCCCCGGAGACGCTCTGGCAGCCCCCGGCCTCCTCCTCCTCCTCCTCCTCCCGCGGGAAGAGCCGGCTCCTCTGAGCCACCAGAGAGGCGGGGAGAAAAGGCCCAGGTGACTCCTGGCGCTCCTCCATGCCCGTCCACTCATTACTGATTCGTTCAACCAATGTTGGCTGGACACCTACTGTGCGAGAAGCATTCTGCCAGGCCTGGGACACCGCGTTGGACAAAAATAAATCAATAAATAGACCGCTTGCCCAAGCCCTCCCCCCACGTTAACCGATCAGCTGGGATGCTGGCAGTGGCATCTCCAAAGAGCAGATGTCAGTGGCCTAACAGCCAAGGATATTTGTTTGCTCCCCTGACAGAAAGCCTGGCCCGGCTTCATGTCATGATCCGGTGACAACAGGCCCAGGTTCTTGCCACCTCTAGGCTCCTTCCTTCTCAGGGTGACACTTGCTCCCTCGTGGCTGCAACATGGCCGCCATAGCGCCAAACATCTGGACGGCACACAGTCATATCCAACAGCTGGTTCTGTTCCTACATCTCCTGTATCAGGGAGTGAAACCTTTCTGAGAAGCCCTAGAAGGTTCTGTCCGGGTCCCACCGGCCACAGCATGGACTCAGCATGGACTCAAGCCCTGGCTTGTACGCGTGGCCGGAATGGGATCTGGGCCACAAACGGGTGTGGATGTTGGCTCTGGGCTTCCTCTTCTCCTCTGAAAGCGGTTTTCCTTTCTATCAGCGGTCGGCAAACTGCATCTCGCGAGCCACGTGCGGCTCTTTTGGCCCCTTGAGTGTGGCTCTTCCACAAAATACCACGACCTGGGCGAGTCTATTTTGAAGAAGGGGCGTTAGAAGAAGTTTAAGTTTAAAAAAATTGGCTCTCCAAAGAAATTCCAATCGTTGTGCTGTTGATAGTTGGCTCTGTGGACTAATGAGTTTGCCGACCACTGCTTTCCATTTTCCAGGCCTCTGACTCTCCTGGCTCCTCCACCTCCCAGCCACCCCAGGGCCGGCTTGCTTTGTCTCTGCATTTCTACAGCTCCTGGCTGTGCTGGGTGTTTTCAGTTCCCCTTCCAGGTGTGCCCTCGCCTTCTTCGCCTGCAAGGAGCTGCCTGTCCCAGAGACCACCCAGGGGCAACTTTGCCTGTAGCCTCAGTCGGGATCCGCTGGTGGGAAGCAGCCGGGGATCAGAGGATGAGAGGAGAGGGGGCGGACTATTTGTTCCCCGGCTCCCTCCAGGCAGTGGCTGGGGTTGCCCACGTCCCTCCACCCAAGGCCACAGCTCCCCCGGGGCTGCTCTCAACCACACCTGCTCTTGCCACGATTCTGTACCTGCTCCCACCCCTTGCTGTTCAGCCCTGGAACATGGGGATGCACTACCTCTGAGTACCCCTTCAGTCTGCCCTTTACCAAAGACCCCCCATCACCCTGTCTAGGCATGCTGCCTCTTTTCTGACAGCCCTGGCTGAAAGGCCCACAGACCACGGCCTCCATCCCTGTCCTGGACCCCACTTTCCCGATGAGCTTATACACACATGGACCTGACACTGCCTGGAGCTTCTGCTGCCCTTAGGAGATGGAAGAGGGGCCCACAGAGGTAGAGGAAGGAGAAGAAAGGAGATCTGCAGGGGTGGACAAGTTCAGAAGATGGATGGGACCCTCTCTGAATAGAGCCAACTATCCCTGGCCCAGTGTCCAGCGTTTTGCTCCTCAGCTTCCACCGAGTGAGGGTGTGGGCAAGAGCCCTGCACATGCCCGCTGGGTTCGCTCCTTTTCCCTGGGGGTTGACCCATCTTCTCTGCTTCCTTCCACTCAGGGTCCTGTCCCCATCGCCACCAGGTCCCAGAAGCAGCGATTCGGGACTCGTGGTCGCTCTTCATTTCCTCGGTAGCCAAGCAAACTATATGCTTTTGTCTCCATTTTCCAGATGGGGAAAGAAACTGAGGCACAGAGATGCCGAGCATCTTGCCCAGGGTCACGCGTTATCCCTACCAGGACGTGGGCCAGAATCCTATCCCCCGACTTCACATTCCGTGCTCTTTCCTCAAAGCTCCGGATCCCGAGCCACCTGGAGGTTGCCACGCTTTTTCTCCGGGTGAAAGAGGATAATGACTCCCCTTTTCAATTTGCAGATAGAGTATGTTAGTACATATAATTTCTTCAATTGTTCGGCTTTCCCCCAAATTTCCTCAGTCCCCTGACACTTCTGTCGTCAGCACCAGAATCTCATATGAAATGCTACATGATTTAGGAGAACATTACGGAGTTACATCCAATATCGCCACAGCTCTGTCTTCTGCACAGGTTATTATGTGCTTCCTTGTGCTTTCTGCCCAGATTAGCGGTTTGAAAGTCGTTTTCCCACAATTGTTTTTCAGACTCCGAAAGGTTACCCCAGCCCTGCGATAGCAAATCAGTTTCCTTTCAAATTTCTAGCAGGAATAAACTGGTGGTGACCCTGGGCTGGCTGTGTGGAAAGGGTGTGAGTCTGCATCTGGATGCAGGGTGAATGAGATCGGGGCTCCATTGGTTATGCCTGCCACAGGTGCAGGAGTGGCGATTATGAACGTGGCTGTCATTTGTTTACACATCCTCACCCAGGGCTGTCCTTGGGGTGGGGTGCCCCTTAGAATAGAAAGGTGGTGGGGGGAGAGAGATCTAGTTGGGTTCATTGCTCCCTCCTATGTTAGGCAGTGATGACAATGGCAATGAAGATGACCACTTCATAGTGTTTCAACAATTTGTAATGGTCCTGACAATCGCCAAGCTCCCTCTGCAGGCCTTGACCACCATCTAGCAAAAGACAAATGTTCGGCTTGTAAGGTGAGACCCTGGTTCCACTTTTGCTCACGGAAGCGAGCCTCTCTTAGGGTGATGCAGCCGTCGGTGGGTGTGGAGGACTGCGTTCTCTGCTGCTCTGCTGGGAGGGGGAGGATGGAGGTGAGCTGGAGAGAAGCCCCGTTATCTGGGAGGGTTAAGGGCACCTGGAGGAAGTAGTGACCCCTTCTGGCGGATGGAGGAATGACATGGACTTGGTAAGGAGGGATGACTTCCTGGGAGTTTAAGAGAATAGGTTGTGGGGGTGAGGGATTGGGGGTGGGGGAGGACAGACTGATGAGAGAATGTCTATCATGATTTGTCCCATCAGTCATCCCCTAAGTCTCTGCATCCACACACCCTATCCCGTAGAGCAGTGGTGGGCAAACTCATTAGTCAACAGAGCTAAATATCAACAGTACAACGATTGAAAAATTTTTTGAGAGCCAAAGTTTTAAACTTAGACAGGTAGGTCCATTGTTATTAACTTACTTAGGGTCCTCCTAAGCTGGCCTTTGCTAAAATCTCAAGAGCCAAAGAGCTGCATGTGGCTCACAAGCTGCAGTTTGCCGACCACTGCCGTAGAGCAAGGGAGAGTAGATGTGTGTAAGGAGGGAGTGGCTATGACAGCAAAGGGCTCTCTCATCTCAAAAGGCCTGGGAGGGAATGGGGAGTGAGAGGTTGGGTGGGGGGAGGACTGACTGATGAGAGAATGTCTGTCATGATTTTCCTAGTCATCCCCTAAGTCTCTGCATCCACACACCCTATCCCATAGAGCGAGAGAGAATGGATGTATATAAGGAGGGAGTGGCTCTCTTATCTCAAAAGACCTGGGAGGGAATGGGGGTGACGGCCAGCATTGGGAGCCTGGGGGATCGTGGGAAATGCATTGGAGAATCTTGGGGAGTCTCCTGATGCTCCTGCTTTGGAGAATTGGTGCTGGGGGTCAGCAACGGTATTTCCTGGTGCCCCGTCTGCCCGCGACTCTCGGGGAGGTCCCTGCCACCTCTGGACAGAGTGGGTCATTCTGGAGGCTGATGCAAGACAGAGTCCCCGGGTGCCCTGCGGCCCCAGGCACTGCCGCTGCAGACCTTTCTGCCCGCCCCTCCGCGCCCCTGCCTGCTTTGGGAGGGCCTCTCCTTTCCTGGTCCACCTGACCTACTGCCACCTCCTGGAACCTTCCTGGATTCCGTCCTGACCGCCCCCCCCACCCCCGCCCCCAGCAGGGTGAGCCGCTTCCTGATCTGTGTCAGGAACCCCGTCAGGGGCTGAGCAGATCCTCACACCCACAAAAGAGCAGCTCTGAATTGTGGGGCACTTACTGCGGATTAGCTCATTTCATCCTCGCAGTGGATGAGGCGGATGCAATTACAATCCTATTTAAGATGCAAGCGCGGGGGCTCCGGAGGATGGATAAGGCACGCGTCCGCACACCGCTGCCGTGGCTCTCCCGGAAAAAGCCTGATTTGTGGCCTCTGCCCATTGGCTTGATGGAAATAGTCCGAAAATGGCAATTTCATGCTCTCGGTGCTTTCTTAATGGGCTCCCATTGTTCCTGAGAATTTAGCCGTTGGTTCTTGCGAGGTGGCGGGAGGAGCCGGGATGGGCCTGTACGTGCTGCCACAAGCAGGTTCCAAGGTGTCAGCGTGACAGCTGTCTCCATCTCCGGAAACTGGACTGTGGGCTGCTCGAGATCAGGGACTGGGTTTTCATAATCTGCTCCCCCCCCCCCCGCCCCCCAAGCCCTGCACCGTGACCAAGGGCCCTGCCCTGGCGCTAAGCAGATGCTAAATTAACGTGTGTGGGAAGGAGACGGGTTTCTGAGCACAGAGGGCAGGGGCAGAGACTCCCCTGGACGCTGTCTCCTCCTTCCCTCCTGAGCTGGATCCTGTTCGAAAGGCTCCGATCCCTGTCCCCGATCCCTGTCCCGGATCCCTGTCCAGAGGCCGCCGAGAGGGGGGAGAAGGGAGGGACAGGGAAGGTGAGGAAGGGGCCGGGCTCAGACCTAGACATGGGCCCTGAGGCTGTGGGCTTCGGGGGGCAGTGGAGGCCGCTGTGCTGGGAACAGATGTCACGCCTGGGCATGTGACAGGAGGAAGCTTCTGGAGTTCAGGGAGCCACAGCCTCAGTGCCCGACCCCGTCAACTTGCCAGGATGCAGCTCTCCCCGGACAGCCGAGGGGCTGGGCACACCGGGCAGCTGCCAGCGTGGCTGTCACCCTGGTCAGGCGGATACACCTCCAACGTGCGTGCGTGTGTGCGTGTGTGTGTGTGTGCGTGTGCGTGTGCGTGTGTGTGTGTGTGTGCGTGTGTGTGCGTGTGCGTGTGTGCGTGTGAGTGTGTGTGCGTGTGTGCGTGTGTGCGTGCGTGTGTGTGTGTGTGTGTGTGTGTGCATAAGAGAGAAAGAGAGAGAGAGTAAATTTATTCTAGTAAATAATGTGGATCTGAGATTTTCTCTAATCCGGCTGAGGCCAGAACAAGATACCCAGAATTGGCAGTAGAAATGCAAACTAGGGCTTAACACGGGTCTGGCAGGGCCAGGGCAGAGGGGAGGACATGGAGAAGAGTCTCCCAAAACTGGGGGGCAGTGGAAGGGGGGGATCCCCAGGATGGGGGCCCTGAGAGGACGCACCTGGACCCAGCCCCCAGCCAGGTGAGGAATGCATGGAACGGCGTTCTCACTGTGCTCAGACCCTGCAAATGACGGCTGGGCCTGCGCCAGGGCTTGTCGGTGCCCACCCTGCAGACCCCACCCCCCCAATCCCAATTCAGAGGGTCTGCCTGGGACCCGGGAACTCGCATGCCTGACAAGCACCCGGGGTGACTGTGAAAGCTCTCTGCGCGGAGGGCTGGAGCAGGGCCGGGGGAGACAGGAGGACAGCGGGGGGACAAGCTCTGTGACGAGTCAGAGCGGCCGCTGAGTCGCGGCAGAGAGTGCACCGCGGGGAGCGGAGCTCAGGCCTTCCTTCTCGGGGGCCGGACAAGGGCGAGCTGCGGCTTCGGGGTGGGGAAAGTGAGGGGGTGTGTGTGAGAACAGACGCACAGGAGCAGGAAGAGCAGGCATCTGGGGAGTGGGCAGGGGTAGGGAGAAGAGAGTCGGAAGCGCCCCAGCCCGTAAGTCCGGGGAAACTGAGTCAGGGGAAGCGCTGCACCTGTTCCCGCCGTTGGGCTCAGGAGGGGCTGAGAGCCAGAGCTCCGTGCGCTCCAGGAAAAGGCTGGCCGGCGAGGGGCTCATGTTGTCTGTTAGGAGCTCAGGCCGGAAGAATGCCAAGTGGCCTGTTTTGAATTCCAAGATCATGGTGGTGGTGTCCTGAGATTGTTCCTCAGCCCGGGGTAAGGCCGGAGCCCGCAGCCCTGGGATAGGCCGGAGCCCTCAGCCCTGGGATAGGCCGGAGCCCGCAGTCCTGGGATAGGCCGGAGCCCGCAGCCCTGGGATAGGCCGGAGCCCTCAGCCCTGGGATAGGCCGGAGCCCGCAGCCCTGGGATAGGCCGGAGCCCGCAGCCCTGGGATAGGCCGGAGCCCGCAGCCCTGGGTAAGGCCGGAGCCCGCAGCCCTGGGATAGGCCGGAGCCCGCAGCCCTGGGATAGGCCGGAGCCCGCAGCCCTGGGTAAGGCCGGAGCCCGCAGCCCTGGGATAGGCTGGAGCCCGCAGCCCTGGGTAAGGCCGGAGCCCGCAGCCCTGGGATAGGCTGGAGCCCACAGCCCTGGGTAAGGCCGGAGCCCTCAGCCCCGGGATAGGCCGGAGCCCGCAGCCCCGGGATAGGCCGGAGCCCGCAGCCCTGGGTAAGGCCGGAGCCCTCAGCTCTGGGTAAGGCCGGAGCCGACAGCCCTGGTGACAGGCCACAGGACCTGCTCTGAGGAGGTCCTGAGACTGTTCTCCGGGACATTACCCACCCCAAAATCCCTCCCGCCAACCTGTGTTGGAGCCCTGAACCCCACCATGTGAGCACTGTTTCTTTCATCAAAGTCAGGGGTTTCAGCTAGAAATGGCAGACCCCTCGGGGGGTCAATGAATGGGCTTGGCAAGGCCCACGGGCACTGCTGAAATTGTTTGTGGAATTTACTGTGAATTACATGGACGTTCCTTGTCCCCGGGAAGAGGGTCCGCAGCTTTCGTGGAAGGATTCCAGGACGGCCCTGGTGAAAGGATTCGGCTGGAGGGAGATTACGCCGTAAATGGTTTTGGGATAACTGGCTAACCTCCTGGAGCGAGAAATACAGCTGGAGCCTCACTTACCTCCTCACCCCAAACTATGTGCCAGATGGGTCAAGGCTTCCCATGTTAAAAACACGAAGCAATAAGAGAGAAGCTTTTCTTTTCTTTTTTAATGGATCGCATTTGGATGGGTATGTTTATAACCTTGGCGTTAGAAACCAGTTTTCAAAGTGGTTTCTAACCTAACGTCCAGAAGCCCTATAGGAAAAAAAATGGGTTAATCTAATACGAAAACGTTTCCTCCGCTAGGACTTCAGCGGAGAAAATAAAGACAAACGAAGGTCAAGAGACAAGAGGAAAACAGGGGGTACTGTTTACAGCACGAAACAGAAAGCCAATTTATAAATGCACAAAATGCTCAGGTAACCCATAAGGGGGAAAAAAAAAAACACAGTGAAATAACCCAACGCGGTATATACATTGGATGTGGCTGAGTCATGCGCACGCAGGGAAGCCCAGCGAGTCAATAAGCGAACAGAAAGATGCTCGCCAATTCATTAACCAATTAAAGAAACGCGCGTGGACGCGGGGAACGGGATGACCATTTTTTACTTCCAGGACGGAATGAGATTTATATTGAACGGAGTTTTAGAGTACGGATGTCTTATATTGCCTTTGGTCTGCTCCCTCTCGAGTTAGATTGCATCTGGTCCTCGGGTCTTACAAACAAGGTTGTCAAGAACAATTTGGGAGCATATCCATGGTTATTTACTCAAGATGAATGTCTGGAGGGATCGTCGACATTTAGCATCATGTAGCTGATCTGATCGTTTCCAAAATGATTAGAGCAAGCAGACTGGAGCCAGGGCACTGGGACAGCGCTCCACGCCCTCTGGGAATGGCAGGCCTGGGTGCGGAGAAAGAAAACAAACAAACAAATAATGCCCAATGAGCATTTCTTAGGTGCCAAGCAGGGCATCGGACACTTTTGCATTCAGGAGACGTTTCATCGAACCCTGCTACAGGAGAAAACTGAGGATCAGAAAGGTTGAGTGACTTCCCCAAGGCTGCACAGGGAAGCGAGGGCTGGAGCTCGGGGCACAGATCTCTCTGGCCGGGAAGCCTGTGTGCTCTCCTCACCAGCTGTGTCACAGGCGGCAGCAGGTGGCTTGGCTGGAGGTCCTCCAGCAAGGAGGGAAGGGAGGCACTGCCTGGTGGTTTGGCTGGAGGGTCCCCACCCCCCCATCATGTTCCTGTGTACATTTTTCTGGAAGGATGGCCCTTCCCCTGGGCACCATGCTACGTAGACCTTCAGGGAGAGTTCTGTCTGGGAAGTACACACGGGGAATGTATAGAGGGCCGGCCCCCAGGGAAGGCACCTGAGCATTCTTTAAATCAGTGTCAGCTGAATCCGAGATGCCAGGCAAAGCCACATCTTGGAAACGCATCCACCGAAAGGGCTGGATGCGTTATCAGTACTGACTTTTGACTTGCTTCAGGTGTGTGTGGGGGGGTGGGGGTGGGGCCCTTGAAATGTAGGTTCAGCCAGGCCCCAGGAATGACGGAATGAGTGGGGCCTAGGCCCACTTAAGCTCCTTTGATTTTAAGTCTTTTCATGTGAAACCCCTTTCTGTTTTAGTATAAATAAACACGCTGCATTGGGGTCAGGATTCCCTGTCTCTCCATCAGAGAGCAGAGATTCCACCCAGCCCCAGCTTTATTCCTACTTCTGTGTCGTCTATTCTTTTCTATTATTTCTCAATCCTCAGCTCGTCTACTCAGTAACTAGACCCTACTTCTCTCTCCACGCTGGACATGGAGAAGAGAGGAAAACCATAACATAATGAATGAATGGCTATTACATAGCAGAGGGCCTGGGGCAGTTACCAAGCCTGCTCTGCTCCCCAAGCCCTGACTCTGCAGGTGCATTTAAACTGGCCACCCAGGAAGACCACAAGCTGTCCATCACTGCAAGCTGTCAATCACTGCAAGCTGTCCATCACTGCAAGCTGTCCATCACTGCAAGCTGTACACACAGCCCAGCAACAGGAAGAAGCTTCTGTGTTCTCCCTGGTCCCAGGAAAGTCAAGACCCTTCACTCCCGATCAGACCGGCCCCTCCCAGTTCATCCCATTAAGTAACCACGCTCAGGTCAGTGCTAAAGAGCAAAGAGCCAGGCTACCTTTTGAATAAATTCTAAAGATCCCAGAGTTAACAGGAGCTTGGAGGCTCAGAGTTCATTTCTGAAGAGGACTCGCTCCTCCCAGCCACCACGCTGTCTGCAGATCCGCTGCAGCCACAGGGAATAAATTGTGATTCTGGAAACAGTCAGTGTTGAGGAGGAGGGAGGGGAGAGACGGCTCATCCTGCCCCTCCGTGACCGGCAGGGAGTCCCTTTCCATCTCTCCGTGCCAGGTCCTCCTCCAGAGTGACGGCCGGTTAAAAGCATTCCATGCAGATTTGGCTGTTCCTAAAGGCACGGAGCACAGCGAGGGATAACGTCGAAAGTATCAAAGGGCGTGTGAAAAGTGTACACATCCCTTGCCCCGGCCTAATTCCCCTCCTACGAACGTATCGGACCCGCACAGAGATCTAGGGGCAATCCGTTCTTCACGGCATCGGTTACGCCGGAGAAGGGGAGACAAACGCCCGCTCAGGAACGGGGCCGGGCCAAGGCCATTAGCCTGGCTGCTGAAAGTCACGCTGTCGAAGGACAGTGGCAGGCAAAATCGGCACAATATCCGGGTTAGTGAAGCCGGGGAAGCAAGTTTGAAAACCATGTGTATAATATTAAATGTCTTTATAAGGAAAAAACATGGGGGGTGGGTAGGGGAGAAGAAAAGAAGTCTGGGAATTTATGCTCCAAAACATGGTACAGCGTTTTTCCTCAGGTGATGGAGTTACGGGCCATTTTTCCTAGCTTTGTGCTTTTCGGGTTTCCAACTTTGCTGGGTAGAGCATCCTTCGGAATACGAAAAACCTCTTTTCTCTCTTTTGGGGATGGTTCCGTGGCGGGTCCCTTGATGGGTGCCTGGAGGCGTCTGTCTCGGAGCGAGGCAGCTGCCCCGTGGGTCCAGGAGGCTGGTGGCGGCCGTGCATCTGCCGAAGCGAAGGCCGGCCCGGCTCCTGGCTGCATCTCCGGCGATCACGCTCACCTCCCGAATCCACCGGGGACCATCCGTGTCTCAAATACCCAGCCGGTTAGACACGGTGTGTGATGGAAGACCCAGTTCCCGGGATTAGCGCTGGACTGAAAAATGACCCCGGAGCCGCGGGAGACCCTGCGGAGCTGAGCGGAGCGCAGTGTTGATCACCCCGGCTCCCAGCGCAGGGCCCGGCCACCGCATGAGGCTGACGGATGGTTCTCACGAGAAACCGCCTGCTTCCATCTCATCACGGGCCGCAAACACAGATTGCCGGTGAGCCGAGTTAGGGACCCGCCAGGGCTCAGGGAGCCGCTCTGGGTCTGGCGCGCCTGTCGCCCCTGGGGTCCCGGGCTGCTCGGGGACCTCTGAGAAGTTTGCCTGTGTGATGATAGGATGGTTGGGAGTGTCTGCAGGTGGCCTTCCTGCAGGCGTCTGCCTCTCCTGTTACCAGGGCGGGACGGTCTCCCCCTGGATTGCCCAGTCCGGCCCAGCTTTGGCTGGTGGAGTGTGTCCAGCTGGTGCTAGGAGGTTCCGGCCAAGGTTGGTTTGGAGGCCACCATCCTGCTTTTTCTCCTCTTCTCTCACTCCCTCATTCACTCGTGCATTCATATATTCACACATTCACGCATGCATTCATTCATGCATTCACTCATTGATTCATTTGTACATTTGTATATCCGTTCATTCATTACTCATCAATTCATGCATTTGTCGTCCGGCGACATCAGACCGCGGCCATGAGTCAAACCCGTGGCCCTAGGCATCCCAGGTAGACTCAGGGATACAGAGACTCAAAGTCCCCGAAGGGTCCTCCGCTAAGACATCCATCAACTTAGAAGCCCCAGGAGCTGAGAGAGCACAGAGGAGGGGGGCCAGCCTGGACCACTCAGCTCCCCAGCAGTGTCCGGAGCACCCTCATTACACCCCATCCCCTGGGGACTACTGCACAGAAGTGGGGCGCTTCTGTTAGGATCGCTCCTTTCTCCCCCTACCTGTGGGGGAAGGGTGAGGGATCTTTGGGGCTGAACCTGGAGCACAGTAACCTGTGGGGTCTTGAGTCTTCAGCTACGATGAACCCAGCTAATATTTACCGGCTCTGTGCCGGCACCGCTCGAGGCACCGGGGAATGTAAGAGGCCAAATGAGACAGAGGGCGAGGACTCCGGGAGCTTCCGTTCCACCGGGAAGAGAGCAGCCACAGCCGAAGAAACCCCTGGATATGCGCGTGTCCAGCGCAGAGAAGGGGGAGAGGGTGGGCACAGGTACGGATTTCCCATATAGGTGAAGCTGGTGCCGCTTGGGCCGAAATGAGGTGACAGCAGAGGGAGTGGCTGGCCTCTAGGCTCGCTTTGAAGGCAGAGTGCTCAGGGGTGAGGCGGGAGAGAAGAGGCGTGGAGGACGGTGCTCGGGTGTTTTGCTTGAGAACCAGGAGGACGGAAGTGTCATTGACTGAGCGGAGAAAGCTGGGGGCGAACACTTGGGGAAATGTCACTTCTAACCCACACTCACCTCCCCAAATGCCACCCCAGCCTCAGGGTCCCTGACTGGTGGCGCTGGGATGCAGTCACTGTTTTCCGTCACCCGTGCATCTGCCCGCCTGCTTTTGTCGCTGTCCCATTTGTTCTGTATGCCGTGCATGCCTGCAGTGAACAGGGAGGTGCCGGGGGGCCCCCATACTGTGCGAACCCCAGCACAGCGTGCAGTAGCTCCGAGGCCGAGCCTTCCCCCACCCCTTCCTGGGTCCAGACATCAGGCGGCCCAGCAGCACCGAGGGGCCCTGGCGTCGGGTGCAGCTGCCTCCGGGCCGTGCCCTGCTGTTCCGGCTCCTTCTCCATGGTAACGCCCCGGTAACGGCCCGGCCGCCCCTGCCCCTGCCCAGCTTGCACCCGCCTCTTTGGCGGACCAGCTGCTGGGCCTCCGCTCTTTCATCCCCGTCCCTGGGAGGCCCCGGGTCCCTGTTCTGTGCAAACACATCTGGGCCGCTCCAGCCCACATGACGGGAACATCTGCTGCCCCGAAGGAGAGGACGCAGGGGCCTTATTGTAATCAGTCCTGATTGTCTCGAGCCACAGGGGGCATTTGCATCGGAGCCTTGGAGCGAATGACTTCCACGATGTTTCTAGAAGCACGCGGCGCCTTCTGCGGTCCGAGACCCCATTGCCACCTGTGCCTCCCCCGCCCCCTGAAGCTTACCCTGCCCTCGGGTTTGCTCCTGGACAAGCACGGCCGATGTTCCCAATGTCTTCCCACCACGACAGCCCGTCGTGCACGCACGTCCTTGAGGGAGTTTGTCGGGAACGGCCGGCGTGGACCGCCCCACTCCCCACCAACCGTAGGGGGAGCACGATGCGCAGACGGGCTGACGGTGGGACAGACGAGCACACGCCCATCTGCAGGTGGTTGGAAGGACAACTAATAACCCGTCTCCCGGAGCTTCGGACGCCTTAGGCTCTGTGACCTGGCAAGCAAGGAGGGGGCCCGTTCTCGCGGGGACAGATGGGCCTGTTTGCAGACTTCCTCCAACGCCCCGGACACACAGCATCCTGTCCTGGGCGTGTGGCTGAGACCCGAGACCGAACAGACCTCAGAGCAACACGGGCCTCAGAAGTAGCAGCGTCCGTCTGTCTGCGGAGCCAGGTGATGGTTGTCACTGGCGCGATGCTTTCCATGCGCGGCTGGGCGCAGAGCCCGGGAGCGGGAGGGAGGGCCCTGCTGACCTGCCCGCCTCGGAAGGAAGCTGGGGCCGGGGTCTGGAGGGAGAGAGAAGGCGTGGGGATGGGCAGGGGTGAGAGCACCAGCCCGGGGTGTGCCACGGCCGTGCCTGGCGCTGGGGCCTGGGCAGAAGTTTCCCCGAGCACCGAGGCCGACCTGCGCAGGCATCCTGCCCAACCAGGCTCTCGAGGTCCCGGGCGTGTCCAGTTTCTTCTGGAGGAGAGCAGCCGGCACTGCACCCTCTTTAAAGTTAGGGTGCTGCAGGGGGAGAGGCCACAGGGTGGAGGGGCCCCCTGCAGGCACCAGCAGTCACGCAACCATAGCGCTAGGCCAGGGCTGTACACAGAGACCCCGGGACTCCGGACACCCCCTGGGACAGGACGAACCGGGAGCAGACTGGATGCCTCCCCTCCATTTCCCTGCAGATGGAGTTCCTGAGATGTTGATGTTCATCTGGTCGGCTAACTGCGGCTCTCAAGCCACATGCGGCTCTTTGGCCCCTTGAGTGTGTGGCTCTTCCACAAAATACCACGGCCTGGGCGAGTCTATGTTGAAGAAGTGGCGTTACACGAAGTTTAAGTTTAAAAAATGTGGCTCTCCGAAGAAATGTCAATGGTTGTCCTGTTGGTATTTGGCTCTGTGGACTAATGAGTTTGCCGACCACTGGTCTGAGATGAAGCCTCAGAGTCCACCCAAACGCTCTTTCCCAGGCAGCGCCGAGCACTAAGACCCTGGGGGGCGGGCGGGGGGGTGCGTTCGAGGTGAAACTTGTTTCCCGCGTCTGTCCCGGGAACTTCAGAGTTTGGAACTGATTCACGGACACAGGTAAGCTAGTACTAGCTACGCAGGTATTTGACCCAAAAATATGCTTAATGATCATCGTAGCAACGATGACGCTCACCTCGCCTAAAAGCGAAGGCGCTTGTCCCGTGGGAGACCTGGCCTCTGAGCTCACGTGATCCAGGCCCCGCCTTTCCCGCGAGGACCATCCTCGCCGGAGGACACAGCGATCTCCGATCACCTCCTCCCGGAGGCCTCTGGGAGCCCTGGCCAGGCTGCAAGCCCCGGGGAGAGGGCACAGCAGCCAAGAGGGATGTCTGCCTTCTCTGGAGCTTCCCTCCAATCTGTACCTTCTCCGCCCACCCCCTTCCACCCCCCTCGCCTAAGCTCCCCCGAGCTGAGTGACCATCGAAACCACCAGGAGCTCTCAGTGATTACACAGAATGGCAGGTGTAAGTGGGAGGAGTCCCTAGGCTCTGCCCCTTTGTAAGGGCATGTGGTGTGTGTATGTATGGGGGGGGGGGGTGTAGATGACTGTGCTCTGGGGCAATAAGAGAAAGAGCACCCTCCCCCAGCCTGGGGCCGGGTCCTCCACAGCCCTCTCGGGGCGAGAGCACAGATCGATGGAGCTCTTGGCGGAGCGACCAGGCTCCAGGGGCTGGAGCGATTCATTAAGCCTTGCCCGCCTCACACACATGCCTCGCGCCTGCAAGGGCCTTTTAATTGCCACTTGAATGGGCAGCGCCCTTCCTTCTCCCAACGTCAAGAATCTGCTCAGCAGTAATAGAGAGGGAAGCTGGGAGCTGGTGGACAGGTCTGCCCAGCAGTCCAAGGCTCCCATTCTGTGCAGGCCACAGGGAGGCTCCCTCCTGGTTCCCTCCCCCGAGAGGGGCACCCTGCCCGAGTACCCTTTGGGGAACCAGCATCCTGCCTCCCAGCCCCTCCAGCTCCTATTTCTCCACCCAAGGCCCTGGATGGGGGCTGGTACCCTCGCTCTCCTCTCTGATGCCCTGTGCTCCCTCTCCCCCCTCCTCTTCTCCCTCATGTTGGTGTTCTCGGTGCCACTGGGTTGGGGAACCCTGCTCCATGTCCCTGGATGAGCCAGAGCGAAGCCTGGGTCCATCCGTCACTCCGTCAGAGGGCTTCCCACCGGACAGTCCTGGTTTCAGGCAGAGGAGCTGCTAGGTCCTGGAGTGCAGGGTCCCTGGTGGGAGGGGATGGCCGCTCCAGGCTGGAAGGGGGCGGGCAGGGGCCAGGGCCAGCCCCCTCATCTCCCTGCACATACACAGCAGAGGGAACGCGTTGGCCTGAGCTCCTGGATCTACCAGATCAAAGACAGAAGCCGCACCACTCCCTCAGTGGAGTGAGGGCAGCTGGCTGCAGAGCAGTGCCTCCTGCAGGCCACCAAGGGCAGCGCTCCCCACTCGGGGACTAGGTTTGGCAGGAAGGAGGGTTGGAGAGAGGAAGAGTCCAGGGAGGACAGAATGGCGCCAACATGAAGAGTGGAGAGAGCACATGACTTGAAATCAAAAGACCTTCAAGCTCCAACTTTCCCCAACTCTCTATGTGACCTTGGACAAGTCATTTCACCTCTTAGAGCCTCCCTGGGCTCGCTTGTTGGGGGGAGTTTGTAATACCTCCCCACAGGGTGGCCGTAAGGATGGACCACGTATGCACATGGGTGAGTTTTATAAATGTACTCTCCTTGCAAAGACTCCCTATGACCTCAGTCTTTGCATCCCACCTGCTGAGCTACGAACCCACGGAGCCTTCTAGAACCGCCGTGGGTTGGTGACTCTTGACTCTCCAGGCTCTCAGGAAATGGCAGGGGGCTGCAGGGACAACACGGGGAAATCCTAAATTCACCGGCCTCTAACGAAGGGACGGGCGCCAAGACCCCGCACCTGACTTTGCTGCTGGTTCTTGGGAGGAGACCCCCAACCTGATGCTGCTCGAAGCAGGGCTGCTGGTGTGATGGTGTGATGTCTGGATGGCCACTGGGCACAGTTTCTGACACTGAGCACAGGCTGGGAGCCGCAGGCAGCAGGAGGCTGCAGATAAGCTCTCCGGTTACAGGAATTTACAGGCTCCCCGAAAAGGTTCCAACCTGGGCCCCGGAGACCATCGCCAGGATTCAATAGGCCGCCGGCATGCTGGGAGCGGACCGGAGCGCGGCCACTGGGGAAATTTCCCCGGAGCCTGGAGGCTGTGCGCCAGAGTTCCATAACAGTCACAGGGCTGAGGAGAGACTCAACCATCTCCGACATCCAATTGTCTTTGCCATTTGCAATTCCGGGGAAATTACATGGGCCGTGCGGGGTCCACGGAGGCCGGGACCTCAGTGCCGGAGTCCATCTCGATTCATTGAGTTGTTAGTTTTCAGCCTCGGGACGGGGGGGGGCGGGGGCGGGGGAGTTGTGTGATGAGAAGTCGGCTCTGCAGGGCTCACCTTTTTGGCCTCCAGCGGATTCATCAGGGTGGGCCAGTGCCAGTGGTGTGTGCCATAGAGATATATAACCGCCGCCCCTTGGAGACCTGGGAAAACTGGCGGTAACCCCCCGGGCCTGCACCCCAGGGTGCTCCCCGTCAGCTGGGCCCTAACGGGCACGGTGAGCTTGGCGAGGAGGACAGGGAACCGGCTGGGCAGACAACCCTGGTTAGAATTCTATGGCTTCCTTGCCCAGCCTGGTGTGGCTCAGTGGTTGAGCAATGACCCAGGAGCCAACAGGTCACTGGTTCGATTCCCAGTCAGGGTACATGCCCGGGTTGTGGGCTCCATCTCCAGGAAAGGTGGGGGGGGGGGGTTTGCAAGAAGCAGCCGATGGATGATCCTCTCTCAGCACTGATGTTTCTCTTTCTGTCTCCCCGTCTCCTTTCCTGTCTGAAATCAATAAGAATATATTTTTAAGAAATTCCTTGGCCTCCATCTGCACATTGTGGAGCTGGAAAGTCACCTCTCTGCCTCCGTTTGCTCATCTGTGAATGGGGCTGAAGATGAGGCAGCTTCGTCGGGTTGCTGTGTGTAGAGGGACGGCCCCCAGGAAAGGCACCCGAGCATTTTTTGAAATCTGTGTCAGCTGAATCCAAGGCGCCAGGCAAAGCCATGTCTTGGAAATGCATCCATCAAAAGGGTTGGATGCGTTATCAGTACTGAGTTTTAACTCGATTCAGGTGTTGGGGGGAGGGCCCTTGAGATGTAGATTCAGCGGAGCCCCGGGAAGGAGGGAATGAGTGGGGCCTGGGCCCACTTACGCTCCTTTGATTTTAGGTCTTTTCACGTGAAACCCCCTTCTGTTTTAGTACAAATAAACATGCTGTGTTTGGGTTGGAATTCCCTGTCTCTCCATCAGAGAGAGCAGAGATTCCACCCAGCCCCAGCTTTATTTTCTACTTCTGTGTTGTCTATTCTTCCCTATTATTTTCTCAATCCCCAGCCCCTCTACTCAGTAACTGGACCCTACTTCTTTCTCCACGCTGGTTGTGGAGAAGAGAGGAAAATCCCAATAGCTGTGGGTCTGAATTGATATTCTGCCACCCCACAGCCCGGCATGTAGCGGAATGCCAATTCTATTTCCCTCCTCCTGAGTGACAAGCAGCACCAACACCCCTCCCCCCAACTCGAGTCTCCCTCTCCCCAACCAGCTGTTGCTCCCTTTCCTGTCCATCAGCCCAGCCTCCGTCTCCTTGGGCCATTTTCCCTCCAGCTGATGGAAACCCCCTGCCCTCCAGCCTCCGCTGAGCCCTGAGGATGGGAGAAGGCAGAATAGGGGTGGCCTCTATCCCACTTGCTACCTTAGACTTAGGGTGACTGACACCGCAGCCCCGCCCAAGCAAAGACCTGGAAGTGGCACGAGATGGAAGCTGGGGCTAAGATGAGGGGTGCCTGCTTTCTGCCAGGGGCCGGCCAGGCCACCACTTGGGACTAAAGTAAGGAACCCTTCAGGTGGGCCTGTCCTTTAAACCCCTGCCTTGGGCCTCCTCTGCTGTGAGTGGCTGAGTGTACCCCCACATTCCTATAGAAGGGGGCTTGAGGTCCTAACCCCCAGTACCTCAGAATGTGTCTATATCTGCAGATAGACAGGGCCTGCTCTGCCCACCACACAGGATCCTTGACCCCTCTTCCTGCAAGCCCCCCAAGGAAGGAGGAAGTGGGAGCCTTTTCCTCATGCTCCTGATGGCCCCCTGGGTCTCTTCCCTGGATGGCACCTTCAGCCATCCATCCTCCCCTGTGCCCTTGGCCTCATGGACCTCATTTTGGCTACTCCTGCCCTTGGTTCCTCCCCAAGCCTTGGGCTTCTCCTCTCGCCTGGTCCACACCGTCAAGCCGCCAGCCCCCCACATCACCAGGGGCCCAGCTCCCCTGCCCACTGCGCTTCTGTTTCCTGTCAGCTCGTCGCTGGCTCAGGGGTGACTCCGACATACGAATTCTGTATCCTTATGTGGGAATGTTTCTCTGCTCTTCCCAACACAAAGCATTCCACTGGCCCCGCTGTCTCTGGACCTGGAGGGCTCAATGGGGCGCCCCTCCTGCCTCCCCCTCAAGCCTCTGTCCCTGAGGACCAACCAGCCAGATGGTGAGCCCCGATAGATCAGTTGTTGGGCACAGGGATCCGATTTCACATTCTCTGATTTTCACTGGAACACACAGCACTAGTCCTGCAGCGTCCACACTGTTCTGTATGTGAAGGACTTTGAAGAAATCAGCCGTTCCTTATTTTCTCTCCAATGTAAGTCTCGGTATAAACTGTTTTTGCCACCTCCTCTCATCCTTCCCCTCCCACTCCCCCCCCCCTCTTTTTTTTCTGTGTGATGTGCACCTTGAGTCAATACATTGCAGAGTCCATGGCCTTCTAGGGAAGAAGATTCCCCACTCAGCAAAATGCACAGCACACTCCCACCTGCGGGGAGGGACACCTCTCGATTCTCCACCACGAGCAGCAGCAGGAGCTCTGACGCATCTCACTTGGGGGGAGACTGCCAGGGGGACGGGCAGTTGGACCTACTGGGGCTGAGGCAGCTTCGCCCCTGCGTGGCCCCTGGGGTGTCACCACCTGTCCCTCCCAGCGGACCCTCTCCTTCTGTCCATTCCTCAGGACCCCTGCCCAACTGTTCTTGGGTGGGCTCTCCTTTACCCCGATTATGCCCCCTGCGCAAGCAAGTCGCCGGTCCTGGTTTTCTCGGACCCTGTCCTGCCCCATCATGTTCTCTACACTGGAGGTGACAGGCACTGGGCTCTTCCTCGGGGGAAGGTTTCTCCTGGGGCCTGACAGGGGTTCTCCCAGGCGCCCCAAGAGGAGGGGCCAAGGAGGGGGCAGCACAGGGGCCAGGCCTGCTGGACTTTGGGCATTGGGCTTTGGGCACATCTCAGTGAGGGCAGATGGGGGAGCTGCAGGAAGAGATCCCCAGATCAGCCCAGAAGACCGGTTGCAGGACCCCAGTCCCACCCCGACCCCCCAGAAAAGCACACTTCCCTCCTCCCTATTCTCAGAGCCCTGCCCAGGCCCCCCAGAGCCTGCGTTGCCCCGCCCCAGCCCCCCGGAGCCCACCATCAGCTCTGCACAGCACAATGACCTCACACCAGCTCTGTGCGGGGGCCAATGAGACCCTCAGCTCTTAGCCCCCCAAGTAGTCATTGGGGTGGTTGGATTGGGCCTCTCTGTTAGGCAGGCCCCGGGAGCTGCGGGGAGACGGCTCCCAGAACACTTCTCCGCCCGCTAACCTGTCTGTCTGGCATGTGATCTGGAGCCCCAAGCCCGCGCTCGGGCACTGGAGCGTTTTACGGTGTTGTTATCACTCAGCACTTACAGCCACTCCATCAGTGAGAGGGCCGGGCGGCCGCAGCCGGACCATAAAGCTGGGGCTGCGGGTGGAGACGCGGCCTCGCGCGGGCGGGTGGCATCTGATCCTGTGTCTTCCGTCCCCTGTGATCTGCTCATTAGTTACGTCTCTTCAAGGCAAATACCTGCTGCCTTGCTCCTGATAAATGGGGGTGGGGGGGGACCGGAGGCTTGGGAGGGCACAGGCTGGAAGAAAGACACACAGGAGGCCTTAGGGTGCCAACTGCCCCAAAAGTGAACCTGAGATGCTATATGAGCGCAGGTGTATATTTGGGAGGAGATGCCAGGATGTACCCTAATGGGTGGGGAAGTGAGACAGGTCAGGAAGTGAGACCGGTGGGGAGGAAGCCACCAAGGAATTTGGGTTAATGTCATGGGCAGCCATGCTCAACTCCACTGGGGAGCCCGGGGAGATGGTGAAGAGCCCCCCAAAGTTGGGATGGAAGCTAGAGCTTTGGTCTTCTGATTCCAATCTCATGTTGGCCAGGCAGCTCCTGGGGCAGTAGCTCCCCAGTTCTGAGCTTGGCCCCAGCTGGAGAGCCACAGGTGCTGGCCCAGGGAGCACCCTGGGAGTGGCTGGCCCAAGGAGCACCCCGGGGTGGGGGGGAGCTGTCGGGTCTGGAAATGTGTGTTTTGATGAGAGGAGGAGCCCTAGAGAGGATGCTTCTCCCTCCCCTCCCCCCTGCCAGCCTTGGGCTATCCCTACAATTCCAGGGATTAGTCCGATTCCATGGGGGGCCAGCGTGCAGAGATGTGGGGACTCTGCCCAGCGCTCCCCCTGCCCTGCCTTCACGGAAGGTCCAGTGAGGTTTGGGTTCCAGTGCGGTTTGGGTTCCAGTGCCCGCTCTGGTTGTGTAATGTGCCAGCACGGCCAAGGGTGAGCCTGAGGAGGGGCAGAGAAGGACTGAAGAAAAGACAGACAAGAGAATACAGCTGGGGCTGGGTGGATCTCCTGCGCCCGAATGAGGACACAGAAGACCCAGCCTGCAAGCCGATGCTTCATTTCATAGTCTGATTACAACCAGGGTGGATTGACTTGTATACCAATGTTCTTGTTTTGGCAACACTTGCTGCACCTCCCACAGCCCATTAGCTACTTAGGAAGGAATTAGGGAGGGCTACAAGGTCAGGCTTAATCATGCCAGGAGAGCTCTGCCCTCCAGGCTGGGACTTGTTTGTGGCCCTGCCACAGGTCAGCCAGAGGCCTGACCCTAGAGCCACTCCCTACAGTGTAACCTTGGGCAAGTGACCTAATCTCTCTGACCTTAGTTTCCTCACCTGTGAAATGGGAGCAACACTACCTTGCAGGATTGTTTTGGGGGGATTGAGTGAGGCTCTGTGCATACGTCGCCCAGTCCTGTGCCTGCCGTAGAACAAGATCTAGTGTGTATTCATTTCCCTTCCCTTCCGTCCTCTGCGCTACCATGGGCGGAATAACACTGGGGGGCTCCTCACCATCTCCCCGGGTTCCCCAGCGGAGTTGAGCATGGCTGCCCATAGCATTGACCTGCATTCTTTGGTGGCTTCCTCCCCGCGCTGGTCTCGCTTCCCCACCCATCTCACTTCCCCACCCATTACGGTGCATCCCGGCATCTCCTCCCAAGTACACCCCACCCAAGACCCACTTCCTATTTGACTTCCGAGGATTTCCTCTGAGGCTCACACTGACAGGGCATGAGGGATGCACTGTTGCTGGGACACTGCACCCCCTTTCCAAGCACAGGGCATCTCCCCGTGCCCCTTAGCCAGCCTCTCCAGCAGCCTCCTGCTAGGCATCCCCTGAGGGGCCAATTTATGCAGCAGCTTAAGTTCCTTTAAAACACCTTCCGCCTGGAGACGTGGGTGTCAGTGCTGCTGCTCTTCTTCAAAGGGCACCCCCCTGGGCAGATGGGAGATTTGCCAGGGAAAGCTCTTTTCTCTGTTTCCCACATAGTTTTTCTCCTTCACAAAATTCTGCTCCTGCCTCAGCCCCTCACTTCCACAGAGTGATTGGGGGCCCAGGGGAATTAGAGATCCCAGTCCCCTGGTGCACCCCCTGCGGGAAGGCGTCCCTAATTGTCCCCGGGGCCTCCAGCGGCCCTTCTCTGCTCCTCAGGTGCTGGGCTTCCTGGTGACCCCAGGCGTGCCTCCAGGAGCTTGTCGTTAAGGCCCCGTACGTGTGTGTGTGTGTGTGTGTGTGTGTGTGTGTGTGTGTGTGTGTATGTGTGTGTATGTGTGTGTGTATGTGTGTGTATGTGTGTGTATGTGTGTGTGTATGTGTGTATGTGTGTGTATGTGTATGTGTGTGTATGTGTGTGTGCATATGTGTGTGTATGTGTGTGTGTGTATGTGTGTGTATGTATATGTGTGTATATGTGTGTGTATATATGTGTGTGTGTGTATGTGTGTGTATGTATGTGTGTATATGTGTGTGTGTATGTGTATATGTGTGTGTGTATGTGTGTGTGCATATGTGTGTGTGTGTGTGTGTGTGTGTGTGTGTGTGTGTCCGGGAAGCTTGATGTCTATCTCTCCAGAGAAAGGACAACAGTCGTGCTCCATCCTTTCTCTGAGCCTCCTGCAAGGTCTGGTTCAAGGCCTGGGCCCAGGGGCAGCTGCTGCCAACTGCTCGGGGGTCAGGGCCTGACCTGGCCCAGCACGAGGCTGCTGCCCGGGCCAGAAAGGCTCTAGGCAGGAGCCGGTGTCTCCGGGCAGAGGGAGCCATCCACGCTGCAAGGCCCGGGACCCCTCCATCATGTCCAAGATCAATTCGGTGCAGATTAAGAGGACACAGTACCTACTCTCGGGGCTTTGGGGGACCACCCATCCCCGGGAGCTGCTTGGCGTCGGCCGGGAGCTCTGGGCTGGGAAGGGAAATGACCCGGAGGTACGTGGAGAGCGTCCCGTCCTGCGCTTTGAAACGAGGCCCCAGGTGGGTGCAGGGTGCGCTCCGCAGGCTCTGGCTCCCTCCCAGGTGCGGAGCACACTGCTTCCTGCGTGAAGCCGCCTTTTCCACCAGAGCCCCCCAAACACTCAGGGCCCCTTGTTCTTTCTTAAGACGAACACCTCGGGCTTCCTCCAAGGCCAGGTGCCTCCTGCTGTCGGGGCACTGCTGGCTGCCTGTACTTGCCCGCATCATCGCTGCCAACCAGGCACCGGCCACCCCCTCCTCCTCACCCCCCCCTCGGGGAAGGACCTCCCCTCCAGAGCAGGCTGGCCAGCGAACACAGCCCAGAGGCTTGGGGAGGGGCAGGATTGCCCCATTTGGGCTGTGCTGGGGGCAGGCACCATGGCAGCCTGGATGCTGCCCAGCACCTTGAGTGGGGGCAGGGCAGGCCACGCTCACTAAAGGAAGGGCAGAGAGAAGGGAGTGGGCATTTATTGGGTTCCTCTATGCCAGTGGTTGGCAAACTGCGGCTCAAGAGCCACATGCGGCTCGAGAGCCGAAGTTTGCCACCCTGTTGACTAATGAGTTTGCCAACCACTGTCACATACTACCCTTTACCTCTTTGCACACAAATACGCCACAATTGCCTAATAATCCTCACAGCTTCCAACTACACGGTAACATTTAGTCTATTCCAGTGGTCGGCAAACTCATTAGTCAACAGAGCGGCAAACCGCGGCTCCCAAGCCGCAAGTGGCTCGCGAGCCGCAGTTTGCAGACCAGTGCCTGTGCCCCCGGCCCCAGGCAGGCCCGCTGTTGGCATGATCTCACACCGGTGGACAAGAGCTTGGGTTCTGGAGGGACGGAGCTGCAGAATTCCAGCTCTGTCTGGGCGGGTGGCGGCGGACGGGAGATTTCATCCTCCTCGCCAAGTTCATCTGTAAAGTGTGGCTCATCCAAGCGCCCGCCTCCGAGAGCTGTGACGGGTTAAAGGACATCCTCTGTCTGCGGCAGCCGGCCGCGGGCCGGGGTCAGGACGCACCTGTAAACGCCGCCGCCTGGCACGAAAGACCACAGGAGGCAGAGGGCACCGCCGCCGCCGAGGGTCTGAGGTGCTAAACTCGCCCGAGGCCGAGAGTGAGAGATGCGTCTGAGCCCAGGCCTCCTCAGGGGGAAGAGACGAATGAGCCGGGGCCTTCGAGGGCCGCCTGCTCGGCCACATTGGCAAGGGCAGAGAGGCATGGCTGCCAAGCTCCTGGCAGCTCGCTCAGCCGGGCGGAGAATCGGATGGGGGCCCCGGACTCCCTCACCTTGTGTCGGGCCCTGTCCTTCCGCCGTTCCCCCCCCGGGGGACTGCAGCAGCTGGAGTGACTCCGGGGAGCCAGGGACGGCGGCTCCTCGGCTCCTCCCCGCCTCGCAGCGGAATTGACTTTGGATAAACAATTACAGGCTCTTTACCTCGGACCATATGGTGCTGGGGAACAGGTGTGCGCTAATGGCGAGCCCGGCTCCAATTAAGTGTCTGGGAACCCGGCCGGATTCCTGCTGAGGCTTTAGCTTGGGCGGAAGCCCACGTACAAATGAGAGCTAAAAGGGACCAAGGATCGGGCGAGGCAGAAGTGGGGGTCACGTGTGCATCGAGAGGGGTGTGGGGCGGGGCTGGTCAGCAGCTCCCAGCCATCATGCCGGTCCACGGCGGCCCCGGTGACCTGGGTGTCCTCAAGAAAACTATCGGGGCCACTGACCTCTCGGCAAGGTCCCTGCTGGCACTGCCCAGGAAGTCTAGAGGCGGCTCCTGTGAGGCCTGAGCAAAGCAGGTACTTGTCCCTCCTGTGGCCAAAGACGTTTCACCCCGACCCTCCCCTGTGCCTTCATTTCCCCCTGCCTTCATTCCCAACCACTCCACACACTTCTTTTTTTTAAAATATATTTTATTGATTATTCACAGAGAGGAAGGGAGAGGGATAGAAAGTCAGAAACATCGATGAGAGAGAAACATCGATCAGCTGCCTCTTGCACACCCCCTCCTGAGGATGTGCCCGCAGCCACGGTACATGCCCTTGACTGGAATCGAACCTGGGACCTTTCAGTCCACAGGCCGACGCTCTATCCACTGAGCCAAACCGGTTTCGGCTCCATACACTTCTTTACTAGGACCTCCTGGTGTGCCAGGCACTGGTCCAGGGACTGGGGACACACGGACAGACAAAACAGACACAGGCTTCATGGAGTTTATTTGATGAGGCTGGAGATGGCAGAGTGTAGGAGATGGGGAGACAACCCGGGAGTCACGGTATACAAATAAGAACATTCCGGAGAGCGATGAGTATAATAAGGAAGGCACAGCATTTCAGCTGCTGGAGGAACTACCGTATTTTCCGGCGCATAAGACGACTTTTTAACCCAGGAAAATCTTCTCAAAAGTCAGGGGTCGTCTTATACGCCGGGTGTAGCTTTCAGTTATGATGGACATTGCTAACTCGCCAGGGACTTGCCCGGCACTTGCTCTCTCTCTATTGTTTGTTATCTTCCTCCCATCATCATCAGTTCCGGTCGTCTTATATGCCTGGAAAATACAGTAACGCCACACCATCCTCCGGGGCCCGGGTCACTCCCCAGAGACCGCCAGCGGTCAGCCACCTCCTCCTCGGGGGTCCTGCTCACCCCTGCCCGCCTCACCCTCGCACGGGAGTTTGCACACACAGCTGTCCTGTGCCCGGGCCCTGGCCCTTCCCCAGGGCAGGGAGGTGGCTGGCTCGCTGCTGTTTCCAGCACACGGTGCAGGCGAGGTTTGCTGAGTGATGGAGGGGCCGGCCCCGACCCGGGCAGCCCCCGCTCCCGGGAGATGTGTCTGGCCTGCCGAGAGGACATCGTCCCCGCCGGCCCGGCCTGAGCTGGCGGACAGACGGCGACCTCAGCGAATGCCAGCCCACGGGCGGGCCCCCACGGCGGCCGCGTGATCACGGAGCCGGGCAAGGTGCCCTCGCCGGCGTGCCGGGGCCGCAAGCCGCGCGGAAGGAAGATGAACGGCGCCTGTCCCCGCGGTGGCTGATGAGCGGGAGGAGGGCGCGCGTGCGATGAATCTTCGTGTCAGTGTCGCGGCGAGCGATGAGGCCGAGGGCGTGCGGGGGGCGGGTCGTGTCCCAGCTCCAGAGGCCGGGAGGAGACAGATGGAAACGGGGGTTTTCCCCACACCCTGCTGCCTAACTTTCATCTCGGGTTTGTACATTATTTTAGATTTGCCCAATCAGAATGAGCACCTTCCCACAGTTCCCTACTGGGGAGCCCTTCGGGCGTCTCCCCCGTGCCCCCCCCTCATGTCCCTCTGAGACGGTTCCACCCTTCCCTGGGGGTGCTGAGGCCCCCCCCCCCCCATCCCATTCTGACGAGATGCCTTCCCACAGGAAGACACACTGTGCGCCGGGAACGAGTGACGGATCGTCCCCGGGGAGCGACGTTTTCGGGGCCAGCCTCCAGCCCCCATTTCCTCCCGAGGCGGGGTGGGGGAAAGCAAAGTAAATGGGTTCCGGGGAGGGAAACAAATTGGATTTTTAAAAAATGCTCCACTTCTAATGATCGGCGGGGTTATTCATAATCCCGGGCTAGGAAGAGTCTGGAAATCTATGTGCTGCGCTGACAGCTTCTCCCTAATGGGCACGATCGCACACGTGACAGGGCCGAAAAGCACCGCGCGGCGCCCCGCCGCCCGCCTGGTAAGGGAGACGGACGGACCCTCCGGCAGCAGGCAGGGGGAACCCACCTCCCTGCCCGGCCCCCCTGGGCTGGGCCCCCAGCCCTCCCCTCACGCCCCTGCAGGTGGGAGGGAGGGAGGCAGGGAGGAGGAGGGATCCCAGGCAGTTGGAATTGGAGATTTCCAGAATGCCGGAAGGTATGCTCTGCAGAATACAAATCTCACGCCTGCTCTGCAAGGGAAGGGCTCCATGTTCAAGGAAGTCTGGGGAATGCCAATGGTCGGTCCCTCCCAGAGATTCAAGGCTTGCGCTCACATGGGCGCAGCCGAGTGGGCACTGAATAGAGGAGCCCCGGCCCTAGCTGGTGTGGCTCCGTGGATAGAGCACTGGCCTGCAGACGAAAGGGTCCTGGGTTTGATTCCAGTTAAGAGCATATACCTCGGTTGTAGGCATAGGGCGTGTGTGGAGGCAACCAATCCATGTGTCTCTCACGTGGATGTTTCTCTCTCTCTATTTCTCCCCCTCCCTTTCACTGTAATTTAGAAAAGAAAAAAAAATCAATAGGGAAGAAAAATATCCTCCAGTAAGGATTAACTAAAAAAAAAAAAGGGTAAATCCATGTAGCGTTGCTTAACCCACTGGTTCCCAAACTTGTGTGGCGACGGAACCCTGTTTTTGCACAACCGCAGTGGACGGCCTACAGAATCGACCTTCCCCCAAACCTTCCAGTTAACAGCTGGAGGGTTGCTAGGGCTGCCACCCCCAGTCCCGCAGGAGGGAGGCCTACACCAGAGACTGATTTCCTCACCGTCTGGAGGCCAGGGGAGAGGTCATGCTGAGGGGTCACGGTGAGGGGTCACGCTGAGGGGTCACGGTGAGGGTCACGGTGAGGGCAGGGTGGCCTCTTTGGACCTCTCCCCTCGGCGTGTGGCTGGCCGCCGTCCTGCCCGGGTGTGTATGTCTGTGTCCATAGCTCCTCTCTGTGAAAGGACACCAGTCAGATTGGACCGGAGTAAACTCCTGTTGTTCTCAGCTCCCCTCCTCCCGCCCCTCCCCCAGCTGGTGGAACCCCCCCGGGAAACAAACGCAGGCATCACGTGAGCAAGGAGTTAAGTTAATTCTGTGTGATGCCAAAGACTGGATGAGGGCCCATGGGTGGGAGGTCAGGGCGGGCGGGGGGTCATATTCAGAGGAAGACCTTTGTGAGGACGGGGCTGTCCATCAGTGACATGGCCACCGCCGGCACACCTTTGGACTGGCTGCGTGCTGGGGTCCGTTGGACAGGGGTCGTGCTTCAGGAAGGGGGGCAGGTGGGACCCATGGTTTACCCCTCTTCGCTCCCGTCCAAAGGAGGCCTGATGAACGTCCCTGACACATTCCCGGGGGCGTCTCAGGGGCGGTGTGGGGCACCCCTGCGATTCGCTCACACCTGTGTAGAGGCACCAGGGTAACAATTACCGTGCATCAGCTCCGAAGCTCTAATTTCCTTTTTTTTTTTTAAGGACACTATTTTCAGATGTTGATCCTATCGCTGTTATTAATGATTTACTTTCAGTCGATCACACTTCCTCCTGACACATCGCTGAGACAGACCCGTGGTGGGAGCCGCGCCGGCTCCCCAATGATGCGGAGCAGCGGTCTCCGCCGTGGGCCGAAGAGTGTTTGAAACACGGGGTCGCTGGCCACTGAGTCAGGGGCGCTGACCTTGTCCCCTTAGGCTGTCCCGTAAATGGATGAACACAGCCAACACAACAAGAGCCGTCCGGTGTGGACGAATCAGGATGATTCGGAAGGAGCTGTGTGTGCGGCGAGAGGAGGGAGGCGGGACGTCGCTGGTGTAGAGCAGCGATTCTCAACGTTGATGTGCGGTGCCTGAGGCCGGGTCCACGTGCTCTCACCTGCGGGTCTGGGGGGGCCCCAGGTCCCGCATCTCCAGCGGCTCCCGGGTGATGGTGACATTGCAGGCCCATCACCACCCCAGGGGCAGCAGGATCCAAAGAGGCTCACGGTCAGTTTCCAGAACGTGCAGGGCTGCCACGTGGAGGTGGGGAAGAGGGGGGGCGGGGGTGGGGAGGCGTGCTAGGACCCCTGAGTTGGGCCGAAGTAAAACCCAACCTCCCTTTCTGGGAACGCTGTTGAGCAAGGACACGGGGGACCAGGTGGCCGAGATGGGCGATCTGGAGAAGGCTGAGCCGGAAGACGTGGAAGGCGCCTTTCAACGGAACCATTTAGGATCTTAAAACGGCCTGGGGCAAATACCACATGACCTCACTCATTGGTGGAATATAACGAACAACACAAACTGATGAACAGGGACAGACCCAGAGGCAGAGAAGTATCAACCAGACCGCCGGACCTCAGAGGGAAGGTAGGGGAGGGTGGGGGGAAGGAGGAGGGATCAACCAAAGGGCTGTCTGCATGCATATGAGCCTGACCAATGGACATGAATACCAGGGGGGTGAGGGCATGAGTGGGGGAGGGTTGGGGTGGTTAATAGAGAGATAAGGACACATACGTAATACCTTAATCAATAAAGAAATTTTAAAAAAACCTACCTGGGGCCCAAGAACTTGAGAGAAGACACGGAAGGAACCCTACACTTCATGTCGTGGAGCTCAGCCTGCGCGCCAAGATGCTGTACTCACTACCTTTAGTCCTTGCGAAGGACTTCTCTAGGATTCAGGTATTTATTCCATTGTTGTCCTATTGTGCAGATGAGAAAACAGAGGCAGAGAGAAGCGAGAGGCGTGCCCAAGGTCACACAGTGGCATCGGTTCTGGCTTTTGGGCCCAAGAGCCTGGGCGGATCAATGGACAGTGCAGCCTTCCAGGCCCTGCTTGAAGCACATCCTGTCCTCTGCTCATGCCTCACCGCCCAGCCCCAGGGGTGAGGAAATCCGAGGCTGGGCCAGGGGTCCCAGGTGTGGCCCTCTCCCTAGACTGGCCCTCTCCCTGCTCTGTTGGGCTCCCCACTTTTGCGCAGACCTCTGTGTTCTGGGTAGGGCCTCCCTGCGGGCTGCTGAGCCGCTGCCCGATGGAGGGAAGATTCCTGGACACAGGAGGAGAGGTCGGGTCCCAGGGAGCAGGAGGGGCAGCCGGTTCTGAATACACAGCCCAGCGTGTGGGCTGCAGGGTTAATGGCCACCCATTTCCACATCACTTAGGGTTAGAATGGACCCCGGATCCCATCTGCCTCCTCTCTGCAAACATTCACCTCCGAGCCCTCCCTCCAACCTCTGACCCTTCCCAGGTCTGGCCTGCCTCCTGCTGCAAGCCCCCACCAGCCCAGCATGGGAGCAGGAGGCTCTGGTTCCCCATGGAGCAGTGACATGTCACGCCCGGTGCTGGGCAGTGGGTGGGGATGTCCCCAGAGTTGACTCACATGTACATATACCTGTATTTTGTTATTATCCTATCTAATAAAAGAGTAATTTGCAGATTGACCATCGCTCCAACACACAAGAGGGCTGCCCCCATGTGGTCAAAGATCCTGCCCCCATGTGGACACAAGATGGCCACTACAAGATGGCCAGCAGGGGAGGGCAGTTAGGAGGAACCAGGCCTGCAAAGGAGGGCAGTTGGGGGCCATCAAGCCTGCAAGGGAGTGCAGTTAGGGGTGACCAGGCCAGCAGAGGAGGGAAGTTGGGGGCAAACAGGCTGGGAGGGGAGCAGTTAGACATCAATTAGGCTGGCAGGGGAGTGGTTAGGGGGTAATCAGGGTGGCAGGTAGAATCAGTTAGGGACAAACAGGGAGGCAGGCAGGCAAGCAATTTGGAGCCAGCGGTCCTGGATTGTGAGAAGGATGTCAGACTGCCCATTTAGGATAGGGCCTAAACAGACAGTCAGCTATCCCTTGAGGGGTCCCAGATTGGAGAGGGTGCAGGCTGGGCTAAGGAACACTCCCCTCGCCCCGCCCCCGTGCACGAATTTCATGCACTGGGCCTCTAGTATATGTATATGTCTCCAGAGTTGGCTCACATGTACCTATACCTGTATTTTGTTATTATGTATGTATATGTCTCCAGAGTTGGCTCATATATATATTTTATTTATATATGCATTGTATGTACTTCTATATAAATCTATTTTACGTCTATCTAAATAAAATAGCAAGTGGCGGGGACCTGGGGTGAGGGTTCAGAGCTGAGAGTGGCCAGGTTCGTGGTCAGGGGTGACCCAGTCTAAGGGGTGGGTGGGCACCCTCAGGCAGCCGGCTTGTGGGCAGCTTTCCAGCTGTGGACCAGCCCCCCCACCCACCCAACATCGGGGCCCCTTTAGCTCAGAGGCCTCTGGGACTTGCCCCATTTCCTTCTGAGAAAGGCAGTGCTCATCCCTAGAAACACAGCACAGACTCCAAGGGAAGCAAATGAGCCAATTAGGAGCCGGGCCGGTTCCCGAGGCCGAGGCCGAGGCAGCACTGCTCTCTCTCTTTCGAGGCACGAGCAGCCGGGCTGCTGGGAGGCGCAGGGCGCCCTCATTACAACTCCTCCGTGACAGGCGGTGTGGAAAGATTAAAGGGATCCAACCCAGTGGCTCTCCGGCGGCCCCTCCCCCAAGAGCCAGAGCTGCTGCGTGCGGGCAATTATGGGACCAAGGTAGCGGTTAGCAAGATAATTTCTCGGGCGCCCCGCCTGCCCCGCCGCCCGGGCCGGGCTGCGTGTCGGCCCCGCGTCTCCCTCCGCAGCTTTGTCTGGGCTCCTCCGGTTCCCACGCTTTTCTCTTCCTGTTGGCGCCGCCGAGCAGGAGACAAATTCAACACCTGCCTCGGCCGCCCGCCCCCATGCAGAGTGCACCTTCCTGATACCGACATCTTTGCCTTCTCTCTCTCTCCCTCTCTCTCTCTCTCTCTCTCTCTCTCTCTCTCTCTCAACATTTGCTTCCAGTCCTGGCTTCCTTCTGCCCTTCCCCACCTGCTCTTTGGTCTCTGCCTTTCTTTCTTCTCCTCAGATCTCGAGCAAAAGGAAGCCACTGCAGGCCTTTTCTTTGTTTTTAGCCCCATCCTCTTGTGAGGATCTTTAAAACGGTCAGGTGGAATGAGGACCCATCTTGAGTACTCCCATTGTCCCGCCTCCCGGGGAGTACTTCCCTTGCATTGTCTTGTCAGTGCCCTTCAGGTGCTGTCAGATGAGGAGACTGAGCTAGGTGGCTCTGTGGCTTCTGGGTGCAGGGCTGGAAAGGGCTGGGATGGGATTATGAGCTCAGCGGCTGTCGGCACAGGCGGCTGTAGACCTGCTGCCCATGGCCCAGCCTAGGTAAGGAGGAGGGAGAGATGGCTGGGCAGAGATGTTTATTATTATTATTATTATTATTATTATTATTATTATTATTTCAGAGAGAGAGAGATCGAAACATCAATGATGAGAGAGAATCCTTGATCAGCTGCCTCCTGCACGCCCCCTACAGGAGATCAAGCCTGTAACCCGGGCCTGTGCCCTGATTGGGAATTGAACCGTGACCTCCTGGTTCATAGATTGACATTCAACCACCAAGCCACCGTGGCCAGCCGGGCAGAAATGTTGGAAAGAGACACCAGAAGGCACCTCTGACAGCATTTCCTCCAGAGAGAGAGCAGACCGGGCATGAGGGGACGGGGAGGACCAGGCTGCCAGGAAGCTCCCCGGGCCTGATGTAGGCTGCCTGGCGTGGGAACGTCTGCTGCAGTGGGCTCTCACTCAGTCGGCCTGGGCTGCCGTGACAACGTACGTCAATGAGGGACGTTCACTCCCCACAGTTCTGGAGCCTGCAAGTCCAAGATCAAGGTAGGTTGCACACCGAGGCCTCTTCTCCTTGTTTGTGGGCAGCCACCAGCTTGCTGTGTGCTCACATCCCCTCTGAGTACAGTGCTGGGGCACAGGGGGGCAATCCCCGCTAAGGGCACTGATGCCGTCAAGGGGGCCCACCCTCATGACCTCACCTAACCTACTGACCTCCCAAGGCTCCACCTCCAAATAGCATCACACTGGGGGTTAAGACTTCACCACGAACTTGGGCGGACACAGTTGGGTCCATAGCCGACCATCAGCTCAGAGCAGGGAATGCATGATCCTTTGAGTAGCCTGGGGCAGGGCAAAGGTCAGAAGCCCCTGACTCAGCCTGCCGTCACACAGGGAGGGACTGGGGCTGTGAGCGGTCATGTGACTTGCTCGAGGCCACCTGGAAGGATGAGACCTGAGCCCGGTTGCCCCATGTCCAGGCTCGGGGTCTCTGACACGCCTCTGCACCCTCAGCATCTACAGGGCCGTTGCCCAAACCCAAACCCACACCCCAACCCCAACCCCTGCACAATGCTCTCTGAGGTGACAGCTCGCCATCACACGGCAGGGCAGATACGGGGGGTGGGTGGGGTCTCTGGGGGGGCGGGCACTAGCTTTGGGGTGGCTTCCGCTTCTCGGGTGTGCCGGTGTGACTGTGGTTTCAGGTGGAGGGTTCGTTAATGTCTACAGCACGTCACCTCCTGGGGACGGCGTCTGTGGGGGAAGAGAGTGGGGCGCGGCGGGGAGGAGGGATGTAGCACCGCCGTGTCTGGCGCCCTCCCTCCCCTTTCTGTCTTGCTGTACTTGCAACTGAGCACCAGGGGGGATTAGGGGTTTAAAACGGGGCCATTAGAGGCGGCAAGAGCGACCCGCTCCAGCTAACGTGGAGTGTCTCCATTACCATAATAACCACCTGCTTAATAACTGACTTCCCCGCTAATCCTCATTGAAACGCGTGTAGATATTTCCGGGCGGAGAGTGGCAGGCCCGGTCCGGACAGACGTCTCCAGGGGCCTCCGGCTTCACGTGGCGAGAACGGGGGGCGTCCTCGGGGCGTTCTGCTGGGATGGGCCGGGCAGCAGACAGCAGCTCTTGTCCGGCTGCCAGGAACCACAACTGATAGTAAAAGCCTCTAAAGGTCAGCTGGGAATAGGAAACTATTTCTGTTAAATGTCACAGCTGAAGCCGCAGAATGGGCCCCAGCGGGGAGCAGGGGGTGAGGTGAGACAGTCTGGTCACCGTGGCTGCCTCTTTAGGGACCTCGAAGGGGTGGGGACCTCGAAGGGGTTTGGGGGTGGGGCGCTTGGTGCCCAGGCTCCCTCCATCCTTGGGAAGCAGGTGGATGTCGGCATCCACAGGTGATTGGCCAGACAGGCTGCCTGTCAAGGTTGCTAGGAGACCTGAGCACCGGGTTTGAGGGGGAAGGGAGAGAAAGAGAAGCAAGAAGGGGACCTGGGGTGTCTCTCCAGGGCAGTGAGAGGGAAGCTGGGGATGGGTACCCCGCTCTCACTTGCAGAGGGGGCCCTCTCACGGTCTCCTGCGCACGGTTGTGGGTTCGGCGTGGGTGTGCTTAATCACAAGAGACTTCGTGTGCCGCAGCTGAGCTGTGGGAGGTGGAGAGAGGACAGCACACGCTCTTCAGAGAGGGTCCCCAACACGGGCGTTGGGGAGACACGGGAGGGCCCTGGGTGGGAGGGGCTGCCAGGGCTCAGGGAGGGGGGCTGGGGCCAAGCCCTAAGGGGCAGACCACGGAGGGGACAGAAGTTCCCTACTGCTCCCTAGTCTGGCCCGAGCAGCGGGCAAGAGCCCTACTGTGTGGTCTTGGCTTGATCCGTTTGCCAAACACACCTAAAGATGGAGTCCGATGACGGGTCCAAAACGACCCCTGAGGGCAGTTAGGTCGCTGAGGCCCCATTGAACGGATTCCAGCTCCTGAGGGCACACCTGGGGGCTGAGCGTTGGCGGGCTGAGGAGAGGTTTAATTCCCGTGACTTCCAGCCGCCAGCCCAGCTCCGGACCCCCTGCCCCCTCCGCCTGCCTTTATTAAACCAGGTGCTGCGCGCACAGGGAGCACAAACTCCAATGCTGCTGTAAGCAGACGTAATTAGGAAGGTAAATCTAGTGGAAAAAGAGAACCACAGAGGCAAAATACATTAATGTTCCCCCTCCTCTCCCACCCCCCTGACCTATCCTGGCGTCTCAAGTACCAGGAGGGGGGTTGCTGGTTTGAAGTATCCAGGTACCAGCCTTCCTCCATACGCTGAGACTCATATCGTCATTTGAAGGCCCCAGCCCACCCCGTGATGAGGAACAGACTCACAGGAGCCCAAGATGCCAGCGGACCCCCTCCCTCCCTCTCCCTACACCTCTCGGCTGTGCAGTGACCGGCCTGGAAGGGACATGGCTCAGATGGACCCAACGGAGCACAGGGGGGACGGACAGAGACCCGGGAGCCTCAAAGCGGACAGCCTGGACCCACGACCTCGCCCCGTGATGAGACTCCTGCCAGCCCCAGCCCCACAGCCCGGCCCCAGCCTGACCCCCTGCCCGGCCCCTGGGAACGGTGGAGGTGGTCGGGGCAGAGGAGCAGGCGCAGCTTGCACTGGCTTCGGCAGCAGCCTGGGAGCAGCCAGGTTACCGTGCATGAAAGTGGGGAGCAAACAGACCGCAGGAAGGAGTTGTCAGCTAAGGGAGCCCACACAGCTCTCTCCCCACCTCCCTGTGTCTCCCAAGCCTGTCGCGCCCCAGGAGCCGAGTCCC
Source organism: Antrozous pallidus (assembly GCA_027563665.1). NCBI lineage: Eukaryota > Metazoa > Chordata > Mammalia > Chiroptera > Vespertilionidae > Antrozous > Antrozous pallidus. The sequence continues at coordinate 49,448,542 of CM050526.1, forward strand.
CTCCCTCCTCCACTGAGTCCTTGCAGTCGGGCCTACTTGGCGGTCTATTTTTTTTTAATTTTATTTTTATTCTTTTTGAAATAGAAACATCAACGATGAGAGAGAACCATTGATTGCTCCTGCATGCCACCTACCGGGGATTGAACCCACAACCTGGGCATGCGCCATTGGCTGGAGTCAAACCGAGGGCCCTTCAGTCCACAGGCTGATGCTCTACCCACTGAGCCAAACCCCCTGGGGCAGTGGTCGGCAAACTGCGGCTGGCAAGCCACATGCGGCTCTCGAGCCGCGGTTTGCCGCTCTGCTGACTAATGAGTTTGCCGACCACTGAACCAGGACTCAGCCGTCTATGTTACATACACAAACCGTGTTACCGCGATTTAAGGGAAGCCGGTCTCCGGACTCGACACCACGTAGTGGCCGTTAAGCACTCGGGCCTCCGCTCACACAGGCACGGACACGCCAGCGGACTGGTGTCTGTGTCCGTGTTGGCCAGACGATTACACGCCCGAACCCTACTCCACGCCAGGGTCCTGCCAGCTTCCATCCTACCCTGTTTCCCCCAAAATAAGACAGTATCTCATATTCATTTTTGCTCCCAAAGATGCGCTAGATGTTATTTTCGGGGGGGGGGATGCCTTATATTACAGCGAGTAGGTCTTATTTTCGAGGAATGTCTTACTTTTGGGGAAATAGGGTAGCACCGCCATTGCTGGCAAGACGGTTCTCCCAGAAGCATCCGGGGCACAGCAGCCTCTTTGGGGTCACTTGCAAAACCCCGGTGCCCAGAACCCACTCATTCCTGAGCACTGGCCTCGCCCCCTGGGTCTCAGTCCTGAATTGCTCTTGCTGCATCCTTCCGGACCCCATGGCCCCAGGTTCCATTATACACTCATTGCAACATTGTCACTGCTCATTGTCACTGTTGGGGCTTCTGTCCCCCCCTCCCCCAGATTGCTCCACATTAGCAACCAACCCTGATGCAGGCACGCAGTGTCTTCTGGTGCCAACAGGAGGAGGCACATCTGGGCCCCAAAGCCCAATGACGTCATTGGCTGCTCCCTTCAGATGGGAGTCTCTCCCGAGCCCAGGGCAACCGAGGAGGCGGCTGCTTGTGTTCCCAGGGGTGCAGGAGAGGGTCTCAGGTGGGGGGTCGGGCCTGTCTAGAAGAGAGTTGGGGGGCAGGAAGTGGTCTAGAAAGAGGGGGAGAATCAGAGTGAAGAATGGTGTGGGGCGCGGCTACAGCGTTCGGACAGGTTCAAGCCTCGGGCGGATGAGAGGGCACAGTCCTTTCGTGGACACGTGCAGGTCCCAGCGTGGAGGGCAGAGCCCCCCAGCACCGTGATCGCCAACAGCTGGATGTGAGCTTGAACCTCTGGTCCGAACACGAGGCCCCATGGGCCTGATGAGGCTGCAGGGAAGCAAAGCTGGATCAGGTGCATGTAACGGAGGAGGATGGAAACCCACGAGAATGTTGTAAACATTTTGATCACGCCCTTACTTTGCCTTGTGGCATGCTATCTAATAAAAAAGTAATATGCAAACTGACCATTACTCCAACATGCAAGATGGCTGCCCCCATGTGGACACGAGATGGCCACCACAAGATGGCCAGCAGGGGAGAGCAGTTGGGAGGGACCAGGCCTGTAAGGAAGGGCAGTTGGGGGCCATCAAGCCTGCAGGGGAGGTCAATTAGGGGTGACTGGGCCTGCAGGGGAGGGCAGTTGGGGCTGACCAGACCTGCAGGGGAGCAGTTAAGACACCAATCAGGTTGGTAGGGGTGTGGTTAGGGGGTGATCAGGCTGGCAGGCAGAAGCAGTTAGGGGCAATCAGGAAGGCAGGCAGGCAAGCAGTTGGGAACCAGCAGTCCTGAATTGTGAGAGGGATGTCTGACTCCTATCTGGATCGGGCCTAAACGGGCAGTTGGACATCCCTTGAGGGGTCCCAGATTGGAGAAGGTGCAGGCTGGGCTGAGAGACACACCACCCCTCCTCCCCTCCCCCGTGCACAAATTTCATGCGCCAGGCCTCTAGTCTGCTATAAAATAAAGACTCGGCTTGCGGTCCGTGGCCTGTCTCTCCGTGAGGCAGCAGCTTTCATTCTCTTGTCTTTTCTAAGCCTTTCAGCCCCTCCCACTCGGGGTCACCGAACCTGGCTGAGCTGGCGGGCACATGAGGCGCCCTGGGGCTGAGTATGCCATGGCCGTGCCAGTCCGACACAGAATGGGTGCTGGGGGGAGCAGGGGCCGAGGTGCTTGCTCTCCAGCGCCCCCTGTGGGCAGCCTGGCAAGCTGGCTTTCCCGGCCAGGACTACACCCCTGCAAGGCAAGGGCAGCCCCTGGGGGGCGGGAAGTGCACTCACCCAGGCCAGCTTCTGCCTCAGCCAGGGCAGCAGGGCGGCCGGAGACGCCGCCGAATCACAGAGCCCGCCCTGTCGCTTGCCACCTGCTTTGGACTAGCCCAGTGGTCCCCCGGAAGCACAATTGAGAGAAATGACAGGGCTAAGGCACCTTCGGAGAAAGAGGAAACCGAAATCCTAAATCCTTCTAGCACAGGCTCTCCTGAGAGCCAAGCGTGAGGACTCGAGCGCACTCTCTTCCCACCCCTACCAGGGGACCCCGCCACGCGAACACAGACCCAACAGCTGCACCCTCACCGCCCCCTTAGGGTCCCCGGGGCCCTGGGAGGAAGGAGCGATCGCTACTCTCAATCCGGAGAAGAAAATCGGGAACTCAGAGAGTTTAGCCCCTGGCCCAAGGTCATGCAGCAAGGACGGGAGACCAGGCCTGTCCTCCGCCAAGCCGATCCTTTATAAGCGCACAGGGCGGCAGCTGCGCGCGGCCATTCCTGGGCTCCTGGGCCCGTGGGGCGTGGACGGTGGGGGGCGTTCCGTGCCTCGTTGCACCAAGAAGCACCTGAGCCAGTCCAGCAGCTGCATGCCCAGCGCTTAGCCTGGGATGGGGGGGTCAGCTGCTGCCAGTTTGATGGAGATGTGCTGGAACGCAGCCACGCCCGTAACGGGCATCTGTCTGCCTGCTTCCTCGCTCCGAGGGCGCACCTGCGGCCGAGATCACACGGCCCGTGGCGCCTGCAACATGTGCTCTCCGACCCCTCGCCGAGCGGCGGGGGCCCCAGCGGAGACGGTGCCGAAGGGGATGCACGTGCAGGTGTGTGCACGGGTGCGTGTGCGTGTGCGTGTGCGCCCAAGGGCCGGGGCAGGCGGTGACGCCCACGCCGGGCTGCCCCAGGGCCTCTCCCGGGAGGAGGGGCGTGGGTGTGCAGTGGGCAGCGATCTCCTTCCTCCCAGCTGCGTCTCAGAGGCTTTTACAGTCAGAACGGCCCCCTGGCTGCCGCCGCTGCCGCTGAAATTTAAGTAATTTCCCCTAATTAAGCAATTATGTCGGATATAGCTGCCTCCATCACCGGGAACATTTTCGGGGCGGCTGGGGAGGCGGGGGCGGGGTGTCGGGTTTGGGAAGGCCCAGACACGGAAACGCCCTCACCGGGAGCCCCTCTGCCAGGGCTGCTGAGGGCCAGCCCCGTGGGCTCCAGAGGCGCGTTCGCCAGCGACCAACGGCCCGAAAGCCGTGTCCCTGAGCCAAACGCACCCGGCAACGCGCTCCCCTCAGGAGCCCGGAGCCCACAAAGGCCCTCACGCAGATCTGCCTTCCAGCGGTGTGTGTGTGTGGGGGGGGGCAGGGCCGCACCCCCTGAGCACCCATCCTGGAGCACGAGGCTCACCTCTCCCCTGTGCAGGCTTCACTCAGTCACAGGGGGGGCGGGTGGGTGGTCATGGGCTCCACTTCTTCCACGCACACGGACACAGACACACTCCACACAGACACACACTCCACACACATACACACTTCACACACATCCACACACACACAGACACACTCCACACACACACTCCACACACACACAGACACACTCCACACACACACTCCACACAGACACACACTCCATACACATACACACTCCACACACACACACTCCACACACACACACTCCACACACAGACACACACTCCACACACAGACACACTCCACACACACACACACACATCCACATCCGCAGACACACACTCCATACACAGACACACACCCACACATCCACATCCGCAGACACACACTCCATACACACACACACACCCACACATCCACATCCACACACACACACTCCACACACACACACACACACACTCCACACACAGACACACACACACACACTCCACACACAGACACACACACACACACTCCACACACAGACACACACACACACACTCCACACACAGACACACACACACACATCCACATCCACAGACACACACTCCATACACAGACACACACCCACACATCCACATCCACACACACACACTCCACACACACACACACACACACACACACTCCACACACAGACACACACCCACACAGACACAGACACACACACACACATCCACACACACACCCCACACACATCCACACACACACACCAACCACTCCTGCAAGCCAGAGTCTGCTGCGCGTTAGTGGGTGCAGATCCAGGGAGCCTGGGACAGAGAGCTTTAGGCTGGGGTGCACAGCGGGGTCCCGACCCCCCAGCCCCAGCCCCTGACGGAGTCTGAGGCAGCTCCCCGCAGAGGCGGAGGCCCGCTGCTCCTCAAAGCTGATCAGAGTTACTCCCGGCAGTTATTTATTTATTCCCTGGGAGCGCAGAGGGGCCTGCGTGGAAAGAAAGGGCAAGTGTGAAGAGGCCGTAAAGCGGGAGCTTCGCTTTTATGCAGTGGGAACCGGGGAATTAATTCCCGCCTGGCAGAGGTCGCGGGACAGTAACTGAGTTTTAAACAGGCGGAGAGGACCCCAGGGAGGCCGGGGGAGGGAGTGGAGGAGTGAGGGGGCAGGGGGGGGGGGCAGCCTCCTGGAGGTGCGGGCAGCGGAGTCGGTTTCAAAGCGCCGCCAGGGGAGGGCTTTGAAGAGCCAGGCTCCACGCTGATCGCAGGCAGGTCACGTTCCTGGGCCCCGACTGTGGGCCCGGACCTGGACGTGGCTTGAAGGCAGGGAGAGGCCAGCGACAGACACGCCGAGGGCCTGGTGCTCACACGCTCGTGTTTCAGAGGCGCTGGACTCTCCCCCGTGGGACGGGCATCCGGCCTGGCCCGAGAGCACGGCCAGCGAACTGAACCCACGGTTGGAACTCTGCTTCCTCTCCTCTAAACCGCCGCCCCGGGCAAGATGCTTCCTCTCTGTGCCTCCGTGTCCTCCTAGAGCAGCTAGGCATCATGGGAGGCCTCCTAAGGCTGTCCCCGGGGAATGGCATGAATGGAAACGGCTGTTCCATTGTGCTTTCTGTGGGGGCAGATTCCGAATAAAACGTTTGAGTCTGGGGCACAGTCCTCTGCTGGCCCAGAGTGATTTGTCTATTGAAGAAGTCTGGGAAGGCTTCATGGAGGAGGTGACTTCTGGCCTAGCTTTTTAAAGAATGAATAAGACCCATCTCTGTGAAGAAGAGGGGCAACATTTCCAGACAGGGGCTCCAGGATGCGCAAAATCACTGGGGGGTGGGGGTGGGGGAGTGACAGCAAACCTAGAGGGGCCTCGGGCACTGGAGGTTGGGGGCCTGGCCAACCTTGGCAGGTAAGGGCCAGCTCAGGGTAGTGGGCAGGGGTAGGCAGAAACCACACAGGGGGAGAAAGCCAGGCAGGAATCTCTCTCCTCTGGGAACTCCGAATGGGGGTGGGGGTGGCATTGTAGCGGAAGGTACCAGCCCTCGGGTTCTGAAGGTACAAAGCCAACCAGGTCAGAACCCCAGGATGGGGAGGACAATGGGCATTTTCCAGAACTCAGCAGGACAGCAGCCTGGCACTGGCCCACAGAAACCGCATGCAAGCCACCTCTGTAGTTCCAGATGTTCTAGTAACCGCATTGAAACACACACACACACACACACACACACACACACACACACAACTGTAACTATAACCCAAACATATAAAAACAAAACAGACAGGTGAGATTAATTTAAGAGTCTATTTTATTTAACTCAACATACGCTAAAGACTATCCTTCCAAACTGTAATAACTAAAGGAGTTAGTTGTTCATGAGTCTCTTTGCATTTTTTTGATACTAAAGGGAGTGAAATCTGGGGCCTCATCTATGCTTAGAGCCCCTCACTGGCCCCAAGTCCCTGCTCAGCAGCCACGTGTGACCCACAGTGACCTTTGGGGCAGGACTGGGCTAGAAACCACAGGATAAAACTCCCCCACTCCTGCTCCCCAGACAGCCCGTCTCCCACGGCCACCCGTGTGCACCTGCACACACACACACACACACACACACACACCCCTGGGGACCAGTGACCACGGGCTCCTGGGCGGGTCAGCTTGTGTCTTAGGATGTTGGTCTGTGTGTGAATGACTTCAGGGCCGACCAGGGAGGGAGCCAGGCTCCTGCTGGGAGTGATGGCAGGTGGGGGCTCAGAGCGCCCCCTGCAGGAGCTGCTGCCAACGTGTCTAATGCCGGGCTCTGCGCACTTCCAGCACGAGGTGGGGGGTGGTTCCTGGAGGAGCTGGGGCACAGAAAGAGGAGACGGGGCTTTGGGGGGGGGGAGGGGGATGCTCCCCCTGGGAAACAGCCGCTTTGGTGATTGGCGGGGGGGGGGGGAGGGGGGAGTGAGAGCCCTGGGGAGGTCACCACCCATGCTTCTGCCCATCACCTATTTGAAAACAGAAAAGGCTAGAGCCCCACTTCTCCCCAACACACAGGGGCTCACCCTCTCGTCTCTGCACATGGGACTGTGATCCCAGAACCAGCAGATTCATCGCCCACGAATGTGCTGCTTCACAGGCGTGTGCCCACGTGGGCCTCGCCAGAGCCCTCGAGACAGACAGGTCCGGTCCTGACCGCCGACCCGAAGGTTTGAAAGCACAGAGAGGTTAGGCGGCCGGACGGAGGTCACCCCCGCGGGGGTGGAGCGGCCAGGATTTGGGGCTGGTTGGGCCCCACGGAGTGCCAGCCATTCACCGAAACTCTCGGGGCGCATGAGTCCGCCGTCACCTGGAAACTGCCCCCGGCCGAGGGAGAAGCCGGGGGGGAGACGGAAAGTTGGGTGGCCGCTCTGTGGTGCGACAAGGAGGGAGAAGGCGCCGTCTGGCACCGCCACATCCTGTCCCAGATGGCGGAGAACCTACACCCCTGCCTGGCTGGCTGGAGCAGGATGGGGTGCAGACAGGCTCGTGAGCCTCTGGCGCCCCACCCGGGCGGGAGCACAGAGAACGGGGAAGCCTGTGACCTCACCGGGTGGGCCGGTGGCCAATGACATCACCACCAGGGGGGCCAGGAGCCAGGCCCAGCAAGTTATTTATGGAAACGGCTGGCGGCCAGGCTCAGCAGCTCCTGAGCTGTTTCAGATGTGGCTGCGACGGAGCCTCCAGCTGGCCAGGGGAGCCGCGGGGCTGGGCGGGCGGAGGAGGGAAAGGAGGAAGGCTGGGGGAGGCAGCCAGTGGATGGGGCAGGAGAGCTCCTCCTATTGGGCACTTGGGCAGGGATCACCCCCCGGGCACCATGCTTCTCCCTCTCGGAGTCTGGCCAGCCAGCTTCCCGCTGGCTCTGGGGAGCCTGGCCCTGCACTGTCCCTCGGCAGCATTGACTCAGAGCTCAGGGACCAGATGGGTGCAGAACAGGCAGCCTGCATTTGTGCACGTGAGGGTGCGTGCCTGTGAGGGTGGGAGCACGTGAGGGACTGTGCACGTGAGGGACTGTGCACGTGAGGGTGCATGCACATGAGGGACTGTGCACATAAGGGTGGTACATGTGAAGGACCGTGCACGTGAGGATGTGCATGCACGTGAGGATGTGTGCACGTGAGGGTGGGCGCACGTGAGGGTGAGTGCAGGTGAGGGTGGGCGCACGTGAGGGTGCATGCACGTGAGGGACTGTGCACATAAGGGTGGTACATGTGAAGGACCGTGCATGTGAGGATGTGCATGCACGTGAGGATGTGTGCACGTGAGGGTGGGCGCACGTGAGGGTGAGTGCAGGTGAGGGTGGGCGCACGTGAGGGTGTGTGCACGTGAGGGTGAGTGCAGGTGAGGGTGTGTGCACGTGAGGGTGAGTGCAGGTGAGGGTGGGCGCACGTGAGGGTGAGTGCAGGTGAGGGTGTGTGCACGTGAGGGTGAGTGCAGGTGAGGGTGTGTGCACGTGAGGGTGAGTGCAGGTGAGGGTGTGTGCACGTGAGGGTGTGTGCACGTGGGGGAAGGGACCATGCATGTGAGGGACCGTGCACGTGAGGGTGGTCCACGTGAGGTTGTGTGCACGTGAGGAACCATGCACAGACGGGACTGTGCACGTGAGAGTGCATGCTGCATGCATGGTGCACTTCCTTATCAGTGGATAGATCCCCTCTCTGGTGTCTTGTCTATTAGTGCCCCGTGAGCAGGTGAGTGTGAGTGCATGCACACCTGTATCTTTGCATATCAAGTGCATGTGCATAGAGGAGGGGGAGGAGAGAGCGCGTGGGAGCTGGCAAATAGGGAGAGAGGAGTCACTGGGGAGAGAAACCACGACAGGAAGTTGGGCAATATAATTTCGGTGGAAGATACAGAGGCACTTACAGGAGCTTCAGCAGAACTAGACAAACCTTTCAATCCATTTATCAAAGGCGCCTGCAGCCTGCTGCCTGAGCAGGTGCAACAGGAATGAAATATTGAGCAGAGCCAGCCACTCCGGGGCTGGAGGAGCCCAATAAATAAGGGGTTACTGCAACGCTCACCCTGATTCTGCTGGGGTTGCTCTCACCAGCCCCTCCACCCATCACCCCAATGGCCCTCCAGGCGCTGCCTGGGGGAGGATGATGGGGATTGCAGAGTTGGAGAGCCCCATGCAGACGCAACCAGTGTGGAGGCAGCATGAGGACCCTGTTTCATGTGTCTCTTGTTCTTGTCACCTGCCCTCCTTTCATTTAAAATTCTCCGCAAGAGCCTGGCTGGGGTGCTCAGTGGTTGGGTGTCGGCCTACAGACAGGAGGTCATGAGTTCTGGTCAGGGCACATGCTCAGGTTGCAGGCTTGGTCCCCAGTAGGAGGCATGCAGGAGGCAGCCGATCAAGGCTTCTCTCTCATCGTTGTTTCTCTCTCTCTCGATTCCTCTCCCTTCCTCTCTCTGTAATATCAGTAAAACTTTATTTTAAACCCTCCACTAGAGAGAAGCAGATCCATGCGGCTCCAGTGGCATTGTGGCGGTCATTCTACAGGCCCAATTGGATAACGGGGTGAAAACGAGGCCCAAGTAGCAACTAAGGAGCTCTCGCACCCAGACCCCAGGCTGTGCCATCGACTGAGACCTCCCCCAACCCCAGATCCATGCTTGGCAGCTGGGCCTTCTGAGTGGCGGATGGAGAGAGAGACACCATGTCACTTCCAACTGAAGGAAGGGGACCCTTATTTTCCCAGTGCTTCTGCATCCACTTTGTCCTACCACCGTCTCCTCAAAGCCAAAAGGCATTGCCATACTGTCACCTGAACCCACAAAAGAGGACATCTCTATTTAACTAACATGCATGCACACATATGCACACACATGCACACGCGAACACTCAGGTGCTCAGGGACTGCCCCCGCCCCCTACTGCCCCTCCCTCAGCTTTCCTCACCACCAGCACCACCACCATCGGCAGGACAACCTGCATCTTCTCATCTTTTAAAAAATACATATATATGATTGATTTTTTTACAGAGAGGAGGGGAGAGGAATAGAGTTAGAAACATTGATGAGGGAGAAACATTGATCAGCTGCCTCCTGCACACCCGCTACTGGGGATGTGCCCGCAACCAAGGAATCGGACCCAGGATGCTTCAGTCCGCAGGCGGACACTCTATCCACTGAGCCAAACTGGTTTCAGCTGCATCTTTTCACCTTGATGCCAACCACCACAGGGCAGGAGCCGGCGCTCCACCCGGGCCGGGCTGCGAAGAGGCTCTCGGGTTGCCAGGCTAACTACCTGGAACGAACGCGGGACACCGGGTGAAACCCCCATCCGATACCCAGGGGGAGAGGTTGACCAGGAAAGTGGGAGAGCACAGTTTGGCCGCTCCCAGGACCGCAAGGCAGAAGCTCAGCTCTGTGGGCGCAGACTGAGGTCCTGCGGTCCACCCTGCTTGGAAACCCAGCAAATGGGGGCCCCACCTTTTCCGGAATGTTCTCAGAAGACGAAGGCCTGATGTCCAAGCCACAGATTGCTCTTCAATCATCTGGGTCACCTGCTCATCATGGCCTCTGTTCTTTGCTTTCTGTCCCCAGAGAGCTTGGCTTTCCTGTGGCTCTTGTGTGTCCAGCCAACAGGCTCCCCAGCTCCGAGCAGGGCCTAAGGGTAGGCAAGGGGGAGGAGGGAGGCAGGTGGAGGAGAAAAGTTGCCAGGGCAACCATCCCAACTCCTTTCTCTGCCTGTGGAAATCTTTAAGGGGAGGAAGCAGTCATGTTCCTGGGGTGCTGGGGTGCAGCCCCAGAGGATCAGAACGACGCCAGGCACGGAGCCAGGCAGAGCGCCCTGGTCCCCGGCCCATCATCTGCTTCCCAGCTGCTCGATGTGGCGGCTCCTTTAAAGACTCACATCTGGGCTCCAGCCAGGGCTCAGTGGCAGGGGGAGGGGCTGCGCGGGCTGTGGGCTGCTGAGGGAAGGATGTCATTTCTCTTATTTCCAGGAGGGCCTTTCACCATCCTCATCCTCCATTTCACAGCCTTCCCCAAGGAGCTGTGTTCCGGGGACGACGATAATGACAGCAGGTTCGCTTCCCTGGCTTCCTCTCTAATTTGCACAATGATCCTGCGAGGCACAGGTTCCCATCCCCATTTTTCCGATGGGAAAACGGAGGCTGCGAAAGGCTGTGGACCTTGCCGACGAGCACAGGTGGCAGGTGGCAGGCCCGGGGCCCCAACGCCGCAAGGGGAGTGGTGTAAGGCCGAGAGCGCCAGAAGCTTCTCCTAGTGCGGACAGATCAGAACTTATCGGCAGAGAAGTTTGCCAGGGATTTCTTCGGCTTTAGCCCTCAAAGTCCCATCTCTGGAACTGGCTCAATCCACAGCAAATCCCTGCTGGTTCCCGAGCTGGAGCGCAACAGAGAGTGTGGGATGATACACACGATGGGCCTTGAAGGCCTCCCTGCCGTGGGGTTTACCATAGGTCAAGGCTCAAGTTCACGGGCAGGAGGAGGTCTACTTGCAAAAGGCTCTTCCAGCCAGCCATCTGTGGCTCTGAGGATCAGCAACCTGATTCCCCCCTGCTCCCCACAGGAAAGGAGGTACAACTCCCCAGGCTGCCCCAACCCCTGACGCCAGCCACACCCGAGTTCCCATAGACCAGTGGTTGGCAAACTCATTAGTCAACAGAGCAGCAAACTGCAGCCATCGACCGCTGCCATAGACAGTATACAGAGAGAGACTGGTGGTTTTCTCAGCCTCTTGTTCCCCCAACAATCCCTCCCCTCCCCCACCAGTCAACTCAGAGAGGGGTCATGGGAGGAGAGGGCTGAGCACACCCCTCTGCCCATCGCAGGGCCCCTGGCTGCCGGGCAAGGCGGGAAAGGGCGAGAGGAGAAAGAAGAGAAAGGCAAAACTCCCAATGAAAAAAAAAGAAAGAAAAGTTCAATCAGATTTGTAAAGGGCACAATTTACAAATCCGTCACATATTTTACGAGGCTGGGATTTACGGATTAGCCTGTAATACTTAGGCAGCTTTTTTGTAATAAAACCCTGAGCCCGCGAAGCCGCGGGGAAGCGAGGAGGAGGAGGAAGCGGCCTTCCCTCCCGGTCCGGCTTTCATGTGCCCTGCACTGTTTTGATCAGGGCAGCCCCATTAATCTGTGCTTTATCTGCCTACGGAGAAGGATTGAGCTCTTTATTGGATTTTTGTCAAGAATAAATGATTTAGTTTGGGATATTGTGGAAACGATTTTTGTGGTATTACACCATCTAATAAATGAAACAGCAGGGATCAATTCCTTTCTCGCAATGTGTTCAACAGGCAGGGTGAAATATGCCCCACAATCATTTGGTATTGCACTCCATAGATATTTATAACGGGAGGCACTGCTCGTCCGCGGCTCTGGCCCGGCTGGGAACCTGTCCGGAAGCTGCGATCCATCAGCTCCGGATGGTGAGACCTGGGACCCAGGTGACGGGCGGGTCAGAAACGCAGATCAAGTTCACGTTCGCCGATAGGCCTCGGAGGCAGAGGGAAGGAGCCGGGCCTGGGCTGGACGCTGGGGCTGGGAGAGTGGACTCGCCAAGGCCCTCGGCTGGTGTGCTTTTCCTGCAAGGGTGGGCGGCGAGCAGGGTGGGAGGGTCGTCCCGGCCGCAGCGGGTCTGGGGTCTGGCAAGCGCCAGGTGTGTGTGGAGACCATGCAGAGAACCTGGGGTGCCACCCCTCCCTGTGCTGGTGCCCCGTCCGTGCCCACAGCCCTCTCCCCGGGACGTCGCTTTGAGGGAAGAGGTCTGGAAACGCTTGGATGGGGAGCTGGCTTCTGGCCCGGGAGTGCTCATAAGGTTTATGTCCCTGGAGGCCCACACATATTTATTGGGAGCCGGTTATACGACAGCGCCTAGCGCAGGTCTGGAGCAGAGTAAACCTGGTGCGGATGTATGTTCACAGAGTGACCGAGAAACAGACAGCGAACCAGAGGCCCTGCCCTCCACACACAGTGTCCTCCCCACACAGTGTCCTCCCCACAGTGTCCTCCCCACAATGTCCTCCTCACACAGTGCCCTCCCCACAGTGCCCTCCCCACACAGAGTCCTCCCCACAGTGCCCTCCCCACACAGAGTCCTCCCCACAGTGCCCTCCCCACACAGAGTCCTCCCCACAGTGTCCTCCCCACACAGTGTCCTCCCCACACAGTGCCCTCCCCACACAGAGTCCTCCCCACAGTGTCCTCCTCACACAGTGTCCTCCCCACACAGTGTCCTCCCCACACAGTGTCCTCCCCACAGTGTCCTCCTCACACAGTGTCCTCCCCACACAGTGTCCTCCCCACACAGTGTCCTCCTCACACAGTGTCCTCCTCACACAGTGTCCTCCCCACACAGTGTCCTCCCCACACAGTGTCCTCCCCACACAGTGTCCTCCTCACACAGTGTCCTCCCCACACAGTGTCCTCCCCACACAGTGCCCTCCCCACACAGAGTCCTCCCCACAGTGTCCTCCTCACACAGTGTCCTCCCCACACAGTGTCCTCCCCACACAGTGTCCTCCCCACAGTGTCCTCCCCACACAGTGTCCTCCTCACACAGTGTCCTCCCCACACAGTGTCCTCCCCACACAGTGTCCTCCCCACAGTGTCCTCCCCACACAGTGTCCTCCTCACACAGTGTCCTCCCCACACAGTGTCCTCCCCACACAGTGTCCTCCTCACACAGTGTCCTCCCCACACAGTGTCCTCCTCACACAGTGTCCTCCCCACACAGTGTCCTCCTCACACAGTGTCCTCCCCACACAGTGCCCTTCCCACAGTGTCCTCCCCACAGTGTCCTCCCCACACAGTGCCCTTCCCACAGTGCCCTCCCCAGTGTCCTCCCCACACAGTGTCCCCCTCATACAGTGTCCTCCCAACAGTGTCCTCCCCACACAGTGTCCTCCCGACATGGTGCCCTCCCAACAGTGTCCTCCCCACACAGTGTCCTCCCGACACGGTGTCCTCCCCACACAGTGCCCTTCCCACAGTGTCCTCCCCACACAGTGTCCTCCCCACACAGTGTCCTCCCCACAATGTCCTCCTCACACAGTGTCCTCCCCACACAGTGTCCTCCCCACACAGTGTCCTCCCCACACAGTGCCCTTCCCACAGTGTCCTCCACACAGTGTCCTCCCCACACAGTGTCCTCCCCACACAGTGTCCTCCCCACACAGTGTCCTCCCCACACAGTGTCCTCCCAACACGGTGCCCTCCCCACACAGTGGTCAGTTGAGGACCCTCTTCTGGCCTCAGACTTCTCTACCCTCACATGCTAGAAAGGGTGGGAGGGCTCTGGGTCCTCCTTCACCAGGGCACACCCCTCTCAGGGGGCTCCACACTCCAGAACTACTCACCTGCCATCATCTCCCCGAGGCCCTACCTCCTAACCCATCACCTGGGGAGTTGGGACATCAACTTATGGATTTGGGGGGCACATTCACACAGTAGGTCCTCAGGTTACTTCGGAGATCCGTTCCTATGGCGCGATGTAACGTGACTTTTGCCGTAAGTCAGAACCCACCTACATAAACACCCATGTTACTCACATGGAGCACAAACACAGTAGTAATGAAGTGAAACAGTAAAAAAAGTGTAAAAGAAAGATAACAATTCCTGACCTTTACTGTGATAAATAAGAAAAAACATAAAGCACACATGTACAGACATAGACATGAAGGAACAATTTCTTTTTTATAAATAAACTAGAGACCCTGTGCACGAAATTCGTGCGTGGGTGGGTCCCTAGGCTTTGCTGGTGATCAGGACCAATCTGTGGGGCAACTGGTGGGGTGATCAGGGCCCCCCCACACTGGCACCTGCCTTGGCAGGCCTGGTACCACCTGCTTGCCGGTCCCACCTGCCTCCCTCTGCAGAGCGACCAGTGGGGCCATGGGGGGTGGGGGGGTGCCCTACTGGTACCCACATTGGCTGGCCTGGGGGCTGAGGGCAGTTCCTGTGTTGAATGTCTGCCCCTTGATGGTCAGTGCACACCATAGCGACCAGTCATTCCACCATTCGGGTGATTTGTATATTAGGCTTTTATTATATAGGATGGGAGATTAGCGACGTAACCACGAAATGACATACGTTGAGTCCTCCGTAACCTGAGGACGGCCTGTAGAGCAATCAGGACCCACACTCTGCCTGGAGAGCCGACTCTCTGACCTCATTGGGTTTAAGGAACCAGAGGGGCTAGCGTAGGTTCTGCTACCAGGACCCCACTCTCCTCACTCAGACACGGGGATGTGCACAGCCAAGGGGCAGTGCGGCGGCCCTCCGAGGTGTTATTCCTCGGCACTCGGGGTGCAGGGGGGCCTCCTCGCCTGTTGCGAGGCCGCTGCTACTCAGGCTTTGTCCCCGTTGGTGCCTCCAAGGCATCTGCTCTGTGAGCTCCGAGCTCCTCGGGGGATTCATTTCCTTGACAGGCCCGGGGCCCGCCATATGCTCCGTGGATGCTGGCAGCCACAGCCAGGCCCTGCAGCTCTAGGGCTCTCCACTGGAGCGTTTTATTTCTGTCCTGTGTTGGCTGCGTTTCCTCTGCCTCAGCCGGAAGCCTCGGAGCTCGGAGGGGACGGGCGGGGAGTTTGCAGTATCCTTGGCACGAAGAGCATCTTCCGCTTGGAGCTCAACTTGCAGAGAAATACGGGTTCTCTGAGGGGTCCCGCGTAACCCGTCTCAGCATCATGACAGCTCCCACCTCCCCGGCCCGGACAATGGCTCAGAGCCACTCAACGACGGTCACGTGGGCCCGCCGTGGGCAGAAGCAGAGAGAGGCCCAGGAGCGGGTGCTGGCGTTGAGGTTGGGGTCTCCCAACCAGGGGCAGCTCCGAGATGTTCATTCCAACCCTCAGCTGATTTAGGGTCTCCCCTTGGACCTTGGCCTTGAGCCCTCTGGGTTCTCTGTTGCTCCTCTCGTCCTGCTCCGTGGCCCGCTGACCAGTTGGGTACGGAAAGCGTCAAGCAAGCGTTCTTATCTCCGCCGAGGACTCCTGGGACAGCCCTTTCATCTAACACCTCCACCGCAGGCCAGGCACTGCCATTCCAAGGGGTCGTGCTGAGAAGTCACCCTCAGGGGAGTTGCCGCGCTCGTTGACAGATGTCCCTGCATCTGGGCAGAGAGCCAGGCCCGCCTTCTGAGTAGTGGCTCAGGCCAAGGCTCAGAGCCATCCGGATGCTTCTCCTTCTCCCACGTCCACAGCCCACGAGGCAGGAAACCCTGTTGACTCGACGTCAGGTTTTCCAGAATTCTACCCGGGTCCTTTCTGTCGCCACACTGCCACTCTGGCTGAGCCACCGCCACCCCCCCTGCCCTGACAGCCCCTCTCAACACAGGAGCCAGAGCAGGCCACCCACAGCTCAAGGCATCCAGAACGCCCTCTTTGCCTAGGGCCGTGATCGGCAAACTGCGGCTCGAGAGCCACATGCGGCTCTTTGGCCCCTTGAGGGTGGCTCTTCCACAAAATACCACGGCCTGGGCGAGTCTGTTTTGAAGAAGTGGTGTTGGAAGAAGTTTAAGTTTTAAAAAATGTGGCTCTCCAAAGACATTTCGATCGTTGTGCCGTTGATATTTGGCTCTGTGGACTGATGAGTTTGCCGACCGCTGGCTCAGAGCAACAACCAAGTCTTCACGGTGGCCTGGGGGGGGGGGGGGGGTGGTTCCTCCAAAAGCTGGCTATGAGATATGGCTGATGTAACAGATGATCACAGGCTGTCTTTTGTCTTACAGTTCAGAAGGTCAGAAGTCTGCTAAAATCAAGGTGCCAGCAAGAGCTGTTTGCCTTTCAGGAGACCCCAGGGAAGACTCCGCTCCTTGCCTGGGCCAACTTCAGGGGCAGCCTGCTTTCCTTGGCTTGTGGCCCCTCCGGCTAAGCAATAATCTCTAGCCTTCATCACATCCTCTTCTCTGACCCTCCAACCTCCCTCTTACCAGGACCCAGGGCTCTCCTCGTACCCACCCGAGCTAACCCATTTCAAGATCCTAAATGTAGCCATGACCTTTGCAAACTCCCTGTTCCCGTGAAGATAAACAGTCACCGGTCTCAGGAATGAGCATGCGGTGGTCTCTGGGGAACCGTTATTATACCAGCCACACAAGGACTCAAGAAGTCATGTATTTGGTAGGTGAGTCCAGAAGATATGACTTCCTTAAACCTGAATGACCTCCCTCAATGCTTTCTCTCCAAACACGGTCACCTGGGAGACTGGAACGTCAACATCTGGATTTGAGGGGATGCTGTTCAGTCCAGAGCAGGGATACCCCCGGGGAACTTGGGGAAAATACAAAGGCTCGGCTCTTTACTCACTTCCAGGAGCCCAGGCCACCACGCGGGAGTAGACTGCATGCAGTTGTCCCCAGAAAGTGGCATCGGGGAGGGCATCGTTCGAGGCCGCTTACTCTCTGGCACTTCCGGCCTGTGGCTGCCTTGCTCCCTCCAGCGAGCAGAGCCTGGAGAGGTGGTCACCGGCGTCTGCGGTGAGCCTGGCATGGGAGCCGCCAGCCAGGGGCCGGATGGCTGAGCGTTCTTCACGGATCGCCAACTGAGTGTGGGCACAGAAGTTTGGTTTTTTAATTTCAATAAGAAAAAGAATTTTCATCAGAAAAGTAATCAGATGTCCTCAACATAAAATGATCTGAATAATCATATCCACGTGTATCATTTTATCTCATCATTTTCCTTTTAGTGTTACAATCCCCATTCATATATACATGTATCTTATACGTATAACATGTGCGGCATTATACCTATGTGTGCACATGCATTTACACGCATGTATGCACATATGTGCACAGGTGCAGAGATATTACACACACACACACACACACGTTACTTTCAATGCTCCGGAGACTATCTACCGAATGATTAACGGTGGTTACGGCAGGGGACAGCTTTCATTTCTATGTAATTTTAATTTATTAATTTTTTGTGTGTAATTGGAATTTATGTCTACATGGAGAGTGTCCTATTTGTTACTTTAAGGGGTTTCTAAAATAACGAAGCATTTAAAAGTGGATGGGATGAGGGCAGGTTGCAGGGAGTGAGAATCCAGACACGTGTCAAGCAGGACCCCTGGGCGGTATCTCTCTCAGCGTGTGTCCTGTGGCTTATCCTGAACAGGCAGCTCCGAGGCCTGCTTCTCCAGGCTCGATGTTAGATTGCAAGCATTTCCGATGTCATTACATATTCTTTGCTCGTATATATTTTTAATGGCCGCATAATATTCCTTCATGGCTGTTCATCATTTATTCATCCACCCCAGCATCCATTCTCCTCCCGGCCGCCCATGAATACCTTAACTCCTTGGATGAGAAACGGCGGCTCTCAGGGTCCCCAGTCAGTGAACGTATATCTGGGACATTTCAGAGAATAGCAGAGTGGCTACTTCATTAATATAAAGAGGGCACGGACCAAGCAGATCGATATCTGCGCGAGGCCTTCTTGGAGGAACAGAAGCCCCGAGCATCCCCACCTGCCCGGCGCGACTCACATCATCCCACTCGGGTCTGCACACCCGCCCTGGCCCTCGGCCCCTGTTTCCCGGCAGGCGCCCCGAGCAGAGCCAACTGGCCTATTAGCTCATGAAAAAGGAAAAGTTGGGGATAAAAATAAGGTTGGTTTATGTGCCTAATAATTTTCCAAAAATAGAGCTCCCTAGGCCTCTGTGAGAATGCACCATTTGCCGGCCAAAGAGGGGTTCCGGGTCCGGCTGGAGGTGCCAGGAGAGCGTGGAAGAGATGAGGGGACCGCGTCATTTTAATGGAATCTCTGAACAAAATGCAGACGCCTCGCTGCAGCCGCCTGGGGGCGGGGGTAGGCAGGGAGGGGCTGGGGGGCTGGGAGGGGCATGACCAGGGGCAGTCCTCCCCCGGGGCACCGCTTTTTTCAGCCAGTTGGTGACTGTGACAGGCGCTGTGGGAGGCACGGGCAGAGCTGACCTACTCCGGTTTGGTATCCACACAATAACCAAGGTAATTCTGAAATAGCTTTCCCGCCTTCGGAACAAAACCTTCTCATCGAGCGGGATCTGGGAGAAAAGGTTAATTGAGGGTTGACTCACAGTCTTAGGTTTGCAAAAAATAAAGAGGGTTAAGTGGATGGAGCCTTTTTGTAGCAATTATTTACTTCGAAGCGTCAGCCTCTCCGGCGGTGGGTGAAGCTGCCTGTTGCCCCCGCTCAGTTCTGGTGCCCAGGAAACGAGAGGCTGGGTCCCTCCCTCAGGGAGTGGTCATCTGTGGGTACGTCACATAGAAGGACACGTGTGAAGACCCAGTCCCGTGTTTGGGAGACTCTTGATCCAGCAGAACCTCTGCCCCACGCAGCAATGATGGCCCATTGGACTTCAGACCCTGACTGGGCTCAACGTAAGAAGCACATAAAAGCCGGGCTGGTTTGGATCAGTGGGCAGAGCACTGGCCTGAGGACTGAAAAGTCCCAGGGTCTGGTCAGGGGCATGGACCTTGGTTGCGGGCACATCCCCAGTGGGGGGAGGGTGTGCAAGAGGCAGCTGATCGATGTTTCTCTCTCATCGATGTTTCTGACTTTCTATCCCTCTCCCTTCCTCTCTGTAAAAATCAATAAATTACACTTAAAAAAAAAAAAAGCACATAAAAGCCCAGCCAGGGTGGGTCAGTGGTTGAGCATTGACCTATAAACCAGGAAGACACGGTCTGGTTGCCAGTCAGGGCACAGGCCCGCGTTGCAAGCTGGATCCCTGGTAGGGGGTGTGTCGGAGACAGCCAATGAATGATTCTCTCTCACCGTTGATGTTTCTGTCTCTCTCTCTCCCTCTCGCTTCCTCTCTCAGATATTTTTAAACCACAGAAGAAGCCACCCGTTATTCTGGGGTCTATATGCACAGAGCTAAGGCAGTGTGTGTGGCCGGGGGTCTCAGTCTGGAGGGAAAACAGACGTGAATGAATAGGCACTGCGCAGGGGAAGGCAGGCATCCTTACGTCGGTTCATTCATTCGTCCAGCCACTGCCGTCTGCTGTGCCAGGAGCCCTGCATGTCGGGGCCTGCACAGGTCTTAGCACACACGGCCCTTGCCCTCACAAAGCTCAGCCTAGGGGGAAGCATAGATATGGGACGGATAAGGACGCAGAACACCTTTGAGTTCCTTCAGTGATAAACACATTGAAAGACACGGGAGCTATGAGTATAACAGAGAACTTGGGAGCGGTTGTGTGCGCACACCCTCCTCCACCAGCTTCTGACCTCCGACCCCTCTGATCCCCCGGGTCCTGGCTGCTGGAGTGCACCTGTGCCTCTGTGTATCTGAGACATCTGGGCCGGCTGAGTAAGATGACAGGGGTGCGAGGAAAAAAGCTCTGGGCTGGAGGTCGCAAGACACCGGTCTTGCCGAAACCGGTGTGGCTCAGTGGATAGAGCGTTGGCCCGCAGACTGAAGGGTTCCTGGTTCGATTCCCATCAAGGGCATGTACCTGGGCTGAGGGCACATCCCCAGGAGGGGGTGTGCAGGAGGCAGCTGATCGATGTTTCTCTCTTATTGATGTTTCTGACTTTCTATCCCTCTCCCTTCCTCTCTGTAAAAAAATCAATAAAATATATTTAAGAAAGGAAGGGAAGGAGGGAGGGAGGGAGGGAGGGAAGGAGGAAGGAAAGAAGGAAAGAAGGAAGGAAGGAAGGAAGGAAGGAAGGAAGGAAGGAAGGAAGGAAGAAAGGAAGGAAGGAAGGAAGGAAGGAAGAGAGAGAGAGAGAAAAGGAAGGAAGGAAGGAAGGAAGAAAGGAAGGAAGGAAGGAAGGAAGGAAGGAAGAAAGAAAGAAAGAAAGAAAGAAAGAAAGAAAGAAAGAAAGAAAGAAAGACTCCCGTCCCAGATCCAGCTCTGTCACAAACCCAGCCTGCCCCAACCTGCTCCGGCTCCTGACTCCTGCTCCCCACTGTCCCCTTCCCCCACATCCTCCAACGTTTCCTAAGGAAGCCCCACCCACAGCCTTTGGAGCCAGATGCTTGGGTTCCGAGGCCACCAACTGGCCTCTGTGTGCCTCAGGGGTCGGCAAACTCATGAGTCCACAGAGCCAAATGTCAACAGTACAATGGCGATTTCTTTTGGGAGCCAAATTTTTTAAACTTAAACTTCTAACGCCACTGCTTCAACATAAACTCGCCCAGGCCGCGGTATTTTGTGGAAGAGCCACACTCAAGGAGCCAAAGAGCCACATGTGGCTCGCGAGCCGCAGTTTGCCAACCACTGCTCTGTACAATGTGGATGATAGCGGCGCCTAATGCTCTGGGCGGTTGTGACGATGAAGCGGTTTATAGAGGATCGCCCCCTGCGTGGTCCGAACCATGGACGTACACAGCAACCTGCGGCTCAGGAGCGGCCCCAAGGCCCGAGAGCCCACTGAGCTGACCACACTGGGCCACCTCCCCTCCCTCTTCCACCCCTGCCTCCCGCCCCTGCTCCACCCCCCACCCCCACCCCCACCCCGCAGCAGAGCACAGGTGCTGCTCATTAACCGGAGAGCAGCACTCGTCTGGAAAAAACGCTCCGCCATTAAGGCCTTGACATTGAGCTATGATTTTGACAAATAAGACACAAATGCACGAGGTGCTAAGAGCCCCTCAGTCCAGTCACAGCTGCTGGCTCTGGGAAGGAGCAGCAGAGGGTGGAGGCTTTGACTGGGAAGAGGGGCCCCCACCAGTCGCCCCTCTGCCAGCCTTTCATCTGGAGGTGCTTCCCGAGCCAGGCTGGGGCCACAGAGGTGCTTTGAAGTCCAACTCGGGGATTTGGAGTACTGGAGGCCCCCACCTTACCACGAGTTCTTCTTCTTTTTTTAATAGATTTTTGTGGATTTTGGAGAGGAAGGGAGAGATGGAAACATCAATGCTGAGAGAACCATAGATCAGCTGCCTCTCGCACGTCCCCTACGGGGGATCCAGCCCAGAGACTCGGGCATGTGTCCTGACCCGGAATCGAACCGTGACCTCCTGGTTCATAGGTCGACGCTCCACCCCTGAGCCTCGCTGGCCCGGCCGACCGCCAGTTCTGAATCAGTTCTGAATCTCACCTGCAGGATTGCAGGCCCCTCCCAGCCCTGAGTCAAGAAGCCTCCGGGATGCGGATTTGCGTGTGATTGGCAGGCTGATTCTGGAGTCCTCTCCTCTCTGCCCTCCCCCTTTTTCTCCAGCCCCCTTCCTGGTAGGTTGAGTTGGCTCAAGTTGATGACAGCCAGGAGACAGGTGTCGCCTTCTCTCCTATCCTGGGGACCTGTGACCCTGCCTCCAGCACAGCAGGGCCGACAGCAGGAGGAGGTGGTGGCAACTCATGTGTCTCCCTGGGGCCATGTTGAAATGCAGATTCTGATCCTCCAAGGCCTGGTGGGGGGCCAGAGTCAGGGTTTTCAAGAAGCTCCCGGGTGACGCTGAGGTCCCAGACTGCACTGGGGCAGCAAGGCTGCAGGGCAGTGTTTCTCAAACATGGCCCCTGTGGAACCCTTGGGGCACCTCCACAGTCCTGATACCCCAGAGCTTCTGAGTGCATTGGTCTGGGCTTGGGGACTAGGTTCCACCAGGCAGCAGTGGGGTCTGGCTGTGCAGACAGACAGACAGACAGGCAGACCTGTAGTCACGCTACTGATCTGGCCAGTCTGCACACAGCCATATGGAGCTGTCATAGGGGGAGGGGAGACGGGGCACATTGTAGAGTAAGTGCCAGGCCAGTGGGATAACGTTGAAAACTAGAGGATCATGGGAGAAACCCTCTTCGATATTAGGCAGGGGCGCTGGCTCCTGAGGGGACCTCATGCTCACTTCCAGCTGGATGCACGGGATGCTGGGCCCGGGCCGTTCCTGGGATGTGAGGAGAGGGGGTTTGGGAAAAGCCTTTTTCTTGGTGAGAAAGCATCGTCACTCTCCTTGGCAATCGAGCCTTTTTCCTTGGCAGAGAGGGCGCGAGGAAGCGGAAACGCATCGCTCAGACGGGCTCTGCCAGTCTCCTGCGAGGAGATGGCTCTGAAATAGCTTTTGGGATCCTCCCGCTAAGTCAACTCATGTGGCCCCTGCACCCTGCCCCAGGGTGTCGGGGCCCTGCCCGCACCGGTTCTCTGTCTCCCTTCACAGCCAGGAGGCACGGCCCAGCGAGCCCTGGTGCCCACAGTGTCAGAAAAACGGTCCCCGAGACAAGCACGAGGCACCCGGGGATGCGGGCCCCTGGGTGAGGGCCGACGATCTGAGGGTGACACGCTGGAAAATCTCCCCTGAAAGGTGTGGACGGAAATGCCACGTCTGGGCCGAGCTGCTCCCTGGGCTGGGAACGGGATGAGTTATTACCCAAGGAAATGAAACTGCTAATACATTCAAAAGCAAAGCTGAGGGAGATTAAACTCTATTTTTAAAAGGGAGCTGGTGATTTATAAAGTGCCCTCTCTCCATGCCTCCCGGGTCCCATCAGCCCTCCCTGTCCTCCCTCCTCACACCCTCTGGATGTATTACTCCCCCTCCCCACCCCGTTTTCCTGGGCTGTTCTTCTCTCTCCTCGCCCCCGCCCCATAAGCCACTCCTACCCCCAAGGGGAAGATAAAGCTCAAATTGGGCTGGACTTTGGGACAACTGTTGTCAAGATCCCCACCGAGGGCCAGCATGACATTTGTTTTCCTACGAAGTCTGTTCCGACCTTTGAGCCAACACATTTCAACAGAATGAGCTCTAAATGGGCCATCAGACTCTGGAGCTGGGCACTGGGCAGGGGGCGGCTCCTGCAGTGAGTGGCAGCCAACTCAGCCAATCAGTGGTGGCCAGGCCTCCCCAGGCTGCCCTGTTTGGAAAGTTCTCTGGCTGCTTTCTCATTTTCCCTCTGTCTAGTCTAATCCCTCTTGAGCCTCATTGCCCAAACCCTGGCCCCCTCCATCTCCACTCCTCACTGTCCCTGCCTGAAGCCATCAAACCCCCGCTGCCTGACCACATTGCCCATTTCCGGGGCGACAGGCCTGTGATGTCCCTCATGGAGGCCTGCGAGCCTTCGGTGAGCTGATGGGAGCAGTAAGTGCCCAGGACGAGGCAATAACAAGATTGCTAGATAATGGACACAGGGGAGGGGAGAGAAATGGGAGGGGGGGGGCCACCCAACCCTCAGGGCTCAGCTAGAGAAGGTGGGAGACGTCCCCAACCCCCTTCCCCAAACTCCTACTGAGGGCCCACACTCCAGCCTGAATAGTTATGGTCACAGAGGGACTCGGTTCCCCCCGGACGCCATTTTCCGCAGCCTGTCCCCACCTCCTGCGCCTTCCAATGGTGAGACAGGAAGGAAGGCCCACCCTGGTCAGCTCGTGAGCTCACCTGTACAAAATCCGGCTCCCGGGCGCCCCCACCCCCTCGCAGTCAGGGGTTGGTAGAAGATCCTGGGCCCAGGAGCCTCCAGAGCAGCCTGGGGACTGAGGCTGTTCTGTCAGCGACAGGACAGAAAGCGGCCCCTCCAGGGCCCCAGGTGTCTCTGATTTCCTGCATCCCAGCCGGCACCGGGAGGGGAAAGTTGAATTTTAGAAACCAAGGCCCCGCCCAGCTGGCTCTCGGGTCTGTAAAGCCCACTGTTACCCGAGTTTCAGGTGATTTGTGGTGGAGCCTGAGTGCCGTAGGGGGTCAGGCCAACTCGGACTCCACAGCCCCGCCACCTGAGTGATTTACATGCTTACGGGCAATGGGGATCGAACACGAGCTCAAAGCAAATTCACATTCTGACTTTGGCGGCCTGAAGCCCGCGTGTGCAGCTGTGCTTTCCGCCGACAGAATGCGGGGGCGGGGGGGAGGGGGAGGCTGAGGGGGGCAGAGGGTGAGCAGCAGTGCAGGGAACCTCAGAACGGGGCACAGAGGGCGCCTCCCCTCCCCGGTGATGGGTCTTGCCTTCGTTTCTCTCTCGGGATCTGCCAGCAAAGCAACAGTAATGACCGGAGAACAATTTCCAAAGAAAGATGGGAGAAGAAAGGGAGACAACCTTCAGCACCGAGTGTTTGTGTCCAAGGAAAGCGCGGAGAGCAGGTTCCCCACGGCCGCGCCCGGGGGTGAGGATGTAATCCCATAATCCAGTCTGCGCGGACTGGAGTTCCTCTCAAAGTCGAGTGTGTGCGCAGAATGCTTGATGCCGGGCGGTGCAGCCGGGGAGCTGAAACCCTTGGCCATCCCTCGGAGAGCACCAGGGTGCACAGAGCCGGTGGAACCCTGACATTCACAGGGTGTTCCTGTCTTCTGTTAGAGGAGGGACCGCCTCCCCCTTAATCTCCCTGCATGCCACTCCCCTGGCCCAGGCCACCGCCCCCTTGGATCTCTGTGAAATTCCTGCAACTGTCTAGCGACCTTTTCCGAGGGAGACCATCGGAACTGCAAAGGAGCACACGCAAACCCTGCCCTTCGCTGTCGGGAGACAGAGAGAGCCACTGAGAGCGGCTCTCTGGCCCTCGCTGCCTGCTGGGGAGTCACCTGGAGACTTCCTGACGTTATTGGGGGTCAGTCCCACCCCTCAGAGCATGCATTCCTTGGTGTTGGAGTGGGTGGGGGCGTGTGTAAAGCTCCCCAGGTCGCCAAAACCAGTTTGGCTCTGTGGATAGAGCGTTGGCCTGTGGACTGAAAGGTCCTGGGTTCGATTCCGGTCAAGGGCATGTTCCTTGTCTGTGGGCACATCCCCAGTAAGGGGTTGTGCAAGAGGCAGCTGATCGATGTTTCTGACTTTCTATCCCTCTCCTTTCCTCTCTGTAAAAAAAATCAATAAAAAATATATATGTTTCTAAAAAGCTCCCCAGGTGCTCTAACCATCCACCAGTCTGGGGCGGCGGGGCTGCAGGAGGGAGGGTTTTTTAAGTTGTTTAACGTTGAATCTGCGGCTGAAATTGGTCACCTCTGTGGCTCTGCTAATGGGACCAGGACACACTCAGATCCCACTTGCCGGGGAGGCTGCCATCCTGCAGCAAAACCCGGGAGGGCAGGGTCCTCGGATGGATGTTATTCTAGTGGGTTCTAACGAGGCCGACAAGGGGCTGGAACGTGCAGGGGATGGAGTCTTCACGGCACCGTCTTTTGGCTGCGGGAGGAGGCGCAGGGGGAAGTGGTGACTCTCTGGAGAGTCGGTGTGTCCCAGATGGTATGCAGAGGGCAGCGGTCCCCCGAGCCTCCGTCTACGGTTCTCGGGCTCCCGGAGGACTGGCTGCGAAGGACCCTACGCGTACACCGCGGCGCCCCGGGGTGCAGCTGACCGCGGTGCCGGCTGCCCCCCGTGCGGTTGGACCTCGAAGTCTCATCCGGCCTTCGGAAGGGCCACCCCAGTCTGGGCGGGCCGGTGCTATTGTTCCACTGCCCTCTCCCTCCCTCCCCCTTCCCCAGGCTTTCGCAGCACAAGGCTGTGAAAAGGAAAAGCAGGGGCGCAGGGCAAGGGTGATGGGCCGCTGTTTACAGTCCAGGCTCACGCACATCTAGAAGCAGCTTCTCGTTGGCCTCAGACGAGGTGCTGGCCGGGTCCCCGCGCCCTCACAGCCCACTTCCAAATGGCCTTTATCTATTTCCCACGGAGCGGGAGGGGTGGCTGGAGCATGGGAAGGGGTCCACGTTTCCGTGTTTCCATGGACCGTACAGAGGACTATACTGATCTCTTATTTACGCCCCCTAACTTTGTGTCAGATGGGTATGACCCCACTTTACAGATGAAGAAACTGAGATCACATCGCCATCGGGTGTTGGGAGACCGTTTTCCCCGGGTCTCTCGCCTCTCTGGGTACCTTGCAAGCAGAGACGCTGGCTGCCTTGGTAAGGAGGGCCGCACAGCTTTGGGAGACTTCACGTCACGCCCCGAGCCAAAGGTAGGCATGTTGGCTGTCCTTTATAACAGACTCCGGCTCCCTCAGCTCAGGGTTCCTGTCTTGTAACACGCCCACCGTGTGTGCACAGGTACCACCTGTATTGCCGCATCGGACCTGTGCCTCTGGGAACCGTGGTAAAAACCGTGAGGTGCTGCCTGCCGCTGTTGCTGGGATGCACGATATCTGCGTCTCTGACCTGTGAGTTTGAATCTCCTGCTGGCATCCGGCAGCTTGGGCATCGGACTGGGCATCTTACTCTAACTGTGTTTCCCTTGGAAACTTTCGCACTCAGGAGGTGGATAAACAAGAGGTGATACTGCAACAAAGCAAAATACATACTTCCCATCATGGTGCGTGGTTCCTCTGGGTACAAAATAGTAACACAAATGAGTTCTCCTTCTCCTTTCTACGAGATGAATAAGCCAGTTCGGTCTGTATCAAGACTTAACAAAATACTAAACTTGGGCTGGATACGGCGTGTACCCTGGTGGTTCCAAATTTCACTTGGCTTATTTTTTGGTTTAATAGGTTTTATTGATTTTTTTTTTTACAGAGAGGAAGGGAGAGGGATCGAGGGTTAGAAACATCGATCAG
The DNA here is from genome assembly GCA_027563665.1 of Antrozous pallidus. Taxonomy (NCBI): domain Eukaryota; kingdom Metazoa; phylum Chordata; class Mammalia; order Chiroptera; family Vespertilionidae; genus Antrozous; species Antrozous pallidus. Next base: position 49,475,651 of record CM050526.1, read on the forward strand.
CTGCCTCCTGCACACCCCCTAGTGGGGATGTGCCCCCAACCAAGGTACATGCCCTTGACCGGAATCGAACCTGGGACCTTTCAGTCCACAGGCTGACGCTCTATCCACTGAGCCAAAGCAGTTAGGGCCAAATGTCACCTGACTTTCAGATCTACTAAGCTCTCTCTCCATTCCCCTTAAGAGCACCCAAACGGCCTCCAGGCCTGGACAATTGAATCTGGGTCCCCTGTGTGCCTCTGCCCCCCGAAACCCATGTCCCTTACTGTTATCAGAAGCCTCTCACCCACTTCACCATGCGTTTTCCACACTGGAGAGAAATGGCTTCCCTTCTGGTGGCCACACCAACGGCATGCACGCCCCTTCATCGGTGGCTGTTTCTCCCTGAGGCAGAATTTCTAAGACAGGTTATAATCACCCCGAGTCTCTTTCTCCGCCCTTTCCCCACCCCGTTCTTCACTTCAACCAGGTTACTAGGTAAACATCGTTTTGAAGGCATGGCGTCCGTTGGGTACTAATTACCTTCTCTTCCGATAAACGAGAATTTAATATGCAAGGGTGATTTATAGTCACGGGTTCTGTATAATTTTCAGGTGGTAATTATAATTATTAAAATTATTAAAACGGAGTACCATTTACGTGCCAAGAACTTTAAAAGTGCTTTTATAAAGCATCTTCCATCTACTCGACAGCCCTGGTGGTACTTTCACTCGCAGAGGCTGAGGTTTTGAGGGGGTTAAACCCTTGTATGTGGGACCTACGAAGGTGGAACCCAAAGCCGGGTCCCTCCAGCACCAAAGGTAAACGTTTCCTTCTGCACCCAACCGTCCCTTTCAGAGGCAGCGTTCCTGAGCGGGCACTCCCATGGCACACGTGTTGCCTGTCTGGGTATGGTCTCGGGTATGTGCGGGCCTCACCACAGTCCATTCTAAAACATTGTCATCACCTCCCAAAGCAACCCCGTACCTTTTAGTGACCACCCTCCACCCCCCAGCGCTTCCCACCCCTAGCCCGAACCAACGGCTGTCAGCCAAGCCTCTTTCTAAGCCAGCCCAGCCTTCTCTCTCCTCTTTATAAATACCGGAGTGTATTTATATGTATTTGTCAACCGGTTGCCTCGTTGGGTTATTGAGAGGTTGTGTTGTCAAAAACAACCAAGTAACCGACCAACCCCGTGTCCCATTTCCGCTGTTTCCCAGGTTGGTTATTCCTCCCTCCATGTGCCCGGAAACCATGAGGAAGATGCTCTGAGAGCCACCAGAACCCCAGGGGGCTTTGTGACTCCACGCAGGGGCTTATCCCTGAAGGCTGCTGCTGGGTGGGGTGGTGGAGAAGGGGGTGGAGCCCCCGACAATGTCTCCCAGCCTGGACTCCAGCCACCTGTCTCATGAGTAGAGAGGGGGCCTCCTACCTCCTTGCAGACACAGCCCATCTTCCTGGACACCCCACCTTGGTCCTGCCCCCGGGACTGGCTCCTTGGGGTGCTGGCCTGGCCCAAAGACAGCTCTGCCAGCGTGGGCCTCCGAGCGGCCGGGTTTCGCATGAAGTCTGGGTTTACTTGTGTTCCTCTGGGTCCCCCTGCAGGAGTCAGTGCGTGGATCTGAGTTGGGAGGTGTGGGGGCGCCCGGCGGGGCAGTGGGCGGGTGGGGCGTGGGGAAGCCGTGCGCGATGTCAGCCGCCCTGTGGGAGACTGGCTCTGACTCCCACGGGTGGGCCCTAGGAGACCCTGGGAAACACACCTCACTGTCACCTCATTGGGGGCCACGGTTGTGGGGTGTTCAAACGCCAAGTCCCCAGGGTCCTTAGAAAGGGCTGCTCCCTAGGGTCTTCCCTCCCAGCTCCGCCTGAGCTGTGTGCTGTGGGCGGAGCAGTCTGCCCAGCTCCGGAGAAGCTTCAGGCAGAGAAATGCACGACCTGGCAGCGGGGTTGCCAGAGCTCCCAAAATGGTTGGGTCTAACGGGTAGAGGTGGCCACGCTGGGGTCACTGAGGGACACGTGAGCCACCGCAGGGACCCGCAGACAAATGCCGAGTGACGAGCCCGGCCAGGGAGGCTGCAGCCTTCCTTCTGCAAATCCGGGGGGCTGCCTGGAGGGTCCACCCTCCGGGGAATCTCCCTCCGCTGAGCAGAGCTTCCACGGGAGAAAGCAATTAGTGTTTGCCCAGGGCTTCGGAGAGAGGCGCTGGCTGAACCCCGACATCTTTGGATTCCCTCGGGCTCAGGGCTTCTCTCTGGGAGGTGATGATGTCTTCTGATTCACACCTGGAGGCGGAGGGTCCTCAGGGGTTCATCCCCGCTAAGATGGCCCTCGGTCCCTCTCCACCTGCACCCCATCGCCCAGCCGGACTGGGAAGGAGCAAAGAGAGCGCCGAGCCCTGGGGCTGACTCATCAGGACCCCGAGGAGCCCTGCAGGCACTGAGGCCCTTTGACTCCCCTGTGAAGCTCTGGCATGGGGGTCACTGAAGACACTGTTTTGAGGGCCCCGGGTGTGTGGCCACTGCTGTCACTTCCTAGCAGTGAATCGATGTCCAAGAAAGGTGATGGTATCAATCCCACAGTTGGGTGCCGCTGGGTCTTGCCAGTCAGTCCACGGTCAGATTTAGCTCAGCGAAGCCGCACAGGCACATGCACACTGGTGACAGTGGGAAATGGGAGGGTCTGTGAGAGGGAAGCCACCAGGGTGCATCCTGAGTTCTCCATTGTGTCCTCCCACCCACTCCCTGCCCTTCCGCACCCTGTGGGCCTGGGGAGCTCCACCACCTGGACCGGGGGGCCCTCGTGCTCTGTGGCTCCCTGGGGGGGGGGGGGGCGGGAGGTCAGCCAGTGGCGCTGTGGCCACACACCAAAGTGGGGAGGCGAGTGAGGCCAGGTCCCCATCCCTCTGGCCGCCACCCTGCGGGGCTCAGCCGGGCTGGCAGGGTCCTGCCACGGAAGGCCACGGCTGCTCTGTGACAGCCTCTGGCATAGGACATTCTCTGAAGGCGAGCCGGCCCCTCCCTTGTCCCCTCGGTTTGGGTGGAAACAGCTTTCAGCCCCGTTGCCGGCTCGCACCCACTCTGCTCTCTCCTTGGAAAATAGTCTCTCTGTAAACAAATGCTCCCCAAAGCATCGCGTGTCCCTTGCTCCCCGTTGGAGCCCTGGCTCAGAAACCACAGGGCAGGGCAAGGCACTTCCGGACCCTGCACCGAATCTGGAGGGGACTGCAGGGGACTGGAGGGGACTGGAGGGGACTTGGTGCCAATCCATTCAGGCTCGTTATGGCTAGCGGATAGGTGAGCACAGGAGCTCTGTCTTTACGGTTTTATAGTCTACCCACCTCTCTCCCCGAAACGACAGATTTCGTAGGCGGCTCGCCACACCGTACGTTTGAGTTTCTCACACAGCAATGGCCCCGCGGGGGCCGGAGGGGTGTCCTCAGGTCCCTCCGCCGACACCCATTCTCATCTTGGAGAGAAACCGGACAAGAAGACCCTCAGACTGTTTGCAGCTTTTCCTGAGCCACCTGGCTGTTGGGAGTTGGTCATGGGCCAACGGTCAGGAGCTGAATGTGGCGGCGTGGTGTTATTCTAAGTGTCAGATGCGACCTGAGTAGGTGTCTCCGGCGGATCTGGCGCCGACTCTGAGCGATGCCGCACAAGGTGTGCTCCGGCCTCTTTCCTGAGAACGTGCATCCTGATGATGCGAAATCCCCTTGGACTCTCTTGTTAGAGAAAACAGGAGATAGAAATTAGCAGCTTCCTTTTGGTTGCATTATCACTTCGTTGTCCCAGGGCAGAAGACGTGTGATTGCGCCGGCTGCGGCTCCGTTACTTAATTGCTGGCAGGATGGCTCAGGAATAACTCGCCTAAAACAAAGCAACTGGTTTTGGGTACATGCGCCCACCACCCGTCCGACACAATGGGTTGATTTTCAGCAGGTCTATACAACAAGTTCATTTCTTTTGTTGCATTAAATATGTGTGTTATAACGGCTCTGCAGGATTTCTAAGTAGCTCCGCCCCTTAAAAGTCAAGTGCGTGCCAGGATCGTCATTGGAGATTTATCTAGGACCAGGGTGAGCACCTGGCAACTCCCGCTTTGCCCAAGAGCCTTACCCAAAGCATCCTGCACAACTCTGAGCCCTTGAACGCTCACCTGCCGGAGCGAAGCCAGGTTATTTAGCCAGGACAGGGTAGGTTATGCTGCGGTAACAAACAACCCCCAGACCTCAGGGGACTGAAAACACAGGGATGTATAGCTCCCTCGGTGCACACGCCCCTGTAGCCAAGCTGGGGCTCAGATGGCCACCACCCCAATCAAGTGCCGTGGTCGGCAAACTGCGGCACACAAACCACATGCGGCTCTTTGGCCCCTTGAGTGTGGCTCTTCCACGAAATACATGGCCTGGGCGAGTCTATGTTGAAGAAGTGGCGTTAGAAGACGTTGAAGTTTAAAAACTGTGGCTCTCCAAAGAAATGTCAGTCATTGTGCTGTTGATGTTTGGCTCTGTGGACGGATGAGTTTGCCGACCACTGATGTCATGTTATGATTTGCTCCAAAAAAGCCAGCACGTGGTCTGGAGTGGTTTTGTTGTTTCCCGGAGGGCTTTTCAAAGCATCCCTGTGGCTTTTCAGCTGCAGAAGAAAACCGGTTCCTGACGAAAGGCCCCTGCGGCTCCTCGGCTGCCTGCCCCCTGCCTCTGCCCCTCGGGGTCCTCTGTGTCCCCCAGTCTCCATTTCTTATCACCCTTTTCTGCTTCGAGGGATTCGCAGCAAGTACCAGGAATGGCTGTCGATCGAGGGACACACGGATACGGAGCTAAACCAGCAGAGCCCCGCCCGTGCGGCCCAGTGGTTATGTCGACCCAGGAACCCAGAGCCCAAGACCTGAGAAACCTTAGCGGGGGAGGAAGTTCGGACAAAACCTTTGGGACACGGCGGGGGAGGGGGGCTCTGGTGCAGCAGAGGCACAAACCCCAAGTGCAATTAGTCCGAAGAGAAGGTGAGGGTAGCCAGGGACTGCGCGGGACGGGAGCACCCGGCCCGCAGCCCCAGGCGGCCATGAATAATGCACGCCCGCCGTGGCGGAGCCGGCGCACTTCATTAATATGTCCCGGCAACGAGCCGCACTTGGAGAGCTCGGCGCCGGTTCCCCCTCGCTGGAAGCAAAAATATTTCCAGAAAGACTGACACGTTTATTAGTTTCGAACATAATTACCTTATTGTGGCGCGTCGGTAATGGAACACATTAGAGACGCTAAGCACCTGCCTGGCTTCTCTGGCTGCGTCCGGAGGTGCCGGGAGGTGGGCCGGGAGGCTGTGGGCCTTAGGGGTGAAGTGGTTATGGGGGGGGGGTAGTGAGAGGGTTAGGGGGTAGAGGCGGCTGCAGGGGTGTCCTGGGAGAGCATTGCAGAGTCCCACACCGGATGCCTCATGCTTCTCCCAAACCAAGCCAACCCCCTCCCTCCCCCTCCTCCTCCTTCTTTTTCCTGCCCTCCTGAGCCCACGCCACCCACTCTGGTGCCTCTGTGAGCTGGTGACAGGTGGAGGGGCCAGGGTGGTGGGCTTGGGCCCACCCCGCCCCGGGTCTGAGAAGGCTGAGAGGAAGCGGGTGCAGCTGATGCAGAAGCAATGGGCGCCGGAGGGAGAGGGTGATGGGTGGAGAGAGGTTCGGGGGAAGGCAGGCGGCTCAGGGGAGAGACATCAGGCTAGGCGGGACTCTCCCCTCTTTCGGAGCCTGAGACCAAAAGCCCCTTTGCCTCTCTGCTGCCAACACGCTCCCCGCCAGTCATTCAGATAAGAGGGGAGCCTGGGCCTCGCCTCAGCCCTTTCCTCCAGTTAGGCCCGCCATAGATGGGGTCCCATCTACTCTTTCCCAGAGAGAATGCCTCCCCTCCCCTCCCCTCCGTGGCCCCTCCCGGTCTCGCACACAACAGGAAGCAGAGGCCATGGAGCCGCCATAGGCAGGTGTGACACCCTCCCTTCCCCGACCCCTTCCTCCTGCAGGCTCTCCACCCCGGCTCCTGGCCGCACTCCCAGCTGCCCATCTCTCCCCCTGCTTCTCCTTGCCTCCTCTTCCCCCCTCTGCCCTCAGACACTGACTCCCTCCAGGAGTTTGCTCCCCATTTTACAGACCTTTCCATGGCCTCATGCTACAGGGGCACGTCCTGTCTGTGCTTAAAGCCCAGCTGCTTCCTCTGAGGTCAATCCAGACGCCTGCGCAATGTCCTCATCCTCTTAAAATGTCCCCGCGCCCCTCCCTATTCCTCCCGGGCCCTCCCTGTCCTGTTCGCTATGTCTGACACACCCCTTCGCTCCCAAGTCAGAAACCAGAGCGTTCCAGAGTCCCTCTTCTCCCTCATCGCTCAGGTTTATTGGGCCATAAAATTGATCTTCGACCTTAAAGATCCCAGGGGTCTCTTTCCACCGTTGCCACCACTGCCTTTCTTTCATGAACAAACTCGTGTTGTAGAGGCTGGTGCTGGCGTGGATGGTGATGGAGATTTTTTTGAATGAATGAGCCTCGCCTCCCTCCAATCCACTGTCTGCATGGCTACTGGTCCTCTTCCTGGCATCCACCAATGACTGTCCTTCTCCTCCTTGAAAACCTCCCCATGGCATTCAGGAGAAAGTCCCACCCTTGCACAGCGGTCCAAACTGGCCTGCCTTTCCCTCCCGCCAGCCCCCTCCCCACAGGCGTCCATGGTGATACCACCTCCCAAATTGTAAACATCTATCTCCTGCTCTCGTGCCTCTGTAGGTTGTTCCTTTTGCCTGGAAGACCATCATCTACCACATGGTCAGCCTCTGTTGTAGCCAAGAGTCAGTAGTCTGCTTTTCTATTACTACTAGAGGCCTGTTGTACAAACATTCATGCAGTTGGCCTTCCTTCCTCTGGCTACCAGCACTGGTTTTCCTCCGGGACCCAAGATTCAGGCCTTTGGTCCAGCTTCAGTGGAGAAGTCAAGCCATCTTTGTTGAGTTAATTTGTTTTTTTTGTTGTTGTTGTTGTTGTTGTTTAAATATATTTTATTGATTTTTTTTTACAGAGCAGAAGGGAGAGGGATAGAAAGTCAGAAACATCGATGAGAGACATCAATCAGCTGCCTCTTGCACGCCCCCTACTGGGGATGTGCCCGCAGCCAAGGTACATGCCCTTGCCAGAATCGAACCAGGACCCTTCAGTCCGCAGTCCGACGCTCTATCCACTGAGCCAAACTGGTCTCGGCTGTTGAGTTAATTTGCATATCCACTCCTGATTGGCTGGTGAGTGTTGCAGAGGTACGGTCAATTTGCATATTCCTATTTTATTAGTGTAGATGTAATGAGTCACCCCAAACTTAGTGGCTAAAAACCACAATGATCGTTTGATAACTGTGTCTCACAGGTCTAGGCATGACCTGGCCCAAGTAGGCAGTAAGATGGTGGCTGTGGCAGGGACCACCTTAAGGGCTCACTCACTCACAGGCCTGAGGGTGGATGCTGGCTGTCGGCTGACACCTTAGCTGGGGCTGTCAGCCTCCCCACGGCACCTGGGCTTCCACCCAACATGGCAGCCACCTTCCTATGCAAGGATCCCCAAGGAGAGATCAGCAGAAGCTCTGCTGGCTTTTTCTAAGCAACGTGGGAGGTCAGAGCCTCACTTCTGCAGCATCCTCTCTATCGAGGTGGCCACAAGATCCTGCCCAGTTTCGAGGGAAGGGGGCAGACAGAGATGCCACCTCTTCATGAAGGCGTGGCAAGGTACTGAGAGAGCATGTTGAACAAAAGTGGGGTGTAGCCACTTGGGAAAACACAGTCTATCGTATATAACAACTCCTTCCCCAGAGAAGTCCTTAGACACCCCTCCCCCTCCTCCAGGCTGCTCCGTGCCTGCCTCTGGTTTCCCCACCTTACATATTGCAATTGCTTTTTTTGTTTGTTTTTTGGTCTGGCTCCCTGAAGGTCTGTATTTCACTCATCTCTGGGCTTGGCAGCTCACGCTCATGAAACGCCTGCAAGTGAATGACTGAGGGAGAGACTGAGCACGACCCTCCCATCCCGCAGGGAAATGTTCTTTCTAGAGCGGGCCAGGCACCTCCCAGAGGGGCCCCACTCAGGTGCGAGGGGTCAAGGCTGCCGCTGGCGCTGTGCCCCCTTCAGCACGGCCAGCATCCAGGGATGGCCTCCCCCGCCCCAGGTCTGTGACCGGCCCCAGCAGGCGTGCACAGGTGCAGGAGTTCCATCCAGAATCCTCCATTTAGCCCAATCGCCTCTCCACCTCCTTGCTCCTCTGCGGCACTCCCGATAATGGACCAACGGTGGCTCTGGGTGAAGTTCATGGCCGGAGGCTTGGAGGACTGGTGGGAGGCCGACCCCTGCCGCTCCCTCCTGCCCCCACCTCCACTGGCCCTCGAGCCCCGGAGGCAAAAATATCCCTTCTCATTTCCCAGCGCCTTCCCCAGATGCCTGCCCCAATTGCTGGGCCTTTGGCGCAGTCACTGGCCCGGGCATTCAGTGGGCCAGCTCCCCCGTGGGCACCCGGCCTGCTGCCTGACAAGCTGGATGCCTGTAATATGAACCATGAAAGTGGATATTAAAGGCTTTATTACAGGGTGAGGACTGCTAATTGCAACGTTCCTTTCAGGAAGCGGCAGCTGATGAGTTTAAGCAGCGGCACCCAATTATTATAAGCTGTCAGCGCGGAGCTGGGTAGAAGCAGGAGGCAGGCGGGGGAGGGGGCGGTAAGCAGAAGGCACACTCACCTGAACTTGATCCAAGGCACACGCCGGGGCCTGGGATTTTAAAGGGAGATCGCACTGAGCTTCCTTCCTGAGCAGCCGAGCTGTTGTTGATTATTGATTGATCACTGATCCCCAGCCCTTCCCTCCGACTCCCCAGACTTTCTGTGGAAGAGGTGGCGTCTGTGAACACCTGTCTGATACTCCAGCTCTCCCTGCTCCCCACCGGTAACACAGCCCCACAGTGAGATGAGAGGTTGTCCGGTGCACCCCACGACCAAGCTGCCCAGCCTCTCCTATTGCAAATGGGGAAGCGGGCGAGAGCACGGGGACCTGCCCAGGTTACCCGGCTGGTGAGTGACAGAGCAGGCCGGACCCTCTGTTCTCCCGATTCCGGCCTAGAGCTCTGGCTGCAAGTCCCCAGAGACCCACCAAAGACACGCGAAGGCCACCGGAGTCTCCTTAGAATTAACTGGCAGGTGTGTATGGGCCCACCAGGTACACAGGCAGCTGGTTGCAGCTGATGATGAGCTCGTGGAAGGAGAAAATGCAGTCCCTGCTAACTTGTAAAGAGCGCCATCAAAACTCATCATCGCCACTCTGCAAGAGCATTTAGTGCCTGACAGTTTACAATACGCTCCCAGGGTCGGAGGCAATCAAAGGTTGCTGCGACCTACTGGGTGGGTGCTGGGCATGGGAGATACGGGGTGACGGGCGACATTCCCATGCAAGGGGCTCACATCTGAGAACCGTTGGGATATGGTGTGGAAGGCGCTAGATAAAGATGTGCACACATACATCACGTCCTTTAATTTAATCCCGTAAATTTAAGCGATTGCACATAAAAAGTGAATACTACAAGCTGCAACCTGCCCAATTCCAATTGAGCTACGCAGACGGCAGATGCTAGAACCTTCTGAGGCGGGCAAGCTCACGATTGCATAGGGTGGTCCTTGGTGGGTTCCCCAACCAGGCTGACTCTGATGGATGGGTGGGAATGCAAAAGGCAGTGAGGAGGGAGGGGATTGGGAGGGGGCAAAGGAGAGGTGGGTTTCTTTCTCCCATCTGAATAGAAGACTCTTCATCTAGAACGCTGACTCGAGCCGCCGAAGAGGAGCCAGTTTGTTCATAGGATGAGAGGATATTTCCAGGTCATGGGGCAGGCAGGCCAGCATCATCAGTATAATGTGTTATAGACCTGAGCGTAAGATAAAAAATTATAAAACTTGTGGAATAAAGCGCAGAAAAAAAGTTTTGCAACCTTAGGATAAGTAGCAGCTTCTTAGGACACACATAAAAAAAATTTCTAAGTTGTAGTTCACAAACATTTTAAAATTCTGGTCTTCAAAAACACCATCAAGAAAATGCTGGAGAAAAGAGTCCACAGTCATATGTAAACCAACAAAAGAGTTGTATCCAGAATGTATAAAGAATTCTTACAACTCAATAATAAAACAATTCAGTGGGAACAAAGGAGGGAATATTTAAATAGGCTCTTCATTAAAATAAAGAAGCACATGAAAACATGCTCATCAGTATTAGTCACTAGAGGCACTAGAGGCCCAAGTGCATGAAATTTGTGCACCTTGCGGGGGTGGTCCCTCAGCCCAGCCTGCGCCCTCCCAAAGTCTGGGACCCCTGGGAGATGTCTGACTGCCAGCTTAGGCCCAATCCCCAGATTAGGGAAATGCGAACTAAAACCACATGAGATGCCACCGCAGAACCTATTAGAATGGCTCAAATTACAAGGGCACCATTCAAAGTGTTGGTGAGGAGGTAGAGCAACTGGAACTCTCATGCTTTGCTCGTGGGAGTATAAAACAGACAAACCACTTTGGGAAACAACCTGGCAGTTTCTTATAAAGGCAACCACACACTTTGCATATACCAGTAACCCCACAATTCTACTTTGACGTATTTATTTACCGAAGAGAAGTAAAATCCTATGCCCATACAAAGACTCATCTGCGAAGGTTCGTAGTGGCTTCATTTATTAAAAAAATCCCAAACTAGAAGTGACTCCAATGCCTTCCGGCAGACTGGATCAATAAATCATGGCCTATGCATACAGTGGAACTACACTCAACAATACTGAGGACAAACTGCTGATATGTGCAACAATTGTATGAACCTCGAAAACATTGTGAGTGACGCCAGAGAATAACTGCTGTGTGATTCGCTCTCTGTGAAATTCTAGAGAAGACAAAAGTGTCCATGTGACAGAGAGCAGATCCGAGGTTGCCTGAGGCTGAGGGGCGGTGGGAGAGAGGGGTTGACTATAAAAAATCAAGAGGACACTTTGTATTATTCTTTGGTGTTTGGAATTGTGGTTGCCTGAATGTATATTTTTGCCACAACTGATCAAACTGAGTACATTCTGTTTTATATAAGTTATACCTCTATAAAGTTCATTTTTAAAAAGTGAATGGGGAAGCCCCATCGTATGATGCCATATGCTTTTCACATACGTGCACATATACACCTTTCCATGTAGGTATGGAAAGGCCTAGAAACACCCAGAGGAGGCTGTGCTGGTGACCTCTGGCTGGCGGTCGGGGAGAGGACTGTGGTTTGCTAAGTGGTCAGAGGGACGGCAGCCTTAACAGCATCTTGCTTTTTCCAACGGAGCGTGTGTCCTTGCATTGCCTTGTGCTTGGATTTTCAGAAAGTATGGGCAGCCGGGGGGCGGGGGGGAGGGGAGACCCACATTTGTTCCACCATCAAAACCAATTGGATGCTTTTTACCTCTTTGGACCAACCATTCCCTTCAGTTACTTATTTATTAATTATGTATCTATATTTCTGGCAATCTACAGCCAGACGAGTTTCTTCCTTGCTTGGCTCCGGCCTTTCCCCATCTCCCCCCAAAGAAGCCCAAGATGCAACACCGCCCTTGACCGCCCGGGATGCCAATTCACTCAAAGTCGAAGCCTCGATTTTGCTGAGTCATAATAGCACCTGCCACACAGAGCTCCTGGGGCAGTGGCCGGCAAACTCATTCGTCAACAGAGCTAAATGTCAATAGTACAACGATTGAGATTTCTTTTGAGAGCCAAATTTTTTAAACGTAAACTTCTTCTAATGCCACTTCTTCAACATAGACTCTCCCAGGCCGTGGTATTTTGTGGAAGAGCCACACTTAAGGGGCCAAAGAGCCACGTGTGGCTCTCGAGCCGCAGTGTGCCGACCCGAGTCCTGGGGGATTCAGTGAGAAAACAGAGCCCACAGGCGTGGCATGGGGCTTCATGAATAAGAGCCCAGGTTAGTATTTTATTATTATTACCATGTATTGATTCCAAGACTGGGTTTTTTTTCACGTTTTAATATTTCCAGAATTAGACGCCTTTTACAATCAATGCCATGATTTATTTGGCAGAGTTCTTTTTTTTTGTCCTGGTACAGAAAGTGGTGTGCCTCACAATCGGTGGCACCTCGAATTCGATGAGATGTGGCGGAAGCTCAGAGCTCTCCTCGAGGCCCTGCCGATATTGAACCCCCATCAGAAACGGAGACGAGAGAAAAAAGCAGGGTGATTTAATTAAACCGTCTCGGCCGCCGCCCCGATGACAGAATGCCCTGTCTGGCACAGCTGGCGCGTTGGGGAGGCCCAGCTGCCCAGGCGCCTCGTAGGTGCCACGTTCTGGCTACTTGCTACCTCTTCCCTGTGTGGTCAATGCTGGTCCCTGCTCTTTGGCCGAGCTATGTCCACCAGCCCCTTGACCTCCCCTTCCAGCAGGCTTTCTTCGAAATCACCAGGCCCAAGCCTCCTGGGGGTAGCCCCTTTCCCACTGCCTCCATCCCCCCCCCCATGCAGGGCACCGGAAGATGCGAATGGCACTATCAGAGTATCCCTCCACCAGCAACCTTTTTGGTGCATCAGATGGGTCCTCAGTAGCAAGTCCCAGAAGCCAACCCTGGCTGCCTTCTGCAGAAGGAGCTGGCTTTAGACAAGAGCAGGGTTGATGGGAAGGGTGAGAAGCAGGCTGGGAACACGAGGAACCCAAAGCAGGCAGGCAGGCCAGATGGCCAGGGCGCTGCTACATGGCTGCCATGTCCTACCCCCGCCCAGGACCCTCTCTGTCATCTCCGCTGCCGTGACCACCCCCTTCCCCCGTGAGCCAGGTGTGCCTCTCCACCGCAGCAACGTGTCTTTTCTCACCCCGGGGACCAGAGCTCACCCATCATGCTTTGCTTGCAAACATGGGAGGAATAACACAGAATGGCCCACCCTCCCATCACAGAACTACCGAGAGGCTGCTGTCTTCCTGAGGCCACAATCGTCTCTTTGCCTGGGATCCCTGCTTGTGTCCCGTTTTCTAAGAGTTGACAAACATTAAGTTCACTCTATGGAGCTCTAACTGGTTCGGCTCAGTAGCTAGAGCATCCGCCTGCAGATTGAAGGGTCTAGGATTCAATTCCAGTCAAGGGTACATTCCCAGCTGCATGCTCCCCAGAAGGGGGCATGCAGGAGGCAGCCAATCAATGATTCCCTCTTATCATTGATGTTTCTACCTCTCTCCCTCTTCCTTCCTCTCTGAAATCAATATAAATATACTAGAGGCCCGATGCACAAAATTCATGCAAGAGTAGGCCTTCCTTCCCCGGCTGCCAGCTCCAGCTTCCCTCTGGCACCCAGGACCCCGGCTTCCCTCCCTCCAGCTGCCAGCAGGCACCTGGGACCTGGGCTTCCCTGGCAGCCCCAGCTTCATCCTGAAGGATGGAAGGATGCCCCGAAGGACATCTGGTCTAATTAGCATATTGGGCTTTTATTATTACAGATATTTTAAAATTTTTACTCTACGGATTGACCAAATGGTCTCGGTTGGCCAACTGAATGTCCCGCTGGGTACTTGATCACCCTATTTGGCACACAGTAGGTGCTTCTGAAACGCTAGTCCCATTGCCTCCTCCTCAAGTTGCGGTGAGTGTGGGCGGGCTGACATTCCCAGACCCTTGTTTCTGCAGCCTGGCCCTCGACCAGGAGCGCAGACCTACTGACTCAGGAGCTGTGTGGACCACATGCCTAGGTGTGTGGACGTCTGAGAAGGCCTGGCCTGGTTTGTCCTTCCCACCCCTCCCCTAACAGAGCTTCCCAGACAAGTGCTGAATACGGCAGGCACAACCCAGCCAGGTCTCCTCAAAGAACACGCCCAATACATGCCAGCGTCCCCATCCCAGCTGAGGCTTTCGCTCTTAAGTTTCCAGGTAGGAGCTGCAGGGCGAGGGCAGGACCACGGACAGTTCTCAACTCTGGGGTGCCACAACTTATGAGAGGGAGGGTTGACTTCATCAGGGCAGGCACCTTGACAGCCCCCTCAGCAGGCTGTCCACAGAGTCAGGCTGTCAGGCTGTCAGGCCCCGGGGGACGGAGCTCCCAGAGCCGCCCTCACTCCCCCTATAAGGTGCCACGGCGAGTCCTCACATCCGCCTGAACCAGTGGCAGCCGTCTTGGGCAGAGTGCCCGTGGGCCCGGCGATCTGGGGACTACTCCAAGGAAAGCCCACGAGGGGTGGCAACTCACTGCCAGGCTGTTCCCACGGCTCTCTGCCGGAAGCTGATCATTGTTTTGGTGGTGGAGAGCTGTGGATGGGGAGTCTGGGGGGCTGGTCAACCTTGATTGCTCTGAGGGGTCCGGAGCTGGTCACTGGGATGTTGGTGGTTGAAGCAGCCCCCACCTGTTAGTCCTTAGAAGCTCTACTGATTGGCTTTTACTGGTGTATCTGGCCTGGGGGAGACAGCTGTATCTTATGATTTTAATCTGAATAAAAGGAATCGTAAAGCCAGAGTGAGGAGGAGTTCTGCCACTAGAGTTGAACTACCTACCGCCTGGTCCCCGTTTTCCAAATTAATATTTTTCTGAGTCTCTTTATTCATTTGTGTGTGGCCTTCTCCAGAAACCCGAACTCTGAACCGGGAACCCTGAATGGCACAGGACGTGAAAAGGGGTTCCCACATTTTGGCGCCCACCCAGGGACGCCACGGCTCCCCTCAAGGCCAGTGCAGTGCCCAGCCTGCAAGAGGCAGCCATTCGATTTCCTTTTTCTTCCTTTTTAATTGATTTGCAGAAAGAGAAAGGAAGAGAGAGAGAGAGAGAGAGAGAGAGAGAGAGAGAGAGAGAGAGAGAGAGAGAGAGAAACATCAAGGATGAGAGAGAATCATGGACCGGCTGCCTCCTGCACGCCCCCTACTGGGATCGAGCCCGCAACCTGGGCCCGTGCCCTTGACCGGGAAAGGAACTGTGACCCCCTGGTTCACCGGTGATGCTCAGGACCAGTTTCCATTTTTCTCAGAGGCTGTATCCTAACGGGTTTGCGGAATGGGCCCTGCGGGGCTCAGAGGAAGCGCTGCAGAGGGATCCCACTCAGACTGATGTGCAAAATTTAACGACGGGGCCTGCGCAATCGCAGTGTCTGAGGCCGTTTGCAAAGCCTGCCAGCCCAGCGCCCTCGAGGTCCGTGTCTTCAGAGGCTTGGCAGCCCTTTGAGAAAAATCTCAGTTTGCACATGAAGGTCAGCAAATTAGCCTTGCGGTTTCCTCGCGGAATGGCCAAGTATTCATCTCACGGAGGAAGAGCAATTTCGAACCTCCAGGAGGACGCAAGGCAACTCCAGAAGCCACGGGGCCAGGTTTCCGTCTTTAAGTGGCTCCAGAGCCGAGTTCAGTCGCCAGATAAAGGCCAAAGGGCAAGCAAGGCATACATACATCCTCAAGGCACTCGGAGGACTAGGGAGACAGATATAAGCAGCACCAAATACAGGCAGTACAGAGCGGGAGAGTGACTCCTGTCTTGGGGTACTCCTGGAAGGCCTCCCAGAGGAGGTGGCTGGTCCGTCCCGGGTGGGGGGAGGAGGGGTTTGACGACTGAAGAGGAGTTACTCTTGCACCGAAAGAAGTGGGCGGATGTGGATGAGGACATTTCAGCCCGGGCTCTGCGGGCTCGAATATTTGTAGGAACCAAGTTTATTTGGCCTGACTCACCTCTCTCCCTGGAGGATTCTCTTCTGTGCTGTTCTGTGTGGAGCTAGAGAACCATCAGCATTCACTCCCTAGACACTTCAGGCCGTAAGCTCCTTGAGGGCAGAACTAGGTTCTTTTGGATTTTCTTTTTTTTTTTTTTTAATATATTTTACTGATTTTTTACAGAGAGGAAGGGAAAGGATAGAGAGTTAGAAACACCGATGAGAGAGAAACATGGATCTGCCGCCTCCTGCACACCTCCCACCGGAGATGTGCCCGCAACCAAGGTCCATGCCCTTGACCGGAATCGAACCTGGGACCCTTCAGTCCGCAGGCCGACCCTCTCTAGCCAAGCTGGCTAGGGCTTCTTGTGGATTTGCAGCGGCATCCGGAAGGAGTTGCTGAGCCTGGAAGAGAACTTCAAAGCGGAGCCCGACCCTTACCCACAACCTCCAGACTCCCCCTCGCATGAGCTCACTCTTGCTCCAAACCAGAGTCCCCGGCGGCTTTGTCTGGATCCAGGCATGTGGTCTTTCCCGTCACTCTGCTCCTCCTAGAATTACGAGGGGGAGGCAGAAAGAGGGGGTTTTTGGCTTCACATAAATTGCAAAAGATGAATAAGAGCAGTCACAATTAAAATCAAATTTCCGGGGGAGGACTGATTTCTTTCAAGGAGACTGAGGCCCTGCCACGCGAGCAGCCACAGCCGCGCCCTCCTGGGGACTCGCCTGCTGCGAAGCCACCTTTGGAGCTAATTCTGTGGCGGCTCTTTCCCCGTCGCCGAGGTGTCACGGGAGACAAACACCATTTTTAATCACCCCGGATAGCGTGGAAGGTCCTCTTCTCAGACACGCCTCTGCTACCCGCCTCGCTCTCCACTCACCGTCTCCTCTCCGAGCCGCCACTTTGCCTGCGGTGGGGACACAGGAAGGCTCTGGGGGTGAGGGATTAGCTCACAGCTGGTTAGAATAAAGCAGAATGGCTGCTGGGTACTGAGTGCTGAGCCAGGGCCTCGCCCGCGTTTGCTTTGATCTGGGAACTCCCCAGGTGTTATCAGCTTTCTTTCGCTGATGAGAAACTAGGCTCAGAGAGGTTATGAAACTGGTTCAAGGTCACACAGCTAGCGGGTGGAATTACACCAGTGACTTCTGGCCCCAAAGCCTTTTGTGGTTTCCCCTAGCTCGCTGCGCCCCTCCCAGCTTCCTTTTGCTGCTCCAACAGGCCAAGCCCCATGTCCCAAGGCATCTCAGCAGATCTCTATTCTCTGCCCAGGAACGCTCCTCCCCCTTGCATGAGTGCCCTGTGGCTGCTGTAACAAAACACCCCAATGGGCTGCCTTCCTGGCTTCAGGCCCCGGGAATGCATCCTCTCACAGTCCTGGGGCTGCAAGTCTGAAGTCAGGGTGTCGGCAGGGCCACGCTCCCCGAAGGCTCTGGGGGAGGACGCTTCCCCGACTTTTCCGGCTTCTGGTAGTTGCCGGTCTCCTTGGCTTGTGGCCACACCACCCCAGTCTCTGCCTCCGGTATCGTACGGCCGTCTTCCCTCTCTGCACGGCTGTGTCTCTCCTCATAACGACAACAGTCACCTTGGGGTAAAGGCCCACCCCACTCCAGTGTGACCTCACCTGAACTAGTTGCTCTGCCAAAATCCCACCAAGTCATATTCAGAGGGTCTGAGAAGAATGTGAATTTTGGAGGAAACATGAATCTCAGCTCAAATCCATGCTCTCCCTCCCCCCACACACCCCCGCCCCACCCCATAACCTCTCCTGCTGCACTTTCTTATTTCTCTTTGGCCCCGTTCCCAACAGTAATTAGGATGTGTTCTTGTGTGCTCACCCCCTCCCCCTGCTGGTGAACGCTGCAGGAAGCAGGCTTCTGGTGGACCTGGCTCAGGTCCTGCGGGCAGCAGCCTGGACTCGGGGCCACACAAGGGCCCTGGAGTGATCAGTCAGGGCCTGGGTGGAGGCCACAGGGGCACCAGCCCGTCCAGCAGCCTCGATGACAGCGCTAGCCGTCCGGGCGGATTTCGGCCCCTCAGCCCCGTGCACCAAGCAGCCAGATGGGCACCGAGAAAGAAACACGTGGGCTAGTGGCCCGGAAACGTCCTCGATGTCCCTCGGGGTGTCTGTGGCACAGAGTCCCAGCCTGTGCCCACATTCCTTCCCAGCAGCCAGCCCCTCCCAGGCTGCTCCTGCCTGTGCCCAGGTCTGGGGAGGGTGGGTGGGGTCTGGTCTGCCCATCTCAGGCCACCTGTGCCATCTCGGGCCACCTGTGCCATCTCGGGCCACCTGTGCCGTGTGAGGCATCGAGGAGCTAGAGGATGGCCCGGAGGCCGGGGCCGGACCGCTCAGCGTCCTGGCCGGCTGCCTCCGCCGTGCCTTCTGAGATGAGCGGGATGCGGGGAGGAGCGTCAGCATCGGGAGCCGCTCTCCCGCGGGAGCCTGGAGCGGAACAGCGCCCACTCGGTGTCACGACTGTCTGGCGTCTGGTCCTGCGGCGGCTCTTCGGGTTTCAGGTCCCCGCCAAGAGCAGAGCGCGGATTGGTGAGGCGAGGTGCAAGCTCGCAAGCGTGGCTCCTCTCTCTCCTCCTTCCTGGCTCCTCACCCGGGGCAACGTGACTTTGCAGCTTCTCCTGGCAGGAGATGTCTACCTCCCGCAACCACTCCCACCCCCACCCCGCATTTGTTTCCGGGGGCTGTTGTGGCAAATGGCCGTGGCCTGGAGGGGAGGGGGGTTAGGGACACATTTGTGCCCTCACAGGTTGGGGGCTAGAAGTCCAAAGCCGAGGTGGCAGCAGGGCCAGGCTCGGTCCGAAGGCTCAGGGGCGGGATCCGTTCCAGGCCTCTCTCCCGGCTCCAGGGAGCCGCCAGGAGGGAAGCCATGGTGTTTCTTGGCCTTGGAGCTGTTTCCCTCCCATTTCTGCCTCTGACTTCCCGTCTTTCTCACTGTTTCCCTGTCAGACCCCACGCTAGTCCTTGCACTTAGGGCTCACCCTAAATCCAGAATGAGCGCATTTGAAGAACCTTAACTTAGTTTCCATCTGCAGAGACCCTATCTCCAAATAAAGTCACCTTCTCAAGGCCCCCCAGGGGGACGTGAGTTTTGGAGGGACACCGGCCAACCTGCTCCCCCACGCTCTGACTCTGAACCGGCCTTGTGTCCAGCTTTTGGCCGACAGAATGTGGTAGAAATGACGAGGTTCGGTTCTCAGGCCACGGAGCTCCGGCTCTTGCTGTCTGAACCCCGAGGCCCACCGTGGACAAGTGTGAACTAGCCTGTGGAGGATGAGACACAACAGGGAGACGGACCCAGCCATTAGGCTGACCTCGCTGAGTCATCACAGGCCAGCCAGCCAGCCCCCCCTCTAGCCAGCTGAGCTCAGTAGGGGCCCCCGACCAGCTGAGCCTAGCCTACAGCTACAACCTGCCGAATCAGGACTGAACAGAGAGCCACCAAGTTTGGGGTTGTTACCCTGCAATAGACGACTGATTCCTAAGACGTGACTGGTTTCAGGCAAATGGGGGAAGATGGTGCCATTCCGGGGTGGGGTGGCTTCTAGGAGTAACATCAGCCCCCCAAAACAGTATTAAACCAAAGCAGATACGAATCTTTTGGGGGCTGCTTGGAGGAAGCATTTGGAGCCTAATTTTTTGACATTTCTGTCCATTGTTCCCTACCATCCCCTAGGAACCCCCACCTTACTGGACAGCCTACTAGTGCCCCGCCACTCCAACCTCAGAAACCAAAACACGTGGCTGCTGACCCCACCCGTGCACGCAGCCCACGCACCTCCGAGCGGCCTGCTGTGGTCCCCTTCATGAGAAGCCATGCACACAGTGGTGCCTACTAAAGGCACGGAGGTGGTGGTGGTTCTGACAGAAGCCCAGGTCCTAACCCAGAGCCACCGAGATTCAGAAAAACAAAAAACAAAACCATGAGTCATTGCGCCCCAGCCTCTCCCGCCGCTGCCTCTCCATCGTCCAGAGCGGGAGAGGAAGCACATTCCTCCTGTGCCTCCGAGTCACGCGCCAGCCGAGACGGTGCCTGTTTGAAACCCCAGAGATGGGACCCCCTACCTGGCCAGGGCCACCGATTAAGAGCCCCAGAGCCAGCCACCAGCAGGCACCTGGGACATGCTGCCGGAAATTAATCACTCGCCTTGCAAGGGTATTTATTTTCGCCTTTATACCTGCGGCGAAATGGGCCGTGAGCTGGAAATTTCCAGAGCAGAAGGCTGAACTTTTGGCCTACACGGGGACAACTTCCTTTTAAAGAGCCGCATTTGCTCGGTTCAGTGCCACCATTACAGGACAATGGCCAATTTCCTGCAGACAGGGGATGTCGTTTTTGTCTAAAGAGTGAGCGTGTGGGGAATTTACTAACCTGGCTGCGATTGCCCACGGAAACGGGTTATTTAACAGGATTTAAATACTAAGTCGCAGCTCCAGGCAGCGGTGAGGAGGCTGCGGGCGCTGTGGACAGCGCGTTTCCCTCCTAGCTCTTAACGAGAGAAGGCGGGGAAAGCCCGGGCGGAAGATAAGGGACAGGGAGAAATGGACAAAGACGGAACCAGGGCTAAAGAGGGGGGCGGGATGACCCCAATCCAGAGAGAGCGCCTGCTCTTCTTAAGGGGATAGTAAAATAGGTGGGTCTTCACGCAGCCACGTTTTCCTTCAGCAAGTGTTTGTGAAAGGATCTGCTAAGCTTAAAGCTCTCAGATGGTATTAAACCAAAGCAGGTACCAATCTTGGCGGGCTTCCTGGAGGAGGCATTTGGCATTCATTCTTAACCTAATGTTTTGGTGTTTCTGCCAATTGTTCCCTACCATCCTCCTAACTTCCTCCACCTTGCTGGCTTGCTCAAACAGAGGAATGAGTAGAACATGTGGGTTCATGTTAGGAGGCTGGTCCTTCCATCACGGGCTATAATAGGTCGTTGTAGAGCCTCAGTTTCCTCATCTCTAAAATGGGAATCATGATACCTAGCTCAAGCGATCGAATTGAGTGTTTAATGCAAGTGTAGGCGAAGTTTCTGGCTTCACCCCAGGTACGTGTGAACTATGCAGAGTGCCCATGTCTGTTCTCTTCCCTCTGGGCCTTTGCTACGCTCCAGACCTGACCCTCTTTCTAAGCCGGCTCAGAAGGGCACCTCTTCCAGGCAGCCTTCCCCCCGCTGGGGTGTTACTGAATTTGGGGGCGGCCCTGCTCTGAACAGCATAGTGTGTGTCTAAGACTGAGGGCTGGGCTCAGCCTCCAAGATTCAAGTCTTAGCTCCGCAACTCACCTGCTCTGTGATATTGAGTGAGATATTAACTCCCCGTGATTCTCCGTTTAAAAACACAGCCCAGCCCTGGCTGGTGTCGTTCAGTGGTTAGCGCTTCGGCCCTAGAACCAAAGGGTTGCAGGTTCAGTTCCAGGCAAGGGCATGTACTTGAGTGCGGGAGGCAACCAATCGATGTGGTTCTCTCGCATCGTGTTTCTCTCTCTCTCCTCCTCCCCCCCACCCCGCCCTTTCACTCTCTCAAACAAATAAACAAAAACCAGTCCATGCCTCGTAGGGCTGCTAGGATTGAAAGGGGCAATCCTTATGGAAATGCTTCCCTAGGCCCAGGCACACAGCACGCGTTCAATAAATGACAGCCAGCTGCTCTCCACGCCGGTGCTGGACCTTGGCTGCGAATGAGGGGAGTTCCGAGAGGCCTGGACATCCCTGCTTTCGGCAAAGCAATCCTCGTTCTTACTCGAAAAACAAAAGCAAAGCGCCTTTGCCCAAGCCCACCCCTGAGAAGGCTCGGCCGCCTCCCCCTCCTCGAGCCCCGCCCCTTCCCAGCAGGGCTTTGCACCCAGACTTAGTTTTGCCAATTGCTCCGTCTGCTCACACGTCCCTCCATCCCCTCCAACGCACCCGGAGAGCCTTTGACGACGGCTGTGCTGGGTGACGGGACTCAAAATGCTCCATTATCTACACAAATGGCAGGCAAGAAACACTCTTTTCCCCGTTCGGCCCGAGAATGTATTACGTGACCTCCTTATGCAGTGCCTCCCCTCCTCCTTCGGTTTGGTTTACTCTAATTTCAAAATGACTTTTCATTTCCTGCAGTAGCACCAGGTGGAGATAGATGGAGGGTTGAGCAGGGAAGGGGGGTAGGAGGAAGAGAGGAGGAGGGAGCAGAGGGGAATGAGCAGTAGGACACCCCAGGGAGAGCCTTTCCATGCCCCAAATCAGGACCTACAGCTGGGGGTGGGGATGGGGGATTTGGGCATGCACATATTTGGGAGAGGGCCCTCTGGGATAGTGTTTGCTGCAATATTGCCATTTCAGTGGTCTGTGGGCACGAAGGAATAGAATTCTTGAAATCCAAGTTGTTCCAAAAAATCTGGGGTGTGTGGTAACCATTGTAGGTCCGGGGAATCTAATCTTGACATTTTCCACAAAACAGAAAATCAGAAGCAAGCAACACATCACAGCAGCTGTCTGCGGGCGCACCCTGAGAGCTGGGCTGGCATGGGACGCGGAGTTCTCTATTCCAGTCGCTCGCTGCCCTGCACATCAATTACCTGTCACTATTATTTATTCATTAACTGCCATTAATTATGGGCAAACTCTGTGCCTAATGGGTGTCTCCCCAGCTCCATCCTGCGCTCATCAGAGCAGGGCTGGATGCAGTGTCAGGCCCTCAGCAGGTTCTCAATATATTTGTTAAATGAATGGACATAAGAATTCAAAACGAACAAAAATATTCCTAGAGCATGCTCTTTGCCATGGAAGGAAGTAGACAGGAGAGTCAGCACCAGGAAGTCTTCCTGTCCAATTGGCTCTTACACTCTCTGCAATCCTGGCCGCCACCCTGGAGGAGGCCCACCACCTGCTGTGGTTGGGAGTGAGGCCACAGCACGGCCTCCCAGCCACCCTCAGCCAGGCATGCTCAGAACTCCTTCTGTTTCCTTCTGGTTCCCGCCATGTAGTCCCACGTGCACAGAATCCAAGAGAACTCTGGAGCCTGGGCTCAGATTTGGCATACCGCCCACCTACTACCTCCCCTCCCCCCACAGAACTCCAGGTCCTCGGGGTGCTGCCTCCTCAGCCGGCAGGGAACCCGAGGGGCCAGTGCTCTGAGGCCACCTTCTCCCTCATGCCCTGTCCTTCCCAGCCCACCGATCCCCTCCTGAAGTTCGGGTCTCCATGAGCCCTCAATCTCTGCCCATAGCCCTTCTCTATCATAGCTCCTGCTCCGTTGCACTTAGGGAATGAATGGGAGGAGGAAGGGAAGATTTGAGTGGGGGAGGGGAAAGAGGAAGGGGAGAGCAAAATATATAGAAGTATAAAAGAAAGCAATTCTATTGAAATGCTGCTATCAAAATATTTAAATAAACAAATAGTAGCAATTTGTCGTTTAAAAACCTGATCTATGATAATTCCTCGCTCTTTAATAACACGTTCAAAAGACAAGATCTAGCTGCAGGTCTAATAACCACCATAAATGTAAAGTAGGGGGATGAGCGTAAACAGTATTTTGAGATATCTGCCACCACTGGAGCGCGATGTGAAAACACGTGTTTCCTCTTGATGCAGAAGTCCCCTGTGCGGCTCGTATTACTGAAAATAAAGAACTTTCCCCCTCTCTCTCCCCTCAGGCTCACAGACCTCCCCCCCCCCCAATCGCTGACGGGCCCCAGGCCACGCGCCTGCACCCTCGGAGTGTACCTTTTGTGGTCTGTGCACAGACCTGTGTCCTTCCTGATTCCCTGGGGAGGCTCCAGGCACTGTGGATGGGGACAGGGTGAGGAGCGTTCCCACCACGGAAAAATGAATGCGCTCTCCGGGTTGTGGTTTACCGGTTTGATTCGAAACAGAGGCCAAGCAACTGCAGGCGAAGACGTGGGCGGCTCAGAGATCTGGTCTACCCCGAAGCAGTACAACTACCTGCCCTCCCAAGTCCAGGGCCACAAGCCAACAGGGACGGAGGGGCCTCCCTCAGCTCTCTCATGGGCTCCTGAGGACAACCTTCCCTTCCTCTGAGCACCTGCCCGCCTTTCCCCCAAGGCTGCTGGAGGTTTCCTCACTGCAGGGGGCTCCATGCTAGTGGCTCTTTGCAAAGCCACGCCCATGTCACCCCCTAGGGCAGCGATTTTCAATGCGAGTGTGGCAAGAATGTTTAGAACGTGCATGACCTGAACTGACCTCTTTTCCCTGAGATTGTCCAATAAAAAAATGACAGCAATAGCCGTCCGGTGTGAACGAACCCAAATTATACCTGTGGGTTGTGTGGGTTGTTGTTTGTTGGTGGTGTTTTTGTCAGATCAGCAAAAAAACCCAACCAAACAAAAAAACAACAACATTTTTTTAGTGTGCTGCAGGATTGTAGTGATTTGTTTATGTGCTGTGAGATGAAAGGGTTGGAAACCACGGCCCCGAGGCTCAGTGCTGGAGGAGACCTGAGTTCTCAGCTCAGCCCTGTCACTTTGCACCCAAAGCCAACCTGGGCCCCCAGCTGTTCCTCAGCCGGGTGACAGTGGACGTAGGGTCGGGGGTGCTGGGCACCTGGGGTCCAGAGGCGGAGGTGACGGGAAATGGGAACAGTGCCAGGGAAGCTTGGCATCACCCTGGAGCAGAAGGACCGAAGAGGAAGAGGAGTTCCAGGCAGTTGGCATGTCACATAATTACAGGAGAAAAATTAGGCCCGAGCCTGGCTCTCTCTGCCTCCGTCTGAGTGATCATCGCCCTTATTATAAAGCAACTAATTATTAGCCTGGCTCATTAGCAATTATAAATCTCCAACTCCAGAACTTCATTAAAAAATGACAAGTTCCCACTTAATTATTTCCCCAACTGCCTGGATAGTGCAGTGTTAATGTACTCGGTGCCCCTGGCTCTCGGGAGCAGCCGGCCTCGGGTGCAGGGGAGGGGCCCTGCTCGGCTCCCTCCCGCCCCGCTCGGCTGGCATCAAACAGCCTACCAGATGAGAGGTCGAGGAAGGGTGGCGAGCCGTGCTCTCTGCTTCCCGGGGAAAGAGCAACAGCACATTTCGTGAGCACGTCTGAGTGTCCGCCGTGTGGCGCGCCTCGCCGCGTGTGCATCTCTCCACAGCCCTGTTGATGTGGTATTGCTGGTCCCCATCTTCCTGAGGTAGAGCCCGGGGTTACGACACTCGTCCTGTAAGACACTTGTGAGCTGGGATGTTCCCCAGGTTAGCCTGCCCCAGAGGCCACGCCCTTAACCACCATGTCATGTTCAGCCACAGATCCCCCTGGTGGAGAGGCTGACTCTGAGGAGGGAACAGCCCTGGGTAGGTGACGGCCAGGACTCTCGACAGCCAAGTGCTCCCTAAGACGCCTGCACCTGGTGTGTCTTATCTGCACCTGGTGGTGGGTGGTGGTGGATGGAAGAACCTTCCGATTTCTGGTGTCGCCGTGGCTCATTATCCTACCCCACCGCCCCAGCCACCTCCCCAGCCTCCTCCTCTCTTTACAAGCAACAGCGGGTAAAGATCTGGGCTGCTCAGAGATCTGGTCTACCCCTAAGCCCCTGATCAGCAAACTGCGCCTCGCCAGCCACACGCGGCTCTTTGGCCCCTTGAGTTTTTAGCAAAGGGCAGCTTAAGAGGACCCTAATTAAGTTAATAACAATGTACCTACTTATATAGTTTAAGTTTTAAAAACTTGGCTCTCAAAGGGAATTTCAGTCGTTGTACTGTTGATATTTGGCTCTGTTGGCTATTAACTGAGTTTGCTGACCACTGGCCTAAGCAGGATAACTATCAGCCGTCCCAAGTCCAGTTTAAAATAAGGAGAATGCGTTAGACAGTTTTTTTCCAGCTCTGATGCTGCATCGCATGTTCCAGTAAAGATGCTCTGGTCACCACAGACAGCCATCCAAGCTCTCCCCACAGTCCGGGGTTCACAGCCCTAGTGGGAAGCCGGCATATAGAACGCCCAGGCCACAACGTTTAAAGACACGGATGATTTTTCATAACGTTGTGTATTTGAACCCGTGCAGTTACGGGGGAGGGGCGGGGAGAAGGGAAGAGAGCTATAGGATGGGGAAACGGGTGTTAGTTACTCACTCAGTCAGTCATGGGTTCAAATCCCAGCTCTGTAAGTTACAAGGACTCAAAAAAGAGAAACTAATCTGAGGAAGGCCCATCGGGAAGTGACACGGAGCCCAGAAGTCGTGCTGTGGACGAAGCCAGTTCCCCTCCTGCAGCAGACCCAGGAAGGCTTCCTGAAGGTGACTCTCTGAACCGGGGCCAGGTGAGCAACAGGTCAGCCAACGAGGGCACGTGTCCGAATGCCAGGGCACAGGCTCCAGAAAAGCTACTAGGATGTTGCTAAGGGAGAAACCCCGGGGAGGGCAGGAGAGAGAGACCCTTTCGGCAAGAGGCTCGGGGAGGGTGGACAGGGTTGAGCAGCATTAGTCCTGAGACTTCTCCCTAGGGAAGGTGGTGGGTCACCTGCCGGACTGTGCATCCCCGCGGAGCTTGGAGGGCTGGGGTCAGACCCCATATCCAGCCGGAAACAGTCATATGGGATCCAGTCAGGAC
Organism: Antrozous pallidus; assembly: GCA_027563665.1. Classification (NCBI taxonomy): domain Eukaryota; kingdom Metazoa; phylum Chordata; class Mammalia; order Chiroptera; family Vespertilionidae; genus Antrozous; species Antrozous pallidus. The sequence continues at coordinate 49,501,845 of CM050526.1, forward strand.
CCACCAAGTAGGCCAGGGTGGGAAGGGGCCACTGCTCCACCTACTGAGCTCTCTGTCCGCCAAGGCATTCAAGAGGGTGACTCTCTGGCAAGAATCAAGCACTGGGCAGGGGTAGGACTGCATCGTGATAGGACCATCTGATGGGGGGCTCCCACCCTTAACCTGTCTCCCCCCGCCATGCCCGGAGAGAGGAAGTAACTCCCGAAGTGACTGCCATGGCTCCCTCTGGGCTGACCCCCACGATGGAGCCTCTGTGTCTCAGCCCACCCACTCTGTATGGCAACCTCATAGTGGGCCCGAAGACCCCCTCCTGCCAGAGACCCCGAGTTCCGTCAGAAGACTGCCTACTTCCTAGAGACCATCGTCCCTGCCCCCTGCTCCCCAGGTCTCACCCCGGCCTCCTGCCAGGCTGGTCTCGCGGGGAAGAGACGGGGCCGCCGCATCCCCGCCTCCGGGCTGGCCTCCCCGGCTCCTCCCTCGGCTCCTCGGGTTGGAGAAAGCGAGATGCTCATGGCGGTTGGTAGGAACAACCCCTGGCAGCAAAATGACAGGTAATTGGCCCCGAAATCCCCGGGGACATACGGGGAGGATGAGGAAAAATTACGGCCGTGGAACTCAGTCTTAAAAATTATATCACCTTTGCTGACAGCGTAATTACTCCTTTTCCCCGAGATTTAGTACAGATCTCCAATCCTTAAACAGCTGAGGGGTGTTTTAAGGCCTGTTCCTTCCTCACTCTCTCTTTCCCCTCTCTCTCCTTCCCCTGGGCCTTCGGAGGCTGGATTCCCGGCACGTGCCAGCTTCCCCGTGTCTCCACAGGAGCAAACTGTGCCTGGACTGACCCCTAGAAGAGGTCACCCCAGATGATGGGATGGTGCCAAGCAACCAGGAGGAAGGGGCCTTGACCCAGGACTTCCTGTTTGGGTCCCGCCCCAGGACAGGAAGCCGTATCTCCCTAAATGACTCCTGAACACCTGTTTAAATGTCCCTCAGCTCCTAGGGGCCTCACCTAGCAGACGCAGCGATGTCCACCCACTGGGCAAAAGGCTGCTCCAGGCCCAGCCACCCCCATGGCATCTGATGATCTACTTTGATGCAGAGGCACGTTAGCGCTGGGGCGCTGAGAGCGCGCCCCAAATCCGCAGCTGGACGCTGGGAGCACGTCCCAAATCCATACTGTGGCGCCTCAGTGGCTGGTGACATGCATTGATGGGTCGGCCCTGAGCTAAAGGATGCACAGCCCAAGAAAAGACAGAATTTAAGGGGTTAAAGGCACTCAGCCGGCACTCTTGCAGCCAAGCTGGGAGAGTCAAAAGCCTCTTTCCTGGCGGGGGTAGGGATGGTGTGGAGCCGGTAATGTTTCTGGCGTTGATCCAGGGTGTTTCATCTGCCTGGCACATTGCAGGGAGTGAGTGGCTGGGGCGGGGAGTGTGTAAGATGAATCTGGAGGGCCTTTTGCTGGCCCTGCCCGGAGAGGAGCCCAGGAGAAAGTCTGCAGAAGGGAGAAGGGCAGGGCATGGATACAGAAGGTGCAGGGAACCGCCTGTGTGGCCAACAAGGGTTTGTTAGGGTTACAGATCCCTGGAGCCCTGGAAGGGGCGGGAACAGGAAGCTGTGGCTGTGTATGGACCCACATGGCTGGAGCTACAGCTAACGGGCAGAATCGATCTAGTTGTGACACCTCTACCGCCATGGTCACTGTACATAGTCCCTGCCCCAAAAGACCCCTGCAAACAAATTCTAATGTCCCGATATCTTTTCACTGCACACTCCCAAGTCAAAGCCTGACTGTATGACTGGCCAGGCTGAGTCACCTGACTGGGCCCTTGGGTTGGGATTGGCCAGGCTGAGTCACCTAACTGGGCCCTTGGGTTGGGATTGGCCAAGCTGAGTCACCTGACTGAATCCTGGCTGTCAGGATTGGCTAAGCCTAGCCACCTGACTGGGCGCTGGCTGTTGGGACTGGCCACACTGAGTCACTTGATTGGCCTTGGCTGTCAAGGGGAAGGAGAAGAGGATCCCCTCTTTGGACTGAGGAGTGAATTGAGCAAAGCTGTATCTTGCAACTCTTCCCACAGTGGGGGGTGGGGGGGGTCTACCAAGTCCACTGCCCGACCTTAAAGCCTTTCCCCTCGCCTCCTCCCCAGTTCACCTGCTGGCTGGGTCAAGGTCAATGCCAAATTCACAACTTTCCCGAGTCGTTCCCCTTAGGGCAGACAAGTTAGAAACCTCCCTGGGGTGGAAGATAGCACGGAGGGGCTCTATGACAGAGCACATTCCGAAGTAGAAGAGAGCCGTTTGGACGTGAAGACGGAGCCAATGGATTTGGCTTCTCTCCTTAGATCAGGGGCAAGACCGATTTTATTCATAAATACTCCCCGTGATCTTGAGCTCCAAAGCGGGCTGCCACTGGCTGCCCATGAGTCTCTTTGACCTTCCCCTACACATTACCACCCCCACCCCCACCCCCAGACTCTGCCCCTTTGTTTCCGGCTTGATCCACTTGGGGTAAGTAACAGAGGAAATCCTAGGGAAAGTGACCTTGAGAGCCACGGCCAAAGTCTTTGAACTCGAGGGGGCCTGGCATCCCCGGAGCATCCCCAGCTCTTTTAAACGACTTTGTTTCTCCTTCAACCCGTGTTGGGGCCCTTTCCTGCAGCCACAGCCAGTGTCCCTGTGCTCAGAGGACTGAGCCATCCCAGGAGGCCTCAGGCCTCTAATTCTCTCTCCCAGCCCAGCCCAGACCCGTCCCAGCCGGTCCTGTCCCCGCTGACTGATGAGAAGAACGGGTGCCCGTTCTCCGCGGATCCTCTCCTGTGGGTTGTAGACAATGGCTTTCAAATTGATTTAAAGCCTGTGTCATGCTGGCTTAGAGAAAAATCCCCGCAGAAATTAACCAGTTTAACATCTGGGGATGCTCAGCAGAACATGTGCTGCGTAATCACGGAGGATGTGCCTTTTTCCCCGGGAGCGGAGAAGGGCAGAGGTGCGCCCGGACTCCAGACGCCCCGCCCGGAGAAGCCCGAGCCCATGCTTCCGGTGTCAATTGCAAAAGGGGACCCCGGGGTGCCACTGGCACTGGCCACGGGTCCACCTCTTCCAGGCAAAGCTGGCCTCAGGCCCTCTCGCTCGCGCTCACCTTCATCCATCAAGTGAGATGCACACCTGGCATGTGCTTCGGCCCAGGCCCTCGTCATCTGGTGCCTGAATTGTCTCACCAGCTGCCTCGATGGTCTTCCGGGGGCCAGTGTCTTCCTCATCCAGTCTACACCCGTGGTCGGCAGACGGCGGCTCGCGAGCCACCTGCGGCTCTTTGGCCCCTGGAGTGTGGCTCTTCCACAAAACACCACGGCCCGGGTGAGCCTACTTTAAAGAAGTGGCGTTAGAAGAAGTTTACGTTTTAAAAATGTGGCTCTCCAAAGAAATTTCCATCGTTGTCCTCTTGTATTTGACTCCGTTGACTAATGAGTTTGCCGACCGCTGGGATCGATGGCCCTCAATCCGATGGCTGGCGTCTTTATAAGAAAAAGGGGAGAGATTCGGACACAGACACTCGGGGAAGACACACTGGTCTACACACACACACACACACACACACACACTGCCAATCTTCCCCAACACAAAGCTAAACAAGTCTCCCTCCCTGAGAGCACCCGGGAGTGTCCCCATGTGTCCCCACGGTGCCTGCAGCACCCAGGTCCTCGCTGCCACATGGAGAGAGGGTCCTCCCCCCCCCCCCCCGCAGGTACCCAGGCCCAGCACGGCCAGCGCCTCTGCTCCCATGGGGGCCTCTGTCAGAAGGGGGAGCATCATTCCCTGCTCCGTCTGGTTCCACACCTTCCTATACATTTGGTCCAATGACTTGTGGTCCCTGTTTAATGTATGTGTAAGCGCTACATGGGTAACTCCTTGATCAGCGAGGGCTCACCGAGGCGAGGCCCCGCTCAGCACAGGCCTGGCTCGTGCCCATGACCACGGGGAGTCCGCTCAGCTGTGGACAGAGATGCACAGACATAGCCCCGCCCACGGCCACATGTCTTCTACCAGAAGCCCCGCCCTTCGGCTGCACGGCCCTCCCATTGGCCTAGCAGCCAGGGCGGGTGTCTGGGTGCCGTTTTTTGTTGGTTGTGTGCCAACATTGATCTGCGCGGTACTTATTTGGGGAGGGGGGAGGACTTTTTCCCCGCCACCTCCGATGCATCCCTCTATCGAGTCCAGTGGTCCTCAGCATTCCGGAACTTGCTAGAAATGCAAACCCTAATGCCCTCCCCAGACCCACTGAATGGCAGACTCTGGGGCGGGCCCAGACAGGGGCTGAACAAAACTGCTCTCCGGCTCATGCCAATGCGCACTCAGGCACACAGCCACCCAGGGGTGGAGGCACGGGGTGGGGGTCACCGGGACAGTTACAGGGGAGGAAAATGAGGCTCAGACGTATGGGGTGACTCACCCAGGATCCCACAAGGAGGCCTCATCCTGATGGGAGTATGTGATGGGCTGAAAAGTGGTTTCCCAAGACAGCCTTGTCTAAGTCAGACCCGCGAACGTGACCTTATTTGGGAAAAGAATCTTTGCAGGTGTAATTAAATTCAGGATTTTGAGAGATTATACCGGATTATCACACATTCTGGGAGCTCTAAATGCCATCACATGTGTCCTGAGAAGATAGAGGAGCTTTGACACCGCCGAGATGTGGAGGCGGCAGACAGGGGAGCGATGTGGCCATAGCTGGGCCAGGCCGTGGCCCCAGATGCGGGGAGAGGCAGGGATGATGAGCCTGGCCCCGCTCACACCAGACCAGGAGAGAATCCATTTTTGTCATTTACAGCCACCGGGTTTCCGGAAACTGATTCCAGCATCCCAGGGAACAGACTGGGAGAGGCAAAGGGACTGGTGCTGCCCGGAATTCGCCAGCCCCCGGAGGGAGAGGAGCATGCTTGGGGATAAACACACAGGCGGTCCCTCTGCATCTCTTCATGCCACAGGGTGGGCGCAGCCAGTACCTGCTGGGGGGAGGCTGCCGCGGGGCAGGGACCCCCCTGTCTTTTATCCCCAGGCCTTCACTGAGGGGGTGAATACTGTCCTCCTGGGCTCCACCCACAGGACGTGGCTGGGGTTCAGAGCTGGTTTCTTTCCAAGGTGAAGGTTCTTGTGCAAGAAAATAAAAAATAAAAATAAAAATAAACTGGACGTGTTCGGAGGCCAGAGAACGTAGTGGGGACTCATCCCTTTGAGAGATTTCTTTTTTTTTTAATATATATTTTATTAAATTTTTACAGAGAGGAAGGGAGAGGGATAGAGAGTCAGAAACATCGATGATAGAGAAACATCGATCAGCCGCCTGCTGCACACCCCCTAGTGGGGATGTGCCCGCAGCCAAGGTACATGCCCTTGACCGAGATCAAACCTGGGACCTTTCAGTCCGCAGGCTGATACTCTATCCACTGAGCCAAACCAGTTTTGGCAATCTTGAGAGATTTTTTAAAATATATATATATTTTATTGATTTTTTACAGAGAGGAAGGGAGAGGAATAAAGAGTTAGAAACATCGATGAGAGAGAGGCATCCATCAGCTGCCTCCTGCACACCCACTACTGGGGATGTGCCTATGACCAAGGTACATGCTCTTGACCGGAATTGAACCTGGGACCTTTCAGTCCCCAAGCAGGCCGACGCTCTACCCACTGAGCAAAACCGGTTAGGGCCTTTTGAGAGATTTCTTATGCACGTTCATCTCCGTAGCAACCAAACGATGGAGCCCGCCCCCGGGTCTTGGGGGTCCTGTGAACAGGCAGCTCTGGCCCAGCGCCGGCCGGGGTGGCCTGAGAACCTGCATTCCCAGCACGTTCCCGGGCCGGCCTGGGCACCAGGCTTAGCGTTACAAAGCCGAGGACCGTGGACTTGGGGAGCAAGACTCTAAAATTACCTGCTCCTGCAGACCCTCGAGAAGGAGACGGAAAATGAAGCCGAGAAGGGGAGGTGGCTCGGCCGAGGTCACCCAGCTGGAATCCATATTCCACGCCAGCCTCAGCCACAGGCCCTGCCCCGGGGAAGTGTGGGAGAGGACGGCCGGCCTTCCCTTGGGGGTGAGAGGCCCCTGCAGACCCAGCCCGGCTCTGCCCGGGCGCCGCACCCGGCCCGGATTATGAAACACGCGTCGCTGCCAGCGACGGACAGGCTGCCGGTCTGAGGTGCGAGGCGCTCTCCGCAGATGCAATCAGGGCTCCCGAGACGTCCCGGCAGCCGGCGCGTGGGGAGGCGGCGCCGTAATTCATTCAATCAAGGAACAGATGGGGAGCTGATAGAGTGTGTCGAAAATCAGGTCTCTGTGATAACACTCTCTTCCCCGCTCGCTCGGCCCCCGCGGCTCCTCCAGCAGCAGCTCCCAGCGCCAGCGCCAGCCCTGCCCAGGCCCGAGATGTGTTTCCAGGAGCCTCGGGCCCTAGAGATGCGGGTGGCGGGCGTGGGCGAGGCTGCCGCCTGCTGGGCCGGATGGACCGCCAGGCTCCCTCCCTCGCTTCCCAGCTTCCTGCACCCCGGGGAGCCGGCTGCCCCTCCCGCCAGAGCCAGAGGGGGCTGAGCACCAAGGCTCGGTACAGAAGGCTTCTGAGGGGCTGTCAGCCGCACACTCCTGGTCGCGTGCAGACAGGAAATTGAGCTCATCCGTCTGCTGATCAGCCCCCTTGCTCACTGCCAAGTTCACAGACCCTTGGCCTCAGCTTCCTTCAGCCGTGTCTGGGGCCAAGGACAAGATGTATCAAGACTTCAGCAGTGGTTTCTGCACCCGAGGGGGTTGGGGGGGGGGTGGCTATCCCCAGAGGACATGCGGCTGCGACTAGAGACATTTCACGAGTCAGGGAGGGAGCGCCTGGCACTCAGTGGGTGGAGACCAGGGTGCTGCTGCCCAGCTTACAATGCGTGGGACGGCGGCCCCACAAGGTGACCCCCTCCAGGCTGTCCCCCCAGAGCCCGAGAAACCGGCTCTGCCCGGCGCCCAGGTAGACTCCTCGGGCTTTTCCAGGTCACTCGGCCCTCAGATTAGCCCCTGGACTGTCTCCCCAGGTCCGCCCACCACACGTACCCACGCACATGCACACACACGCGTTCCAAACGCGGTGCTTTAAACGGGCCCTGGTGAGCCCCGCACACCCGCCATGCCAGCACCACTCGCCTGTCAGGCGGTTCGGCAGCTGTGGCGTTTAAACAGCGGGTCGGCAGTGAGTAGATGAACACCTGGGACCATTTCCCCTCCCCCGTGCAGGCCCGATCTCCTAGTTAGTCCTGGGAAATCCGCCCTCAATTCTCCCCCTTCCCACTGCCGGCTGGCTCCCCCTGGACCGGGCATCTTCCTGTGACGGGAGGGGGCAGCAGGCCGGGGAGGAGAGGGGTGGCCTGAGCAGTCCCCTCGGGCCTGTAGCCAGGCTCTGTCCTTCCTAACACCACAGGGACAGGAGAGCAGGGCCCCTGTGTTGGGGCAGCGCCCAGAAGCCACGAGACCACCTCCTCCCCTCTGACCCCGATCTTCCTAACAAGCCCTGACCCCATGCAACCGTTACTAGTGAGACTCAAACCCTCCCTTCCACTGAGTGTTAGTGTGTCCCAGGTGCTGACAGCTGTCACTCAACGTGTATGACAGCCGTCACTCAACCTCCTCGGCCATCCGCCGACGCTGTGTTACCCCCACTGGACAAAGAGATTGTGTCTCAGAGAGGCTGAGGAACTTGCTCAAGGCCACACAGCCAGTGAGTAAGCAGCGCACGGAGGACTTGAACCCTTGACTGATTCCAAAGCCCAGGCCCCTCGTAGCCCCGTTCTCACCACCCCTCGATCCTGAGTGGCTCTCATGCCCACAGCCCCGAGTCACCTGGAAACTTGTTTCGCCTGCCACTTCCAGGGCTGGGCGTCCCGTGTGTCTGGCCGTGTCCAGCCCTCTCTCCGATCATCACGTACACCGATTTCCGCTGGAGAAACCCCTGCTTCCAGCTCCCGGGGCCCCTCCCTCCCCCAACCCCACGGAGCGGCTGTTCCGTGTGCTCCACGCTGGGAGGCCCGGCTCCTGTCTCCCAGAACAAATGTTTCCCCGGCCCCCGCTTCCCCAGAACTCTCCCAACTGGCTCCTGCCTCTTTCTTCCCCGGTAACAGCCGTTCCCTCTCATTGGAAACCCTTTCATCTCCCGTCCGTCGGGGACCCGGGGCGTCCTCGGGGCCTTGGAGGTGTTGTTTCGGGTACCAATGAGAGTATAAAAGCGCAGCTGTTTATCAAAGGGACTCACGTCCGCGGCTCTCACGGCGGGAGTGCGGGCCCGCCAGCCCAGGTTCCCCGCCGCCACCTGCACCGTCTGCAGCGCTGTGGTCCGGAGGCCGAGTGTGCATCCCCCGGTCCCTGCAATCCCACAGGTGTGTGTGTGGCGGGGGGGGTGGGGGGGGCGCTTATTTCCATTCCACGGGAAGGCGTGAGGAGGCGAGGCTCCCTTAGGTCCCCTGAGTCAGCGAGGGCAGAGTTAACCCTCTGATGCCCCCATTGGATCGGTTTGTTCCCTAGTCCCGTGATGACCAGCTGAGTGCTCACCCTCCCCGGGTGCCTTCCTCTCCATGTTCCAGAAAGTTCTATGAACAGGCTGTTCTCATGAGCTATGGCGGCTCCGGGAGGGCTCCACCCACTGGGATTTCTCATGCATCCCGGCCGCCTGCACCTGGGCCAGGTGCCTCCACCTGTTGGAAACGGCCAGACATCGGCGGGTGCGGCTTCCCACTTTGCCTCTCGGTGTCTGGAGGCCAAGATCTCCGAATGTTTTTAAAGCCGTCCTGTTGAAAAGGGAGCAGGCGTATCCTGACCTGTGAGCGGGCGGCAGGACAGCAGGCGGACATCGCAGGGAGGCGTTGGCGTGTGGGGCTATGGGTGCTCAGCTAACAGCCAGCCGTCTTCCCCATCACCCATCACCTGCACTATTTGAGGCACCTGGGGCCCCCTCCTCCTACCCACCGCTTTCGTTTGCTGCTCCATCTGCAGATGATAACATTCCAGGACCCCCTGAGGGGAGCGTGTTGGGGAAAGCCTTCGCTTCCCCCGAGGAGAAGCAGGGTGGATGGGAAGGCACCTGGAGTCAGGGCCCTGTCCCCATTCAGGGCATTGGCTCCTCCTCTGGGGACCCCTTCCCCGCAGCAGCATGGGGGGGGGGGGCAGGGGGGCTGCCTGCTTCCTTCTCAGGCCTCGGACTGGGCCACAGGCTCTGCATAAGGACCGGCCACCAGGCTCCCACCGCTCTCCTTTGCTGCATCTCCAGCTTCCTTCTTTGAGGCTAAGGACGCCCTGGTCTGTATCACGCCCAGCCCCGAGGGAGGCCTGGCTGATCCCTGCGGAAAGGCCCATACTGGTTTGCCACCATTTAGAGCTCCCGGGGCCCTGGGACAATCTGAGAGCCTTGAGCTGAGCAGCCTGGTCCCGGGCAGGGAGTCCTGTCCCTGGAGATGGAGACAGGGAGGAAGCTTTGTTTTGTGGAAAGAATAACATGCAAATCGGTGTCTGACTCCAATCCTCCCAGCGGGAGATCCCGCACACCGTGCCAGCCCTGACAGGGAGGCAACGGTGACAAATGCCACCGTGACGACGGGCACTGAGCAGCGTCTGCGGGCGGGAGCGGGGGCCTGGGCTCCAGGGGCCACCTGGGCACTCGCTGCGGGTCACAGGTGGGACGCCGAGGCTCTGTCAGTGTCGACGGCCCAGGCGTCCGTCCCCACCCAGCCCTGGCCCGCTCGGCGAGGCATGACTGCACGGCGAGCTTTAGAATCGCGTGAGGGGCAGGGGTGCTGTCTGGCTCACCCACGGCTGCATCCAGAGGGCTTCGTACGGTGTCTGGCACACAGTAGGTGCTCAGGAAACTTGCAGGAAATGAATGGGCGGCACCTGGGGTGTGGGAGAGGAGGTCACCCAGCACTCAGCCCCTCCCCTCCGGCCCCTCCGGCCCCTCCAGCCGGGTCCAGAGCTAGAGTTACATCCGCTCCGCAGGCAGACACTGGGGATGCGCGCTGCGTGAGTTAGGAGTTAGCGGTCCCCTCGTACAAGACAATGAAAGGATCCAATGCGTTTAAAGTCCAGGAGAGGCCCCAGCCAGGCAAGCACTGCTTGTTCAGAAGCCTGTGTTTGTCCAGAATTTCCCAGGGGAACACGAGCCACCCCCGTGGTGACTTCCCAGGGTCCAGGCCCGCTTGGGGGGGGGGGGCCTGCCAGGCAGGGGCTGTTCCCACGCAGGGCTCCCTCTGCGGGGCCATTTGGCAGAGCTTCGCGTCCGTCGCAGGGCAGCCCGAGAGCAGCCCAGGGCCCCGCCACCAGCCTGGCCCAGCGGCTCCCGCCTCCCGGGCCCCAGCCCGACGGCATCGCTGCTGAGCCGGCACTTCCTCTGCGGGCGGGGGCTGGCATCTCACGGGGGCCCGTGGCCTCTGCCGACAGGCCCAGGGCGGCCAAAGCCACGCTCACCATCACCCATCACCTGCACTATTTTCTCTGAGCGCTTGACGTGGGTTCCGTTTGGCTTGCGCTGAACAGGGAGGCAGGTTGAGCGTGGGGCCGGGATTCCGTCCCGGTGTGGCCACCGCCTTCCCCTTCTCCCTGGGCGGGTTCTCCCGCCTCCACCTGGCAGTTTCCTCATCTGCAAAACAAACAATAATCGTCAAGCCCTTAGACCCGGGGTCAGCCAGCCGCGGCTCGCGAGCCAGTGGGGCTCTTTGGCCCCTGGAGTGTGGCTCTTCCACAAAATACCACGGCCCGGGCGAGTCTATGTTGAAGAACTGGTGTTAGAAGACGTTTAAAAAAGGTGGCTCTCCAAAGAAATCTCAACCGTTGTCCTGTTGGTATTTGGCTCTGTGGACGAATGAGTTTGCCCACCGCTGCCCTGGACTATTGCCAGGCAAATCCAATCAGGCCAGAATTGTGGCCTGCTGATACAGTCACCCCTGAACTCTCCAACCTCGGTGCCATCGACAAGGGGGACAAACCAAGAGGGAGACCCCGGTCATTTCTTGTGAGCCTGGGAGCAAGGCGAGGTCCCTGTCCTTCCTTCCTATCTGCTCCCCTTGACCTCTGACCCCGATGGCATGGGTAGCCCGGCACCAGCTACAGGCTCGGGGAGGAACCGTCGATCTATCGTGAAAAATGTCCACACACGTTTTCCTTCTTTTCAAGCCTGGCTCCAGGCTGGCTTTTAGGACATCCTGCTGGCTGTGGCCGTGGGGGCCCTGACCATGCACCCCCACACCCCCAGGGAAGCACGGAGCAGGAAGTACAGACAGCAGGCAGCCAGGGCTGCCGAGAGCCACCCAGCCCGAGGCCACAGCTTCCCAGGGCAGCCCAGCACCCAGCTGCCCAGCAAGAGGGCTCTAGGTCACTGGGGTGCTGGTCGCTGGGTGACCTGCCCCCCAGACCCTAGGCACCACCCATTCGTGATCCTTAATACACATCACGCACCTCATCTGCAGGGTTTGTTTCTGGAGAATCCCGCCTCCACAGCCACCCTCCTCCTGGGCACAGGCTTGAGTGCTGCCCTCCCAGGAGCCCCCCTGGCCGCCCCTGCTTCCTCCTCTCTGTCCCCCCTCCGACCCCCAGCTCAGCCCCATCTCACCTGAAGGCATCTCTCTCTCCTCTCCCTTCTCCCCCTCCGAAGCTCTTAATTTCCTGCGGCTGGCTGTCTGAGGGATTGTTTACCACCATAAACCACAATACAATTCCATAAATACGTTATTTATCCTTCCTCTTATTATTCCCCATTATTTATTTCCGAAACTCTATTATTAAATCTGTAAAGTGTTCGGTGATACACTGGCAATGAAAGACACTATATAACGGCGAGTGTGTTATTATTATTACTCTGTGATTAAAACAAAGAAGAAAAATGAGCCCCATTAAATCAAAGCGGGTTCCCTCTCGTCGGCAGGGCCCCTGCCTTTGGGTGAAGGACGGGCCCCCGGGGCCTGGGCCGGGCGGCGGCGCGCTCTCCGGTCAGCCGTCCTCCCAGCTCCGGGCTCCCCTCCTCGCGGTGGCTGGCTGTCGGGGCCACTTGGGAGAACCACAGATTTGCAGGAGGCGCCTCGGCGGGCGGAGTCTGTTGCGGGGAAAGCAAAAGCGATTCCGCTTGCAATCTCCCTCTCCGCCATCACTCAGGGCTGGCGACATGAAGAGGTAATAGAAGTGCCCGGGAAGCCTGCATTTTATTTCCACGCGGCAGCATTTCTCTTGCAGGGGCACATAAATTTGCCCGGTTTTTGTGCAGATTTTGCAAAATTAGTCTCTCTCCGTCTAGCTCTGTGTCTGTGTTCCGTGCGGGGCGGGAGGGATGCGGTGCGCTGCCGTGGGAGGTGGTCGCACAGGGAAGCCTGGTCCCGGGAGAGATGGGGGAACGGGCTGGGCCGATGGAGAGGCGGCAGGCAGCGCGCCGGGGCACCCCGTCGGGGAACTGGGGTGGGGAGGCTTTCCGCATCCCCGGGCCACGTTCTTCCTTCAGGGCAGCGGTTCTCTCGGTCTGGTCCCTGGCCAGCAGCATCGCTGTCACCTGGGAACTTGGAGATGCAAATATTCTGCCCTGGCCAGTGTGACTCAGCTGGTTCGAGCGTCGGCTGGTACCCCGAAAGGTTGTGGGTTTGATTCGTGGTCAGGGTGCCTGTGGAAGGCAAGGGATCAATGTTTCTCTCTCACGTGGATGTCTCCTCTCTCTCTCTCTCTCTCTCTCTCTCTCTCTCTCTCTCTCTCTCTCTCTCTCTCTTTATCTCCCCCCCCCCAGAATAAAAAGCACCCCAGCCAGCATGGCTCAGTAGTTGCACGTTGACCTATGAACCAGGAGGTCACGGTTGGATTCCAGGTCAGGGCATATGCCCAGGTTGCTGCGGGCTCGATCCCCAGCAGGGAGCGTGCAGGAGGCACGGGTTGCTCCGTCACTTCAAAGCTCCAGCCCTTCACATCCACCCTCCAGCACTCTCTCCTGCCCCCACCCCAACTGCCAGACTCCCACGGAGAGGCAGCCACACGAAGACGGAGCTCCTTAAACCTGAGTGGGCCAGCGGACCGCCCACCGGACGAGCCGATTCCGAGTCCGTGCACGGGTCTCGGGGATGCTCCCAGGCTGCAGCAAGACGGTCCCTGGTGTCCGGGTACGATTCTCTCTCATCATGGATGTTTCTCTCCTCCTCTCCCTTTTTCTCTGGAATCAATAAGACAATATTTAAAAAAATAAGTAAAATAAATTCTGAGGCCCCACTCCAGAGCAAGTGAATCAGAGATTCCGGAGGTGGGCCCCGGAACCTGTTTGAATGTCTCACCAGTGATTCGGGAGCAGGCAGAGTAGGGGATCCCTGCTTACGTACCCGGACACCAGGGGCCGTCTTGCTGCAGCCTCGGAGCATCCCCGAGACTTGTGCACGGACTCAGAATCGGCTCGTCCGGTGGGCGGTCCGCTGACCCACTTAGGTTTAAGGAGCCCCGCCTTCGTGTGGCTGCCTCTCCGTGGGGGTCTGGCGGTTGGGGTGGGGGCAGGAGAGAGTGCTGGAGGGTGGACGGGAAGGGCTGGAGCTTTGGAGTGACGGAGCAACACGGGGGACGTAGGGACAAAGGCTCTGCGGCAACTGAAGTCGGGCCTCTGGGGGTTCATTACAAAGGCACCCCCGACGGAATCCGACTCCATCTTCTCCCACGTCAGCCTTAAAGGCAAAAACCATTGCCAGAGGCTGAACCCGGGCTGTCTGGCTCCCCGCGCACCGAACTGGCATCTTGTCATCGTTGTCAAATCTCTGACATCCCCGCCGAGAGAAGCGCAGGAGAGCAGCCGCTGGTGGCTTGTGATGGCCCTCGGATAATTAAGTGTACTCCGGGATGTCACAAAATCAAGCGTGACTCGTCGCCAGGTTGAAGTCTGTTGCTATGGAAACCACTGGCATGAGAGATGAGACTGGGATTTCAGACCTCACCCCTGACTCGGACCCAGCGTGTGACTTAAAGCAAGCCCCCCCCTCCCGCCCCCCGAATTTTCTGTAACCGACTCCCACTCCTTACGAGGGGGCTGGTCTATGGACAGTTGCTCAGTCGGTGTGTTTGTGGTGGGAAGAAGGGCCCGGGACGTCCTGTTTTGACATCTGCTGGTGTCACTGGGCTCCATGTTTAAGGTTGGTCCGTCCCAGCCACAAGAGACCTGGTTTGATCTTCTCGTGCCCGGGGAGGTAGGCATCACCGGCCCTAGGGCAGAGAGGTGCAAATAGAGGGACAGAGAGATTGGGACACTTGCTTGAGGTATCATAGCTCCTGAGTGACAGAGACAGGGTTCAAATCGAGCCGGAGAGCTTTGAAAACCCATCGTCCCTCATGACAACCGGTTGGTGACCATTATTCTCTCCTGCCTCCGCTTGCCAGGGTAAGACATGGGGAGGAGGATGCCCACTTCAGTTTATCTGCTCAGGCTTGTTGTAAAAAGGCAACTTCAGCCGAAACCGGTGTGGCTCCGTGGATAGAGCGTCGGCCTGCGGACTGGAAGATCCCGGGTTCGATTCCGGTCAAGGGCATGTACCTTAGTTGCGGGCACATCCCCAGTAGAGGGTGTGCAGGAGGCGGCTGATCGATGTTTCTCACTTTCTGTCCCTCTCCCTTTCTCTCTGCAAAAAAATCAATACAGTATATTTTTTTAAAAGGTGAATTCGTGGTTCTTAAAGACCTCCAGCCGTTGGCGGCGGAGGGTCCCGGGGAGGAAGGGCCCCTGCAGCCTCCCACTGCCCTGTGGGGTGTCTGGCCAGACTGACCGCAGTTGCTGCTGGCCTCTCTGACGGGGCAGTCCCTGCCTCTCCCTGGAGATGCCAGAGCTGGTGCGTGGACGTGAGGACGGGACTCGGCATTCCTGGCGTCTTGCTGCCTTCGCGCGAGGACAATTAGCGGCCGCGACACGGGATGATGAAGGAGCGAGACGAAGGGGTCTCTGCGTTCCCTCAGGGGTGACCCTGCCTGAGTAGCCGAGTGCTCATCTGTTCGCCGTAGAAAACCTTTTATCTGATCCGAGACGTTTGTCAGCGCCAGGTGCCTCCCAGCTCAGCCCGGCCTGGACGTGGCCACACAGAGACGTGACCTTTTATTACCTGACACGGCTCCCTCGCCTCTGCCGGGGACCACGTGTGACACGGTCACCCTCCGCGTCCACAGAAACACGCCCTCTCCCAGTGAGAGCACCCTGGGAGCCGAGGGCCTGGGTACGGGGGAACAATCTTGCACCCTGACGCGGAGGTTCCCGGGACAAGGCCAGCTGGACCCCCCTCTGGCTGGGGGTGCGGTAAAAGGGGGCCGGGCAGGAGCAGTGGTGAGCCACCGGCTTGCAGAGGCCTGGCCGGAGCCCAGCCTGGCCTCTCGGGGAGACCACAGCTGCCTGTCCATGGCGGGCATTGTCTCGTCAGGGTCCCGAGGGATGGAAGCAGCGGCACCATCACTGAGGACCGACCTCGCCAGACCCTGCAAAGCCCTTTAGCTGCGCCCCACCCAACCGTGAGGGGAGGGCAAACCTCTCTCCACCGGGCTCTGCTCAGCCTCATCTCAGTGGAGTCACCGGGTGCAGCCCCTAGAGGGGCTCTGACAGGTCACATGACCTGTCTTCCCAGACCAGGGGAGTGGCCAGTGGGCGCTCCTGACCGGTTCACGCCACACCTGGGCTACACCTCAGGCTGTGGATGTGCCTGTGAGTTGTGTCCAAGCCAATCCCAGGGAGAGGTAGTGTCTGCCTGCCCCGGGGGAGACCCTGCTGAGGCACCACCAACTAGGACCAGCGCCTGAGGAGCAGGCGCCTTCATTCATTCATTCATTCATTCATCCGTTTCTGTGTTTATTCACTCCTTCAACAACTTGTCCTACTGTGTGCCGGGCATCGGTAGAGCATGGGGCACATAGTTTGTGCCTGGAAGGAATAACAAACTAAATGACCTGCCTTCCATCATAAAAGGGAGACCCAGAGAGGGCCAGGATCTCCTGAGCAAAGACCTGATAGGCCCACAAGGGTTTGTTGAATGAATGAATGAATGAATGAATGATGAATGAGCAAATGAATGACAAAGGGAAGCAGCTGGAAGCATGCACACCAGTCAAGTCAGGGAGGGGACTTCCCTGGTAACTAGGGTCCTGAGGTCTGTGCCCTGAGGGGCCAGTAGCAATGTCCTTCTCTTTGCCCTTCCATCCTGTCTGCAGCTGGACTTGAATCCAGGCACTTGGCTTTCTCATCAGCTGAGGGGCAGAGTCCCTCCCTTCAGCCACCCACTGGGGAGCCTGGCCTGCCTGTCACCTCCCCTCCTGCCCTTTCAGCACACTCCAGGTCCTGGCCTGCCCTGTCACCACCCCTCCTGCCCCCTTCAGCACACTCAGGTCCACCGAGGGGGTCATTTATTTCCTCCCTGCCAACCTCCAGGTTGTCGGAGTTAGTGGTGACTTATGAGGCTGGGGACCCTCGGTTTCTCTCGGGCCATATTTCAAGCCGGGCAGCTCCAGAACAGGAGCCACACCGCTGCCAGGACAACCCACCTCCACTAGCCAACCCTGCCAGGTGCACAGGGAGCTGGGAAGAAATCCCAGGAAAGGGGGTCCCTCCTCGGTCCAGCCCAATGGCCCGATCTTTCCTAGGGGGCCCAGGAAGTGTGAGCAAAGGAGCAGCAGAGCCGCCAGCCTCAGCATTGTCGCTCCTGGCCTTGACGGACCCTCTCCTCTGAGGCCTTGCTGAGACCCGGGCTCTGGGGAAGAAGCTTCTGGAACGGGCGAGTCTGCACCCTGAGGATGGTTTCCCATCTCCTCCTCCCCTTTGCCTCCAAGTTTGCATTCTGTGACCCACCTCAGGGTCCCTGCTGCCTCATTTGTCCCCACATCTTCCCCGTCCTCCTCGGACCCCGTCGCCGAGCCCCAGAGGCAGCCCGCCGCCTTCCCGTCCCTGCGCGAGGCAGATACACAAGGACGGAGCAATGCGGTGCAATGGTAACAAATCGTCCCCATTACAGCACTTTATATCTTGATATCCATTCTCTTCCACCGGCTTATCTGTACACCGGCGGAATCCACACCGGGATGCTAAGAAAATAGCTGTCATATAATAGATGGGGTCCCGAGGAAAATGAACATTTACAAATGGCTGTAGCATTTACTTAAAATGTCATGCCAATTGCCTGCTGTTGTCTTTATGCAATGAGATTGATTTTACTGCTCCTCCGAGTCCTCGGCCTTGATGGGTAGTTTTTAACGCGGGGAGATGCTTTCCGTGTTTAATCTATAAACACAGCACGCCAAGGCGCGGGCTCTCGCAGGTGCGGCCGAGCCGCCGTGTCCAGGGTCCCCCCTCCTCCTGGGAGAAGCTGGACCTGGGCTGGCTCTGAGCGGATCTGACTCATGTATGCAAATGTGTGCAAATGTATGCATGCTGTTTAACAAGTTCATTCATTTGCCAGGCCAAGCATTAGGGGTTTTCACAGTGCGGTACCCACACTTGATTGCCCCTCCCACACCCGATGAAGCCCTGGGGTGTCCCCTGGGAGAGCGGACAGGGCTGGGGCCCAGCACGGGGAGCTCGCCTCTTGCAGAAAATGACTTGAGGTCTTGATTCTGGCCTGCCTCCCCCATGTCCTAGAAGCCACAGGGGGCCAGCTCTTGGTGGACATTGCTCAGGAGGTGCCTCTGCTCACTCACCCCCACCCAGCACGGCCATCTTTTTTCCTGCCTCATCTCCTGAAAGGCTACACACCACCCTCCCTTGGTTGGCAGCCCCAGATGGGGAAGCACCGCCCTCTGCCTTCCCCACACCCCAGGACCTGTGACCCCCGATGAGTTCTGCACCCCTCCTTGAGGAAGTGGAAAAGTGGAGTGTGTGTGCGGAGTGGGTGGGGAGAGGGACAGACCAGCTGCCAAGTCCAGATGGACTAACCCACTTGATTCTCCATCCCGCTTCCCCCCCGCCCCCCGCCCCCCGGGGAGAGTTCATGTGGGAGCCCGGGACCACCCTCTCCATCGCTAGAGCCCTGGCTGCACCTGGGGGAAGCAGCCTCCTCCAGGTTGGGCAGGGCTCCCGGAGATCCGAATCGCCTTCCGGTGCGGCTCCTCCTCCCGCCGGAGCGGCAGGCCCGGCCGCTTATCATCGTTAACGGTGATGATAAGTCTTGCCTGCGTCCCGATCTGCAGCGGGGCCCGCTCGTACATCATGCTGCCGGATCCCGGGCAGCGGCCGGGCGTTGGCACCGTCTCTCCGAATTTGTTCCACGGATATTTACTGAGCACCTACCCTGGGCCAGGGCTGCGCCAGGGGCTGTGCCAGGGGCTTGGAACAGATCAAGAAGCACAACAGACGTGGTCTCGACTCCTGAGGGCAGCTGTTGGCGGGTGGGGATGGAGGCACATATGTTGCAGCTCTGATAGGCCTGGCATCTGCCACACAAGGGCCGGCGGGTGGGCTGCTTTACCAGCCTTGGGAACAGCGGGTGGAGAGGCAATCAGGGCAGGCTTCCTGGAGGCAGTGCTATGGATGCTGAGGCCTGAGGGAGGGGTGAGGAGGAGCTGGCCAGGCTGGGACTGAGGCAGGATGTTCTCCCGCAGAAGGGCTGGTCTTTTCCAAAACACTGAAGCTCAGAGAGAGACTTTCTCACGTCACCTTATTAGGAAGCATGTGGGAACTTTGTGTCTTTACCCAACCTACCTTCGGGGTGCCCTGGTGGGACATTCTACCGGTGGTGAAACTGAGGCCGCAGGCAACCTGACTCTGGAGTCTCCCTTCTTCCCTTTAGGAGGCTGAACGTCGTGAGCCAGCCCCGGGCATGGGAAGTGATCCCCTCGCAGACAAATGAGAGAGCCGTGGCTTTCCACGCCGGGCTGACAACACGATTAGACAGTCTCAATAATGACTGAGATTAATCGTCTGCAAATGACTCTCCGAAGAGACAAGGAAATAACAGAGCAAGCCACGTGCTCAGCGTTATTCCTCCCGTGGATCCAGGACCCGGCGCGTCCATGTTCAGCGAATGGCTGGAGGAAGGAGGGACTCCCTTTCACACGGACTCCCCAGCCTCTCCCGGACTCCTCAGCCTCTCCCGGATTCATGGACCAAGTGCTGAAACCCTCGCCGTCAGCGTCAGAGGCTACATGCAAAGTGGGGTCCACAGATCCACTCGTAGACATCCAGAACCAAGGGGAACCTAGAGCTCACCCTGTCCAGCCTGCTCCTCCTGCAGAGGGGGGCTGTGATCTGGAGACAGGGAGCCCAAGGTCAAGGTGCTGTGTCTGGTGAGAGCCCGTTTCCTGCTTCATAGAGAGCATCTTCTTATTGGTCCTCGCCTGGTGGGAGGGGCAAGGGAGTGCTCGGTGGTCTCTTTGAATCAGGGCGCTAACCCCATTCATGGGGGCTCCACCTTCATGACCTCACTACCTCACCTCTGAGTATCATCCACATCGGTGATCAGGGTTTCAACACAAGGATTCGGGCGAACACAAACATTCAGTCCATAGCGGATGTGTGTGAGCTCTAGACGGTTTCGGCACGGGTCCAGCTTGAAAATGGGACTGTTCTCCTTAAAGGAAAGCAGCTACGGGCACTACCCTGAAAAGGTCCACTCCCACACTTGATGCTGAGGACCTGTTACCCCGACAACCACTGACTGGCAGGGGAGACGGCACCCTAGCCAACGGCAGTGAAAGAGTAAGCCAGCCAGACGGACGGGAGGCCGGGGAGGGTGCTCCATGCCGGATGCTGCTGGTAGCGTGGCCAACGATTGGGTGACAAGTGAACCTCAAACCGTAGCGGATGAAATCATCACTCTGTTACCGCTCACGGTTCTGTGGGTCAGGAATGCGGACGGGCCACAGAGGGGACGTGTCTGCTCTCTAAGGTCTGGGGCCTCGCTCGGCAGACTTGGAGGCTGGGGGCAACTTAACAGTTGGAGGCTGGAGTTGTCTGCCACCTTCTCCTGAGCAACACTAAACCCATCTGCGGATCCTCCTGTGACAGTGGTGCCTCCCTCCCGCCACCCTCCCCGGACGCCCCAAAATAAGTGTGGATTGGGGGTCTCCCCGGGCAGGGCCAGCATGGAAAAGTTAGTTGTGGTGGTGGGTAGGGATGGGTCCTCCCCAGAGGGAGATGGGGATTGTCAGCATGAAACAAGCCTGCTGTGCCCCCTGAAGAGGCGGGGCCTGCAGGAAGGGGCGGGTCTAGCCCGTGGGAGGGCCTGCGACAGGGAGGGGGGATTGAGGAGATCAGGGAGGAGCTGTTTAGGAGACAGGTGATTTCAGAGGGAAAATGGAGGTCATGAGAAGCTGGATGGTCATTTCAGAGCAGGTTTGATGAGGGGACAGCTAGGAGAAAGGGCAAGAGGAAGTTCATACCGAGTCGTCAATGTACCTGGGGATGGATGGAGGCCAGGGGGCGCCGGGTGGTTGGTGGGGAGGATGGCGCTGGGGGCTGTTTCCTGCAAAAGCCCAGATGGTGAGACCTGGGGTCGGAGCAGAAAAGGTTCTGCTTCCCCAGAACCTGAGGCGTAAAGGGGAAGACTCAGAGGTGCAGGGTGGCATGGCAATGAAAGCTGTGACATTCATTCATTCACTCATTCATTCATTCATTCAGGGGGGCTGGGGAGGAAGGAGACCACAGTCCTGCCTCCAATGGTGAGCTGAGGAATTGACAACAGCCAACAGTCACTCCTGCTCTCTGAGGCCGGACCCCTGGCTCCTGCTCTCTGAGGCCAGACACCCGGGTCCAGTGTTTAACTGGTTCCAGACTCGGAGAGGGGACCGAGGTTGTGACCATTCATCCCTGATCACAGCCCAGCAGAGCTCCAGCAGAGGGCAGTGCATCTGGCCCAGAGCCTGCACTCCCGGCCACAGCTCCCACCCAGACACAGCACCCACCCAGACACAGCTCCCACCCAGACACAGCTCCCACCCAGACACACCACCCACCCAGACACAGCACCCACCCAGACACACCACCCACCCAGACACAGCACCCACCCAGACACAGCTCCCACACAGACACACCACCCACCCAGACATAGCACCCACCCAGACACACCACCCACCCAGACACAGCACCCACCCAGACACACCACCCACCCAGACACAGCTCCCACCCAGACACACCACCCACCCAGACACACCACCCACCCAGACACACCACCCACCCAGACACAGCACCCACACAGACACACCACCCACCCAGACACAGCACCCACCCAGACACAGCTCCCACCCAGACACAGCTCCCACCCAGACACACCACCCACCCAGACACACCACCCACCCAGACACACCACCCACCCAGACACACCACCCACCCAGACACAGCACCCACACAGACACAGCACCCACACAGACACAGCTCCCACCCAGACACACCACCCACCCAGACACACCACCCACCCAGACACACCACCCACCCAGACACACCACCCACCCAGACACAGCACCCACACAGACACAGCACCCACACAGACACAGCTCCCACCCAGACACAGCTCCCACCCAGACACAGCACCCACCCAGACACAGCTCCCACACAGACACAGCACCCACACAGACACAGCTCCCACCTGATCTTCAGGGCTGGCTGGCTGCCCCTGCCTCCCTCACACACCTCCCTTCCCCACACAATGAAGGTCAGGTTTCCACAGAGACCAAGGGTCATCGAGGGCAGCTTTGAAGCCTCAATTCAGGGGACAGAAAGTGGCTCCTTCTCTGTGTCTAAGGCGGGAGTGGAGCGGGGAGCTGACCACATGCCTCTGAGCCCTCTGATCAGGCCAGAAAAGTGTCCTTTCATTTCCAGATCGCTCGTGGCCACGGGGACCCCTGCACCCGCGGACCCATGGCCATTGTTCTGCGTTTGGCTCTGAGCCAGAGGTGGCTGGTGTATGCTCAGCCGCCGCTGCCTGCTCTGACCTCGGCCGAGGACAGCTTGGGGCCGGCCGCCCTCCTCTCCCTCCAGCCCTTCCTGCCCCCGTGGGCGGCCGCAGGAGCGGGGCCAGCCTCGGGCGCCTCCTCGCTGCCCAGGGGGAGTGTGTGGCCGGCCCCCACAGCTGCTGGTGGCCGAGGTCACCGTTTGAAAGTGGCCCTTGGTTCATCAAACAGGCAAGTGACCTTCGTCACCTCCTGTCCAGGGGGAGCCCCGGCTCAGGCCCCCGGCTCAGGGGGTGCTGACCCAGGCCCGCTCCAGCGCAACCTCTGAAGCACAAGTGTCCACCCCGAGTGGTAAGTGGGGCCTGAGGACAAGCCCCGGCCTCGCCTGCCCTCCGCGAGCTCACTCCAGCCGGCTCACCACGATCGCCATCCCTGGGCGGGCGGGCAGGAAGCCCCGAGGTGGGAGACTATGTCAGATCCAGAACCCGGGCCAGGCTGCTGGGACGTGGGGGCGCTCGCCAGGAGCCGCTGAGCTCCAGGCAAGCCCCTCGGGGCGACGGGTGAGGGGAGAGACTTGCTTCTCCTCTCTCTCCTTTGTCCCTCTCCCCACCCCCCCCCTCAAGTGCCTGGTGCAGGGCAGGGCCTCCTGCCCTTCTGCCCTGATGGAGGAGAGATACTTTCTGTAGGCGAAGGGCAGGTAGAGAGCCAGCCTTCCAGAGGGGCCCCCGATCCCCATAAACAGACCAGCCGTCCCTGGGCCAGAGCTGTCCCTGGTCCCCAGGACTCAGCCCTGAGTTTGCACGCGGTTGCCACGGCAGCAGGCGGCTCTGCTGACCAGCCCCTGACAGCCACCTTTCCCGAGGCCGAAGGGCCCTGTGGCCACTGGCTGCTTCCTTCCTCCCCGGCCCAGCCTGTGTCCGCTGGATGCGCTGTCCCGGGGTGGGGTGCGGTGCTGGTGGCTCCCACGGGACTCCAGGGACGCACGTCTCCCCGCCATCTCTCTCCCACTCTGCTCCCATCGCCACTTCTGCTCTAGAGGGTAGTGGACCAAGGAGTGGGGGTGATTGGTCAGCATTTCACGGGGTGGGGAAGCCTCTGACTATAAGAAGATGCAACTTGGGAAGAATTGAAAAGGAGAGGCTCCGGGCTATATGTTCCTCTGGGCTATATGTTGCCCATGGGGGTGGAGGGCCCAGCATTGCAGAAATCAGATTGGACGGGACATCCCGGAAACAAGGAGGAGTGCGGGAGGGTCTATGGCAGATCACAGAGTGATAAACAGACTTCATCTCCAGGCTGCGAGCAAAGAGGGGCCCAGGGTGAGAGAGTGGGGGTCAGAGCATGCCCTCTCCTGGAGCGTGTGCAGGCTGCAGGGGGCAGCCCCTTCCCTTTGAGCTCGAGGGAGGAGCCCTGTCAGACTCGCAGTCTCCAGGGACCCAGCGGGACCCACCTGGCTCGGCCTCCACCCGGGACTCAGGAATCCGGGCCCGCAGCCTGTAGCCCGCAGCCTGCAGCACGCCAGACCCCGGGCAGCGGGAGGACCACGTGGCCCTGGGCATCGGGACGAGGGGTGATCTCTGAGCTGGCACGGTGGATGGGGACAGATCCGGCTGCAAAGTCTCCGAAGATGATCTTCCTCAGCAGCCTCACGCTTTCCATCTGGAACGTACTAGAAAAATCTAGCTCGAGGGGGTGAGCTGCCTCCCAGCTCCCAGCCAGTTGGCGCTCAGACCCTTTCAAGTATTACTTCTCGACACCGTGACATCGCGTGTTCCTGACAGGATAAGCCCGGCCCCAATGGACACGCGGGGCAGGTCCCGGAACACCCTTCCTGCCGCTGCGGTGGGTCCAGCCGCCCGCGGTCTGTGCCGACAGGTGCAGCAGATCGCTCATCACTGCAATTCGCACCTTGTTTTCCCCTGCAGCACCCACGCCGGCCCGGACAGCCGCCTTTCCCTGCTGAGTCTCCATAGGGGAGCCCTCCCACAGGTCGTAAGCATCCCTTGGTCCCCGCGTTGCGGCTGGAGTCAGGGAGCCGGTGTCTGGGAGGCAGAGATGAGGATGGGTCCCTGTCTCAGGTCAGCTGAGGGTGGCACTGAGGGAGGAGGCAGGGGGCTCAGCCCCTGTCATGCAGGAGAGACCAAGGTTTTACCAGGGGGCCACTGAAAACAAGGGGGATCCCCGGACATAAGTGCCATCTGTCTGTCCTGGTGAGGGCCCAGGTGAGGCAGGTACGCATGGCCAGCTCGCGGCCGGCGGGCAAACGAGGCATGCAGCCCCCCAGCCGAGAGTCTGACACGCCTGAGGAGCCACCCATCTGTTGAGGAACTGGGCCAGAGGGACTCTGGGAATCACCACGCATCCCGCCTTCTTCCTTCCACCTTCTGCGAGTTGCCGAGCCCCTCCCCACGCGGTCACCTGCTCTTAAAGAACTAGCCCCCCCCCCACTTCCTCCAGGGTCAGCTTACCCATGCGGCGAGGCTCAGGGGTCACTCTATGGGAGCCCATCCCCAAATCACACAGCTTAAATGGTACAGGAGCTTCCCAGCAGCACTTTCCGCTGGCAGGGAGAGAGCCGTCATCGGTGGAAAGGCCCAGCTCGGGCTGCTGAATTTCCCCTCGGGTTCAGGCGACAGGTGATAACTCTCCCCTCCCTCCCTTTAGGAAGAGGCACCGCGCGTGGGGGCACACAGCACGGGGCTCCTGCTCTCAGAGCTCCAGGGGGGCGTTGCCTCTCCAGTGACAACATCGGGCGGGACCAGAAGGGCCCCACGAAGACCCCTTCTGGGGTGCCCAGGTCACTCTGCCCACGGACACTGGGCATTTGCCCCCCATCGAGCTGCTGGAGAGAGGGCTCCTGCCACCCGCCCAGGGAGTCAACAGTCTTGACACTTTTAGCAACAGGCTCTCCTCGATCTGGCAGCCGGGCTCCCCAGGGCCCGTGTTCTGGAGGCGGGAGGTCGGGCTGTCTGGCAGAATTGTCCGGCCAGAGGTACCCCTCAGCCTTGTCCTTGCCAGCAGCGTCCTCACCCGCAGCCTCCTGAGAGGGTCTTTGTGTTCCTCACCCTCCTCCGAATCTCCGAGTCTCCCTCTCATTGTCCTGGCTGACTTTGCTCCCCTCCCTACCAGGAGGGAGGGCAAGGCCTCCGGGGAAACCCGCTTTGTCCAAAGCGAAGCAGACCTTCCAGTCCCTCCGCCTCTGAGGCTGGAGGCTCTGCCGCTGACCTTGGCACTGGGGAGAGGAGAGCGGTCTGGCAGATCCTCGCTAGCAGACGCGGGCACCCCGGGCTGCCCACCCCGTGAAAAGGCCTCTCCCAGACTCCTCTGGCCTAGATAAGTTGTTAAAAGCCCGGATCAATTTGCTTCTGAAAATAAGGTAATCGATATGGAGAGTGCTGTCCGCGGGGGACACGTGTCCCTGCTCGTCTGTGCTCGGGGCGCCTGCCCCGCCTCCTCACTAGCCTGCTCCCCACCCCCAGCCCCATCCTTATCTGTGTCTGCTCTCTGCTCGCTGACTTTCCCTGTTTTGTCATGTTGGCAGGGACAAGACAGGAGACCTAAATCCAGGGACACGGGTCTGTGGTCCCGGCGGCTCAGGGGACGCTGGGCTGCTCCTTGGAGGAGGGTCCCCTGGCCTGTGGCTCATTTTGGGGAGCGGCTTGGAGAGGGAACTGGGGCAGCCACCAGAGCCTGCCTGTCCGCAGCCACAGCACTGCCCTCCGCAGGCGTGTGTGACCTTGGGTGCCGGGGACTGACCCCGCCGAGTTTCCGTGTCCTCCTCCTCCTCTGCTCAACGGGATGAGGAGGCAAAGATGACGGTGCCTGACACAGAGTAAGCTCCCCATCAATAGCCATAATCCCCCACAAATAAGCAAGCGGACACTGGTCTCAACATCTTATCTGCAGTAACTCATTCCACGTCATCTCCCCCATTCTGGAAATGAGGAAACAGAGGCCCAGAGAGGTCGAGTAACTTGTCCAAGGTTGCACAGCTAATAGCTGCATATCCAGGATTAGAAACCATGCAGCCTGGGCCTAGTGCCCACAAGCTTTATTCGTGTGTGTGTGGTGTTTGTGTGTGTGTGCATATGTGTGCATGTATGTGCATGTATGTGTGTGCACGTTTGTGTGTGCGCGTATGTGTGTATGTGTTTGTGGGGGGATATGTGGGTGTACGTGCACGTGTGTGTGTTTGTGTATGTTTGTGTATGTGCATATGTATGGGGGTATGTGTGTGTTGGTGTGGGTGTGGGTGTATGCACACATGTGTGGGTATGTGTGGGTATGTGTGCGTTGGTTTGGGTGTATGCACACATGTGTATGTGTTTGTGTGTGTGGTGTGTGTGTGTGTTGATTTGGGTATATGCGCACATATGTGTGTTTGTGTGTGATTGTATGTGCATGTGGGGGAGGCATGTGTGTGTATTGGTGTGGGTGTACGCGCTGGGTCAAGCCAGAGCCCGGAAGGCAATGCCCCAAGAACTCTGGCCGGCCCTGCTCTAAAGAGCCTCCCCCTCCCCCCAGGGGTGTCTCCAAGGGGACGAGGGAAGACTCGGCCCCCGTTAGGGCCTCGTGTTGGCAGAGGCTCCTCGCCGCTGAGGATGATTTAACCTCATCAAGCCTGTTGTCTTTGCTGCGCTCAGCAGCTTTGCTTGGAAAATGACGGCGGAGTGAGATTTAAAAGCCGGGAGAATGGACCATTATTCTTATCAGTGCTAATAAAGGTGAAAGCATTTTATTTCCTGGAGCGAGTGCCATTCGGACAATAAGAAGTGCTTCACTCTCCTCCCCATGGACTCCCCTCTCCCCGCTTCTTCCGAGGTCCCCCGAGGTCTGTGTCCCCAAGAGCCCCCCATCACCACCAACTCCGGCTCTCCATGGACCTTCACAAAAGGCCCGTGGGGCAGAGGAGGGACAAGGGCTGGAGGGTCATGGGCCCCCACTGGGGACTCACTCAGCTCGTGCAGGCTCCGTACTGGGCTCCAGGGACCCCCACGGCGAACAAATCAGAACACCCATCCTCCTGTGGCCAGTGTCTTAGTGGGGAACAGACTATAGAAATAGACCGGTTACTATATCACACGATGGAAGGCGATGGCGAGCTGGGCTTTAAAGCAAGGTCAAGCCGGGTAGGAGATAAAGACTGTGGGGAGGAGAGGGCCCGGGTCAGGGGGAGGCAGGAAGCAGAGGGGTCCTCACCTGGTGGAATAGAGGAGATTTCATAAAGGGTCAAGGTCAAGGGCAGGATCAAGGGGATGCAAACAGGGGTGTCTGTCACTTGGACCAGGTAGGGCGGGAAGCCAGGTGCCAGCTGACCTGAACGAGCCAGGAAAGTTACCAACACCGGAGCAAGCTGCAGCTGTAAAAGGAATGGGACCTCGGAGACACCTCCGTGTGCCAAGGAGAGGCCCTCTCCTGCTCTTTCAGCCTCCTGCCAGAGACTTCCCCGGGCCACGCCCCAGGGGAAGGTGCAGGACAAGGGGCCTGGCTGGTGTGGTCGCCTCCAACACCTCCTGTGACACAGAGCAGGGTGGAAGGATGGGTGAAGAGGCCGCTCACTCAGGGCGGCTGCTCTTGTGTCGAAGGCGGTGAGCAAAGACCCTCTGATAAGGTGACACGGAGCAGAGGCCTGACGTGCACAGTCCCCGCCTCCCGCTGACACCCCACCCGTTATTTTTCTCCCCCATCGGGCCCAGCCCTTGGAATGTCCTGCCAGAGAAGAGTATCTATTTTTAATTTTTTCATTGTTTAAAGTATTGCAAAAGAGCAGAGTGTCTTTATTTCCCTGGGGCCTTGGGCCAGCCAGACGGACGATGCTCCCGTGTGATTTATGGCGGGAGCGGGGGCCACATGGTGTCAGCATGACGAAGGTGCATCAGGCAGGGTTTCTTTGGGTGACAAGGACCGGAGGGCAAACTCTGGACTCTGAGAACCAGAGTCCAACAATCGTCAAAGAATGGAATCCTGCCGCAGCCACGGAGGGGAACCTGGAGGTGAAGCCTCCCCAGCGGAGCCTTCACATCGAACCTCGGCCCTGGCTGACTCCATGATTGCAGCCTGTACCACACCCCAAAGCAGAGGGTCAGCTGACCACATCCAGATTCCTGATCCCAGAAATGTGAGGTAATGAATGGGGGTTGTTGTCAGCTGCTATGTTTTGGGGTGATCGGTGACACAGCCACAAGCAACTAATACACCCTCCCAATCTCTGATCCACACCAGGTCACATCCAACTCTACGGTTAGCAGTCTAGTATAGGAGTTAAGTCATGACCCCTGGAGGCAAATGGCCTGAATTTAGATCCTAGACCTTCTACACCGTGTGACTTTGGGCAAATTACTCAGCATTAACTTTCTCATCAGGGGAATAACATGACCTAACTCATAGGACTATTGAGAGGATTAGATCATACATGTAAATGCTCTCAGCAAGGGCAATATTTATAATATTTATTACAACCCATCCTATCACATGGATATTGATGATATTTATTATTCTAAACCATCATGGCTTAAGTTCCCACCTACATGAGCACATACAATTGATCACATGTCACCCACACAGCCCAGCCTGACCACCAGCCGGGGGAAGGGGGAACAGGGGGCAGGCCCTGGGGCAGAGAGGAGCCGTCTGCACCCACCCACCCATTCACCACAGCCTAGAAGGTCAGGTCTGGTCCCACCACCTCCAAACCCACCTCCTCCCCCCAGTGAGCATCCTGGACCCTTCTCACTTCGGGCACACCCGGAGCAGAGTTGCACACAGAGGTATAATCAGTCCACTTCCTGCAAACACATTTACAAACAGTCAGGATCCATTCCCCTGATTGTTAAAGGGAATCCAATACCAAATCATTACAATTACATCCTATTATGGACAGTCAGAACATAAAACAGTCTTCAGCAGGAACACCCAAGGCAGCTGAAAGCCATCGCTCCTGCCATCGGAGCTCACTGCTGAGGCTCCCTCCAGCCTTGGGGGGGGGGGGGGGTCGGGGGGCCAACACGAGGTCTCTCAGCAGCAGAACCGCCCGTGGGCAGGCGGAGAATCTTTCAGGGATCGTCTCTGTGCTGGTTTAGGCCGGACTTGGTCACCGGAGTTTGCTCTGAAGCTACAACGGTCCCTCCTGTTGCTGTCACCATGGTTCTGGGTGCAGCGTGGCAACATCCAAGGCCCATGGTTCTCCGGGCACAGAGGCCTTTGTGGGTGGCGGTGAATGATGAGGGGGTGGGAACTGGGGACGGGGCCAGACAAGCTTCCGTCCTTCTGCAAGAATCTGAGCCTCCCTACCTCAACCTCCACACTGTGGGGGCCTCCCCCGTTTGCATTGGGAAGTCCGTTCCACCTGCAAAGTGGATGCAACTGGGGAGGCGTCGGCAGGTCCCATGTGGGCGCTGGGGTTCGGCGGGAGGGAAGATGGGAATCCCGCCTGATGGGCTGAGCGTTTTCAGAAGAGAGCGTCTGAGCACAGCTTACCTCCTGGGCCATGGAGATCCTGTCCCCGGCTCCCCCTGATAGAGTTTGACCCCATTTACTTTTCTAAATTGCTTGCAGGGGTGGGAGGATTGGTATCTGCCGTGTTCCCGCTGGGCTTCCCCTGGGATATGAGCCTATGGTCTTTGTTCTCTCCGTCCCTCTCGGTGATGGTGCAGAGATGCTGGGAAATGGATAAGGCTGTCGCTGCCTGTTGCCACACGAGACCGTGTGTGTGTGTGTGTGTGTGTGTGTGTGTGTGTGTGTGTGTGTGTGATGAGCGTGAGTGTGCATGCGTGAGTGTGCATGTGTGAGTGAGCATGCATGTGTGTGCATGCGTGAGTGTGCATGCACGAGTGTTGCCTTGTGGCTAACGAGCGCCGGTCATATCCTGGGAAGATGGGCCCAAATAATTGCCTTCAGAGCTGTGCTTGTGATTAGCTTCCTGTCCCCAAAGCCAACTGTCATATTTCATAGGCATCTGCTATTTTTCATCAGTGTTTGAACTTCACAAGTCAAGTGATTTATTTTAGCAGATAGTCAAAGCCCTATCTGATCCAATCTGATCCAATATCCCCTCTCAATCCAGCGACAACATGACCGAGAGGACGAGGGAACTCAGGTGTGGTGAACGCTCTTACCAGTCGGCTCCCTCCAACACGAGCTGGGCATTGCCCTGGCCAGAACGCGCTGATCCCAGGGTGGTGAGCACAGCATGTGCGCAGGTGCGGGATTTCCTCCCGAAAAGGCGGGGTGTGCTGGAGGAGAGCCGGCCGAGGCCCCCTCACACCTGCGTGGGCGCTCGGTCTTTGTCAGGAGGATCTGTCAGCTTCGTGCTGCGTTCGGTGGGAAAGGGGATTGTGCAGGGTTACCCCTCATCTCCTCTGTCATCCCACAGCCTCCCGGCTGTGCACCTGCAGCCGAGGACCTGCAGACGGAGCCGGCTTCTGCCATACGCAGGCAAGCATCCCAGCTTCCCTAGGGCGTACTCCACTTGCCCTCAATGGCCAGGGCTGCTATCCGGAAGGGAGGTGCTGAAGAGTGGGCGTCTGAGCTATAGGACAGGCTAGGCGAGGCTCCAATCACAAGCATTCAAAGTCTGTTTCTAATTCCTGCCGTCATTCCTCGGGGGGGGGGGGGGGGGGGGGGGGGGGCCTGCCCCTGGATATCACCGTCCTTGCCCTGAAACCCGGGCCGATGGTGCAGCCACCGCTGGGAGCTCTGCTGGTTGCCACTGCGTTGTGTCGTTAGTCCTGCAGCCGCGGGGAGCTGGTGCAGGGAGGCTAACTGGAAGGGAGGGGCAGGTGTCCCGGAGTTTGCGATTTGGGCTGGATGTAAATCAGAGAGGAGAAACAGGAGCTCAAAGAAGCTTAGATAAAGAGCAGCAAGTCGGAGCCTACGCAAGGGCTTGTCGGGCTGTCTGCCGAGCCAGGCAAGAGGTCCCTTCTACCTTCCCAAGATGCCACCAAGGCAGAGCTCTGCAGTTGGCTGCAGCAGTAACCCCAACTCTCAAAGGCCAGCCGAGAGCCTTCCTCTGGCCTGCGCACAGTGGTCAGTGAAGTCATCGTCAAATAGAAGCCCAGCACCTGTGGACAGGGCTGACGCTAGCTGCCGTCGATGGGCAGCTGCGATGGCCCGGGCTCCGCTCTTTGGCCAACATGACCGCATCAATTCTCATGAGGGCGGTGAGAAGCGATGGCAGCCGGAGCGATGGCTTCTCTCCCAGCCGCCCCGAGACGTCGACTCCACGATCTGGGTTTGAGGGTTAGGGAACTGAAATTCAGGCAACCAGGTAACTACCTCACTGAAGGCCGTCCAACCTCTGAGAAGGAGCTGGGGTCAAGCACACATGGGCCCAAAGCCACTCCTCTTCCTGCTACAGCCCCTCCCACCGGCCAGACTCACACGGGGCCCGGAGGAAGTCCCGCTCCCTGCGCCTCCCTTTCCTGTGCCCCCGAACCTGGAAAACGACTCCCCGCCAACCAGTTCCCCGCGGAGAGACTGCCGACCCCTCCCGCCACCTTGTCACCGCCAACCTGGATCACCCCGTAGCCGTCATCTCACTCATAAAAGCCCGTCCCCATTAAAAAGCGCTCCCTCGCCCGTCGGCGCCCTGATTTCGAAACAGAGCAAAAAACGCCGTCTTTGGCTTAATTTACAGATCCGAGCGTCGGGCCTTTGAAATGTCAAACGTTTTCATTAACATCCTCTGGGCTGACAAAGGGATCCCGGATCTTTGGAAGACACTTTAATCTCAATCAATTAGGGAGAAAGTAGACCTCGCGGCGTGGCCATCAAAGACCGCTTTAATTTTAGAGCTAATTAAATATCAACAATTGGAATGCGGCAACAGACAGTTAACCTGCAGTAACCCATTATTTATTAGGAATATAATGCATGGACTCTGGATATGATGTGAGTCGTCGTCATTTTAACATCAGCTGTCACCGCCTAGCGCTCCCTTTTGTCTCGCTCCCTGGAAATCATCTCCCAGGCCCGGTCGCTCTGGCGCCTTGCTGGGCCCGGATTAATTAAACTGGAGTCACACACACAGGACTGACTGGCGGCCGAGTGCCCTGGCCTTGGGCACCACCACCCGTGACCAAGGGAGGGCAGCAAAGGCGGGTAACAAGCGACCGGTTCGTTTAGAGGCCAATGGTCTGCAAACTCATTAGTCCACAGAGCCAAATATCAACAGGACAACGCTTGAAATTTCTTTTGGAAGCCAAATTTTTTTAAACTGAAACTTCTTCTAACGCCTCTTCTTCAACATAGACTCGCCCAGGCCGTGGTATTTTGTGGAAGGGTCACACTCCAGGGGCCAAAGAGCCGCATGTGGCTTGCGAGCCGCAGTTTGCCGACCACGGGTCTAGGCTCACCTGGGCCAAGGACATAAGTCGGAGCCTTGCAATGAATGAGTGAGAACGCTCTTGGCAGCTAGTAAATTTCTAAGTTACTAGAAAGTGCTTTGACGACAAGTGCTTTGACGACAAGGACTCAGCGTCTCCGGTAAAGAGAAGCCGGGGTAGGAGGTGAGATGCGGAACCCGATGACTCAGAGGCTGACAATACAGTCAGACACGCAGGCGATCTCTTCGCCTGCCCTTCCCAGGAGACCCGTGCCACCCTCCTGTCACCCTTTGGGTGTCACACGGCCTGCGGCGTCACATGTGAGATAAAGTCTTGCAGAGATAGGATCCTTCCTTCTGGGCCTCTGCACCCCCAGGGCTATTTAAAACAACGCTTGCATGCCCTGACCGGTGTGGCTCAGTGGATAGAGCGTCGGCCTGCGGACTGAAGGGTCCCAGGTTCGATTCCGGTCAAGGGCATGTACCTTGGTTGTGGGCACATCCCCAGTAGGAGGTGTGCAGGAGGCAGCTGATTAATGTTTCTCTCTCATCCATGTTTCTGACTATCCCTCTCCCTTCCTCTCTGTAAAAAATGAATAAAATATATATTTTTTTAAATAAAATAACGCTTGCAGCTGGGCATACACTTAGGTTTGCGGGGAAGGGAGGAAGGCAGTGCAGCAGCCCCGTCCTCGCTCCCGTCCCCTGTGGCTGACTGGAGCGCGGATCTCACGTGGGCCTCGCTGGTGGCTTGACCCAGGGTCCCACGCGGGACACCGCCCCGCATTCCGTCGTCACGTGTCCTCATTCTCCCCGATCCGCGGCAGCTTCTCTGTCCTTCCTTGTCTGGAGGTGCCGGGCACTTTGTAGAAGGAACTGGAGTTTGGAGCAGTCTGGGGTTTTCTGCCTGGTTAGATCGAGTTTGGGGTTGAAGGGGGAGAGACCACAGTTACACTCCCTCGCTCTCTCCCAGCTGCCCCGGGTCCTTTTTATTCACAAGGAGGACCTTCCCCATGCCCCCAGCTCATCCTTTTGGTCCCGTGTCCATGCCTTAAGTTAAGTGGTTGGCAAACCGTGACTCTCGAGCCACCTGCGGCTCTTCGGGCCCTTGGGTGTGGCTCTTATAAAATACCAGGCCTGGGCGAGTCTATGTTGACGAAGTGGTGTTAGAAGGAGTTTACGTTTAAAAAATGTGGCTCTCAAAAGAAATGTCAATCGTTGTCCTGTTGATAGTTGGCTCTGTTGACTAAAGAGTTTGCCGACCACTGCCTTAACTACGCGCCGGTGAAGGGAATCACCCTTCATGACTCACACTCGGGGGCCTTGGGCGAGTGGGCAGGGTCATGTCCCCGAACACACTTGCTCAGAAGCGGTCTCTGCTGGCCCAAGGCTCCTGGACCCATTGCAGGCACCAGGAGTCAGGGTGGCGGAAGCTGAGATCTTGGTAGGTCTCTCTCCAGCCTGGAAATGTGAGTCCTGACAGTCGGCTTGCTGCTGAGCAGGGTCTGAACACCCCCACTTCCCTAGAGACCCCCAGTTGCCTGGTCCTCCACCCAGCCCCTCTCCCCATCCATCCAGTGCCCAGCTGGAGCAGCCTGGCTGCTTCTGTCTCTCCATCACACTGGCACCCTCCTCCCCTCCCTTTCGGGGCCTTGTAAGCCCCGCTTTGCCGTGGAGCTTCGGGAGCGAGGCTGGATTGAAACGCCAGCTCTGTCTCTTTCCGGTTCCATGACTTCGAACAGGCCATTTAACCCAGGGGTCAGCGAACACTCTCCATAACGGGCGGAGAGTAAATAGCTTAGCCTTCCTGGGATCTCTGGGCTGCTTCCCTGCTGCTGGAAAAGCAGCCCTAGATGATATGTAAATGAGTGGGTGTGGCTGCGTCCCAATAAAACTTTATTTACACAAATAGGAAGGGGGCCAGATTTACCCATGAACCCCCAATTAACCTTTCTTTTTTTATTATTTTTTAAAATATATTTTATTGATTCACAGGAAGGGAGAGGGATAGAAAGTCAGAAACACTGATGAGAGAGAAACATCAATCAGCTGCCTCTTGCACACCCTCCACTGGGGATGTGCCTGCAACCAAGGCACATGCCCTTGACCGGAATCGAACCTGGGACCTTTCAGTCCACAGGCCGACGCTCTAGCCACTGAGCCAAACCGGTTTAGGCCCTAATTACCCTTTCTGAGACTCAGTTTACTCATCTGTAAAGAGTAGGTACAGACAGAAGCCCTTAAAATTGCACAGTGAGCTTGGGTGGATGGGAGGCAGATGCTGGGGGAGATCAAATGAAGGACTTGTATGCATGCATATGAGCATAACCAATGAATGAAAGACACTGGGGCGGGGAGGGGGAGGGTGGGAATATGTGCTTGTGGGTAGGGGAGGCTTGGGGGAGGATAAGGGGGAGGGGGAAAGGAAAACGTGTACTACTATTAATTATAAGTTATACTGCAAAAAAAATCAATAAAAATATATTTTTTTAAAAAACTGCACAGTGAGTGTTGTTTTTGTTTGTTTCACTTGTTTTTCTACAGCAACCCCCACCCCACCCTGCACCCCATTCCCAGCCGCCGCGGGGGGCCCCCCCCCGGCAGGCCCCAGCCGTGCCTCCCTGGGCACCGCAGCCTAGCTCATCACGTTGCCCTCTTGTCTGGGAGCCTGCCCAGGCGGAGTGCTGTGTTATTATTTATTTCAGCGGCTGCACTTCCCCCTTCCTCCCCGCGCGGTGAGGCCTGAATGGCGGGCGGCCTTTCAGATGAGGGGACGGTATTGGCTCCTGATGAAGTCTGCGGGGAGCACAATGGAGGAGCCCCCGCAGGACGCAGCCCCTGCCTCCGCCCCGCCGGGCTGCTTTGTGCTGGAGTGCGTTCTCTGCGGCCCGTTTTGCTTTTCCCCTTTTCTTTATTTTTCTCACTCTCCTCCCTCCTAATCTGCTTAACAACTCGCCTCGCTCTGGCTCGCTCCCCGGGCTGGTTCGGAGCTTCTATCCGGCCCCTAATAGCGCGGCCGCTCCTGCATTTAATAGAAGCTGCTGACAGGGAACTCGGCTCACTGAGTTACCTCCTCATTAAAAAGGCCGCCGATTCCCGCCCGGTGCGGCCCTCCCCGCCCTGCCCACCGCCCACCCTGCAAATCCCCTGCAGCTGCTCGGTGCCCCCCGGGTTTGGCCAGGGGCCTGCGGGCAGCCGGGAGGGGCTGTGGCCTCTCTCCAGATGGCTCCCAGCTCTGTGTCTTTGCCCACCTTCCCCAGAGGCTCCAATCTGCAGTCCCGGAGCACCCGGCCAGCTGGGAGGGCAGGAGAAGGAGGTGATCTGCCCAAGGTGCTCCTCCTAATCCTCACTGCAAAGGGACCACACGCTTTGGCCCGGTCCGGTGAACTTGGTCCCCAAGATTTGCTCTCGGAGAAGTCTGTTTCCTGGCCAGGCTGCAAGGACACTCTCTCAAGGCAGCTGGACTCCCCTGTGTGTGTGGGGGGGGGGGGGGGGGGGGGGGGGGCCTGGCTGGCCTGGGGGGATGGGGTGGAGGGGCTCCTCCCTGGCTGTGGCAGGGCCTGCTCACCTGCAGTGCCCCAGCCACTACCGCCCTCCCTGCAGCGAGCCAGCCCCCCACTGCGGCTGCTTGTCCAACTGAGCGCCCCTCCGCGCAGGGCGGCCGGTAGGCGCTCTGCAGGTGTGGCCAGCAAGGCCAGAAGCAGCAGCGAATTTAAAAGCCGGCTGCATTAGGAGCCTTTTCCTCGCAGGCAGGGAAGATTTACTCCTTTTTGTCTGGGAAAACACCTTAATGGGCCTGCTGGCCGGTGGGCACGGCTAGATGGGAGAAGATGGAGACAAGGAAATATTGACTCGCTCTGCATCGTAAAGCAAAAGCAGG
Organism: Antrozous pallidus; assembly: GCA_027563665.1. Taxonomy (NCBI): domain Eukaryota; kingdom Metazoa; phylum Chordata; class Mammalia; order Chiroptera; family Vespertilionidae; genus Antrozous; species Antrozous pallidus. The sequence goes on from CM050526.1 coordinate 49,537,906, forward strand.
TTTATGTTCCCAAGCAGCGCAGGAATGGGGGTGGGAGGGGGGCTGGGAAGGAGTCTTGGGGGTGGGGTGGGGTGGGGATGAGGGCGAAGACAGCAGACTGGTTACAGCCTAGGGGGCCTGTAAGGAACACCTTAGGCCCTGATGCTCACAGCATCCTGTGAAGTCACGGGAGATGCGGGTGGGGGCGGCGAACCCCACATAACGGTCACCCAGGTGGTGTCTTGGAACAAAAGTCCACAAGAGCCCTGGCTGGTGTGGCTCAGTGGATAGAGCGTCAGCCTGCGGACTGAGGGGTCACGGGTTCACTTCCGGTCAGAGTACAGGCCTGGGTTGCAGGCTTGATCCCCAGTGTGGGGCATGCAGGAGGTAGCAGATCCATGATTCCCTCTGATCATTGATGTTTCTCTCTCTCTCCCCCTGTCCCTTCCTCTCTGAAATCAAACGTGTGTGTGTGTGTGTGTGTGTGTGTGTGTGTGTGTTCCATGATAACCCCGGCTGGGGCTTCCTAAGCAAATGCCATACTTGTGCGCATCTGCATTGAAAATGTCTGAAAGGATGTGCACCAAACTGTTGACAATGCGTCCCTCTAGGGAAGGAAATCAGAGCGGAGACCAGCGGGGGGCGGGGGAGATGTTGGTGGGAGCGCAGAGCAGAGGTTTTCGCTTTAAATATGCTTATGTGGTTTGTTGCCTTTCTAATGAGCAAGTGCTGCTTACGCTGTGACGAGAGCGGATGCGATCGGAAACACGGCAGGAAGTGGAATTAAGAGGATCCTAGCAGCTCTGGGGCTCACGTTCGGTTTTCTTGGTGCATCCTGCGACAGCTCACAAGCGGAAACCTGGGCGTCCGAGATTCCGTCGGAGCTTCCCGGGTTTCTACGAGGCCCCGGCCTCATCTCTGGAATGGCCTTAATGTAGAGAGCAGTGGTCGGCAAACCTAGGCTCACAAGCCACATGCGGCTCTTTGGCCTCCGGAGTGTGGCTCTTCCACAGAATGCCACGGCCTGGGCGAGTCTGTTTTGAAGAAGTGGCGTCAGAAGTTTAAGCTTAAAAAAATTGGCTCTCAAAAGATTTCAATCGTTGTGCTGTTGATGTTTGGCTCTGTGGACTAATGAGTTTACCGACCACTGGTGTAGATGGAGATGGACTGTTGGTTGCAGATGTGTGCCAAGCCTCCCAAATTCTAATGGCTTCAAACAATCACGATTAAGGCTTCCCAGGAGTCTCTGGTGGACTGGACGGGGCTCTGCTAATCATGTCTGGGCATGCTCATGCATCCGCGATCCAGGTTGGCTGTTGGCTAACTGGTCCAGAGTGACCTGGGCTGTGACTCCTTCTGTGACCCCTTGGCTGTCCTTCATGCATCGCTCACACGCTCCCAGCAAGCTGGCCCGGGTGTGCCGTAACGGAAGCACAGGAGCCCCGTGAAAATGCCCAGCACCTTTTCAAGCTCTGCCTGAGTCTAAGCTGCTTCTGTCCCGGTTGGCCAAACCAAGTCACACATCGGAACTGAGCCGCGTGGGGACCGTGGGAGGTCACTACCGAAGGGCCTGGCGACCAGCTCAGGACATCAGCAGTCGGAGACACGGGAGGCATCGGGCCCACCTGCCCTGGGGAGCCTGGCTGGGGGGAGTCCGGCCCTGAGCCGGTTCCGGGGGGCAGCAGCCTCCTCGGCAGCAGGCCTGGCCTGGGGACAAGAAGCCCAGTCGAGCTGCCGCAGGAGCGGCAACCCCGGAGCAAGCAGCAGAGGCAGCAGCTCCAGGTGTCCTGAGTTGGAGAGTCGCCATTGGAGATTAGCCCACCTCCCCTGGGGTCCCCACGTGAGCCTGAGGGTGAGGTGGGGAGGAGGGGGGGCGGATTGGGGAGGAGGGAGGAGTGAAAATACCTGGAAGAACCCAGAACGGTTTGCATGTCCCGCTGTCGGCCTCCCCTGCATCCTTCTTTGTGCCTCAGCATCCCCGCCGCTGCCTGGTAAGTGCGTTCAGCTGGGCATTAACTGTGTAGAAATTTCCATTTTATATTTTCATCCTGGGTGGCTGCCAGGCTACCTCCTGCTCAGAGAAAGGGAACTAAGTTTGTTCCCTGGAGTCCTGGTCCCCTTGCGCCCCTTCCCTGGCCCCTGGCTGCCTGCCCCACCCAGAGATCCTGCTTCCCCCCACGCCCCCTCTGGTTCAGACAGCTTTCTCCTTGGCGTCTGTGGGGACTCTTGGGTGGAGTGACAGATTCTGGCGGCTCCTGCGTTCAGGAAATAGTGCCCCTCATCACCGCGCTCGGAGGCCGAGGCTGGGCGGGCTCCCAGCCATCTGTTACCTGCTCCCGGAGGAGGACAGACCCGCACCTGACGGCCAGGGGCTGGGCTGGGGCCGGGACGGAGCTCTCAGGGAATGAGCCACCAGTATCAATTGGGAGTTGACTGTGTGCACAGGAAGAAGAGCGAGCAGCGGTACCTCGGTGGGGGAGGGGGAGCGGTGAGGGGAGGAACACTCCCTGGGACTCAGAACGGGGGCAGCTGGGGCAAAAGAGGTGCTTTTAGGAGCCGGAGCCTGGCACAGCAGCAGCAGAAGCAGCAGTGCTGGAGGCAGTCTGAACGCTGGGGCAGAAACTTACATGAGGATGCCCTTGACCCAGGAGTCCCGCCTCCAGGAATTTTCCAGAAGGAAAATGTGTGTGCAGAGATGAGCTGCCAGGTTCATCAGACATTATTTATAGCAGAGGAATCCCTAGAGAACAACCTGGTCAGAGGCTAGTTTTGTAACGAATGACACAGCCATATAAGGAAATACCGTGCGAACATTAAAATGCGCGTGGTTGGAAAGCATTGACTGACATACTAAAAGCCCGTGGATTATCAAGAGGTAATTTCCAGTATGTTGGTGTACGTAGTTCCGGCTGTTTTTATATACATGCTCTCCCCCTCCACCCGGCCAAATGAAATAATAATATTCTGTCTTGTTGCTGTGCCTCACCTCCTTCCCCAAAAGCTCCAGGGAAGCAGGGGAGCCACGGGGAGCCGTTGAGAGAGCTGGGACAACAATGACCCCTCAGATGCCACCATGTCCCAGAGAGCTCTCATGAGTGACCTTTATCACAAGGACCCTTAGAGCCCAGTGTCATGGAAGAAGGCAGCTGGATATCAAAATTAGTTTTTGGAAGAAAGCTTTGAGAGTGGAGAATGGGGATGCTTGTTATTGAAAACTAGAGGCCCAGTGCATGAAATTTGTACACAGGGAGGGTCTCTAGGCCTGGCTGGTGATCAGGTCCCATCTTTGGGGTGAATGGTTGGTTGATCACACCCCCCACACACACACACACCCTCTCTCCCCACCTCTTCCCCCCTTCCTCTCTCTCCCCCTTCTCTCTTCTCTCTTTTCCTCTCTCTCCCCCTTCTCTTTCTGTCTCCCTCCCCCTCTCCCTTCCTCTCTGAAATCAATAAGAATATATATTTTTAAAAGATCAGCAGGGCCAGCACTTGAGATGTTGGGACTTACACCATATCACACAGCTTAGCAGGGAGCCTGGCCCACGATGATGCCCTGGCTTCGGAGGGACCAGGGGTGCCACCTGAGGCCCGGAGGTCTGGAAGGACAGAACCTGGCAGGGAGGAGGGAGGTCGCCTCTCGGCTCCACTGGGTGGGAAGGCCTGGAACGTCGGCACCATGGGCGGGAGGCTGTGGAGGGAAGGCTTGGCTCCGTCCTCATTTGCATGTGTAAATGCAAGTGTATATATATTGCTTATTAGCGTCAGTGGAATTTGCATTTTAAGTGGATTGGTGTGTTGGGCAGGGTTTTTTTTTTTTAGAGGCCCCGGACTTGAAAGGAATTTTCCAACTTCATTGTTGTTGCTCTTTGGGCAGTGAGCAAAGGAGTCTTGCTGAAGGTCTAGTGACAGGTGGGGGTGGGGGGTAGATGTGGTGCGAAGGGCAAAGACGCAATGTGGCTGGGGAATGTGGGGAGCGGCTGCAGTGTCTGGACAGGTTCAAGCCTCAGGCTGATGAGGGCACGTGCAAGTCCCAGCGTGGAGGGCAGAGTCCTCCCTGCACCATGACAGCCAACAGCTGGAGTTGTGAGCTTGAACCTCTGGTCTGAACACACAGCCCCAGGGGCCTGAGTGACAGAGGCTGAAGTCAACAACGTGGATCAGGTGCATGTAGTTGAGTAGGATCGAAACCCACAAGAAGGTTGTAAACATCTTGACCACGCCCTTCCTTTGCTGCGTGGCACCGGCTATAAAGTAAAGACTCAGGCTGTGGGCATCAGCACTGTCTCTCCATGAGGGAGCAGCGTCCCTCCCAGACCCAGCTTTCATTCTCTTGTCTGTCTTTTCTCCATCCTTCACTGCCCCTTCTCAGGCTCACCGAACCTGGCTGAGCTGGCTGGGCACAGCGGGGAAGGGGGAAAGAACTGCCCTCCGGCGCTGGGAGAGGTGTGGTAACCGTCTTAGGCACAAGAGCCCGTACGGAGACCCCGGGGAGAGGGCAGGACATTCCTGATCCAAACCAACCTCCTAGACCAGTGGTCAGCAAACCTCAGCTCGTGAGCCACATGTAGCTCACAAGCCTCGGTTTGCCGCTCTGTTGACTAATGAGAGTTTGCCGACTACTGTCCTGCACAAGGCATTTGGATGCCAAGAAAAGAGGAGAGAGGACAGAGGGGGCAGTAATGCTGAAAAGGCTTCACCCCTAAAGTGCAGGGCCCCCTCATCCTGAAGCTGGGCCAGACCACAGAAAGACTTCCTGCTCCCTATCACATGCTTCGTGAGGAGCACCCCAAACCAGCAGCCTACCCCTGAAGGTGGTCAGAGTGCCGAGAGAGACCTGCTGGGCACAGGCATCCAAGGACGGATGGACACCGAGGGTGGGTCACCAGCGCTGAGAGAGAAACCAAGCCGGCACCCATCCCACGTGTCAGCAACAAACAGCCTGCCTCTGCCACGAAGCCTGCGGGCCACTGAAGGTTACCATAGCAACAGCAATGTGGAAACCCAGCTCAGTGATTGTCAACCTATGGACCAGGAGGCCATGGTTCGATTCCTGGTCAGGGCATGTGCCCGGTTTGTGGGCTCCATCCCCAGTGTGGGGCGTGCAGGAGGCAGCCTGTCAATGATTCTCTCTCATCTGTGATGTTTCTAATTCTCTCTCCCTCTCCCTTCCTCTCTGAAATCAATTAAAAATATATATTTTTTTAAAATTATGGGCACATGCAAAAACAGCAAGAAAATACAAATCATTGCAAAGGGCTAAAACAGCCAAGAGAATAAGACTCAGATATGACCGAGCTGGAACCGTCGGGCAGGTTACAGGAACCGATGAAGACGTTAGATCTGGACCCGGTGGGTCTGGAATAGGAGGCGGGATGGATCGTGCACGTCTAACAGGTTCCCGGGCGGAGTCCGTGCTTCCTGCCTGAGAACCACACCCACTGAGGCAAACAGAAGTCATGTGAACCCATGTTTACAGCCACATCCGTCACAGCCCAAATCCCCAATTTTCGCCCGCCGAGGGCATATTCATGGGCGGGAATTCTATTTGGAAGTGAAAATGAATAAACCGAAACTCCTCGCATGAAAAATGGACGAATCCAACAAATGCATCGTTGAGCCAAGCAGCCAGGCACCGGAGGAAAAACACAGCCCGCTTCCATTATTCAGAGTTCAGGACTCGGCAGAGCCAGACAATACATCGCTTAGCGGTGCCCACACACCTGGCGAACTCCCCCAGAAAGGCGAGGCGGGAATGAGCCCCCCAGCGCAGGCGAGCAGCTGCCTCTGGCGGCAAGGGGCGGCCCGAGATGGGACAGGTCCTCGGGGGACAGGCAGCGAGCGCCCTGTTTCTCCAGCTCCGATGGTAACTGTGTGGGCGCTTATTGCATGATTCTCCCATAAGCTGCATATATACATTTTACGTACCTTTTTTGAATAAAACAGCAGGGAGGCTTTTTGTATTTGAATCCCAAAGGACTAGCACAATAAACCTAGTGACTTATAAAAAGTTGCAATTTTGAGAATCGAGGTTACTTGCACCTCGGAGACACACACACACACACACACACACACACACACCAATTTGCAAGACGGGCAACGGTGGCCACCGACAGCACGACCTCAGGGACGTGCTCCCTCATTCTCTCTAAGACTCTCAGCTACCGACGGATGGACAATGGGAGCCAAGCGCTAACCGAATGCGGAGAGGTGACCCCCAGAACAGCATCCCCATCGAGGCGTTGACATGGGCTGGTGCAGTTGACCGTAGTTGACCTTGAGGGTGGGATTGGTGACCTTTTGGAGCAGCCAAGTGAACAGAGAAGGAGCAGGGAAGAACGAGGTTTTGGGGAAGGGGCTTGAGACCCACCATCACCCACTGGAGCATTTTGGAAACTTCCCCCGCCCTCTCCGAAAATCCCAGCGTGCCTTCCTTCTCCCACCTTCCAAGAAGCACCGGCCAGCTGGCTGTGAGAGCCACCCAGTAGGAAGGTGCTAACTCTGGAGCCTCCATTTCTCCAGTTTGGGGTCCTGAGCCTCTTGTCCCCAAGCCCTCCGGCTCCTAGACAGGTATGGTACCCGGGCCTGACTTCTCCCACCTCCGCGCCAAGGACTCTCCCTCCCCCTGGCACCTCCGCTGGCCTCTGACCACCAGTGCAAGAGTGATGATAAGATGGAATGTTAGCTCAGGGAGAAACCAGATATAAATACTTCCTGGCGTACTATTAATATCAATAATATTAGTGCAATTACTTCCAGACCAGTCAGATTCAATAAACGCGACAGGAACCAAGCCTGGAGCAGCGACCAGGTGGGCGTGCTGGGGCCCCACAGCCGGCTGTCCCCGGAGCGGGGGACGGTGTGTGGCTGCAGCTCTGCCCCGTGCACCTGCCCCGTCTCCCTCCAGTGCCTGAGCCGGGCAGCCGTCTCCACGCACAGTGACATCTGTGCCATGGATGGAACAGAGAGGGAGAGGGCGTTCCTTCTACTGACGCGTGAGACGCCTGCAAACGCAGAGTGGAAACGGTCATCCAGCTCCCCGGCCGCTTCCTGAAACCCTCAGGTGTCCCTGTAGCCCAGCTCTCTGCTCTGTCGTTATCCGTTTCCCCGTCTGACACCCCAGGGAGGCTAGATGCCCTGAGGACGCCGATCAGGAGCACCTCGTGCCTGGGACCGTGTGCTGGGCTGCGGGCCGGGCTGTTTGGAACGTGGGATCGTTTAGAGCATTGGTTCTCAGCCTTTCTAACGCCGAGACCCGTTAATACAGCTCCTCATGTTGTGGGGACCCCCAACCATAACATTACTTTCCTTGCTACTTCATCACTGTAATTTTGCTACTGTTATGAATCGTCATGTAAATATCTGTGTTTTCCGATGGTCGTAGGCCCTACAGCACTAACAAGGTCGCCTAAGACCATTGGAAAACACAGATAATTACATTATGATTCATAACAGTAGCAAAATGACATTGATGAAGTAGCAACAAAAATAATTTTATGGTTGGGGGTCACCACAACATGAGGAACTGTATTAAAGGGTCGCAGCAGCTAAAACCAGTTTTGCTTAGTGTACAGAGCATCAGCCTCTGGACTGAAAGGTCCCGGGTTTGATTCCTGTCAGGGGCATGTACCTTGGTTGCGGGCACATCCCCAGTAGTAGGTGTGCAAGAGGCAGCTGATCGATGTTTCTCTCTCATCCATGTTTCTGACTTTCTATCCCTCTCCCTTCCTCTCTGTAAAAAATCAATAAAATATGTTTTTTTTAAAAAAAAAAACAAAAAAATAAAGGGTTGAGCCATTAGGAAGGTTGAGAACCACTGGTTTAAGGTAGGAAGCCGTCCCTCCCACCTTCTTGGCTCCCGCGGCTGGCCAGGAGTTAAAGCGGTGAGAGATAGATGGGCAGGAGGGGAGCATACAGACCTACTTAATATTTTTACATGGACACCGAGTCTTCTGAGGAAAATAAAGACCTGAAGAAGCTGTTAGAGCAAAAGCTTTTATCTTTTTAAACAAAGACAGAGAGGCCCGGGCCGGGGCGGTAAATTGTGAGGCCGTGACTGAAATATATGGGGGAAGCTAATGGAAAATAAGGGTTCTTTCCGCGGCCGGTTTGCACAGGTCTGTGGTAGCGCGGACTTCTAGTCTCTGGTGATAACGTTTTATTCCCTTCCTGATACGAGGGGGGCACCTTGCTCCTGGGAAGTGTTAGGACCCGCTTCGGGGCAGAAGGAAGGAGTCGGGGGTCCTTCCTGCATGTGCACTTTCTCGATGCTGTGCAAAAGGAGTGACCCTGGTCCCCCGTGAGCCCAGAGGGAGGAAGCGGTTACCACCATCCACGGAGGAAGACGCGGAGGTGAACAAACAGGCTGTCTTGGGGCGCCTCTAGCTTTTCGGTCAAGACGTGGTTCTCCGGCTCTCGCTGGCATGGGGTGCTCCCTCGAAGAGGCCTCAGAGGCCCCCCTAAGAAGTTTGGTTTTGATTCTCTCCTTCTTTCTGGCGCCTTCATTTCTGAGACCCTCAGTGGCTCCCACTTAGGGAGCCACGGCCTCTTCCATACCCCGCGGCCAGGCAGCCTGTCTGTCCCCCGTCTTCCCAGCCAGCAGCAGCTGCAGTAAAGGAGGAGAACCCCCGTCCCGGGGGTCCCCGTGTGGAGAACATACAGCGTTCAGCGACAGGCTCCCTCCAACCGGAAAGAGAGAGAGTCCGCTTGATTCTCCAAAAGGTTAACGCGAGTTTCTCCCCAGCAGCTGCCGACCTGGGACTTTAAACAAATTTCATGGAGCACTCCCTTCGGCGGCGGCCGGGCAAGTGTCTGCAGCCCGCCTGCTCCCTGCACGCCTCGGTATATCTTCCCCAGGACCTTTCCGGCGGAATTTTAAAGAGGGTTTTAGAGAGCGTGTCGTCACAAGGGTCCTTCAGAGGCGTCTAAATCACGGCACCCGGAGCCGAAAGAGGCCGTTTCTTTTCTGGACCGCGCTCTGCCTCCCCACCCCCACCCCCCTCCCCGGTCCTTGGCGCCCCCGCCCCACCAGCTAAAAAACGGGTAGCTTCCCATCCTCAACGTTCCCGCCCTAAGAAACCCCTCTCGGTCTCCTCCTCTCCCCCTCGCGCTCCCCTCCCTCCCACCTCTCCCCTCCGCTCCATCACAAAATAATCAGGCAGCTCCGGTGCCTCTGACGCCTCCCCAGGTGCCGGGGAGGGGGCCAGCCAGACGTATTTACTGCTAAGTGGATGCAAATCCACTTACCGCCGATTTCCAAAGGAACGAGACACGTCCCGGGCGCGATATTGCTTTTCTCATCACCAAAAGGGGCCTTTGCTTAGTAATTTGGCGAAGCTGTCAAAGCAATCAGATCTGGGAGGCCGACGCTGCCTGCCTCCCGCCATCCCCATCCGAGAGACGGATCTCCTGGGCAGCCTCCTCGTGGACCCAGGAGAAGCGGTGACGGGCGTGGAAAGGAGTGGAGCACGGGGCAGAGGCCCGGCCGGGACCCGCTGGCTCTCGGGGTTCCTCGGCAAAGGCAGCCCCAGGGAGACGGGGGTCTGGACCACCCGAGGCGCTAACCACGAGAGAGACCCCTGTAGGCCTCCTCACGGGACCTGGGTCTTCTCTGGGCGTCAAGGGGCCGTGAGCCCCTCTGCAGCCAGTCCGTGGACTCCAGACCCAGACCCCCTTGAAGGGCAGAAAACGCATGTCCTGCCCCAGGCAAGTCGTCCGATCTGTCTGGGCCCCGCCAGGACGCTCCGTGGGCAGGAGGAGGAGGCCGAAGGGCACACGCGCACACGTGACTTCCACATCGCTCGTGTTGGGTCTTCGGCGGCTGCGGACGTGCAAACTAGTGCTGAGCGTCTGGTAGCGGGCTGTGCCGGAAGGAATGCCGGGCCTGGGGCTGGGGTACCACGCAGGGTTCTTGGGCTACAGAGGACAGAAAACAGCTCCAACACCAGGACGCTGGGCGGGTGTGTGCGCTTCTGCGGCTGCCGTCACTCATTGCCACACGCGCGGTGCCTTCAAACAACGCGGACCCGGGGTCTCACGGTTCCGGAGGCTGAAATGAGCTCACGTGACAGAAGTCGAGTTGTCAGCCGGGCAGTGGAAGCTCTGGAACGAGTTGGTGCCTCGTCGTCGTCTTTAGCTTCTGGACAACGCCCGCATTCCGTGACTCCCGGCCGCTTCCCGCAAAGGCACAACGTTGACCTGAGCTTCGGCCACGAGATCTCCTTCTTCGGGATCAAGACCCCTTGGGGTTCCATTGAGCCCCCCCCCCCCCCGGGTAAACCAGGATGAAGCTCAAGATCCTCAACATAGTCATGTCCCTTTTCCCAGGTCAGGGGGCGTAGCCGCAGGCTCTGGAGACGGCGTGATGGCCCCGTTGAGAATGGCGATTCGGCCGGCCACACTGTGGAGTGGACGTCGGGCGTGGGTAGATCCAGGGGCTGAGCAGAACCCGCGGGGTCCTGGCCTCATCTCCCCCGCTCTGTCCACTTCCTTTGTGTTTGCCTTCTTCTCGGTGCCGGTTCCAATGGCCTTCCTCTAGTGACCGAGGACAAGGCTGCCTGTCGCCCTGCATTGCGGCGTCAAAGATCAGCAGATGGTTTGGAAAAATGTGATTTCTCCCTTTCCTTTCTCGCTCCCTTGTCCCAATCGTGGGTTTCTGTGTAGACTCATTCAGTTAGATAAGACTCCTGGGGAGCTTGGGTAAAATGGGGGGGCGGGAGCCTGGGACCAGCCCTTCTCTCAGCTCCTCGGTCTCCCCAGCTGCCCCACAGCCCGCACCGTGGGGGGCGTCGGAGTCTGCGAGTTCCGGGTTCTCTCTCTGTCCTTTACCCAGATCTGTGGGTGACAACGCCATTGCTCTGGGGGGTGAACCCCCCCCCCAAAAAAAAAAACACACTTAAAATTTTTTCCTTGCGTCTTTTTCTACGAATGCCTATACCGTCATGTCAATGCATACATACCATCAGACCCCTGGTGCGGGGGTATAGGCGGGTGTGAGATTTTTCCTTTCTCCTTACTTTGCGTTTCTAACTCCCCTGTAGCCACAAAACCACTGGAAATCTCTGCTTACATCCCAACCGGGGTCTCTCTATATCTCTCTCCTCGGACACATACATTCACCGACACGGGCATGCATGTTTATGTAAATTTCCATGCACCCGCTTACCTGCGCAGATTGATGGTGCACATGCGATCGCCGTGGGTAATTGTTTTACTGAATTATAGGATATCCTGTTCCTTGCGCCGTGCTTTCCTTACTCAACGGTCCCTCGGGGAAACCTCTCCGCATCCCCTGGCGCCGCTCTAAGGGATTGTGTTCGGTGGCGGGGAACTGGGCCGGGTGCGAATGGAGTCTCCTGAACCCAACGGGTCTCTCATGCGGGGTGCCCACATCGTCTCCGCGGGGAAATGCCCACCGGGACCGGCGTGGGACTGCACTGCCTTTGGCCCTATGCCCCTGACTCGTGCTCACTCAAAAGGCTTTAAAAGTGTGTCGGGCGGAAGAGGACACTCAGAGCCATTTTTCTCAAGAAGTCGGACTGACCCGTCCGTCAAACTTCAGCCCGGCGGTTCCCAGCGTGGGGCGCACGCCCCACAGGGGGCACTTGGGTTTTTAAGGGGAGCAATTCGAGGACGAGTGATGAACAGCGAACTGAATTTTTAGCATTTCTCATGGCTCTGGCGGCCTCGTAGAGAGTATATAAATATAGACCGTGACATGTTTATGCATTGCAGTTCTCTATTACAGGCTTTGAAACTTTATTTGCTGTTTTTCTCATATCGCTTCCTATTATTATTCATTGTCGAACCGTTTCTTGGTGGTGTCTTCCTCAGGACTTCAACTGTCCTTTTATTTTTCTCTCTCATGGATGCCGTGTTCTTCGGGATCTTGTTTAGACCAAGTTCACGGCCTTTTAGGCTTCCTCCACCTGACGGGGCGTTCACTTTCTGAATCAGAACGCTGTGTCACGGAGGGGGCGGGGCTTCGGGATGTTGGAGGTGCTGGGAGGGGCGTGGCCAAGAAGAGGGGGAACCACTGCTTCCGACGTGGCCCAGTGCCCTCAGTCCCGTGTCACTGTGGTCACATCTGCCTCTGCTGTCCCCCCCCCCACCCCGGTTTCTGTTTGGTGCCAGTCCAAAGTGGGGTGACCGTCCCAGCTGAGCCCCACCCAGGAGCCAAGAAATGGCGCGGGCTTGTGAGCAGATGAATTGGCCCCAAGTTATTCAGATAGAGACCCCCCCCCCCTCCCCCGGCTTCTCGCCTGGAGAACAGGAGCCTGGCGCCAGCCGCACACAGAGTTAAAGCAGCGAGGGGCCCACGGGGGGCCCTCCCCTGGGTACAGATCGTGAATCGGTTGAGGCCCGAAGGGGACCGGCTGGATCAGTGAAACCCAGGCCCAAGGTGGAGGCCTGGTAAACAAACAGGCCGGCTGTTTGCAGAATCACTGGACGTCTCGTCTCTGTTTACAGAGCAGGTGTGCCCCGGGGACACGGGAGGCGCTTGTGGCTGGCCACGTCCAGGGCCCGGGGGCATCTCCCCTCCTCCACAGAGGAGGAAGGCTGGGGTGCCAGGGGCCCGTGGGTGCCCCTGCTGGGAGGAGCCTGGAAAGGAGGGGAGCCCAGGCTGGTCTGGCTCAGGGAACAGAGCGTCGGCCTGGGGAGTGAAGGGTCCCGGGTTCCATTCTGGTCAAGGGCGCATGCCCAGATTAGAAGAAGTGAAAGTTTAAAAAAGGTGGCTCTCCAGAGGAATTCCGATCGTTGTCCTGTGGATAGTTGGCTCTGCAGACTCATGACTTTGCCGACCGCTGGGTTAGGAGGTGGGACGCAGGGAAGCAGCAGGCGGCTGTGAGCCAGGGGCCGGGCGGGCAGGAGCAGGGGTGGCACGGGGAATGTGGGAGCAGGCGATGCTGGGGGTCTATCAAGGCCCGCAGGAACGAGCGGAGGCGCCCGAAGCCACGCAGGCCTGCTGACGGGCAATCGCACGACATCCGTCCCTCAAGAACCCTCGTTTCGCCATTTTGGTGACTAAATTTTCCTGAACGACAAGTAATGCAAGAGAGGAAGCTTCTGGATTAGGGCAAAATGGCTCAGTCAAGATCTGAGCTGATCTTTGTCAGGGAAAATACTGGCCTCGGACATGACTACCGACCCTAACCCGTGTGCAGTTAAATATTTCATTTTAAACCATCTTTTGTGGCTATTTTAGGGCTCCGAGTTTGCAAGGCTGCCACGCAGGGCCCCCCCCCACCCCCACCCCCAGCTTGTCAGGTCAGCCTGTGGCTCCTTTTGTCCACAGGACAAGAAGCCCCTGTGCAGCCCCCCTGCCATCGCCGGCCACCACCTGCCCTCCCGGACTCCCAGCTCCGTTTAGATTGCGCCCCAATTTGCCACTTGCCTCTGCTCCGTCCCGCATCGATCCCGGCTCTCGCCTCCGGCGACAGGCGCCCGGCCGCCCGGCGTTAATTTGATTTCTCAGCGATTAAGAAACAGACTCGCGTGGACTCCCAGAGCACAAGCCGCATTGGACACGGCGGCTCCGGGACATTAGGGGGCGCGCGTGGTGTCGCGTGGAACGGATCGAGCTCGCCCCCCACGCTACAATGCGGGCAGCTGGGGTCCGAGGTTTCTCCTGGACCGCAGACTTGGAGCAAGGGTCTGAGCGGAAGTTTGTTTGGGAGGAGATTTGCGGAAGCCGGGGAGGGGGCAGGGAAGAGAGGAAGGAGGGGAGGAAGGCTCAGGGCGTGAGTGAGCAGGTCACCCTTGGGGGGCAACCGGCTGGGGGTCCCCTGGGAGGCTGCAGGCCCAGGGGAGCTCAGGTCCCTCAGGGTGGAGAGCCACCTTAGGCATGTCACCCCCGCTCCTGCCCACCCCATGGGGCTGAGTCCCACCACAGCCAAAGTGTGAAGGAAGGAGGCAGCTGTTGGGGGGGGGGGGGGTGAGCCTGCTGCATGCTGTGAACCACCCCCATGGTCTCAGTGACCTTGGGGGCGTGGAAAGGGGAGCACAGGCCACTGGCAGGCTCTGCACGGTCAGTAACACTTGCCAACCTGGGGGGAGGATGGGGAGAGGGGATCGAATTGGTCCCCCAATCCCCTTTCGTGTCTGTGTCCCGGTCCCTGTGTGCTGGGAGCCAGCCTCTGCTTCCAGAGTCAGACGGAAAGGTATGACCCCAGCTCCACTCACCCGCCTGGGGTACAGATCGTCACGAGAGACCTGAAAGATGTACAGAGTCCAGGGACATCTGGGGGACGCCGGGGCCCTCGTAGCTGCCCTGCTTCATCCGTGTAGGTGTACGGGGCAGACACACGTGTCCTTTCCCCTCTTGTCCAGGACCACGCTCTCCCCTCACTCTCACCTGTGAGCGCGCCCCAGCATCAGGGCCGAGCCACTGAGGATCAGGGCACCCGGGTGGGGAAACTGAGGCCCAGGGAGTGGAAGAAGCTGAGTCATCAGCTGCCTCGTGGCTCCCTGGCCTGTGAGTTGGGGATGGACCGGGGTGGGGTGAGGGGGAGGGCCGGGGTGCAGGGGGCGGGGGCTGGGGTGCAGGGGGGAGGGCCGGGGTGCGGGGGGCGGGGGCTGGGGTGCAGGGGGGAGGGCCGGGGTGCAGGGCAGTGGAGCTGTCCTCCTGCCGGGCCTGGGCACCGCCTGCCTTTGATCAGGGTGGGGTGTGGCCGGCAGGTCCCTGGGAAGAGAAGACAAGATTTTCCCAAAATGCACTTAAAGGGAAAAGGAAAGGACAAAGTGTGGGGAGAACCACAGGATTCACACCGCCCTCTCCAGCAATCTCTCATCGCTGTGGGTCCGGGCACCCCCCTGGCACCGTCCCCCTTGACATCAACATTCAATCAGCTCTGCCGGTCGCTCGTCTCCCGCTTTATCGGCCGCCGCCTCTGGAAATTGGTGTGGAAGGAAAGGCAGCCCAGCCTGCAGATGTAATCAGCTGATTGGGCAGGTAGCTCCGCACACCTGGGGAGGAGAGCCCGCGCCCAGCGTGGACGCCCCCCCAACCTCGCTTTCTTCCTCCCCCTCCTCCCTCCGGCCTCCCAGCGCCTCCTTTTATTTTTCCGTCTCCTTCTCCACCTTGCTTTAGTCTTGTTAGTTTCCGTTTCCCACTTAATGAGAATAAACCGGCCTATGGGATGCCCTACCCTCTTTATTGGGGTTTTGTTATTTGGGAGGCGGTGGAGGAGAAGGTCTCTCTCCCACCCTCCCCCTGTCCCTCCCCCTCCATCCCCCTTCCCCTCCCCTTCTCCCTTTCCTCCTCCTCCTCCTCCTCCTTCTCCTCCTCCTCCTCCTTCTCCCCCTCCCCCTCCTCCGTCTCCCCCTCCCCCTCCCCCTCCTCCTTCTCCCTTTCTCAATCTCCTTCTCCCCCTCCTCCTTCTCCCCCTCCTCCTTCCCCCTCCTCCTCCTTCTCCCCCTCCCCCTCCTCCTCCCCCCTCCCCCTCCTCCTCTCCCCTCCCCCTCCTCCTTCTCCCCCTCCCCCTCCTCCTTCTCCCCCCTCCCCCTCCTCCTCTCCCCCTCCCCCTCCTCCTTCTCCTCTCCTCCCCCTCCCTCTTCCCTCCTCCCCCTCCCTCTCCCCACTCCCCCTCCCTCTCCCCTTTCACCTCTGCACTTTGGGGCCACTGCCCTGCCCTGGCTCTAGCTCAGCTCCTCCGGGACCTCCCTCGGGACGGCCTCCCGTGCTCTCTTGGGGAGCACAAGGTCACAGGGCGCTGGCTGCCGGCAGCCTTTCCCCACACCGGCCTGTTTTCTCTCTCTGTTTGTTCATTTATTTTTTCACCCCTGCTCCCATCCAGCGCTGTCTGCGTCTGGTCCGCTGGGGGGGAAATGGGGGGACTGCCCGAGGCCTTCGCTCTGTTCTCCTCCGCCCTCTGTGGCCATGGCCAGGCCTCTCTGGCTCTCGGGCCCAGGCCCCAACAGGCTCCTCTGGCTCCGACGCTGGCGTGGCGGGTGCAGGCGGCACAGCGGTATCCCTGCTCCAGTCCCCCGCGGGCTGTCGGGGGTTGGCTCGTGGCCCCCAAAGCGACCCCGAAGTCCACAAGGGACCTGGTTTGGCCAAGAGCCTCTGCCGCTGTGGCTAACGGTGTGGAGCGGAGCTCGGCCGAGTCAGGGCGGGCCCGGCCCCGGTGGAGCCCCACCTTGCGAGGGGCGGAAAAGGAGCACAGACAGGGACACAGGGACACGGCGAGGAGGCGGGCACGTGGATGCGGGGCGGAGACCTGGGTGGCGGTTCCTCTCCAAACCCAGGGACACCCGGGCTCCCTGGCAGCACCAGGAGCAAGGAGAGGGGCCTGGCCTCCCCCCGGCCCCGGGAGGAACCACCTCTGCCTCCGTTGGACTGCGGGCATCTGGCCCCCGGACAGTGACAGGACCGGTCTGTGGTCCTTGGTGACGGCGGCCCCAGGAAACGCGTGTACCCCCTTCCCTGCTGCCTCCCTGCCACCTCCATCCCTGTCCCCGAACTGGAGAAGGCCACCTCGCCGTCCCCCTTCCCTCCTCCCTCTCCGCACATCCATCCCACTGAACCCGTCATCCAAGTGCAGAATCGGGGAGGTCCCCATGGCAACGGCTCCGATGCCAGAACCCAGGATTACGACACTGGGTCAGCCAAGGAGACAGCTTCGGGGGCCGGGGCGGGGAGAAGCGGAGACGCCTGCTGAGAACACAGACGGCAGAGGGAGGAGCACGGGGTGAGGGGCCCGCTGGGGTTTAGATCATCTGCTCTTTTCGAGAACCAAGCGCTGTGGAAAGTCTCCCTTAAACGTCTGAAGAATCTGCCGTATGAAAGCAAAGGGCCGGAAGCGTGTGCCCAGCAGCAGTGGGTGTGTCCCGGGTCCCCGAGCCTGCCCCGGTGTGGGGGCCAGACAACGCCACCTCCCTGCTTCCTCCTCAGATGCACCCTCATCCAGGGGCACCCTGTCCTGCCTGCTTGGGAACCCCACAGGAGCCAGGCCTCCTGGTCGTGGCCTAAATGGTGCTCTTCCCTCTCCTTGTTCCCCACACTCTGCGCTGGGGTGGACACGGCCACTGTCCCCAACACGAGCCCTTCGTTTCCATGATGAGCAGGCCCGTGGGCGGACCCCGGGCTGGGTCCCATCTCCTCTCGCATCATCTCCCGAGGCCTCCTGGACCAGCCAGCAGAGCCTGGGGCTTCTGCTGGGGACAGCGCCCCCTGCTGGCCTCCGGTGTCCTCCTCACCCCTCAGCTCAGCTCCTGTCGCTTCCAGCCTGACATTCAGCTGGGCAGCACCTCCTGAATGCTTTCCTCCCCCGTGTCCCTCTGCATTCTCGCCCTGCCCGTTCCCACCGACATGTCTCCGGCCCCGCCTGGAGTCACTCACCGTGTAGATTTCAAGCCATCGGTCCCATCAGCCCAGCCGCCCGCTGCTTCCAAAGTCCCTTCCCACCTACAAGCTAACACACGGACATGCTCACGTGGACATACACTGCTCTCTATCTCACACTCGCACATGCACACACACACACATGAACACGCACACGAACACACACGCACACGCACACGCACACGCACACGCACACGCACACGTGCACACACACACTTCGGCACTGAGGGCCCGGCGGTGCCCCCAGCCACGCAGGTGCTGCAGACTCAAAGCAGGCACTTGACCGAGGAGAGATGTTCAGGTCAGGCAGGTGGGACCGGAGCTGGGTGGCCAGTAAGCTGACAGCTCCCCAGTGCCAAGCCTGACATGTCTCCCTGTCCATCTCTTCCCCTCTCTCCCTCCCCAACTCTCCGAGCCAGTGCACGGCACACAGTAGGTCTTCATAAACGTTTCTTAAACGAGCAGCTGTGTGCCCCCCTCCCAGCTGAAACCTTTACAGGAATGCACAGCAGCTGCCATTTTGCAACCCAGGACTTCAGATCAGCCTTGTGACAGCCATCCATCATTCTCCAAAAAAAGGGGGTGGGGGGGGCCTGCCCCTAAAGGCCGCCCACGGCCAGGTGCCTCCTGACTCCGAACCTTTCCCGGCAAAGGCCCTCACCCTGCAAACCCCCGGTCCCCGCCCCGTGCCCCCCTGCAGGCTCTCGGGATGCTTGGCCCCAGGAGGCCCTGACCGCTGGCTGGGGGAGAATAAATAAACGAATGACTCAATTAGCGTCACTGTTCCCTGGGCCTCACTTAGCACAGGTCCCGGCACGGTGACGGCAGCGGCCAAGACGGATGAGGGGGCGGGTGGCTGGATGAATGGGGCTGACCTTTAAAATCTGGCTTAAAGCTCGTTTCTAAAACGCTTTCTGGACTGTTTCCACTCCAGCCTGCGCTCCCTCCTTCCTGGGGATTCAGCTTGAGTAATATTCCTGGACGGCGTTAGCCATTTCCCTCGCGCCGACGCGTGATCGCGTGTGAGCCCGTCAACCCCCACCTCCCACCGGGCCACGGCCCCTCCTCAGCCAGGACCCGCCTTCCTGAGGCTGCTGCAGGGCTGGGTCACCCCCGGGGCGGGGGGCGGGGGAGTCCTGGCCAGGGCAGCTCCCTTACAGGCGTCTCTGGAAGCCTGAGCGCTGGCTGGGGTCCTTCGGGGGTGGGGACAGGTCATGGGACTCCCTGGAGCCAGAAGGACACACCTCGGAGCCCCAATATCTTCCTTTGTGGGCGTGGCCCAGCGCTGCTCCTTTCCGGGTCTTGGAGAATGCCGGGAAGATGACGCAGCTGCTGGAGGGGGCCCCCTCCCCCCCCCCCCCCCCCCGGTTTCCAGGAAGAACAGGGGTCCGGGGGGGCCCCAGCTGGTGCAGAGCTGGCCCCACACTGGCAGGCTGGGCCTTTTCTCGCCCCGCAGCCTTGGCTGCTGTGTCCTGGTCCTCTCACCCCCGTGTCCAGAGGCAAAGGGAAGAGAGAAAATGCAGACATGTTCAGAAAGACCTAGAAGCTCCCAGAATTTGCCAGAAATCTCCAGCCCCATCTATCAATATGTGTGCAGCCAGCTAGGTCCCTCCAACTACTGGCTGTGCCCTTAAAGGGGCCAGACACGCCTGTGCCCTCACACTGGGGCTGAAGGAACCAGATCACAGAGCAGCACAGAGGGGGCCAGCGTCCGGCGGGGGGGGGAGAGACCCCACAGGGTGCACCATTCCTGAGCTGGAGCTGTGTCACCCAATCTGTAAGTGGGGCGGTGCTAGCACCGGCGCCATGCGTTGCTGTGGGGACCGAAGGGCAGGATCCACGGAAAACGCTCAGCATCGCGTCTCCCACGGAGCACGCGCTCAGTAAAGGCGAGGAGGAGGAGGACTATGATGAAGGCCTTCCTCGCCCAAGGTCACTGTGCACTGGTGGCAGAGCTGGAGCTGGAACACAGGCCACCCTGAGAGAGGCCGCTCTGATGGCCTCCCGGCCCTGGCCTAACGCTCTGGAGCTCCCCGCCTCTACCCAGGCCCTGCTCACACCACCCAAGCGACAACAAAACCAACAGTGCCCCGAGCAGGCCCTGGCCTCCAGGGACTGTCCCACGTGGCCGGCTGCCTCCCAGCAGAGCGCTCGACGGCGTGGGGAGCCTCCCCCCACACACACATACCCCGAGAAGGTTCCTGAGAGCTCTGCTGGGCTCATCCCCGCAATGGCATCCCTACATGTACAGCTGCCTCCCCCCGCTCCCCCTCCTCCCCAGGCTCCTCCTGCACACCGGGTGGACCACAGACACCGGTTAGCGGGACAGGAGGCCGGGTTTCAGGGCAGCTCAACCACCGCCTGGCTGTAGAACCTCAGACGAGTCCTCTGACCTTTCCAGACTTATTTCTTAGAGGGCATCCAAAGTCCCAGACACCTGCCAAACTCGGGGACCCCCCGGGCCTCTAGCCAGAAGCGACAATGCACAATGCAGGGCGGCGATCTGGGATCCCAGCAGCTTCTCCAGAGAGGCGGATGTCAAGTGCATCGCCTCCTGGCTCCCTCCCCTCAGCCCAGCCCAGCCCAGCCCACTGCGCTCTGCACTGGGCTCTCCGCCCTTCCTCCCAGCGCCGCGGTCCCGCCATCCGCCATCCGTCCGGGCGCCTCTGGAGCGCGTGGCGTGCCGAGGCCCCGTCGGAGGGCCATCCCTCTCTGGCGCTCTGTGGGCAGAGGGCCATCCCTCTCTGGCGCTCTGTGGGCAGAGGGCCATCCCTCTCTCTGGCACTCTGCGGGCCACTGTGTGTGCGGAGCTGATGACGAGCCTCCGCTGATGCATCGCGACTCCAGCCCATCCGACTGCCGTAACGGCCTGAGAAGAGGCCGCAGCCGGGGCGGGTGAGTCTGTCACAGACGTTAGAGGAGCCGTTTGCCAAGGAAAGGACTGTCTGCTCAGTGGCCCGCCCCGCCTGCCCGCTCCTCCCGCCGCCCGCTCCGATGCTGGTGATGAGCTCCGGCCGCCACAGAGGCCAGACCCATTCGCCCTTCCCACAGGGCACCCCCTCCAGCCCCTCCAGGCCAAAACGCGGGGGATTAAAATAGCTGGGGAGGGGACGTTGGGGGGTGAAACCGGTGTGGCTCAGTGGATAGAGCATCGGCCTGCGCACTGAAAGGTCCCAGGTTCGATTCCGGTCAAGGGCATGTACTTTGGTTGCGGACTCATCCTCAGTGGGGGGTGTGCAGGAGGCAGCTGATCGATGTTTCTGACTCTCTATCCCTCTTCCTTCCTCTCAGTAAAAAAAAAAAAAAATCAATACATTTTTAAAAAAATAAAATAAAATAGCCGGAGGGTTGAGGGGAGGAGGAAGACATACACTGAATGGCTATGTCTGCCAACTTAGTTCCTGGGGCTGGCACTTTATTTGCCCCACGATGATCCCCAGAGTGTGCAAGTAGGAAAGAAACCATCGGAGCAAACATGCTAAATTGTTTACAGGGCTCCTTTGCTGGGAGGCGGGATAAGGAGGAGATGGGTGGGTGGGACAAGAGATGGTTGCTTTCCACTCTTTGTCCATATATTTCTACATATTTTTCTTCTTTTTTTTCCAGTTTAACAATACACAAGCACCCTCCGCAGGCAGGTGGGGGTGGGGAGGGGGAATACGGATGTTGAAATGTCTTCATCTCATCTGCAATCCGAGCGGAAGGCCAGCCCCGTCCGCTCTGAGCTGCAGGCAGCTGTCGGGGGCGCTGGGAGTGGAAGGGGGACGAGCCGGGAAAGGATGAGACGTCCCGGGGCCGCGCCCCAGCACCCCTCCCCGAACACTCGGCGTTTGACACGGCGGGGTTGCATCCAGAAGGTTCCTCAGCAGCACCCTGAGGCTCCCTTTGTTCGGTGCTTATTTATGATGCTGTGCTGCTGCGTTGCTCCTGCCGGGTAGCAGCGGCCTCGCCCTCCCGCCCTCCGTCACTCTGCTCGGAGGAGAGGCTCTCAAACGGCACCTGGAGCCGGGCAGGCATCGCTCACTGGCTGCGAGCCGCCGGCTCTGCCCCGGGCGGGCGGGCGGGCGGTGTGGCCCCTCGGAGATGGCTTCTTTGGGGGTTACTCCTTCAAGAACGGGGTCGGGGGGGGTGACCCCAAATCGACATCTATGACGAATGGTGCAAAGCGAAGACCCCCACGGAGAACACAGTGTGCGCCACGTCCCAGGTCCCAGGAATGGCGGAAGCTGCTTCTAACAGAATCAGGTCCTGAGAGTCCAGGGCCCCTGAGGGCAGGGCCACGGGGCAGAGACAGGGCCGGGGCCTCAGCCTGGCACCACCCACTCCCCCTCCACCCACCTCCCCTCCCCCCCACCCCCCCCCCCACCCCCGCTTCGGCGCTGAGGACGGAGGACGGGCCCTGCGGAAGGCGGTCACCTTGAGGGAGGACCATGCAGCGCTGGCAGGAGGCGCTCAGACTGTCAGCGGCTCCCGCGTCCCGGCGCTGGCAGTCCGGCTCCTCGCATGACAGCAAGGCTGGGGGGTGGGGGGGTGCCGTTCTCAGACAGTTCTTGGCAAGGTGCCTGCAGGTGGGGCAGACCTTGCCGGAGTCCATGGGCGGCTGAGGGGGCGGGACAGAGCCAGGCTGGGGCACCGTGTCCTCGTTCGGGGAGGACGCGTTTCCAGAGAGCCAGAGCATGTGACTCCTCCTGGTTTTTCCCCTTCGCTTTTTTTTTTTCTTTAATATATTTTATTGATTTTTTACAGAGCGGAAGGGAGAGGGATAGAAAGTCAGAAACATCGATGAGAGAGAAACATCGATCAGCTGCCTCTCGCACACCCCCCATTGGGGATGTGTCCACACCCAAGGTACATGCCCTTAACCGGAATCGAACCCAGGACCCTTCAGTCCGCAGGCCGACGCTCTATCCACTGAGCCAAACCGGTCTCGGCTCCCCTCCGCTTTTAAAAAATACATTTGTATGGACTTCAGAGAGGAAGGGAAAGGGAGCACGAGATAGGAACATCAATGATGAAAGAGAATCACTGATCAGCTGCCTCCTGCACGCCCCCTCCTGGAGATGGAGCCCGAAACCCCGGGCACGTGACCTTGACCTGAATCAAACCGGGGACCCTTCAGTCTGCAGGCCGACACTCTATCCACTGAGCCACACCAGCCAGCCAGGGCTCTTTCGCTTTTTCTTTTTTTTTCTTTTAATTATAAACTGTGACAAATACATACGTGTAAACGGGATGGGGGAAGGAGCCCCCCTGTACCCATCATGCAGCTTCAACAATGATCAGCCTCCTGCCTGTGTGTCCTCTCCTCCTCCTTCCACTCCACAGCCCTCCTTCTCATTATTATTATTATTATTATTATTTTATTATTATTTGCAGTTCTTTAGATGAAATTGATATGCATTGAAATGCACAAACCGCCACTCTTCGGCTTTGACAAATGGATACGTTAATACAACCTGTAGGGGAGGAAAAAGTCTTCCTCGACCTTCCTAGGTTCCCTGGCTGGGTCTGAAAATGAAGCTGACAAAGACAGATTAACAGGGGGAAACCACACAGGCCTGACTGAATTTGACCATGGACGTGGGAGCCTTCACGCGAGAATGGAGACCGGACCACGTGGCCAAGCAGGACCCTTTCTTACCTTCGAGACAAAACCCACCACATTTGTGGAGAGCGGACAAGACAGAGGGGTTTGGGCCGGGCGGGGCGGGGCGGGGGTGGGGAGGAACACATGGGGAAGGAGTAACCAGGAAGTTGGGGGTTTGTTTGTACAGATCTCTGGGCCCCAGGGTGCTGGTGTCTGGTGACAGGAATGCCCTCTCTCTTCCTTGTACAGGGAGGGACCTGATACGGGGAGTTTTATTACCTGTTTCAGGGGCAAGGGCAAGGGCAAGCGGGGGAGGTCAGAGAGACCTTCCTGCTTCTGCCCATTTGTTGTTGTTGTTGTTGTTGTTGTTTTAATTCCTTCAGCTTAAAATACCTGCCGGGTTGCCGGCTGGTGTGGCGCAGGGGGTAAGCGTCGATCCATGCACCAGGAGGTCACTGGTTCGATTCCCAGCCAGAGCACAGGCCCAGGTTTGGGGCTCCATCCCCATCAGGGGGCGTGCAAGAGGCAGCTGATGGATGTCAACGTTGCCATTTCTCTCTCATTCATAAATCTTCCTTTGTAAAAAGTGTCTGTTAACATCTTTGGAGCGTGTTGTATTGTGTTGTCTGTCTTCTCATTCTGAAGTGGTAGATGTTCATTATCCTGCACCCTACACACAAGTCCTGAGGCAGACAGGTGTCTCGGGAACATTGTCTCCCGGCGTGCGGCTTGCTTTTCATTTTATGGAAATTTTATTATTTTTTTTTTATGGTTGTTTTCTGTGAACTGTCTGAAAATGGTTTACCTGCCCTAGCTTGCAAAGATACTCTCCTTTTCCTCCCCGCCCCAAATGCTGTTTAACGTTCATTTTTATATTTAGGGCTATCGGTCATCTCATGATAATTTTTAAATTAATTATGTATGTATTGTGTTAAAGTGTTTTCGTTCTTCCCCCGTGTGGATATCAAGTGGTTCCAAAGACTTTCCTTTCCTCATGGAAATAGTGTAGTGCCCTTGTCAAAAATCAATTGTTCGTGGAAGTGTATGTCTATTTCTGGCTTCGCGATTCTATTATTATGGCAATACTACACTGTTTCTGATTATCTTATAGTGAGCCTTGAATTTAGGAAGTATACATTCTCTATCTTTGTTCTTCGTTTTCAAGAACGATTGGGGGTTTGGGGTTCTTTTTATTTCCATATAAATTTCAGAAGCACTATCATCGATGTCTACTTGTAAAAAAAAAAAAGTCTGGGGGGATTTTTATTTGGATTGGATTTAGACTATAATTTGGGGAGGGTTTTTACATCTCGACAATATTGACCGATCTTACCCTTGAACACGGGTTCTCTCTCCTCTCATTCATCACGCGCATTATTACTATTATTACAGAAACTACAAAACCACGTGGCAGAGGTAATGATGACTGCAGAGTCTGTCCTTTCTCTCAGGAGGATGCTGGCGTTTTCCGTGTAGAGGCCATGCAGATCTTTGGTACATTTAGTCCTTGCTGAGACTGAATTGTGTGCCCCCAGGATTTATATGTTGAAGCGCTAATCCCGCAGGTATTGGAGATGGAACTTTTAGGAGGTAATTCAGGTGAAAAGGGTTCAAAAGGTTGGGTTCCTAATCTGATAAGTTTTGTGGCCTTATTATAGGAAAAGGAAGCTCTCTCTCTTTCTCTCTCTCTCCCTCTCTCTCCCCTCTCTCCTTCCTCTCCCTCTCCCTCTCCCTCTCTCTCTCTCTCTCTCTCTCTCTCTCTCTCTCTCTCTCTCTCCCTTTCTCTCTCACCCTCCCTCCCTGCGCCCCACTTGTATGCATCAAGGAAAGGTCACGTAAGGACACATGGAGGAAGCAGCCATCTGCAAGCGAACACAACAACCCTCACCAGGACTGAACCCTGCTGGCATCCTCACCTCAGACGCCTGGCCTCCATAACTATGAGAAAATAAACAACGTTGTATGAGCCATCCAGTCTACGGAATTTTGTTATGGCAGCTCGAGCGGACTAACAAAATCCCCAAGTGTTTTATGTTTTTAAAGGTATTGTAAATGGAATGTTTAACTTGCATCTTCTAATTTTCCACTTACTATTTGAAAACACAGTTGACTTTTGTGCATTGACCTTGGAGCCTGCGATCTTGCTAAACTCGTTTAGGAGCGCTACTAGTTTTGCTGTTGATACCTTAGGATTTTCTGCAAACGGAGTTTTACTCCTCCTTCCCAGCTGTATGCCTTTTCTTCTTTTCCTTGCCTGAGTGCACTGGCCATAGCATCCAGCACAAGGCAAAAAGAAGCAATCAGAACAAATATCCTTACCGTGGTTCCTGCGCTAAGGGGAGAGTGTTCAGTCTTCCATCATTAAGTATAATACTAGCTGCAGTTTTTAATCAATGCCCTTTATTGTACTGAGGAAGTCCCCTTTTGGTCCTATTTGTTGAGAGTTTAAATTCTTCCCCCGTTTTATTGAGATATAATTGACATATAACTTTGTATTAACTTAACGTGTACAGCATAATGATTTGATATAGGTGTACATTGTGAAATGATGACCACAATAGTTTAGTTAACATCATATCACATAGTTACACATTTTTTTCCTGTGCTGAGAACTTTTAAGATCTACTCTCTTAGCTGCTTTCAAATATACTGTCTTAGTGAACATTGAAATTTGTGAATGGCATTCAACTTTTTCAAGTGCTTTTGCTTATCAAATGTTTTTTTCTGTCTCTAATTATTCTGTTAATATGGTGAGCTGCATCAATTTGAGTGTCAAACCAGCCTTGCATTCCTGAGATAAACTCCACTTGGTTATAATGTATGAGTCTTTTTATTTATTGCTAGATTCAATTTGCCTAATATTTTCTGAAGGATTTCTGCATCTATTTTAATGAAGAATGTTGGTCTATATTTTTCTTTTCTTTATTATCTTTGTCAAGTTTTGGTATAGGGGTATTCTGGCTTCATGGAGTGAATTGGAACATTTTTCTAACTCCCTCTTTTACAAAGAATAAATTTCTCAACTTCCTCTCTTCATAAAGAAAATGGTGTATTAAAATTGGTGTCAGTATTGGATAGAATTAGCCAGTGAAACTACCTGGGCCTGGAATTCCTTTAGTCAAGATTTTTTTTTTAATAAAATCAATTTCTTGGAAATCCAGATGTCCTATTTTACCTTGTGACTATCTTCATTTAGTTGTATTTTTCAAGGAGTTACTCCATTTCATCTAATTTGCCAGATATTTTAGAATAAAGTTGTTTACAATAGCCCATACTATCCCTTACATGTCTATAGACTCCATAGTGATAACCCCTTTTTCGTTCCTGATGTTGGTAATTTTCTCCTCTCTTTTATTGATCAGTTTTGCTAGAGATTTATCGATTTTATTTATCTTTTCAAAGAACCAATTTTTGTCTTTGTTTTTGTTTTTTATTTATTTTTTTATTTTTATTTTTTTGTCTTTTCTATGCTGTGTTATTGCCTCCTTTGTTCTTATTAGGGGGTTAATTTGCTCGTCTTCTTGTGGCTTCTTCATGTGGGAACTTTCGACACTTATTTTAAGCTTTTCTTCCTTGATAGCATAACCACTTAAAGCTGTAAGTTTATTGTAAGCATTGATTTAGCTGCATTTCACAAATTTTGATCTGTTACGCTTTCATTATCTTCCAGCTTGAAATGTTTTTTGACTTCCTCTGTGTTGATCTTGTTTTTGGTGGCCCCTGGGTTATTTAGAAGTATTGTTCAATTTCCAGATGTGCTGGCTCTTTCTTATTGTTCTTGATTTCTAATTTAATTTCATTGTGTCCGAGAATATATTCTGTAAGAGTTCAATCTTTTAAAATTACCGAGAGCTGTCTTACAGTCTACCATATGTCTTCCAACTGTTTTACGTACCTTTCGGGGGGAAATGTATATTCTGCAGTTGTTGGGTGTGAATTTCTATAAATATCATTAGGTCGAGATAATTGATATTTTTCCAATATTTTATTTTTTTACTGGATCATTTTTATTAATTGTTCTATCAAGTAGTGAGGCAAGGGTGCGAGAACCCCGCTACCACCACAGAGATCGGGGATTACCTAGCTCTCATTTCAGCCCGGACAGCCTTTGCTGTGTAATTTTGGAGCCCTGTTCCCAGGTCCACACACACTTTAAATTGTTCTGTCTTCCCCATGCATTAGCCCTTTGACCTCCCGCAGGAGACACAGGCTGCAGCTCCCCTGATGGTAGTGGCCCTAAGCCATCGGTCGGACATCCCCCGAGGACTCCTGGTCTCCCATAAAAGGCAACCCCTGTCCTGCTGTTTGGTGGCAGGTCCCTGGGTGAGCATCTGCCTCTGGGGATGTCAAGAAGTCATTGACTTCCTGGCTGGGCGAGCGCGTGGCAGTGTTTTGTATGTGCTATGGCACTTCTCAGAGGGCTCAGAGCCGTGCTGAGCCACAGAATTCGACGTGGCCCCGGGCTCCAAGGACGCATCACTCACTCCAGAACAATGTCCTCCCGGGAGAGAACAAGGCAGGAACCGACAAGGAGCCCTGGGATTGTCTTCGCAAGAGCCAAGGTGCCCCACACCCGTGTGTGCTGCGCTGTCTCTACAAACTGTCTCTGCCACACCACTCCCCGGGCATGTGTTGCTGAAGATGAGCCTTGCTCCCCGCCCGGGGAGGAGACCGTGTTCGGTGCTCAGAACCAGAAAGTCAAATGATTGCCAGTGTGTGCAGGACTGCTGCCCTGAGTCATGCCCGGAACTACCTCCCGCCCATTGCTGATTAATGAGTTAACCCTCCCCCATGGCAAATGATCACCCTGGTCCATTCGTTCATTCATTCATTCAGTGCATGCTTGAGTGTCTGTCTCAGGGGAAACAGCAGAGAACAAACAGACACTAGCCCAGCCTCAGGCCACTTACATCCCAGCGGGACGAGACCTGTAATATCATGAAGCAGTAAATGCTAAGAAGGAAAGAATGAGGCAGAATCGAGGAGAGATAATGGTGGGATCAGGGTGCTCATTACTGCAGAGTGCTTAGACAAGCCGTTTGGAGTAAGATGATGTTCGAGCAGAGACCTGGTGGCCAGGCAGACCCTGGAAGGCCGTGCAGAAACCTGAGGGAAGAGGGCCAGGGAGGAGTGGCAACCAGCGAGGTCTGGAAGCAGGAGCATCCTTAGGGGTTGGAGGAGTGATGGGGAACGTGAGGCGGGAGGGGGGTGAGCAGGAGGCAGAGGTAGGAGATGAGCCCAGGAGGTAGGAGGGGCCATAGCGGCAGCTCCTAACAGCCTCTGGCCCCCAGTCTCCCTTTCCTCCAATCAGTCCCCACACATTTACCAGAGCGAGTCCCCGATGTGATGAGCTGCCTTCCTATGTAACAGCCTCAGAGTCCTCCCTCACCTGAGGTTCAGGTGGGCCACAGGGTCTCCTCTTCAGACCTCCACTTTCTGCAACGTACTCCCAGCAAAACCAAGCTGCTTGCACTTACCTGCCTGCGTGGTGCTTCTTTGGCGTTGAGCCATGGCACATGGGGCCTCCCCTGCGGTCACTGATTGCACCAATGACTCAAGAGTTAGACCTTGGTGTCCACTGGAGGTCAACCATGGGGATGCGTCAGATGAATCTACCCAGGAGTGGATAAGAGGCCTGTCTACCCAGCTAACGATTGGTCCTAAGGATGCCCTGAGCCTCTGAGACCAGGGCAGGAGGGAGCGGATGGTCCGGCTGCAGGGACTGGTTAATTCCATTGAGTGACAATGCTGAGGACAGGAGCCAGCGAAGGCTTTTCCTAGAAGACACACTACATGTCGCAGGAAATGTAAAATATTCTATGTCCACATACCCTCTGTGCCTTAGACTTGTGAGGATTAAACGAGGTAATCCGTCAAGCCCTGAGCACCTCTCTTGGTCAGCTGCCGCAGCCAAACTCAATAGATGGGAGAGGGGACGGGGGGGCTCAGACCACAGACATTTGTTTCTCACAGTTCCGGAGGCTGGACGGCTGGACCAGGGTGGGCAGAGGCTCTGGGGGAGCCCTCCTCCTGGCTCAGTAGCCTTCTCTGCCGTGTCCTCCCTCAGTGATGGAGGAGGCTCTGGCCCTCTGTAAGGACACTAAGGGCATCACAAGGGTCCCACCCCATGACCTCATCTCAACTCAACTATTCCTTCCCCCCGCCCCCCCCCCCCAAGGCACCACCACCAACTCCCACCACTTCGGGAGCTAGAGCTCCCACATACGAATCTGGGAGGGACTGGCACACATCAAGAGCTCAGTGAATGTGAGCTGCACTTGGGGGGCCGACCAAGGTAGCCCCAAAGTCCTCCTCTAGGCAGCCTTGCTGTCCCAAGACCACGATACAGCAGGGCAGGAAGTGACCGAGTGCCAGAGAGCACAAGGCTCGTGATGGATCAGGATCTGCCTTCATTGCATCGGCTCGGACAGGTGTCCCCTGCACAGTCTCCAGCCCTTCGGCTCCTTTTATGCAGAGGCTGCTCTGTGCTCCCTTTCCTGCCGCCGGTCTGAGCACTCGGCTTCCTGGCCGCCAAGGTTGTCTGGCGGGGGTGGGGTGGGGTGGGGGGGTGTCCCTCCTCACAGCGCAGCCCTGACCTGAGCACCCTGCCTTGCCAGCCGGTCGGCAGGCCGGGCTGATTTGAACGCAGTCATAACTCTCCAGAATAGCTGCCATTACTCCGCAGCTCCTACCGCAAAGCTGGTACCGTGTGTCTCCCGCGATGTCTCCGTGGCATTAGCTGAGGACCTACCATCACAGCAAAAGCACCGCATTAACATCCTTGAATGGAAGCCAGCTCCTTTCCAACCTGGACTTCCGGTCCCAGGGGAGAGTGCCCCTCCTTCCTCAGGGCCCACTGCCCCTCAGCCTGCAGGTAGCCCCCTAAGACAGCGGTGGGCAAACTCATTCGTCAACAGAGCCAAATATTAACAGGACAACGATTGGAATTTCTGTTATGAGCCAAATTTTTTAAACGTAAACTTCTTCTAACGCCACTTCTTCAAAATAGACTCGCCCAGGCCGTGGTGTTTTGTGGAAGAGCCACACTCAAGGGGCCACAGAGCTGCATGTGGCTCGCGAGCCGCCGTTTGCCGACCACGGCCCTAAGGGACAGACGCCCCCTCCCCCCCTCCCCGGCCTTGGTTGACTGACCGCCTGCAGCCACCATGAGCACGACCTGCTTCGTCATCTCCATTTCCAGGACTTTCCGAATTGCGGCCCCCGTCCCGGCCTGCCCCATCTTTCTGTATGGCGAGTCCTCCCCTCTCCGCACACGCCGATCTCTCCATAAACCTCTCCATTAATCTGGCCGCCCTCCTGCTCTTGTCAAGTCTACCGAACGACTCTGAGAACCAACGTTTCTCTCCCCAACTCCACATCTCCATTCCCTGCATGCCAGCTCCCAGCCAGGCGGCCTCGAACCCCAGACTCCCAGGGTGCCACTCCCAGGTGTCTGCTCCAACCTGGAGCCAGGGGCTTGCCCACGGAGAAGAAATTTCACGTCGAGGCGACTCTATTGATGAGCATCGCATTTCCGCTTTGAAAGAGACACCAGCTGTGGCCTGGGCCCCAGAGGGTGAGCTGTCGCTCTCCACTCCCCGCTGCAGCCTCCACCGAGCCGGTTCCCGGAGGGGGGTGAACACTGTCTTTGCTCCCGCCAGGACACCACGGGGCCCCTGCGTGTACACAACGGGTGTGCAGTGTGTGCCCGCTCGTGGGCGCCCGCCGCCTCCCCGTTTCCCCGGGCTGGTTTCCAGGGGGGGAAGGCGGCGGGCGGGCGGTCTCTGTTGTTATGATGAGCTGCAGAGCACCCGAACGAGGCAAACAATGCCGTTGTTCTTTTGCCTCTCTGGTCCCGGAGATTTATTTCTCAGAATTTTTATTTTTTATTTTTGTCATTGTGTGGAAGGAACTCGGGGAAGACTAATTGTTCTCCTTTCTGTGTGAGCTGAGCATGCAGGAGCGGAGGCCCGGCGCTGTGGGTGGCGGCTCTGCGTCCGCGTGGAGGGGTGGAACCTCCCGGGGGTGGGCGGTATTCATGCCCAAGGTGGCAACGGACACCCTCAGCCGTGCAGGCCATCGTAGTGTTGGGGTTCTGCCCTTCTGTGCCCCCGGCGCTGCAGCCATAGACCGAGCTCAAGATTATTATCATCTTGCTCGTGCTACGTGTCAACTCAGGTCTAGTGGCTCGGGGTCATAGGTCGCGGGACGTGCCATCTCAGCCAGGGGAAGGGGACTGGGCGGCTCCCACTGGCTCATGAAGTGGACATGGCCACGCCCACATCTGGGGCTACAGCATATCCTCCCCCCTCCCCCTGCAGCCAAATGCCCAGTGGTGTGTGTGGTGTGTGTGTGTGTGGTGTGTGTGTGTGTGTGTGTGTGGTGTGTGTGGTGTGTGTGTGTGTGGTGTGTGTGTGTGTGTGTGTGGTGTGTGTGTGTGTGTGTGTGTGTGTGTGTGGTGTGTGTGTGTGTGTGTGGTGTGTGTGTGGTGTGTGTGTGGTGTGTGTGTGTGAGTGTGTGGTGTGTGTGTGTGGTGTGTGTGTGTGTGTGTGGTGTGTGTGTGTGGTGTGTGTGTGTGTGGTGTGTGTGTGTGGTGTGTGTGTGGTGTGTGTGTGTGTGTGTGAGTGTGTGTGAGTGTGTGGTGTGTGTGTGTGTGGTGTGTGTGTGGTGTGTGTGGTGTGTGTGTGTGATGTGTGTGTGTGGTGTGTGATGTGTGTGGTATGTGTGTGTGGTGTGTGTGTGGCATGTGTGTGTGGTGTGTGTGTGTGTGTGGTGTGTGTATGTGTGTGTGTGGTGTGTGTGTGTGTGGTGTGTGGTGTGTGTGGTATGTGTGTGTGGTGTGTGTGGTGTGTGGTGTGTGTGTGTGTGGAGGGGAGTTAGGGGGATCCTCCAATAAGGGAAGAGGAAGACCTGGAAAAGCACTGGGACCAGAGGAGGAGAGGAGGGCGGGGCCTGGGTGGGCGGGGCTGCAGGGGAGAGCCAATCATAAAAGGCGCTGGTCTATTTCCGGTGGCATTGCCACACCGCCCAGCTGGTGGTTGGTCTCTCAGTGCTTCCACTGAGTGATGTGGCCCCAAAGAGACTTGGACACACGCCCCCTTGTTAGGACTTGTCCCGTGGGGCTCCCCACGGCCCATGCCATGGGCAGAGCGTCGGCCCAGACGGAGGGGCCCGGTGTAATTCGGGGGAAGGGCAGGGA
Source organism: Antrozous pallidus (assembly GCA_027563665.1). NCBI lineage: Eukaryota > Metazoa > Chordata > Mammalia > Chiroptera > Vespertilionidae > Antrozous > Antrozous pallidus. Next base: position 49,570,009 of record CM050526.1, read on the forward strand.
CCTCAGTTCCAGGCTCGAACCCCGGCCCTGGTGGGGGCTCGTGGGGGAGGCCACCAATCCCTGTGTCTCTCTCATAGCGATGCTTCTCTCTGTCTCCCCCAACCTCCCACTCTCTCTCAGAAAACGATAATGGAAAGGAGAGTATCCTCGGGTGAGGATCAGCAACAACAAGGCGGCAGTCACTGGTTGGGGAAAGTTCTAATTCGAGATCGATGCAGGCAGTGGGCAAACTAACTCGGTCCCATCTGCCTGTGAGCGGTGGGCGGGCAGAGCCCTGAAGGTGAGAGACAAGGAGGCGGGTCACCGGTGGGATTGGGGTCAGCGGGATCCAACCCAGATCCACGCTGACGGGCCTCACTGAGACGGCCTCCTCGCCCCCCTGCCATCAAAGCCGGCAGGTCCAGGGCTGGAAAGGCGACGCCACGGAGCTCAGCCCCCTCTGCGCCTCTGGTCCCGCCAGCCTGGTGCCCAGCTGCCATTCCCACCTCCCCGGCCACCACGGCTGCCGGGGCTCCCCGGCCTCCAGGCAGAAGGCAGGGAGACGGGTGCCAGGGCACCAGAGGGCCGCACGCCCTCCCAGCTGCCCTCCGGCCACCTGCCCAGGTCCCCCTGAACATGGCCTCTGACGGCGCCAACAGAGGTGGCCCCGGGGCCATGCCCAGCTGCTGGGAAAGCCAGAAAACGGGGCTTTCCGCTGGGTTCGCTGCCCCCCAACCTAAGAGGAGTCTCCTCCTCAGCAGAGACTGTTCCACCTGTCGGCTGAGGCAGCGGACTGGGCTCCTGCTAGATCTGGGCTCTGGGATCCGCCGGGCAGCTGTCACCTTGGTTTTCTGCACCTGAGAGAGGAACAGCAACCTCCCGGGAAGGCATGAGAACGGCGAGGGAGGGAGGGAGGGAGGGAGGGAGGGAGGGAGGGAGGGAGGGAGGGAAAGAGGGAGGGAGGGAGGGAGGGAAAGAGGGAGGGAGGGAGGGAGGGAGGGAAGGAAAAAGGGGAAGGAAGGGAAGGAGGGAAGGAGGGAGGGAGAGAGGGAGTAAGGAAGAGAAGGAGGGAGGAAGGGAAGGAGGGAGGGAGGGGTAGGGAAGGGAAGGAGGGAGGAAGGGAAGGAGGGAGAGAGAGGGAGTAAGGAAGGGAAGGAGGGAGAGAGAGGGAGTAAGGAAGGGAAGGTGGGAGGGAGGAAGAGAGGGAGTAAGGAAGGGGAAGAAGGGAGGGAGAGAGGGAGTAAGGAAGGGGAAGAAGGGAGGGAGGGAGGGGGTAAGGAAGGAAAGGAGGGAGGAAGGGAAGGAGGGAGGGAGGAAGGAAGGATTAACTAGCAGGAAGGAATGTAAGCAGGGACACACACACATACACAACACACACACATGCACACACGTACACACGCACTCACATGCAGGAATGCAGCTTGGCCAGACTGGGGCTGTCCCTCTCTGACGGGAAGACTCCAGGGGAGCGGATTAATTGTGGGCTCCCTGCTTCCGAGCCTGTGGGAACATAAGAATTCGTTTGAAATGTGACTAATTACCCCCTACCTGACGTGAAGACGCAGTTTCTATTCTGGATTTTTCTCTTTAAAACGAGCCTCCCTGTGCTGTGGCCTAATGAGGCAGCGGCGGGGGGCGAGGGAGGCTCAGGGTCAAGCGGGCAAAGGAGAACCAGGAAAGCTGTCCTCCTCCCTGTCCCTGACAGGACCAGCTTCCTCCCCTCCACACCCCGGCCCGGCGCAGGCGGAAGCCTTAGTGGGCGCTGGAGGGGCCGGGCCTGGGGTGGGGGCAGCACCGGCGATCAGGTGGGGCACTGCTCGGCGCTGGGGTCTCTGCCAGAACCTGGTGATGCCCCTTCTCCCGGCACAGGCGTGTGCGGCGCGTGGGGAGGACGAGGAGATGTCACTGGAGAAGCGGGACGGGGGGACGGGGGGAGGTGGCAGCGAGGAGGCAGGGGCCACATGAGCTCGGGTTCAGAAAGGCAACCCCAGATGCCAAGGCCAGTGCCCACTGGGGCTCCCTTCTAAGAAAACCCGATAAAGAGAAAGGAGGCAAGCCCAAACCGGTGCGGCTCAGTGGCTTGAGCGTCGGCCAGAGTCGGGGGGCCTCACTGTGACCCGGCGCAGGGCTGCCAAGAGCAGCGGGGCTGAGGGTCAGCCTGGAGTCCCCGATGCAGGCCGGGGCCGGGGGGGGGGGGGCGCTTCACCAGAAAGGGGTGGCGGCCACGTGGACCCTTTCCCGGGGTTGGGGGGGGCGGGAAGCAGGGCTCTGGGGAAGACGCTGGAGGAACTGAGGGGCCGCCTCCCCCTCGGGACAGTGTCTCCGCCGCTCAGGGCCCGCGGGCCCCTCTTCCGCCCATTCCAGGCGGAAACTCGCTCTCATTAGAGCTTCGAGGCGCGAGAAAAGTTAATCGTGGAAACCCTGATCTGCTGCCGGAGAGGCTGGCTCTGGGAGGGGAAAAAACACACTTCCATTTTCCTTTGAGGTTAATGGAAGGCTAATCTGAAAGCGCTCGCTAATGAGAAAGCTAAAAATACCTCCTGCGGGACCAGCCCACCCGCTCAGGAGCGAGGGGCACCCAAGAACCTGCTGGCTAGCCAAGCCAATGACCCCCAGAGATGGGAGGGGGGGTGTTGATGTGGGGACAGTGCCCTCCTGCCCCTCTGGGAGGACCGGAACAGCCTCCCTCCACCCCCTGCGTGGCATGCATGCCGGGGAGGCCGGCTTCCCCCGAGGGCTGGTGGGGTTGGTGTGTAAGGATCACCCTACCCGTGGCTGACGTTTGCCAAATGGCTCCTGTCTTCCTGGCTGGTGCACAGCTCATTGAGTTCTCACCGCACCCCGCGGCGTGGCCCCGCGGATGTCTTCTTTTGGGGGGTCCAGAACCCGAGGAGCAGGGAGGCGACCAGCTGGCCCAGGGCCACAGAGGAAGGGCCGCTCTCTGAACCCCGGCCACTGGGGGGTTCCTCCGGGCTGAAACACAACGTGGAACGTGTGACCGATGTGCTGTGCAGAGTTCCACCGCCTCACCTGCAGACCCACCACACAGGACAGAAGGCTGCCCTCCCCAGGCTTCCTCTGCTGGATGGGGCTCCCCCTGGAAATGAGAAAGGGGCCCGGCCTCATCCTGGGACACCCTGGAGGAGGCAGTCCTCCCTGGAGCATGAGGGGCTCTCGGATGGGGACCTCGGGGGCTCTGGCCGCCCAGACACCTGGGATTGATTGGGATCCTGCCCCCCACCCCCACCCCCACCCCAGGAGCCCCAGTTACCAACTGCCGGCACCCCGTTTAATCAGAGCCGCCCCGGGAAGGCTATCCCCACGATACGACTGAGGAAACAGACTGGCGCCCGCACCTCCGAAGCGGAGTTCAAACTGCTCACACCCCCTCTGGCCAGAGGACACGCCTTCCGGCTCCCTGTTCCCCCATTTCCGTCAACTGCTGCTCCCGCTTCCCGGAGGGTTGAGAGCTTGTGGTGTCAACAGAGGGCCCAGCACAGGATTGCTTTAGTTTGGGGCTTTCCCTAGAAACTGAACTGACACACACACACACACACACACACACACACACACAGGATGGGTTTTAGACTCACCCACCAGCCTCCATAATCATGGAGCCAGTTCCTTGGAATAAACCTCTCTCTATTTATATATATATATATATATTACACACACACACACACACACACACACACACACAGGATATATGTCTGTGTGTGTGTATATATATATATACACACAGGATATATATGTGTATATATATATACATAAATATATATGAACACACAGGATGTGTGTGTGTGTGTGTGTGTATATATGTGTGTATATATATATATATAGAGAGAGGGGGGGGGGGGTTATTCCAAGGAACTGGCTCCATGATGGTGGAGGCTGGTGGTGAGTCTAAAACCCGAGGAGTAGGGCTGGCAGCTGGAGGCGCAGGGTGAGTCGCTGTTGGAATCCAAAGGCTGTCCTGTCTCCCCCAAACTGCCGCCTGCTCGTGGGAAGTCGGTGTTTGTTCCGCTCAGACCTTCACCGGAGTGGGTGCGGCCCCCCGCAGGCCGAGGGCAGTCTGCTCTACTCCCAGTCCTGACTACACATCGACCTCACTCAAACCCCTCACAGACACGCCCAGAGGAATGGCGACCGCATATCTGGGTACCGGGCCCTGCCACGCCCGCACACACCGAACCTCAGCGGCGACGGCCGTGCTGGGGGGAGGCAGTGCCCCTGCCGTCGGCATCGGCATCTGGGCTCTTCGTCAGGGGCGTGGCATCCACGGCGGGACGGGCGTGGGGCACCCATGGGAATGTGGGGCTTCATGAGTGAGCACATGGGCACGAAACAGGTAAACAGGCCACTGAGGGGGTGAGCCGAGCAGAGCCAGACCCTTGGGCCAGAGGGCCCGCCCATGACAAATGAGGACGGGGTATGTGCGGGTCAGGGCGGGGAGCACTGGCAGGAGGGGGCCGAACAAGGGGCAGGTTTGGGCTCCCGACCAGGGCACTGACTCTGGTGGAGAGAGGGACTCCCCGAGCCTCAGCCAAGCAGGACCGAGGGGCCGCCGCGCTGGTCCAGGCTGAGGCGCACTCGACGGCAAGCGTCCGGCCGGCGGGCCCAGCGCGGGAACACAGCACCCCACTCCCAGCCTCCCGAGACAAGAGCGCGTCCAGAGCCAAGCAGAAACTTAATTAGGATTGGAAAAACGTGAGTTCCAAGCCTTATTACATTCATGATATTTTTACTCACCGTGTCCCCAGAAATATATTTAGCAAAGCAATTCGCACCCTCGGCGGCTGATGGATTGTGGTTTTCTGGGTTGAGTTTGAACATGTAAATGGGCTCCAATCAAGGCTTTGCTGGGCTCAGAACCAACCGGGTCCTGTGGGCTCCCGCCTCCCCTGGGCTGCCTCCCAGGGTGCACCAGTGACTCTGAGCTCTCCTCCCCCGCCCCCGCCCCTGCACGGAGGCTGTGCTGGGGGCGGCTCTGCCATGCTGGGGGCGGCTCTGCCTGGCCGGGAGCCGGATGGGGCGGGGAGCAGAGAAGCAGCATAATAACAGTGATCACAACCGTTTATCAAGTGCTTCTCCTGTGCCAGAGACTGGGCGCTCTCCCCTTCACTCCCTCACCCTCCCAGCAGCCCCCCGAGGTAAGAAGCCCCTGCCCCTCTTCCTGCCGTCTGAGCCACCTTGGGCACATGGCTTAACCCCTCCCTCCCTCTCTCTGCCTCAGTCTCCTCATCTGCAATTTAGGAAGTACAAGGAAGGAAGGGGGAAAAAATCTACTCAGAGGGCAGGAACATTTCTTTTTTAAAATATATTTTTTTTATTGATTTTTCACAGAGAGGAAGGGAGAGGGACAGAAGTCAGAAACATGGATGAGAGAGAAATATCCATCACCTGCCCCCTGTACACCTCCAACTGAAGATGTGCCCGCAACCAAGGCACGTGCCCTTGACCAGGATTGAACCTGGGACCCCTCAGCCGCAGGCGGACGCTCTCTCCACTGAGCCAAACCGGTTTCGGCGAGGGCAGGAACATTTCTGATGGCATTCAGGGTGCCCGGGGGACCCCTGGGAGCCAAGGGTGGGGGCAGAGGGCGGGCGGTCTAGGCCGCAGAGAAGGGCAGGGTGCCCAGGGTGGAGCCCACACAGCAGGCCTGTGGTGTCTGGGCCACATGGTCAGCGTGCTGGGCTCGCAGGCCCTCCCGTCCGGGCTCCGCACACAGCTCTGCTGCTGCGGTAGGAAGCGGCCTCACGCGGTACAGAGATGAGTGAGTGCCCTGTGTTGCCAATAAAGCTTTATTGTGGACACTGAAATCTGAACTCGGTTTAACTGTCGCATGCCACAGGATCTTATTCTTTTAACTTTGCAGCCATTTGCAAAAGGAAAAGCCATTCTTAGTGAAAAGCCGCTGGCAGGCCCAGCCAGCCTGGCTCCCTGGCTGAGTGTGGCCCCGGGAACCAGTGGATCCCAGTTCGATTCCCGGTCAGGGCACGTGCCCGGGGGAGCAGGCTCCGTCCCTAGTGTGGGACGTGCAGGAGGCAGCCAATCAATGCTTCTCTCTCCTCATTGATGTTTCTGTCTCTCGCTCCCTCTCCCTTCCTTTCTGAAATTAATAAAATATAACAACCAAAACCGGTTTGGCTCAGTGGACAGAGCGTCGGCCTGCGAACTGAAGGGTCCTGGGTTCGATTCCGGTCAAGAGCATGTACCTTGGCTGCGGGCACATCCTCTGTAAGGGATGTGTGAGAGGCAGCTGATCGATGTTTCTCTCTCATCGATGTTTCTGACTTTCTATCCCTCTCCCTTCCTCTCTGTAAAAAAATCAATAAAATATATATTTTTTAAATAAATAAATAAAAATATAACAACGACAACAAAACAATGGCAGGCTGGTGAGGGCCGTGGATTGCTGACCCTAGAGTCTCTCACTCCGTACCCTCACCTTCCTCATCGGAAAAGGACCCTCGGGCCTCAGGGACAGGCTCAGAGGTACGAACAATGTGTTGCCTTCGCCACGGAGCTGCTGCAGCGGCTGTCTGAGAGGGCGAATGCTGGCTGGCTTTGCTCCTGGAAGGGGTGAAGGGCCAGAGGTCAAACTGGAAACTTGTGTTCAAACCCATCTGGCCCCCTGACCCCGGGCGCCAGCGTATGGCTCCTCTAGCTTGAGTAAAACTTGTAAGAAATCGCATGTGAGTGGTGGGGGGGGTCACACCATGGCCGTCTCCTCGAGTCCCGGAGACCCGACGTGGAGGGCTCCTGCCGGAGGGTCTCAGAGCCCCTGGGCATCGCTTCGAATGTGTCCTCTGTGAACTGAGCTCAGGGCCCGGGAGCCTTCGCCGTCCTGTTGAAATAAAAGAGGCGCAGGCCCGCCAGGAACTGAGACCAGAGAAGCCCCAGGCCAGGGGCAGTGGGAAGGAATGAGAGGCACGCCTACGGCTCGAGAAAAGTAAAACCATCTGAGCAGATCATGGGCAGCCTGGGAGCATGGCCATCGGCTCCCCTGACCGACCTAAGACACCTGTACACGCTGCTTGCGGGAGCCTGAGGACCGGCAAAGGCCTGGGGCTTAGAAGAAGCCAGACCCTGGCGAAGACAACGTTAGAATAACCTGCAAACACACAGACACGTGTTCACAGACGGACGCTCTCACTCGTTCACCAAACCTTGAACTCCTTATCCTGGTCCAAGAGCCAAGCCAGGTGCTGGGAGGGTGAAGTTGCATAAGGCCCAGGGCCTGCCCTGGGTGAGGGTCAAGGTCAGGGTGGGAGGTGCAGGGTGGCAAGGCCTCTCAGGAGCAGAAGAGTTGTCAGGGCATCGGGGTCTGGGTGCCCCCAGGTGCAGCCCACACCATAGCTGCTCCCTTGTGGAACCCGACCACGTGCCCCCTTGTGGAACCTGACCACGTGCCCCCTTCCTGAGTCCCAGGGTCTGCTGACACCTGCTGAGACTGAGCAAGGAAGCTCCGTGGGTGGAGTTGTCCCACCTCCACATCAAGGGTGCCCCCTGGAGATGGGCAGTCCCGAGCCAGAGAGGGCAGAGGACGGAGCTCTGCCTGCCCAGCTTCTCTCTCTCTTCCAGCTCCACAGCCTCCACGGCCGCCTTTGGCGAGAGACCCGCCGGAGGGGAGAAATCAAAGGAGCCGCCTCGTTCTCCCAGCTCCGCCCGCCTGGTCAGCACCCTGTCTCGCCATCAACTGCTTTCATTTTGCTGGGAAGCCAGAGAACAAACGCAGTAGATAATTGTAGTGGAACGCAGATAAGTAACGTTTGGTCTCCTTTTTACAGCCGTTCCCCAGGGCCCCATTATGGTAATTTTTCTTCTATAACTGGCAAATTGTATAACGAGTCAGAGGATAAAGCAGCCAGCAAGGCAGAAATTTGCATTTTAATACCAGGGCCTGGATCACTCCCCCTCCCCCAGCATGGAGGTCAGGGCCTCTCTGATCCTGGGTCCCCTGGAGCCCTGCCCTCCTGGCTTCCTTCCCTGACTCTTCAGTGGGTGAGTCTGGAGCAATGGATAAAGGCGGGATTCTGCTTTTTCCAGGAGGGTAGGTAGGTAGCACAGAGGTGAGAACCTGGGCCCCAGAGGCGGCCAGCTGGGCCCGACCCCAGCTCTGCTGCTTATGGAATGGGTTTCCTTGGGCATGATCCTGCACTGTGCCTCAGTTTCCTTTTCTGTAAAGTGGAGATAATTATACCACACTAGAGGCCCAATGCATGAAAATTCATGCCCTGGAGGGGGGAAGGGGTCCCTCAGCCCGGCCTGCCCCATCTCTCAGTCTGAGAGCCCTCGGGGGCAGGAAGCAACCCGGTGATCGGGGGCAGGCAATGCCCCATCACACCTCTGCTGCTGCCACTGCCAGCAGCGCAAGCCTCAGCCAACCCTGGTTACCGGAGCCTCGGGCGGCACTAGGTGGCTGGGCAGCCGCCATCAGAGTCTTGCCTGCACCTTGGGCTGGCCCTGGGCGGCTGGGAGGCTGAGGGAACTGGGGGACTCTGGAGGCAGGCGCCCAACAGGGCTGAAGGGACTGGGCGCCGCCATCTTGTGGCTGGGGGTGCCATCATCTGCGAGAGGGGGGCAGGCAATTAGCATATCCCCTCCTTATTGGCTGTGGGTGCCGCCATCTTTGAGGGCAGGACAGGCAATTAGCATATTTCCTCTTTATCAGATAGGATATTCTAAAGTGTTTTTTAATGCTAAGAAACATCATTAATGATATTGGGTGGTGGTGCTGCTGGGTTCTAGGCAGCCCCCTGGTTCTTAGGCCACAATCCCCAAGCTGAGAGTGTAAGTTGCCAATCCGCCCGGCTCCCTTTGTCTCCCGGGAGCTCGTCCACACCACCCTCGCCAGGCCAGCGTGGCTCAGTGGTTGGGCATCCCCCTATGAACCACGAGGTCATGGTTCTATTCCCAGTCAGGACACATGTCCGGGTTAAGGACTCGATCCCCAGTGGTGTGAGCAGGAGGCAGCCGGTCAGTGATTCTCTCTCATCGTTGACGTTTCTCTCTCCCTCTCCCTTCCTTTCTGAAATCTATAAAAATGTATTTTTTAAAAAATGCCAGCACATCGGCCATTGCTCTGCCTTTATAGTCACATCTAGGAGTCCTTGAAAGGCTCTACTGGGAGGATCCCAGGACAGAGGTCACCGGACACCCCCCTCACCAAGGCCTTAGCGCTGCCACATCAGCCACACCCTGAACACACCTAGTCTCAGGAAGTCTGGAACCATCCATCTGTGTGGCATGGTGAGCAAGCCTGGCCTCAGAGTCACAGGGGCGCCTTGCAGCTCTGCCCCGTCCCCTCCAGCCAGGCAACTTTGGGAAAGGTGTCCCCTTCCCTGTCTGCCAGTGGGGACAACCACACCCACCACTGTGAGGACCGAACGGGCAAGAGATGGCCGAGGCTGACAGCCAACAAACCCCGCCCGAATCCACCAATTCGTTGGCTCCGAGAGCACGAACACCCTCGGCCGCCTTGTTGGCCTGGTGGGTACCTGTGGGATGACCTGTCCTTTCACCCAAAGGAGAAGCCCAGTGAACCCCCAAAATCCTGCCAAAAACCGGGGCTTATTATTATTTTAGCTCCAGGATTGAGGCCTCTGGGGACTTGGGGGGACCTGTTGTTTGAATTCAGCAGCCAGAGGAAGGGGGAGGGAGGTTATCACGGCAGTTTTGAGGGATATTTTTAGAATTTCATGCGGGCCCTTGAGACCCCTGGGGATGGAGCTGGGGATGGAGTCGGTTTGCATTGTGATGAGGGTGTTTTTTTTTACCTCACCGGGGCACGGGTAGTGGGCGTTGGGGCTGCGTTTCCTACACGAAAGGAATCGGGAACCATGGTGAGGACTGTGGAGGTGGTGACACAGCCGAGATCGTTCAGTCATTCCTGGGATCATTCATTCATTTTCCACACTTGCTTTAACCAACTGTGTCCCAGGTCTAAGTGCTTAAGATACATCAGGGCACAAAAGAGACATTTCTCACATTCATGCAGCTGATGTTCTAGTTGGGGAAACACACGTGTGTACACAGTAAACACGGGAAGCAGGTGAGTTCAACTACATGTTGGAGGTGTTGCTGCTCTAGGTAAGTGGCTGGCAAATTCATTAGTCAACAGCCAAATATCAGCAGTACAACGATTGGAATGTCTTTGGAGAGCCAAATGTTTTAAACTTAAACTTCTTCTAAGGCCACTTCTTCAAAATAGACTTGCCCAGGCATGGTGTTTTGTGGAAGAGCCGCACTCAAGGTGCCAAAGAGCTGAATATGGTTCTCGAGCCGCAGTTTGCCGACCACAGCTCTAGGTGGATCGGACTGAACGCTTACTAGGAAGTGTGTATAGAAGGGCTTGCAGCCCCCAGTTTTCCACTCTCTGGGTCTAGCAGAAGCCGACATCCTGGCTCAGAGCAGGTGACGCAGTGCCCGCTCGCCCACAGTCGGCGGAATACATCTTTCCACCCCTGCGGGGTCTGGGCTTGGTCGTGTGACTTTGGGGGGCCATTTAGGGTGTCAGCTGCAATGATGCCGCAGAGGCTCCCTGGTGCTCCCCAGCTTCTGCGCGGCCTCCTGTGCCCCTGCCCTGTGAAGAGCACGTCCAGGCAGAGGAAGATGCGGGAAGCTGACTTGAGTCTCTGTCGGGAAGCCGCGAGTCCGGCCTGGCTGAGCCCAAAGCAGCCGCCCGGCAGGCCCGGGACTGACACACAGCGTGTGAGAGCCTCCGCACTCGGCTTCCATTGCCTCGGCGACAGACACGACACAGCAGCTCACAGCTCTGCCTGTCAGTGCCGGTTTCTCAGATCCAGGCGCCAGCCAGCTGGCTCCTCCCCGGAGGCTCCGGGGGGGGGGGGGGGGGGGGGATCTGCTTTTCAGCTCATTCGTGTTGTCGCTGAATTCGGTCCCTGGAGGTTGGGAGACAGAGGTCCCCAGTCCCTCGCAGGTGTCATCTGGGAAGTGCTCTCAGCTTCAGGGGTGTCACTCGGGTCCTGCAATGCTGCGAGGAAGCCTCCGCGCTTGGCATCGCCCTGTCGTCAGTCACCCTCGGCCACGTCGGCCTCCTCTCTCTCTCTCTCTCTCTCTTTTTTAAAAAATATTTTTTACTGATTTTTTTTACAGAGGGGAAGGGAGAGGGATAGAAAGTCAGAAACATCGATGAGAGAGAAACATCGATCCAGCTGCCTCCTGCACACCCGATACTGGGGATTTGCCTGAAACCTAGGTACATGCCCTTGACCGGAATGGAACCTGGGACCCTTCAGTCCACTTTGTTTTTTCATCCTCTCTCCTTGGCTGTGGGGTTCTAATGGACTCCTCTGCCTTTCCTGCTGATGTCAAGGACCCGTGGGGTTGATCAAGCTGGATCCACCCAGGTATTCCAGGAGAATCTCCGCACCTTAAGGCCATCTGATTAGTGACCGTAATTCCACCTGCAAAAGCCCCTTCACGGCAGCACCTCGACCAGGAGCGCCGAACCGAATAACCACGGGAGGGGCAGGCAGAGGGGACATGTTCAGAACGCTCTCTACCACACGCACCCTGTGCTTATCACAATAGAACCCTGACTGTCAGGATGGGTGGTGGGATGGACCTCATTGAGCCAGTAACACCTGAGCGAAGGCCTTCTCTGAGCTGTCTTTTCTCTTTCCATAGCGGCCCAGTGGTCGGCGAACTGCGGCTCGCGAGCCACATGCGGCCCTTTGGCCCCTTGAGTGTGGCTCTTCCACAAAACACCACGGCCTGGGCGAGTCTATTTTGAAGAAGTGGCCTTAGAAGAAGTTTAAGTTTAAAAATTTTGGCTTTCAAAAGAAATTTCAATCGTTGTACTATAGATATTTGGCTCTGTTGACTAATGAGTTTGCCGACCACTACCATAGCTGAACCTACTTCAACCCAGCCACTAAGAGGGAAAAGGAACCAGTCCCACTAAAGGTACGCAAAGCAGAACCAAAGGGCAGGCGTAGGAGAGTCAGAGGCCGGAGCTGGTGTCACTGGCCCAGAGGGGCAGATTGGAATGTCTCTCCCCCAGATTCTGAGTTAATTGGTCTTGGGTAGGAGCCCTCACCATCTGTGGCTGGACTAACAGGGGATTGGGGAGTCATCAGCTCCTGGGGGGGTTGGGAGGTGGGGGGTGACATCTCCCTGAGTCCGGTCCCTCTGTGGGACCCCAGCACCTGCACCATCACAGTCAAGCAATGCCTGCTCATTGATTGACAGCTCTGAGGCATGAGTCTCACCCCACCACCTTCCCGGGACCAGGAGAGGCCCCCAACTCCAACAGCAAAGCCAAGACGAATGACCGTCTCGTGATGGCACGCACCCCCAGAATGCCACGGGGTTGGATTTCTGTTCACACCATCAGCCTCCAGGGCTGGGCGCAGAGCGGCCTCGAGGTGGATGGGGCAGGACCCCCCACCTGTTAGTCTTAAGAAGATTCACTGATTGGCTTTTACTGGTGTTTCCTGCCTGGGGTATACGGGTGTATCTTATGATCTTAATCTTAATAAAAGGGATGGTGAAGCCAGAGCGAGCAGTAGTTCTCCCACTAGAGTTGGACTGCCGCCTGGCCCCCATTTCCAAATTAATGTTTTTCTAAGTCTATTCATTTGTGTGCGGCCTTCTCCAGAACCCGAACCCTGAAATGGGAACCCTGAACCATGCGGGACGTGAAAAGGGGTTCCCACATCCATATGGCAGGGCATGGAAGGGGTGTCCGCTCAAAAGAGCTGGGTTCCTTGAGAGCCTGGGGGAGAGACGCAATGACCTGTGCTGTGGGGACGGGGTAATAGCCTCGGTGACCCTGGCGGCAGCTGGGGACCCGGAGCGCCCATGGGGCCGCCTCCCAGAGGGACACCTGGGCTCCAGTTCACGTCTTGCAGAAGGCCTTGCGGGCTTGGTTCCTCCTGTTTCCCATCATCCATCTGCCAGCCTCTCACAGGGCATGGGAGAGGTGCCCACAACCACGGAGGGACAGCCACGCTCCTCTCAAGCGGAAGGCTGGGCAATGTTCCTTCGAGAGAACGGAATCCAGCCTCTTTGCTTTTTATTTTTAAGGAAAGAAGTGGATGCCTGGCTGGTGTGGCTCAGTGGTTGAGCGTTAACCTAGGACCCAGGAGATCTCGGTTTGATTCTGGTCAAGGGCTCAGTCCCCAGTGTGGGCTGTGCAGGAGGCAGCCTATCAATGATTGTCTCTCATCATCGATATTCCTCTCTCTCTCTCTCTCTCTCTCTCTCTCTCTCTCTCTTCCTTTCTGAAATTAGTAAAAATATTTTTTTTAAATAAGGGAAGCAGTGGAAGAAAAGGATTATCTGACCCTCAAGGTGGACCCGTGGAGATGGAACCTTCTAGAGATGCCTGCCTCATCTTGCGTGGCCCCATCTCCCCTCACAATGGAAAACGTACAGTCAGCCAGCAGAGGGAACGGCACCATGAGCCATCGTGGGAGCCGGGCAGCCCTGCGTCGAGCAGCGACCTTCCCCGTGCTGTCCTCCCTGCTCTGTATTCAAGCTGATGCAGCCCCACTGGCCTCGGCCCGCCCCCAGCCCAGAGCCGCCAGCACTTGGCAGCCGGGCCTCCGGATGTCTCCGGATGCTGCGGAAGCTTTGCTTGCCCCGCAAGTGCCTGTCGGCGGCGGCTCCCTCTCTAAATACCACGTCCGGAGGCTGACAGGGCAACAAGCACTTGGGTGACACCCAAATGCGGCATCAACGCAGACGCGCTGACATTTCCATCTGCCCCTGCATCCCCGGGGCCCCTCCCGGGCAAGAGATGCCATCGGCAAAAAAGTAGGTCACCCCGCTCCGGGTGGGGGTGGAACAGAGCAGATGTTTACCAGATGCTCGGCTAGCTGCTTTTGGGGGAGAAGACAGTGGGGGCGGGATGAAGGAAGGAGGGGGCCAGCCTTTGCCCAACTCCCAACAAATTGCAGCTGGGCAAGGAGGACTAGGCTTGGGGCTGAGCCAGTGCTACTCAGCTCTGTCTGCCTATGAAAATCTCTGGAGGAGTTTTTATTTAAAAAAACAACTACTAATATCTGGGCCTTACCCAAGACCAATTACTTAACTCAGAATCTGGGGGAGACACAGGGGCATTGAGCCGATGTAAAAGCTCCCCAGGTGTTCTCAGGAGGGGCAGTCCCGGTGACCAGCTCCTGGTGGGGCAGAGGGTGGGCACCCTTCTCATGGTGGGAAGGGCTGGGAGGAGAAGGTGGATCTCTAGGGAACACTCTGGCATTTTTCTACCCCTGCAGCCTTGCCCCAGAAGCCTGGCCCCCTAGGTTGTCCCACTTCCTCTCTCATCTGGCCAGACTGGCTCCTCAAAACCTGACTCAGTGCCTCCTCCTCGGGACCCATGGCGCTGGGCGCGCACCTGCTCACAGGGGGCCCCGTCACTGTCCACTGTCCTCCCGGGCATGTCTCCGCCCCACCGGCCCCTCAGCCCCAGGGCGTGGTGGGGAGACAGTGCCTCTCACCACGTCAGCTCCTGCCCCACAGTCACCACCTGGGCCTTAGGCACATGCGCAGATTCTCAGCTCTGCCAGACCTCCCGTGAGAAGCGGCCGGCCTGGCTCAGTGGCTGATGTCAGCCTGCGAACCGGGGGTCACAGTTCGATTCCCAGTCAGGGCACATCCCGGGTTTCGGGCTGGTCCCCGGGGTGGGGTGTGCAGGAGGCAGCTGATCGATGGTTCTCTCTCATCATCGATGTTTCTATTCTCTCTCTCCTTCTCCCGTCCTCTCTGAAATATATATATATAATTTTCAAAGCAGAAGCTCTGGGTGTGGGCCCAGCGGTGGCATTTTAACAAGCCCCCTGTGGCCCTAGTGGGTTTGGCACGGTGGGTCGAGCATCGGCCTGTAGACTAAAGGGTCTCAGGTTTGACTCCAGCCAAGGGCACATGCCTAGGTTGTGGGCTCTGTCCCTCTCAGTAAGGGGTGTGCAGGAGGCAGCCAATCAATGATTCTTTCTCATCATTGATGTTCCTATTTCTCTATCTCTCTCCCTTCCTTTCTGAAATCAAGGTAGATAGATAGATAGATAGATAGATAGATAGATAGCCTGGTGCACAAAATTTGTGCATGGGGGTGGAGAGTCCCCTCAGCCCAGCCTGCACCCTCTCCAATCCGGGACCCATTGGATCCAGCAGCTGGACATCCCTCTCACAATCCTGGACTGCTGGCACCTAATTGCTCACTTTCCTACCTGCCTGGTGGCCCCTAACTGCCATCCCCTGCCAGCCTAGTCACCCCTCACTGCCCTCCCTACTAGCCTAATCACCCCCATCTACACCCCCCTGCCAGCCTGTGTCACCCCTAATTGCCTCCCCCTGCTGGCCTGCTCACCCCCAACTGCCTCCCTCTGCCAACCTGGTTGCCACTCATAGCCCCCCCACCAGCCTGGCCACCCCACGCAGCCTGCTGTTCAGTCATGTGGTTGTCCCTCACTAACCCCCCTGCCAGCCTGGTCATAGGCAGCCATCTTGTGAGTGTGTGAGGGTTAATTTGCATATTACCTCTGTATTATATAAACCTGATAAACCTGAGCCCTCACCCAGCCAGGGTGGCTCAGTGGGTGAGCATCGACTTTAAAAAAACAAAGGGGGAAAAAGCCGTCTGGGTGACATTGATGAACCATCCTTTCCAGAAGCACCATTCCGGGCTCTTGAACTTGGCTGCCCTCAGCCTGATCCCCGGGCCAGCAGCTCTGCCTCCTGGGAGCTCTGCCTCCTAGAAAGGCAGACTCTCAGGCCCGTCCCAGACCCGCTTCGACAGAATCTGCATTTTAACAAGATGCACAGGGGACGGGTGAGCATTAAAGTGGGAGAGTTGCGGGTAGTGTCCAGGAATGCCTCGGCTGGCTCCCCAGCAGGTGAGGGTTGGGGAGCCACGCCCTTGCTTTGTCTCCAGGGCCTTAGCCATCAAACTTGCTTCAGGGGGTCCCACGTGTTTCCTGCTGTTGTTTTTATATTTTTATTGGTTTCAATAAAAATATTTATTGGAGAAGGAGAGAGAGAGACATCAATGATGCGAGAAAATCATTGATCGGCTGCCTCCTGCACACCCTCCACTGGGGATCGAGCCCACAGCCTGGGCATGAGCCCTGACTGGGAATCAAACCGTGACCTCCTGGTTCATAGGTTGGTGCTCCACCACTGAGCCTCACTGGCTAGGCGAGGACTCGGGTTTATCAGGAGCTGTAGGTGCTGGGGGGCCCTGGGGAGGCGCGAGAAAGGTTCTCTAAACCAAACGGCTGAGCCTCTCCCTGGGAAGACTGAGCTGATGACACGAGGCTTTGTGGCTGTGGCATCTGGTCAGTGCGTCCTGGCCGTCCACGTTCCTGAGACTGGACCCTGAGCCAGAGCCCCTTGGCGCCGACCAGGTGACCGGCTTGCTTCCCAGGGGCCGCCCCTGTGGAGGGTCTGATGGCCCCCAGGTTACCCACGCCAAGCCAGGCCTCCTGCTCACTCGTCTTCTCTCCCACAATCGGTCCCTCTTGGTGGCCCGCAGGCACGCTCTCCTTAAACGGCCGAGAGAAATGGCACCAGACCAGATCCAGGAGTGGGGCTCAGCCAGGGCGGCACAGATGGAGAGGAGGGGACAGGTGTCCCACTGATGCGCTCCCCACGTTCCCTTCGATCCATTTCCCACCCGTTTCCAGGCGCCTCCGGTGCCCACTACGCGCACAGCGGGGTGCGTTCCCTCTGACCCCGCCTGCTGTCCCATGGAAGGTCGTTAAAAATGCATTCAGTGTGAGTGAAATGCCAGCTTCTCCAGACAGGTTATAAATAGCTGCTGGAGTCCAGTCGGAGGTTTTGATTTTTTTTTTTTTTAATGTAAGCTACCAGGCATCCGTCTGTGATTGAACGGAGGGGGGTGGGGCGGGATGGGGACTGTCTCCTCCCTCCTCTCCTGGCGCTGTCCTCCGAGCTGTCCCTGCTCGGAGGAGACTGTGCAGGCACAGCCATGTCCCCAGGGGAAAAAAGACATATTTCCATCTCTGTTCCTATACGCACAACCTAATTAAGATTTTATAAACACGCACCCAACAGGAAAGCGGGTGCATGTGTGCGCGAGCGCGCGCACACACACACACACGCACAATCACACACAGGCACACACAGGCACACACACATATACACACATACACACAATCACACACAGGCACACACGGGCACACACAGGCATACACTCACACAGGTACACACACAGGCACACACACATTTACACACATACACACTCACACAAGTACACACACACACACACAATCGCACACACAGGCACACACACATGCACATGGAAATTAGCAAGGCAAATAGTGGCTCCATGAAATGGTTTTCTCGCCCATTCCCATCCTCTTTCATTAGGTGTCTGTTCAGGCGTGGGTGTCACACAGTGGAACTGTCTCATTGCGATTCTTCGGGCTGGCGTTTGGGTCACTGGCTGGCTGGACCCACATTTCCTGGTCTTTGAGTCTCTCCTCCCGGCCTCGCCTCCTGCCTGCTTCCTGGGCTCTGGGAGGAAGGAATAGGGCCTTGTCCCCCGCCTCCAAGTGGCGTCACGTCAGGGGCCTCCCTGGGCACCGGCTCACCGGGCAGTGCTGCGCCTGTGGGACTGACCTTGCCAAAGCTGCACCTGCCCGACTGCCCAGTGGCCTCACGGCCCAGCCACCGCACTCCAGATGCCAGCTCCGGGGACAGGAAGCGAAGGTCCCTGTGCCACCTCCTTCATTCCCTAAAGGCCAACAGGGCCGCCTCCCCGCGCCCCCAACAGGGGGCCGTCCTGGGGCCGCTCTTGGTCCTGCCCATTTCTTGTCACTACTGCGAGCTCTGCCCCGTGGAAGAAAACACAGGAAATGATTAGCCGGCTCCTTCTTCCTGTCCTTGGGGCCTTCTGGGAAAGTACATTGTTTTCTAGGTAGAAAAGTTGATCTGCTGTGTGTTTGAGGAGCATAAGAGGGAGGAGTTGAGGAGAGGTGTCACTCTCAAGGAGTTGGGAGTGGAGAGCAGGGCAGGGGGACACATGAGGACCCCAGAGGGGCCGGGAGGGGCCGCCCACCCAGCCTGCACCCTGGCCTCTTAGGCTGCCCTTGTCCCCCGACAATTCTGTTTCCTGGGTCAAAGCAGCCACTCACCAACAGGTGACACCTAAGCCGAAGTCCCCTCGAGGGGCTGCAGGGGCCCAGCCTGAGCTGCACAGGAGACTGCAGAGAGGGGACTGGGTGGGTGGCCACGTCTGGTGGCCGTCCCTCTTAGTTGGACGCAGCACCTGCTCCTGTCCTCCGCCCCCCTCTGATCTTCACAGGGGCCCGGGGCTCAGGCTGCGGGGTGTGTGTGAAGGTAATGCTGTGGCCTGGCCGGCGTGGCTTGGTGGTGGAGCGTAGACCATGCACCAGGAGTGCTGGAAACCGATCATTGTCTTAATGACAGAGAGCTGTGGACCGGGAATCCGGAGGGCTGGGCAACCTTGATTGCTCTGAAGGGTCGGAGCTAATCACTGGATGCTGGTGGTGGAAGCAGCCCCCACCTGTTAGTCTTAAGAAGATTCACTGATCGGCTTTTACTGGTGTTTCCTGCCTGGGGGACACGGGTGTATCTTATGATCTTAATCTTAATAAAAGGGATGGTAAAGCCAGAGCGAACAGTAGTCTTCCCACTAGAGTTGGACTACCGCCTGGCCCCCATTTTCCAAATTAATGTTTTTCTAAGTCTATTCATTTGTGTGCGGCCTTCTCCAGAACCAGAACCCTGAACCGGGGACCCTGAATCATGCGGGACGTGAAAGGGGTCCCCACACAGGAGGTCATGGTTTGATTCCCGGTCAGGGCACGTGCCCTGGTTGCGGGCTCCATCCCCAGTGTGGGGTGTGCAGAAGGCAGCTGGTCAGTGATTCTCACTGGTGTTTCTCTCTCTCTCCTTTCCTCTCTGAAATCAATAAAAATATTTAAAAAAAATAAAGGTAAAAGTGTGGAGACAGCGATCCCATTTGAAAGGTTGTAAGAGTGAGGCTGGATGATAAGGACTCTGAAGTCTCACTGCTCCTTGCTTGAGGGACAAAGAGAACTCACTCACCGCTTCCTCCGCTCCAGAGGGATGGGGACTCGGCTCTCACAGAGGCAGCCATGGTGGGAATCCGTGCAGGGAAAGCGCAGAAAGGCTGTGTGGACGCGGAACAGCGTTGCTGGTGGGGATTTGCCCTCCTCCAGGGAGCACTTCCCAAGAGCAGGTCTCTGGAAATGGAGAAGCAGAAGAGGGCGGCCTGCCGATGGGGTATTCACAGCCCCAGAGGACAGTGAGGAACTGCTGGGCAGCAATGGCCAGAGAGCCAGGTGTCCAGCCCCCGTCCGCTCTAGGGCCATGTGGACACGTGTCTGCAGGCTTGTCGCCTGGCCTGGCCCTGGCCCGCGGCCCACAGACCCTGCTGGAAGCCAAGCCGCCCACCTGTGTCGCCTGCTGTCCTCTGGGGCCACCGCCCGGCCCCCTACCCCAGGGGGAGCAGCAGCAACCGCCACGCAGCTGGGCCCTGGAGAGTGAGCTGAAGTGACACTCACTTTGTATACACATGTTTGCAATCAGGGCCAGATGGCGAAGCGCTGGACTCCGTTCAACTCCACTCCAGCGCGGAGCCAGCTCTGCACGTGCCGCTCCAGCAGTGACAGCGTGGCGGGGGGCGGGGGGCGGAGAGAGGGCGACCCCTTCCTTAGACGCCGCCCCGAATGCGCTCTGGATCTGAGGGGTATGTATTAGCGCGCACTTAAAAGCAGCCTCGGCATGCCAGCTGCCAGAACGCTTTATCCGATCTCCCCAAATCCCACAGACGGAACAGAAACACAGCCGCTCTGAGGCCTTCCAGAGTCCTTTTCTCCCCCCCCCCCCCCCCCCCCCCCCCAGATAAAGAAAGAAAGCACCCTTGATGGAAAGGTGTTTGCGGACCGTCACCGATGACAGTGTTTATGTTGCCGCGTCGTCTGCCAGCAGGAAGGGGGCGCGTCTGAGCACAGATCAAACGGCCGCTGCTTACGGGCTGTAAAGACGCCCTTGAGGGACAGGATGGGGAAAAGGGAGGATGGGTGGGTGTGGGCAATGTGCCAGACGGTGTCAGACACATCTGCATGTTTCCATTGGCTTTCCCCCGAAAAAAGATGGTGCAGGACGGCCCCACGCTGCTCTCCAGGACCCGACAGGAGCGTCCCCCGGCCCGGGAGGAGGGGATGGCGCGAGCCCTTTCCCCACCGTTAGGGTGAAGAACACGCCCTCCCGACAGAGCCCATGACAAGCAGGTACACCCCCTCTCACCGCCCCCCCCAAAAAAATAGAAAAATGAAAGAAAAAGTAGAGGTAGACTCCTAGAATCTCTGATAGTGAGAAGCATGCGTGGAACACTCTAGAAGTCCTGCATCAGGATGAGGGCATGTCAATCAAACTGTCCCTCTGGGAGACTGTGGGCATTTCTTGCCAGAAGGAGGCTGTGATTTGAAACATCTTGGGGTTTTTTGTGGGTTTTTTTTAAATATGTTTTTATTGATTGCAGAGAGGAAGGGAGAGGGAAAGAGAAACATCCGTGATGAGAGAGAACCACTGGTCGGCTTCTCCTGCACGCCCTCCGCTGAGAATGAAGCCCGCAGCCCGGGCCTGGGCCCCGACCAGAACCGAACCGTGACTCCTGGTTCAGAGGCTGATGCTCACACCAGCCACGCCAGCTGGGCCAAAACATCTTGGTTTGAAATTCACCTTGGAAACTGACTTTACGGTCAGTTCATGAAAAATGGTTCATCTAATCGCCATCAGTTTAGCTGTGAGTGTCTGTGTGTGTCTGTGTGTGTGTCTATCTGTGTGTATGTGTCTGTGTGTGTATCTGTGTGTGTGTGTGTGCGTGTGTGTGTCTGTGTGTGTATCTGTGTGTGTGTGTGTCTGTGTGTGTATCTGTGTGAGTGTGTGTGTGTGTATGTGTCTGTGTGTATATCTCTGTGTGTGTCTGTATCTGTGTGTGTATCTGTGTGTGTGTGTGTATCTGTGTGTGTGTATGTGTGTGTGTGTATCTGTGTGTGTGTGTATCTGTGTGTATGTGTCTGTGTGTGTGTGTGTATCTGTGTGAGTGTGTGTGTGTGTGTGTGTGTATCTGTGTGAGTGTGTGTGTGTGTGTGTGTGTGTGTGTGGAGAATGTGGAGGTGGCAGCGCTTGCTGGTGGTAGAATCTAAATTAGTTTGCACCAGAGCAGGTTCCCAGTGATGATTCACTAACCAACCCCTCTTCCCCCTCCCAAGAAAACTCTGGTGCCATGGAAGCAGCTTGGTTACCTTTGGGAATGTTTGGAAGAATCTGTTGGGCTTTTTGTTCAAAGTAATTCCAAAAGGGACTCCAAGAATGCAATGCTTTCCGCTACCGCAGTGCCTCTGAGCCTTTCAGAGGATGGATACCTAGGAAAGGGGAAAGGAGACAGACAACTCTGGTCTCTGGGAAGAGCACAGACACACACACACACACACAAACACACACACACACACAGTCAAGATACACACATACACAGTCAGGACACAGTCAGGACACACACACAGGACACACACACAGTCAGGACACACACAGGACACACACACACGGGACATACACACACAGGACACACACACACACACACAGTCAGGACACACACACAGTCAGGACACACACAGGACACACACAGGACACACACACACGGGACATACACACACAGGACACACACACACACACACAGTCAGGACACATACACAGTCAGGACACACACACACACACAGAGTCAGGACACACACAGGACACACACACACGGGACATACACACACAGGACACACACACACACACACACACACACAGTCAGGACACACACACAGTCAGGACACACACAGGACACACACACACAGGACATACACAGGACACACACACACACACACAGAGTCAGGACACACACACTCAGATGAGTCCCCACCAATCCCCTCCCATTGAATTGGCCGCGGGTCCAGCCTTCCAGACAGTCACCAGCCCAGGCAGGTGTTGGGCTCTGTTCGGATCACTGGTGAATCCCAGAGGCAGCAGAGCAGATGCTCAATAAATATTTATTGAATGTAGACCAAAGACACAACATGGGATGAGGTTGGAAAAAAAAAAATGAGTGTGGCAGCCAGCCTCTTGGATGACTCCAACGACCCCCTCCAGGCATTCACATCGTGTACAGCGTGTGCATGTGTGCGCGCACACACACTGTGTGTGTGTGTGGGGGGGGGTCTCTGTGGCCCAGAGCACACGGCGGAAGTGAGGACCTGTCCTCTGAGGTTAGCTGATGACGTCGTAGAGGATCGGGAAAGCCAGCTGTCATGCCGTGCACAGCCCTGAGGACAGGCCCATGGGGTGAGGCCTTTCTCAGGCAAGAGCGGGGAGGTACCATGAGACAGGTGCCCGGCCAGGGTGAGAAGACGCACCCCAGGGGCACCTCTTTGCTTCGTCCCAGAGAGAATGGCCACATCTTCACCGAGGGGCAGGGGTGTTAGCCTTTGAGCAGAGCCAGCGTCCTCCTTTGATAGCAGCCATCCCCTGGGCCCTGCCCACAACTTCCGGAAAAGTCTCAGGCATCCTGGCTGACCTCTGACCCCAGGGCCTGGGCTATGGGCATGGATGCCTTGGGCACGGGCACAGACGGGAGCCCCTGCTGCCCCCTCTGGAAGCAACACATCTTCCCTGAGCATCACTGGACAATGTGTCTCAGGCCTTGGCCCTCACTTTTTAGGGTTCACCGATTTTCCAAACAAAGATAAGGGCGCCCAGTAAAATCTGGATTTTAGCTAAACAGTGAAGAACTTATTTAGTACATCTCAACGACAGCGTGGGATACACTCAGACCTAAGTGAGTCCTTGTGTGCCTGGAACTCTAATGCAACTCTACAGCCCAGCATCCTGTGTTGTGCCTGGCAACCCTCCACAGCCCCCCTCCACACCCCACCCTTCCCACCCCCTGCTGTTCCCCACCACCTAGGGGTGGAAATGAGAGTCACTGGAGACAATGAAGTTTGTGGGGGAGTCAGCCCTGAGAGGCACAGAGAGGGATGGGGAGGTTCGGTAGAATGACAGTTGTTGGTGTCCGGCTTACTCTCGCTAGATGGCCAACCACCCAACATGCAGCGCTTCAATCACCGCCGTCCTGTGCTGGGAGAGTCCGGGGGCATCTGGACAGGGCACAGCCAGCAGGACCGTCTCTGCTCCCTGCTCTCGGGGCTTCCGCCAGGGAGGCTCAGGGGCTGGGGGAACGGGCTGAAGGATGCACTCACTGGAGGTGCCCATGGTCTGTTTGGGGGGAACACTGTGCCCGGGAGCTCCACTGGGCTCTCCAGGAGCACGTGCTGTGGCCCCTGCGTGTGACCTGCCAGGGACTTCTACCTGGTAGCTCAGGGATCCCAAGGTGAGTGTCCGAGGAGCCCAAGCAGAAGGTGTCTGGCCTTCGCTGACCTGGCGTTACTTCCGCCCTGATCTGCCGGAGGGGGGAAACAGCCGGCTGTCCCCCCAGGTGTGAGGAGAGGAGAACAGACCGTCCTAGCAGTGGCTGGAGTGTAGAGCACCCCTGGGCGTGTTTGTAAACAGCAGGTGGAAGGGAGGGGAGCTCAGGGGGAGGTGGCGGAGGTGGGGACGCTCTGATGACAAGGGAGGATCTCCGAGGGGAGACCTCGCCTGGGGAGGCGGCAGGAGTGGAGGGAAGCGTGGAGTGGCCGGAGGTTCAGGAACAGCGGGACCTTGGGTGTGAGGCGGGCCACACAGACGGGAATGAAGTCAGGGGGTGTGGGAACGCCTTTCACATCCCGCGTGGTTCGGGGTTCCGGTTCAGAGTTCTGGTTCTGGAGAAGGCCACACACAAATGAAAAGACTAGAAAAGCATTAATTTGGGAAATGGGGGACAGGCAGAAGCCCAAGAGAAGACTACTCTTTGCTTTGGCCTTGCCATCCCTTTTATTCAGGTTTGGGATACACCCACTGCCCTTAGGCCCTTCCAGTAACAGGCAGACTATCTTATCAGTGAGGATTTACATGATTGTTTGGTGGGGCAGTTGCTTCCGGTAACCTTGTCTCAGTTACATAGGGAGTGGTTGGCTCTGACCTTTCAGAGCTTCCAGGTTGACCAGCCTTCCAGGTTCCTTGTCCACACCTTTCTAATTAGTGAGACAATGATCGGTTTCCAGCAAGGGGGTTGGCAGGGATTGGGTTCCAGGAGAAACCGTGGCTGAAGAGGCGGAACGACAGCAGCGAGGGGCGGGAGGCAGCAGAACCACCAGAAACCTTGGAGCGCACGGAGGGTTTACCCAGTGCTTCATCAAAATCGCCTGCCACAGAAATCGCATTCGACCAACACCATCTGCACCGATCCTGCTCGTGGCCCCCCAGGCTGCCTCTCCCCTCCCACCCATCTGCACACTCCCAGGCTCAGGTCCCTCGTCTCCACTCGAGAACAAAACATCTGCCTGCAGCAAAGCGCCTTCTCCCACCTCTGCCCAAGACAGGTTTTGGCTGCAGGCACGGGGCCTGGGACCGATGCTGCAAACCTCAGAACCAATCCCTCTGAGGCCGAGAGACACACGTGATGATGTACAGAGAGCGGAGAATTTGGTCAAACAGAGGACAGGGGAGGAGTGGGTGCTGGGGAGCTGGGTGGCCACGCTGGACATTGCACACCCTTCCTTTCCAGCCCCAATGCGGTCAGAGGAGGAGAGAGGAGGGACCTTACCTGGCACCCTGAAGCTCAGGGCATCCCTCCTCCCCGGCACACCTGTCCACGGTTGTAAGGTGCAGCAGGCCAGGCTTCTGTTTGTGGTGGTGGGAGCCAGCACCACATGGAGACTGGGCCTTCTGAAGCCGGAGTTCATTGGATTTTACCGCATCTTCTCTTTCCTGCCCTGTCCTTGTTGAGTGGCAGAGGGGAGACGGAGAGCAACGGCTAATCACTGTACAGGGCAGGAAAAGGCCTCCCCTGCCCCCATGCCCCACGTGTTCATGCCCTAACAGAGCCTAGAATTTAGGGAGAGTACCGAAGGTAGCTGCCTGCATTGCTACTCTGGTCATTACCAGCTCTAGGAGAACTGCTGAGCTTCAACCGTAGCACCAGGATGACGTTGCACCAGGATGATGTAGAACCAGGATGATGTAGCACCAGGATGACGTTGCACCAGGATGATGTAGAACCAGGATGACGTTGCACCAGGATGACGTTGCACCAGGATGACGTTGCACCAGGATGATGTAGAACCAGGATGATGTAGCACCAGGATGATGTAGCACCAGGATGACGTTGCACCAGGATGATGTAGAACCAGGATGACGTTGCACCAGGATGACGTTGCACCAGGATGACGTTGCACCAGGATGATGTAGAACCAGGATGACGTTGCACCAGGATGACGTTGCACCAGGATGACGTTGCACCAGGATGATGTAGAACCAGGATGACACCCACTGGACTGTCACTCGACCAGTTTCAAGACCCTTATCACAATGGATTGTGTTGGCCTCCACGAAGATAAATTTTTAACCCCTGTCCCTTTGATTTCTTTGTTCTGCTGCCCCTCTCCCTCCTGATAAAACCCTCTGCCTACACTGAGATATTAAGATGGTCTTTGGATGAGAGTCCCCCATCTTCTGAGGTGACCAACGCTTGAATCAACCCTTCCCTTTTTCACCAGCACATGTCTCGTGAGTTTGGCTTTCCTGGTGACAAAAGCGAACTTGGGTTTCGGTTACAACAGGAGCGTGTCCAGCACCTGTGCCGGGCCCCACATGCCTGGGAAAGCTTGTCCCGATGGGGCAGGAAGAGCCCTTTCCTTTGCCTCGGAGCCCTGCCCAGCCTGGTGTGAATGGCAGCCGGCGTGGCCAGAGCTGTAAGCCTTCACGTGTCAAAGAGCTTCTAGAAGAGATGCTTTCATGTCCCATATCCTACATGTGCTCCCAGGAGACCACCAAGCAAAGGGGCTGCTGAAGGAAAACCTGTGCCCGGAACATTGGGGCAGGACTAGGACACCACACATGCCTCAACAATGAAGAGAGGGAAGCAGACATCCTTGTCACAAAAGAAAATGTGATATCGGCTGATAGCGGTTTGGCTCAGTGGATAGAGCGTCAGTCTGCAAACTGAAGGGTCCCAGGTTCGATTCCGGTCAAGGGCATGTACCTTGGTTGTGGCCACATCCCCAGTAGGGTGTGTGCAGGAGGCAGCTGATCGATGTTTCTCTCTCATTGATGTTTCTGAATTTCTATCCTTCTCCTTTCTTCTCTGTAACAAATCAATAAAATATGTTTTTAAAAAAAAGAAAAAGAAAATGTGATGTCGAAGGTCCTCATTGTTTAAGGAAAATCGGGATTAGGAAACAAAACAAAACCAAAGGCCACCAAGTGAAATCTCTTAAAACACAGAAAGAAAGCAAATATGTATATGCATAGAGGCATAACCCATGGACACAGACAGTGGTGTGGTGAAGGCCTGGCAGGGAGAGGGTAGTGGGTGCAGGGTGGAGGGGATCAATGAGGGGAGAGAAGGGGGATACCCGTAATACCTTCAACAATAAAGATAAATTTTATAAAAAGAACTACAAATTATGAAAATTTGCTTTAACTTCCATTTAACAAAAATCGACTGCGAAACCAACTCCATTTTTCATTCTCCTAATGAACAAAGACTAGATCAAAGGTTGATGCGGGAGGGCGTAATTTTTTTTGGCAGGATTGTCTGGTGGGGCGACGCAGCATCCTTGATTTCACGTTTGACTTTCACAGCACAGCCACGAAGAGGACATTTTTGCAAAGAAGAAAAAAGAAAAAAATATATATGTGTATCTATCTGAAGGCATCATCAATTTTCCCAATGGCCTGTCTTAATCCTCACAGACTCAGATCTCTCCCTTTTGAAGTGCCTGTCATCTCATCAGCCGCGTGGATTTTCTCTTCCGTAGCTGCCCGGACTCTGCTATTCTCTCACGTGCCAAGAGCCTTGCATGGGATTCAAGTAATTTTCCATAATCACTTGGATCAACCTCGGGAAATTTCACATCTTTGGCAAAATTTGAAATTGGTTTGCCTGAGCCCCTAGAAGTTGATAACATGTGGCCAGCAGGAACAGGCCAGCCCAGAGACGGGATGAGGGAGGGTGGAAAAATACGCTAGTGATAAGCGAGTTGGGCAGAATTGGTAAGAGAGCAGCCCAGGAGTGTTGTTTTTGCAGGATGGCAAATTTTGCTTTCCTGTAAAACCTTATACCTTCAGGGACCCAGGTCATGGGCATGTGGAAACCAAGGACCTCTGTATAGGCTCAAGAAACATAAGCTATCCTATCTAATAAAAGAGTAATATGCAGATTGACCATCACTCCAACACACAAGATGGCTGCCCTCATGTGGTCAAAGATCCTGCCCCCATGTGGACATAAGATGGCCACCACAAGATGGCCATCAAGGGAGGGCATTTGAGAGGGACCAGGCCTGCGGGGAGGAGGGGTAGCTGGGGGCGATCAAGCCTGCAGGGGAGGGCAGTTAGGGGTGACAAGGCCGGCAGAGGAGGGAAGTTGGGGGCAAACAGGCTGGCAGGAGAGCAGTTAAGACATCAATCAGGCTGGCAGGGGAGTGGTTAGGGGGTGATCAGGCTGGTAGGCAGATGCATTTAGGGGCAATCAGGAAGGCAGGCAGTTGAGCAGTTTGGAGCCAGCAGTCCTGGATTGTGAGAAGGATGTCTGACTTCCCTCAAGGGGTCCCAGATTGGAGAGGGTACAGGCTGGGATGAGGGACAACCCCACCCCCCAAACCCTGTGCACGAATTTCGTGCACTGGGCCTCTAGTCATATATAAAAAGCTTATACAAAGCAATGAGAGAGAGAAATGGACAGAGGCAAAAACCTATTGTGAAAACAATAAAGAAATGTAAGCGGCTAATAACCACAGGAAAAAATATTCAGCTTCGCTGTAAACAAAGAAACACACAACGGAGCAATATTTCACCACCAAATGAGCATTTTTTCAATTATAATTCTCAGTGCCGCCGAGGTTATGAAGAGCCAGGCCCTCCTCGTACACAGCTGGCGCGGCGAAAATTGGTACCGGGCTTTCCAGAAAGCAAATGCAAAGCTAGATCCAGCCCTAAAATGATTTCAGCTGCATCGTGTTTTTTTTTTTTGTAAAGTCCCACGCTGCCTGTTCATATCCTCACATCATTCTGAAAACGAACAAAGACTAAATCAAATGTTGATTTTTTGAGGGCGGAATTTTTCTGGGGGAAAAAAAAGTGACTTGCGGCACAAAACAATATTCTTCACTTTGAGTGAAGTTAATTGCTTTCCGGGTTCTCGCTAAAGTTTTGATCTCTCACTTGGAGGCCACTTTGCATAGAAAATAAAGATTTTTTTTCCTCTGAGTCCCCCTACGAGGACCTGGGGCTGAAGAGAGCCGCCTCAAGTCAGGGCTGGGCAAGCAGTGGCTCCTGTCCTGGTCAAGGGGCGCTGAGCTGGCCTGCCTCAGTTTCCCTCCTCAGCAACGTCAAACTGCTATACATCACAGGCCTGTGTGTGCAGGTGTGGGCAGTGAGGCAGTGGGAGGTGAGGCTCTTGACAGCCAGGAGTCCACCCATATGCAAACAGTAGTATCTCAATTATTTCTCCAAAGAACTTTCCATTTCCTTCCGCTGCCCCTGCCGTGCTCTCCCAGGTGTTGCCTTGTCTCCGGCTGCCTGGCTCCTCACTCCTACAGAGATCAAGGCTCTTTCAACGCAGAAAACGTGGGACACTCCCAGCCCGATTCCTCCCAGCCCGGCAGCTTCTGAGGTTTCCAGCCTCTGAATCCCAGACATTCTCTCTGCACTTCTCCCCATTCTCTCTGCACTTCTGTTCCGGGCTTTGTGTAGGCCAGTGGTCGGCAAACTCATGAGTCACCAGAGCCAAATATCAACAGTGCAACGATTGAAATTTCTTCTGAGAGCCAAATTTTTTAAACTTAAACTTCTTCTAACGCCACTTCTTCAAAATAGACTTGCCCAGGCCCTGGTATTTTGTGGAAGAGCCACCCTCAAGGGGCCAAAGAGCCAAATGTGGCTCACGAGCCGCAGTTTGCCGACCACTGGTGTATGCCATTCCCCCCTTTTAAAGAAAGTCGCCTTTTATAATGTAAGCTAGAGGCCCAGCGTGCAAAATTGTGCAGCCCCGCCCACCTCACTATGCCAGCCTTGCCGTGCCCACCTCGCCTCGCCCACACACCCACTGGCTGCCAGCCTTGCTGTGATCAAAGATTGTGGGCCACAGGGGAGGGACTGAGAAGTACCCATGCACTTCATGGTGACCGGTCATTTGGTCGTTACAGTGTTACAGTGTTGTCACTGGCTTTTTATAATATAGCTAGATGCGATGTTTGCTCATTGCCGACATTTATAAGAAAGGTTTCCATCTCCCTAACCCTGAATTCTCTGCCTGACCTTCACAGTTGTTTTGACCTCACCCAGCCTACTTGCTCCATAAGCATTTCATACCCCTTTCTGCTCCTTACAGATGTGGCCGCCTTCTTGCTGCCTCCCTCCTCTGCACCCTCTGTTCTGCAGCCTCCATCCCAAAGGCCCCTCCTTCTCTCTGCCAGTCCAAACCCTGCTGGAGAGAGCCCTGGAAGAGGAGGTAGCGAGGGATCTCACCCTGATGCCCACCCTCGCCATTCAGCCTCATGGGGCCTTGGTTCTTCACAGGTTACCCGACAGCCTCTACCCTAGCTACATCAAGAGGGCACGCGTGCAAACTGAGATGAGATGTGTGAAAGGCTTTTGAGAGATGTCTTGTCCACAGGAGGGGCCCATCTCTTCTCAAGGGCCAAGCCCAAGTGACAGGCCACCCTGCCTTTCTCCAAACACCGCCCAGCCCATGCCTCTTCCTGCACCCCCACCCCCACCCCAGGGCCTGGTCTCCTCACTGAGACAAGACAAGAGCGGGCATGCAGCTAAAGGGGCAATAACCACTGGAATGGGGATGAGCTTGCTCTCAGCTGAAGACATCTGAGGCCCAGCAGACTCAGCAGAAAGCCTTTCCCAAATGTCCTTTATCTGATTGAAGCCCAGTTTCCTGTCCCATTCTGTGAGGTCTCCAGACAGGGAGCCCACTGACCTTTAACCCTGTGACATTCCAAGACAGTTGTGTAAATGAGCTGTCTCAGTCAGCTCAGCCGCCGCAGCAAAATATCGCAGATGGGGGGCTCCAACAACAGAAATAATTTCCTCACAGCTCTGGAGGCCGGAAGTCCAAGATCCAGGTGCCAGGCTGGTTGCATTCTGGTGTGAGCTTTCCTCCTGGCTTGCCGATGGCCACCTTCTCAGTGTATCTCCACATGCAGACATGGAGCGAGCTCTTTGGTGTCTCGCCTTATCAGGGCCCTAATCCTGCTAGGAAGGCCCACTCTTAAGACCTCTTCTAACCTTGGTAACCTCCCAAATACCTATCTCCAAAGAGCAGCACATGGGGGCTAAACTTTCTGTCCATGGCACATGACCTCACCCAGCCTACTTGCTCCGTAAGCATCTCACACCCCTTTCTGCTCCTTACAGATGTGGCCGCCTTCTTGCTGCCTCCCTCCTCTGCACCCTCTGTTCTGCAGCCTTCCATACTTTCCCACTGGAGCCTCCAGCCCATGAAGCTGGCACATAAACTCACACCCCTTATAGAGTGTGCCTGCAGGCACATGAAATAAACCCTTTTCCTGTTCATCTGTTCATCGTCAGTAAATTTGAAGGCCCCTGATCAATGGTCTGGGCCTGTCCACTGAAATGCAGCAGCTCTGCACAGTCTGTGCTGGGTTCAGGCTTGGGCTCTGCTGAGGCTGGGGAAGCCCTGGTGCCGGCCCCCAACTCCCTGCAACCCCCACCCCAGGGCACCTCCAGGGAGCAGAATTCCAGGAGCCCCCATCTCCTCCTTCCTGCCCTGGGGCATCTCCCTCCTTTTGCTGCTCCGATCTCTGGCTCTGCAAAGGCCTGGCCCTCTCTCCCACTCCCTCTGAGCTCAGGCTCTCCCAGGACCAGGAGAAGGGAGGGTGGTCCGCCTGCCGCCAAGACAAGCGAGCAGAGCTTACCCTGGAGTGGGGAGCAGAGAACAGAGCCCCACCCCAGCAGTCGAGGAATCCAGACAGTCTGATTCCTCGACTACGAACAAAACACCACTTGATATCACAGTTCATTACTCTGTGGTGTGTCGCTGGGAAAAGAGACAAAGACATTGGGCCGTGTGGGGAGGGGAGATGGGGAGCCAGCAGCTGGGGTGACCTCAGGAGCAGGTCGTCCCTGCCTGCAACAGCTGAGCCATGCCCTTGGAGGCGGCAGAGGCAGTGGGCACAGGACGGAGGCCCTGCAGGGAGGTAGCGGTGGCATTTCCTGTGCAAGATCTGCACCGTCAGTGCGGCGGAGGCCGACTGCTCCTCCGAACCCCATCTCAGGGTGCAGAGTCTGAATGGCCCAGACTTCCCTGAGCGTGACCATCTTTCCTCCCTCCTTCACACCCTCCGCCTCACCATCCCCAGCCAGCCTCCTTCCCAGGACCCTCCTCGCCCCCCTTTTCCGCCCTTCCCCTTGCGCCCCTTCCCAGCTCCTGTTCTGACTCTCACACACAGGGAGATGGGAGAAAGGAACAGGCAGCTGTGGCTGCCACCCCCAGCGGTGGCCAGTGTCACTGCACAAGTCCACAGGCAGGTGGCTGCCATGCTCAGATCTCCATCCCCCCAAGCACCCGACCGGCAGACATCACCGAGGGACCAGGACGCAGTGCCTGGCCACAGCCTTGAACCCCACGCCCCTTACTGGGGTCTCCTGCGTCCCGCTCCTCAGCTGGAGGAAGTCACACCACTCTGGACCTCCCCGAATAGCCTCCATGGCTGGGTCCCCAGGTCCCCATCGCCTCCCGGACAGCCCTGGTCCCAAATGTGGAAACACTCAGCCATCCCCGGGCACCTCCCCGGGGCCACGGTGAGCTGGGCTCAGCCCACGGAGACGGAGACGCTGGGGTGGAGCCTCAGGCTGAGGCAGGATGCTAATAATAACGGCGGGATTGAGTGACATTTGCTAACGAGCCCATTGATTCCTTGCAGCCACTCGGGGAGCGGGGGCTTCCGGTTTGACAGCCGGGGAAACTGATGCGCAGAGAACCCCTTGTTTGCACACTTCACCAGCCTGGGAGGAGAGGAAGCCCTCTCTGTTCCAGCTGCGTGAGGGGATCAGGAGGAAGAACCCGAACCCAGGTCACCCCAACCCCGTGAGTGATTAGCCTGGCGGCCTCTGCCGGGGTACGCCTGCTCAGACAGGAGGGAGCAGACAGAACCCTGCACAAATAAATTGCGAGGCAAGAAAGCAATCGGGAAGGACGGAGCGGTGCGGGGGGAGGGACAGTTGGGGAGCTGGTGACCGATGAGCGTCCGGGAGAGAATTTATGAGGATGCCATTTGAAATTCCACTTAGAGTTTCCGAAGCGCTTTCATATACATCATCCTGATTAATCCTGACCACAACTCATGGGTGGACAGGGCAGGAACGAGCATGCTGAGGACCCTGGGCTGGGAGGCGGGGGGCAGCCCCACGGGGGAGCAGGGGGGTAATATGCAACTGCACGGAGCAGGCAGCCCCCGGGAGTGGGCACAGACAGGCTCTGCCCTCTGCCCACAGGGGCGGCGCTCCTCACACCCGAGCACGCGCCAGAAGGCCCTGGCCACGTTGTGGAGGTGCAGATCCTGACCCGGCAGGTGTGGGGTGCGGCTGGGGGGCTGCCCGTGTCCTCAGCTCCCCGGGGGTGCTGACCTGTGAACACGGGGTGAGGCGCAGTGTCTGGGGGTCGTTCAATCTTGAGACGGTGAAGCTGCCAGGATGAGTAGACCTGGGCAGCCCTAGCTCCCCACAGTCCCCTCCTGGGCTCAGTGGGGGCTGCAGACCCCCCAGCCCGCATGGCCTCTGAGGGGGACTCCCCACCACCCCAACGAGGTGGCCGCAAGCGCTCGGTCCTCACCACGCTCGGCACCGTCTAGGGCGCCAGGGGACCCGGGGAAGTAATGCTCTCACAGCCGGGGGGGTGTACATAATGAAAGCCGGATCCATAAGTAATTACTTTTTAATTAATTAGGAATGATGAATAGCAAAGGCCCGGCGACTCAGGGCAGAGTGGTGCTCGCTGTAACGGTCTTGTTTCCTTCCTGCTGAAATTGATTTGCAGGGGGAGGAGGCGGCGAGGAGGGGGAGCCCTGGGTCTGGGGGACAGGGGGGCACGGGAGCGGTGGGGCCGGCCTCCTTCCCATGGAAATGTCTGGTCCCTGGGGAAGGGCCCTGGAGAGGAAAGGGCTGCACTTCTCTCTTCCCGACCCTTCGCAGACTCACCTCACTCACCTGCATCACCTCCTGGACAGGGAGCCCAGGGCTCCTTCCTGGCCTGCGGGGGAGGGGGGGTGGAGCAGAGCCGTGTCCAGGAGGCCCTGCTCGGTCCCACAGCTCCCCATGGCTGGGCCACAGCGGGGAGACCCTCCCCAAAGGCAGCCCGGAGCCAGGGGACAATCAGCAGGCCGGGGGCAAGGCCAGGCGACTCTCCTACACTGGGGTGTCTGTGAGGCCCTGACCTCCCCCCACCCCCCGTGGGAAGGGCCTCTGCTGAGAGTCCTCACTGAACAGAAGAGCCGAATGTCAAATGGAGGCCAAACTCCACCCCAGGCGCGGCCTCGCTCTCCTCGGCCCCACCCGCCCTGCAGATCCCGTCTGCCTTTGAAAGGCGGGGGGTGATTTTTTCCATCACGGGTTCGTCATCATCGATCCTGAGCCCTGAGTTTCCATCCGTCTTTCTTACATCGGGTCCCCAGGGGGGTGCCGCCTTCTCTCCCCCTCGTCCTGGTCCTGCTTGAAGCCGGGTGGGGTAGTGGACCAAGAGCCTTGGTTTTGGCATCAGACACAGAACGGAGGCGAGTTTGGCCACCGCACTCAGCCACGCCTCCGCGGCCTCCTCCCGCACGCAGGCTGCTCCCGCCTCTGCAGAGAGGGGCGAGACGCGGGAACCTGCTCACGGGGCCTGGGGCCCACACGGGGCAGAGGGGTCCAGCAATGCCCGCTCCCTTCCTCCTGCCAGCCCGGGCCCTGGACTCAAAGCCCACAGCCCCGCCGACGCCCAGAGGACCCCCCCACCTTTCCGACGTCCCTTCCCGCCCTGCCTTCGGCACGTGGAGACACGAACTGCGTGCGGGGCGGGAGGAAGAAGCCATCTTTGCAGTGGTGTCGAACCCATTTGTTTGTGTTCATTGCAGCTGATGAAACTTGTCCTTCTCGGCGTTACCCCGGGTCCGTCCCGCACAGGCAGAGGCGCAGGGAGACGGGGGGCGGGAATGGCCACTTTGAACCATGCCGGCGGGCTCCGGCCGTCTCTGGTCGCCTGGCCCCCGGCCCTGGTGTGACGGACAGGTGAGCCGGGGCCTGAGTGCCAGAGCCCAACAAGGAGGTGCCTGGGGTCTGAGCTCCGGGGCGGCCGGTTCCTGTTTGGAAAACTGTACCCGCAGGTGGAGGACTCTTTCCCCAGGGAGAGGGGACCGGGCAGGAGGCCGAGGCCAGGTGACACGTGCCTAGCACATCCCAACACGATGTGTCCCGCCTGTGTGTGCAGGGCGGGGTGAAAGCTTTAAGTGTGCGGAAGCCAGACATGGCTGACACACCCACCTCCACCCGCAAACAGCCCTTCCCCAGCTCCCTTCGGCCGCTCCGGCTGGGGAGGCAGCCCGCGCTCCCCTCTGCACCTGCTCTCGCCAAACCTGAGGACACCCGGCTTCCGTTCGCCTGGACCCTGCGCTCTTCGCCACTGAAGACACCTGTCACAGAGCCGGGTGCCTCTGGGCCAGTGCTCGGCAAACTCAATAGTCAGGAGAGCCAAATATTAACAAGTACAACCACTGAAATTTCTTTTGAGAGCCAAGTTTTTTAAACTTAAACTTTCTCTAATGCCACTTCTTCAAAATAGACTCGCCCAGGCCGTGCTATTTTCTGGAAGAGCCACACTCAAGGGGCCAAAGAGCCGCACGTGGCTCGAGAGCCGCAGTTTGCCGACCTTGGGTCTAGGGGACACCGGGAGGTGTGTGTGCATAGCTGCTGGGCACCTTCACAGGAGATCCCTGCTCCCATTGGACAAGGAGAAATGGGGAGTGAGTGAAGCCTTCATCTCAGCAAAGGGCAGGACGTGTGTTGAGGGGACAGATCCCGTCCTCTCTGATCCCCTGAGAAGCAGGGTCAGATCCCGCCCCTTCAGCCGGCCGGCGTGGCTCAGGGGTTGAGCATCGACCTAGGAACCAAGAGGCCACAGTTCGATTCCCAGTCAGGGGACACTCCGGGGTTGCGGGCTTGGTCCCCAGTGTGGGTGTGCGGGAGGCAGCCATCGATGATTCTCTCTCATCATTGACCTTTCCATCTCTCTCTCCCTCTCCCTTCCTCTAGGAAGTCAATAAAAATACGTATTGTTTAAAACCCCGCCCCTTTGCCTCACCTGCCACCTACTCCCTGTGCCGGATGGCGGGGTCAGGAGCCAGGGATGTGCCAGGCAAGCTGCTAGGAGCTCTGGAGGCTAATGGGGGCCAGGTTTCACGCTGATGAGTGACGGCCCGGGTTCCGCAGCAGGTGAAGTCACGGTCCAGGCGGGGAGGAGGGAAGCAGGGTGCCTCCTCCCTTCAGCAGGACCACAGCAAAGCTGCACGGCTCCCCCGCCCCGTTAGCACGTGGCTCATTAAACAGCACCTCCGTCTACTGGTCCTCATATGACACAGATGTGATGTAGCATCAGGCGGTTTCTCTGCCCTGGCTTCTGCACCCCAAACGAGCCTCAGGCCTGGGCAGAATGGGGGAGGGGCCTCCCCGAGTACCCCGCTGCAACCTTGGGGGGGGTGCATGTGGAGTTGGGGGTGCCTAGAGATAGTTGCACATCAGCAGAGCAGGAGGCTGAGTCTCCTGGCCACTGCGCCTGTGCTGGCAACCAGGGCGCTCACCCGCACAAGAAATGCCAATTGCCAGCAAGTAAGCTCTCTGCCAGGGAGAAAGGGCGATGTGTTTGCATCTCCAGCAATTCACGGGCTCCGAGATGGATGTCCAGACTGGCTTCAGGCGCCTGTGACCCGTCGCACAGGGCTCCCTGCTCAGAGGTCCCCTCTCAAACTCCTTCATACTTCTATCTCTGAGTCTGCCATTTGCAAGAGAGGGCTTGACGGGACAATGAAACATGCGGGGTGGGGGTGGGAGGTTCCCCACTCACTCCTTTAGCAATTGCTGCTGCCTTTTCATCGCTGGGGGGGGGGTGGGCAGGGGGCGCGCAAAGGCTGGGTGTCGGGGGTTAGGGGATTGGGGGGTGAGGCCCCACTCACCCTGCAAGTATTCATTCCCATGCGGAGGGAGTGCAGCATGACAACGAATAAAAACATCTGACAGGGAGACAGAGAGAGAGAGACAGACAAAGAGACAGACAGAGACCGAGATGGAGAGAAAGAACGGAAGGAGGTTTCCCTGCTATTGAACGAGGGCCCTCCGTTTTTACTGTGTAGCTGGCCTTGGCAGGATCAGGGTGTTTTAAAAGGATCCCCCAGCCCTCATTGGTTTGGCTCAGCCTGCGGACTGAAGGGTCACAGGTTCAATTCCGGGCAAGGGCATGTACTTGGTTTCAGGCACATCCCCAGTAGGAAGTGTGCAGGAGGTGGCTGATTGATGGTTTTCTCTCATCAATGTTTCTGAGTATCACTCTCTCTTCCTCTCTGTAAAAAAATCAATAAAATATATAATTTTAAAAAAATAATAAAGCTGAAACCGGTTTGGCTCAGTGGATAGAGCGTCGGCCTGCAGGCTGAAGGGTCCCCAGGTTCAATTCTGGTCAAGGGCATGTACCTTAGTTTCGGGCACATCCCCAGTGGGGCGTGTGCAGGAGGTGGCTGATCGATGTCTCTCTCTCATCGATGTTTCTAATTCTCTATCCCTCTCCCTTCCTCTCTGTAAAAAATCAATAAAATATATAAATAATAATAATAATAATAATAACAATAAAAGGCTCCCCCAGCCCTCGGGACAGCTGTGACTACATTGGACCCTTTAAACAACACACTGAGGCCCTGCTCTGTGCAAGGAGGCCCACACCAGTGGGCACGGTGGTGGGCAAGGGCACTGGCCGCCCACACTGCTGGTGGCAGTCAGGGCATTTCCTGGGAGTGCCCCCCGCCCGCCAGAGCCAGGGCACCGCAGACATTAAAGCAGGCGGCATCTATGCTGATGCCAGCGATGGAACTGCGCCATCCACAGCTCTCCCTCCGACCCGCCCAGCACCGGCCTGAGAGCCAGCTCCCCGGGAGTGGACGCTGCCCCTGGAAGGAACACCTTCCTCCGTCAACAACCCCAGCCCGGGCTCAGGCGACCAACGCCCTCCTCCCACACCAGCTCCGGGCCCGGCCACCCCCAGCCCTCGCCCAATGCAGGAGGCTGCCCGCGACCATCTGACAATTCTTTTGCAATCAGCACTTTCCTTTCTTCGTTTGCTGCTTGAATAATGCAGCCTGTTAAAAAAGGGCCCTCAGCACAATTCTGGTGCCTGTTTACGATGGAAATTGGGGAAACGGCGGAACGCATTCTGCAAAACGCATTTGAAAGGCGATGATTCAATTGGATTTGGCAGCTCCGCTATTCGGGACCAGAAGGAGAGGATCTGTCTGTGATGCGAACACGTATAATTAAGATGAAAGCCTTAAGTACCGGCTGCGTTGCTTCAGACGCCCCGGGCTCTGTCGACTGGGGGCGTTCTGACCGGCGGTGCAGAGCGCTCACTGCCGGAACCCCATGGCTGCGGGTGAGAGGCCTCTTTAAAGGCGCCCCGTCAAACGCGGCTCAGCCAGCGGGCGAAGGCAGCGGGAGCAGAGAGCGCCTGGGGCCCCGGTTTGATCTGCCCCCCCAGGCGCACCCCGACGCCTCGCCGGCTGGGGCTCAGGCAACACCAGATGCGTGTGCTATGTTCTACTCTGGTTCTCCTGGTGCCGCGCCAGGCCCTGGGCACTGTTCTGCCCCGAGGGCTCAGAGCTCGCCTTGAGGGCTGGCCTCCAGGGCTTCCAGAGACCTGGGCTCCAAGCCCATCTTCACTCCTTGCTAGCTGTGTGACCTGGGGCAGGTGACTCACCCTCTCTGTGCCTCAGCTGCCTCCGCTGTGAAAGGGGCTAAATAGCAGACCCTCCTTTGTAAGAGCGTGAGGACAAGTAAGTGAGGTGACCCACGGAAATGCCAGCATCTGGCACCTCTGAGGCAGGCACCGTGTCTGACCGAGTCTCCTTGTGCTCTGCAGTCCCCTCCCTCGGCCACCAGAATGACCGCCAAGCCCCCTCCCCGATGGCTGAGCCCTCCAGGTCCTGAGCTCCGTGGAATCTGGAATGTCACCACAAACCTCACTTGCTGTGCAGAATGACACAACGATGGGATTTCTGACAACAACCCCCCCTACACACACACACACACACACACACACACCACACACACACACGCACACACACGCACACAGACACACACAGACACACACCACACACACACACACACACACACACACAGACACACACACACACAGACACACACACACACACACACACACACCACACACACACACACACACACACACACACACACACAGACAGACACAAACACACACACACACACAGGGCCTCCTCCCCGGAGAGCTGGAGGTTTTGAGTAGATGACTCACAGGCTGGGCTGGGGTGAGTCACATGACCACGCCTGTCATGTGACCTGATAGCCCATCTCCCTGAGCAGAGCTGGCATCCCGCTGAGACGTGTAGGCCAGTGGTCGGCAAACTCATTAGTCAACAGAGCCAAACATCAACAGTGCAACGCCTGACATTTCTTTGGAGCCAAATTTTTCAAACTTCAACTTCTTCTAACGCCACTTCTTCAAAAGAGACTCGCCCAGGCCGTGGTATTTTGTGGAAGAGCCACACTCAAGGGGCCAAAGAGCCGCATGTGGCTCTTGAGCCACGGTTTGTCCACCATGGGTCTAGGCTCTCCTCCTCCTTTCAGATGGGGACTGAAAGGGAACGAGAGACCCCGAACTGGCCTGGGCCCACGCCCAGCTCCTCAGACCGAATGTGACTCCTCTGGACAGAACATGGCCGGACTGTGCGTGACCGAGGCCCTCACTCTGCCCGCTCCCTGGCGGGCAGCCCACCCTTTCCTCGGAGAGGAGGAGTGGGGAGGAGGAGGGGTGTCAGGAGCAGTGCAGGGAAGGAACAGGACGAGGCTGTGCTGTAGGGAATAGTTACCCTAAAACCCTTGCCCAGAGATACTCGGGGGCTGCTGCAAAGCCCGCAGAGTGGCCGCCCTCCCTATGCGGCCGCAGCCTGCCCAGGGCACAGCCCACCCCATCCCCGAGGCCGGCGGCGGACAGTCTTGTATCATGTGACCCGAAGAATCCAGCCCCCAGTGGGAAGCCCCAGCCTCCTGTGGTCTCCACGCAGCAGGAGAGAACCCCCTTCTAGGCCAGCTCTGCACAGCTGGGGAAACTGAGGCCAGCCACAGCTCAGCAAGGGCTGAGGCGCCGTAGGACTCCAGTAGGCCTGCCTGGTTCAGACCCAAACCACTGAACCACCCTGCCCTCCCAGATCCCACAGCTTTGCAGTTCTCTGCAGGTGGCCTCAGATCCTCAGGCTCTGCTTTACCCGCTGTGTGGGCTCTGGAGAGTTACTCAACCTCTCTGTGCATCTGTTTCATCATCTGTCAACGGGGGAAGACGGGGGCGTGCAAGAAGCTGGCCTGGCAAAGCCACTGGCTCTCCTGTCCTCCCGACATCCCTCCTTGTCCCTGTCTCTTTCTTTCCTTCCTCGAAGCTCAGTGCAGCCGGGCCTCTGTGATCCAAAGCGCTGCCCCACCCCTGACTGACAATGAGGCCCCAGGCAATTGCACCTGAAGGTGAAGCAGAGGCGAGGAGATGCCCTCTGACCCCTCTGAGGCTCCAGAGACGCCCGGCTCCCTTTCCGGAGAGACGTGAGGAAGCACCGGCCTGTCCCATGCAGAGTGGCTGATGTCTGTAGCGTGAAAAATTAATGTTTCCGGCTCCTCGAGTTTTGTTTCTGGCTTTTTACCTTCCAAATCAGGCGTGGCTTCTAGGAACCACAGCAACCCCCCCAGAGCCGCGCGAACATCCTCGAAGCCTCACTGCGAAGCCACCTCCTGCAGCGGAGCCGAAATCCCCCGCTGGGTTCCTGCCCTGACAGCTGGGACCCGGACGCGTGGCCAGTTCCGGTCAGCGAGGCTCCGGGACCTGTTCGGGACCCCGGGAAAGACTGTCCGGCCTGACTTTTTAGGACAGAGAAGGAGGAGGAGGAGGAAGGCGGGGGGTGGGGGTTGTGATGGAGGAGGGGAAGCAACAGAAACCTTGCTCTATACTCCTTGCTACCCTTGAACCTGGAGGGTGAGGGCTGAGGCCTGGCGCGGCTGTGCCATCTTTCGGCCAAACGGAAGGCTGAGAAAGCCTCCAGGGGGCCCACCAGCGCCCTGGCATCACTGTGCTGCCGGAGGGAGCCCGGGCACTCACCTCCAGGCGCCCGTGGGAGGACCAAGAAGACCTCCGACTGCAGTCACGTGGGGCTGCGTGCCGGTACCTGCAGCTGGGCGCACCCTCTCGGAGCCTGGGGTGCCCCGTGTGAAGAGTGGGTCGCACCGGCTGTGGGACGGCAGAGGCATGGCAAGGGTGCGGCAGTGGGCATCGAGCAAAGGCTGTCCGCGGGGTGACGGACCTCGTCGTACCAGCCAAGCCTAACCCTTGGGCCTCCGAACCCAACCATTTCTGTGAGCCCCCCCCCCCCGCCAAAGCCCAGCCCCGTTTCCCGAGCTATCAGAGGGGATCCTCTGGACCTGGGAGTGGGGTCTGCAGATCACTTCCTCTTGGGGTCACAGCTAGCACACCCCTTGGGTTTCCATATCCTCAACAATGTGCCCTCAATATTTGTCCTCTGCACCCCCAGCACAGGGCCTAGCTTGGTGGGCACTGGAGCAATGTGTCAGGAGAGGGAGGAGGAGGGGACGCCGCCAGGGGAGGAGGGAGGGAGAGGATGAGGATTCTGGGATGGAGAGGGAGCCTCGCTGGCCCAGAATGCCGGCCCCGGTGAGCACCCCGGCGCCCAGGGTGGCAGGGCAGCGGAGGGGAGAGTGTGGAGGAAGCGAGCCGAAGGGCAGTGACCCTCTGACCTCCGCAAAGCGCTGCGGAGGCGAAATGCCACCAGCTCTGCATCCGGCCGGGCTGCACTGATAAGATAATGATGAGTCATTTAACTTTGCATCCGCACAGGGGAGCAAATTACCTGTGTCTCCATTGCTTAATGACGGGGACACGACCGGGACCTCTGCCGCTGATGGAACCAGAACTGGCCTATCACGGGAGGCCGTTGCCCACCCCCCGGTTTGCCACTTGGCTGGAGCCATTTGTCAGGCAGGAACACAGGCCCTCTCGCCCCCCGCCGCGCACCCCACATTAGCCCGCGTCCTCCAGCACATACACCCCCGCTCCCCTAAGGAGGGCCGGTTCTCTTAACCCCGCGATCCCCGTGCCATCAGTTACTTCCTGGACAGGAACCAGCGGGACCCCATTAGCCGACGCTCAGGCGCCCAGGTGGGAATCTTCCACTCACCCGCGCCAGACAGAGTCCCGGCCCCCTCCCCAGTGCCCTGCCGCTCCGAAGGCCGGGAGAGAGAGCCGCACGCAGCCGGCCGCAGGAGGCCTCGGAGGCCGGAGAGGTTCTGCCGGGATTTTTTCGTTTCAGCGCCTTTTTCATTAAGGTATCATTTCCATACAGTCAGACTGACCCCTTTTACAGGGGATGGCCCTGGGAGTTCTCGCCAATGCCTCCGGTCAGGTCACCACCATCCCACGCAAGGTTCCATCTGCTCAGCAAAGCTACCCTCGCACCCGCGGACCCTCCTCTGCCCTCCCTGTCCCAGCCCCTGGCCATCACGGTCTGTCTTTCTCGTCTGTCTTTGGCCTTTTCCAGCCTGTCACGTTCACCGTGAAGCCTTTACTGTGTCTTTCACACGGTAACCCGCGTTCAAGATGGAGTTGGGCAGTTGTGTGTACATAGCTTGTCTGTCTGTTTGTTTTTGCACCGAGTCGCACCCCACTGTATGGACGTACCACAGGCTGTGTGTAGCTCGTGGGCCAAACATTTGAGTGTATGTTGTTTTATTTAATTCTCAGGGGGAAAAACTCAGAGGCAAGCACGATGTCCATCCTGTATAATAAAAGGCTAATATGCAAATAGACCTAATGGTAGGACAACCGAACAACCGGTCGCTATGGCATGTGCTGACCACCGGAGGTGTCAGTCAGCAGGTGCGAGGGGGGGCCGGTGCCATCCGCACGGGGGAGCAGCAATGGGGAGTGCAGGGCTGCTAGCAGACAAAAATGGGGGTTGGGGGTGCAGCAGGAAGGCCTGGGCAGGGGCACAGAGGATGGGCCTGGACCCGCCCCTGTGCCCACTGCAGCCTCGGGGCCCACAGTGCCTTTCAAGGTGCACGAATTTGTGCACTGGGCCCCTAGTTAAAAATAAGAACATAGGACCCCAGAGCTAGAAAGAGAGGAGGGCGGCCCAGGACCACAGATGGGGCCATCCAATCCATCTTCCATTCATTTCTTGAACAAGCAGTTCATGGAGCCCCCTTTAAGGCTGGGGACAACGGGGAACCACACAGTGCCAGGGGACGCAGGTCTGGGTGCTCCTGCCTGCTGTGCAGACTGAGCTCACCTGGCATCTGTGCCCCTGAGGCTGAAGCCCTGTGGGAGTGTGACCCTGCAGGAAGGGTCCTCCAGTGTGTACAGGGACAAACAATTGGGCCAGCGACGACCTTGGGGGACCAACAGCAGGAATCGGGAAGAAGCCATAGGAGATGTGTTTTCCTGGCAGGTATGTACTCTTAAAACACTGAAATTGTGGGTTTCACTAGACGGCTACAAGTTTCTAAAGTTATCCTGAGGCGCCCAGTCTCCATCTATTTTTGTGGGAGGGGTGCAAGGAAGGGGGAGGGACTTGGGTCCAGACAGCAGTTGGGGTTTCCTCCCACCCCTGCTCCCTGAGGCCGAAGACAACACCCACTTCCCAGGCTCCGCTGAGCAGCCCTGAACACACCTGGCCAGGCCCCCAGGATAGCACAGTGCAGGCGACAATGTGGGGATGGAGTCCCCGGAGGGAAGGAGGGAGGAGCTAGGGTGGCCCACGGCCCTGAGGCTCTGTCTTGGGGTGGCTCTAGGATTCCCCAGCTCTCTCTGTACACACACGGACTCCCCGCAGCACACCCCACTTCTTGGACTGAGCCATCAGAGGGGATTCCCGGGACTGGAGGCGGGCCTGCAGATCATTTCCTCGTGGGGGGCCCACCTAGCACATCCACTGGGCTTCTAGATCCTCGGGAGAGTGCCCTCAATATGTGTCCTCTCACCCCCACCAGGGCCTGGTTTCTTAAGAAGCATCGGAGCAAGGTTTCCTG
Source organism: Antrozous pallidus (assembly GCA_027563665.1). Lineage (NCBI taxonomy): Eukaryota > Metazoa > Chordata > Mammalia > Chiroptera > Vespertilionidae > Antrozous > Antrozous pallidus. The sequence goes on from CM050526.1 coordinate 49,613,491, forward strand.
AAAGAGGAGGAAGGGTGGGGAGAGGGAGGAAGGGGTGGGGAGGGAGAGGATTCCAGCAGTCCAGTCTCTCACCTATGTGATGGAGAGGGGGAGTTTTGGATTCAAACCCCAGGTTGGGCCTCTAGTCCAGTGGTGGGCAAACTCATTAGTCAACGAGCCACATTTTTTAGCTTAAACTCTTCTAACGCCACTTCTTCCAAATAGACTCGCCCGGGCCGTGGTATTTTGTGGAAGAGCCACACTCACGAGCCACAGTTTGCCGACCACTTCCCTAGTCTAACACGTACTTGCCACACAGGCTACTTCACTTTCCCGGGACCCCGTCTCCTCTTTATAAAGCACAGGTGTGTGTGTCTCGTGATCGGGGGGAGGAGTGCACGAGATCATTTAAGACCTCAGCCCAGCACTTGGCTTCTCGTTCAGAAGCAACACGTGCTGCCGCCGTTCCGGTTGAGAGTCTTCTGAGCGGGCAGCGTCGGTGTAGGCGGGCCCGGGCACGGGGGGTGCAGGGGGCCTGGGCACAGACAGGCCTCGGTGCAGGCAGCCCTGGGCTCCCCGGGCCTCCCGGACAACCGTCCCGGACGGCAGCTGCCCGGCCCGTGTGCGGCATTGTGTTTGCCACGCCTCTCCTCCGACTGGGCCCTGGGGGCTGTGTCCACTGCCCGCCTGCCCGCCTGTGCCCCAGAGGCTGCGGCTGACGGGGATGTGCAGGGCTCCTTGGTGCCCATGGTCCCCAGGCCTGAGCCTGAGGACGGCGGAGAAGGACTTCATTGACATGGACGTCAGGACTCAGGTCAGCCCTCACCCGCAGCCGATGCTAAATGATTGAACAGCCACAAGGTCGCCCGGCGCTTGCCCACTGGCTAGCAGGTGGCTTCCAACCCCCTCTCCAAGCACAGCTCCCGTAAGACCCACCGGGGACCCGGCACAGCCCAGGGGTGCACCACAGGGAGAAAACCCGCCGGAGACCCCCACAGAAACGGCCCACCGGTCCCCTCCAGCTCTCCTCTGGCTGGCCCACCTGGGTCTGCATTCCAGTGGTCCCCTCTGGGTCCGAGGGGAGCCCCCCACCTGCCCACAGCAGCAACTGTAATAACGGATGTCGCACGAGGGGCTGCTGGGGGCTTGCGTTGCACCTGCGTTGTTTCATGGGACCCCCACCCAGCCATGGGACATGACCAACACCCTTTTACACTCGTGCGAAGCCCAGGTGCACACCCCCCAAGTGTCCCTCTGACGTGACAAGCCTGCTCTGAGCCCCCCACCCCCACCCCCGGCCCTGCCCCTGCCCCTGGAAAGCCTCGCCCTCCCTGGGGCCTGCACCCCAGGTCCGGAGTGTGTTAGGAGAGGCCGTCCTGCCTGGAGGCCCAAGAGGAGGCAGAGGTGGGAGAGAGAATGATGGAAAGATGACTCGGCCCCCACCTGGGCAGCCCCTCCTCGGAAGGGCGCCGGCGTGGTGAGCGGCTGCCGCGGCCCCGGCCCTCTGCCCAGGCCCCTGGTCTCGTGAAGTGCGGCCGGCCCGTCCCCTGCCGTATTATTTATTGTAATTGCTGCCCTGCAATTGCGGCAGTCCCTCTCCGGTGGGCATTGGGGTGAAATATGAGCTCATTGACATCATTACTCCGCAGGCTTGTCATCGGAAAGGGGGGGGGGGGGGTGGAGATTGCAATCGGCTCTGATTGCTGCAAATACTCAGGCTCCGCACACTCGGGCCGGTTCAGGTTCCTCGAGTGTATCAGCTCTGTAGCCGAAGGAAACCAGCTCCGGGTGAAAATCCCAGGGGCGGCCGGCTGGCCATGCTCCTTGGAAAACCCTAAGCTGCCTTTAAAAAAAAAAATGTTTATTGATTTTGAGAGAGAGAGAAATAGATGGAGAGTGGTACATGGGTGTGCTGCCTCTTGCACGCCCCCTACTGGGGACTGAGCCGCAACCTGTGGGTGCACGGGAGCCATCCAAATGAGCCAGCCTGGGCCCCGCCCTAAGCCAGCGGTCGGCAAACTCATTCGCCAACAGAGCTGAACATCAACAGCACGACGATTGACATTTCTTTGGAGAGCCACATTTTTTAAACTTCAACTTCTTCTAACGCCCCTTCTTCAACATAGACCCGCCCAGGCCGTGGTATTTTGTGGAAGAGCCGCACTCAAGGGGCCAAAGAGCCGCATGTGGCTCGAGAGCCACAGTTTGCCGACCACGGCCCTAAGCTGCCGTTATAATGGAAGGATCACTCACGTCCAATATCCCTTCTCCCAGGAGAAAGCTGATGCCACGCCCCCAAAATCCCCCTGAGCCCGCTGCAGCCCCAGGGCCTCAGGGGCACCGCACACCGACCCAGGGCCCCTGTGAGAAGGCCGGTGGGTACCCAGAGGTGCTGCACCCGCCCCTCCCCGCCCCCTCAGAGCCCGTCTTCTCTCTCAGCGAAGACCCGCTCCTCCAGGGAACTGTCTGGCTCTAGAGATCAGCCACAGCCCCCTGGGCAGGATGCCCAACCATTTGTGTTCTGTTTGCTACCGGGCTCCTCCCTCCGGTCTTCTCACATCCCGCCCAGTAACTCGGCTCCCTCCAGGCCTTTGTTCATGAGAGGAGGGCCTGGTGCCTGCCCTCCTCTCAGCCCTGCCCTCCCCTCCTCTCAGCCCTGCCCTCCCCTCCTCTCAGCCCTGCCCGCAGCCACTTCAGGAATCCTTTTTAAAAGGGTGCCCCCTGCCCTTCCAAACCCCCCAGGGGTGGGAAAGTCCTCCGGGCGGCTGTTTATGAACTCCACCGAGCCATTAGCCGCTGGGCAGGTGTCAAAATACAGATCAGAGAGGGGAGGCGGGCATGGCACCGCCATTTGTCCTGTTACCACTGTCATTACGGCTCCATCGCGGCGTATTACCGAGATGATTAGTGGCAACAAATGACTTCTGAAAAATGATTATGTGCCATTAGAAGCATTAGTCTGCCTGAAACCAGCACAAACAAATGGCCGGGCCAGGATGAGTCATTAGTCGGACCGCTGAGTGACGGGACCAGAGCCGCCCGCGTGCCAGGCAGATAGCGCTGCTGACCGGCTGGGAGCCCGGCCCCGGGTTGGGGGAGGGAGAGGAGGGGGAAAGAGGGGCCGGTGGGAGTCCCACTCCTCCTGGGGAAGCCTGAGAATTTGCATCTGCTTAGAGCCCTGCCTCCCCCACAGCTGGGGCAGCAGCGTCACAGCGGTCCCCCGTGTGACAGGGAGATGGGGTGCTGCTGTGCCACGGGGCACAGGACCCTCGATTTGGGGAGAAACGGAGGCAGGCGTGGACTTAACCTCAGAGGCGTAAGCGTGCAGGTAGGCCCAGCAGAGGCCTTTGGGGGACATTGTGTGATTGACACCAGCAAAAAAAAATTTTTTAAGTCTCGGGGAATCACAATGTAGTTTATAAGGACCAGAACATAGAGAGAAGCTGTGCTTTGGGAGATTAAAGAACATTTCTCGCCCTAGGTGGTTTGGCTGGGTGGAGAGAGCCTACAGATGAAAGGGTCCCAGGTTTGATTCTGGTCAAGAGCACATGCCTGGCCGAACCGGTGTGGCTCAGTGGATAGAGCGTCGGCCTGTGGACTGAAAGGTCCCCGGGTTCGATTCCGGTCAAGGGCATGTACCTTGGCTGCGGGCACATCCCCAGAAGGAGGTGTGCAAGAGGCAGCTGATCGATGTTTCTCTCCCGTCGATGTTTCTGACTTTCTATCCCTCTCCCTTCCTCTCTGTGAAAAATCAATACAATATATTAAAAAAAAAAAAAAAAAAGCACATGCCCAGGTTGCAGGCTCGATTCCCAGTAGGGGGCGTGCAGGAGGCAGCCGATCAATGACTCTCATCATTGATGTCTCTAACTCTCTCTCCCTCTCCCTTCCTCTCTGAAATCAATAAAAATATATATATTTTTAAAAATTTCTCGAACATAGACCCACAACATGGCCTTGCCATCACTGCAGGAGGAGGACGTAACGAGTAGAAAGGGTCGTGGTTGGCTGGCTTCGCACGTAGCCCACCCAGCTCCAGGCCTCCGGGTGCAAACAGCGTTTCAGGCCAATCTTGACTCTCGCTGAGCCGGCAGACTGGTCTTGATGAGCTGTCAGGAGTGAGCTCCCTGACCCCCTCCCCCTCCCCATCTGGACCTGTGTCCAGGCTCGTTTTGGGGGCTTCCCCCCTGGAGGGGCCGCCTCCAAGTATGTCAGGTTTTAGGAGTCCTAAGTTTTCTCTCCCTCCCTCCTCTCCCTGCCTCTCTCCTTCCCTCCTTCCCTTTTCTTTTTTTCCATCCATTCGTGCATTCCCCTGTGTGTGTGGACAGCCTGCCCCCCTGTATGCTGTGGGCTCTGCTTAATCCCACACAGGCGCCCCTCCCCCTCCCTCCCGTGATGCACAAGGCCCTGGGGTGACCCCAGTGACGAGGATTCGGTGTCCTCGGCTGTTCCTGGTGGAGACCTGGGAGCAGGCCAGGGTGCCGGCAGGGGACTGTTTTCAGAGACAGTCTGCAGAGCGTGTCCAGCTGTGTAGACGCCAGGCCTATGGTTTTTGGCCTGGCTGGTGAGAATCTCCTAGGGAGCTTTTATTAATTTTTTTAATATATTTTTATTGATTTCAGAGAGAAGGGGAGAGAGAGAAACATCAATAATGAGAGAGAATTATTGATTAACTATCTCCTGCAGGCCCCTTATTAAGGACCAAGCCCGCAACCCGGGCATGTGCCCTTGATCGGAACTGAACCCAGAACCCTTCAGTCCCCAGGCATCGGCTCTCTCCACTGAGCCACACCAGCAAGGGCTCCTAGGAGGCTTTTACAACACAGCATTGCCTGGGCCCAGCCCCACCAGATGGAGAGCCCCAGGCTAGCCCCCGACCCCCTGCCTGTTACAGAGAAGGATATCGAGGCTGGCACAGGGGCCGTAACCAGCCAGGGTCAAATAGCTGAGGGCAGAATCAGGCCAGAGCCAAACACCTCCAAAATCAAGCCTCCTTCCTCCTGCCTTCCCTCGCTCTCAAATCCCCAAAGCTCTCCCTCCCACTTGCCACTCCAAGGCCCAGGGCAGTCAAGGCTACAAGAGGCAGCAAAGCCATGGCAGCTGAACCTGCAGGCTGCCGACGCTGATTGACACCTGTCACAACCCTGGCTGCTCAGCGGCCTCTAAGGCCAGCCCTGCGGGCAGGCTTCATCTGTTTCTGCTGCTGCCTTTCCATTTCCGGAGCCAGAAGCATCCGCCGTCGCCTCCAAACGGTGGCCCAGTTCCAGAAGCCCTTCATCTCTCTCTTACCCCCGCCAGGCCTCACCGGGGACGACCGCCCCTCCCAGAGAAACCCAGACACGCTGTTCTTCATCTTTATCGAACTTGGCTTTGCAGTTCTTGTTGCTTTGACGGGGGATGGCTGTGACAGACGCGCAGAAGGCCTGGGATGAAATTGTTTCCCCCCACTTCTTACCTCGTTCTATTAGAGAAACATGAAATCTCTTTCCTTCGCCTGTTTGTTTTATTTCTTGCCTGCCTCTCGCTAAGACAGCAAAGTGATATTTGATGATGGATCTCCTTGTGTCTCAGCTACAACAGGTCATGAATGTCTGTGAGGTTAGTTGGCTGAAGACCAAGTCCAGCTGCTACGGAAGATTAAAGCCAGCCACAGGGATGACCCCGCTCGCAGGGCCGATTGCCTTCTGTCCATCTCTTCCTGACACCGAAAAAAGATTCAGACTCCTAACAGCCTGGAACTTTTTCAAGATGTCTAACTTCTGACTTGCTGCAGCCAGTTCTGTCTTTTTGAGTCAATGTAGTTCCCCATTCTGCATGCCCTAGTGAGGGACCCTGTTGCTCAAGGGATTCCAAGGCCTCAGATAGAGGGGGAAAGCAAAGAAAGGTCTCTCTCGCTGGCTAAGCATTTGGGAAGTCTGGGTAAGAAGTCTACCCAGTGGGAGAGAGGAAGAAGAGGCAGAGAGATCTCCCAGAAGGAGAAGCCAGTGTAGAGCCCTTTGTTGGGTTAATTTGCATACTCACTCCTGATTGGCTGGTGGGCATTGCGAAGGTACGGTCAATTTGCATCTTTCTCTTTTATTAGTGTAGATGGTTTCTATGGGTCAGGACTTCCAGTGTGGCTCAGTTGGGTCCTCCATCTTAGGGCTTTGGGTGAAGTGTTGGCTTGGGCTGAGGTCTCATCTGAAGTTTCAGTTGGGGAAGGATCCCAGTCCAAGCACATGTGTTTGTTGACAGGATTTGGATCCTTTGGGGTTTGTTGAATGGAGGGTCTTCATTATCGGCCGTGTGGGCCTTTCAGCATGGTCACTTGATTCCTCCCAGTGTACAAGCTGAGAAGGCAATAGGAAGGGTCTGCTAAAGACAGAAGTCAGAATCCCTTATGGTGGCATCCCACCCCTCTTGCCATTTTCTGTTGGTGAGAGGCAAGTGGCTGGGCCTACACTCAAGGGGAGGTGATTCCATGGTGAAGAACAGAAGGCAGGGATCACTGGGCACTGTCTACAGTCTGCCCGTCACAAGATTATCTGCACATGTGCCCACAGGAGCAGCAGCGGGAGACAAGGAAGGCGGGAGAACCAACTCAGAGATGTGCACCGTGTGGAGTTGACCACAACCACAGGCACCGGTGCTCAAGTCTGCAGGACGAAGGAGCCAGTTTGACACAGGAAACACAGGGGAAAGCATTGGTCCATTGGTTCCTGATCCCCGGGGGGCCAAGGGTAGCTCCCCCCAGCATTAACTCCTCCTGCTTCCAGACTGTGTGTGTGAGCCCAGAGCAGGCTTCTGGGACTTCTCACATTGTGCCGTCAGAAAGCCTGGAGCGGAATCAAGGATGCTCTGGATGCTCCAGCAGCTAGATGCTGACGAAGCCACTGAGGGCTGCACTGGTCTGGCTGTTGCATCAGTGGAGAAGAGGGCTCCAGAGGAGTAAAGTGATGCATGTGGCATGGCTGATATAGACCCCTCCCTCTCCAAAGACTCACACAGGCCCCCCCCCCAGGGAGTTTGGGGGTATGGGGCAGAAGTCACTGTGCTTCTGTGAGTTTAAAGAAAGCTAACACAATAGGGCAAGGTGTGTGATCACTTTCAAGAACAAAAATTAAGGCACAGTGATCCTTCCCTTGCCAAGGTCAGTCAAATCCTAGTTCATTTCCAAGACCCAACCAATGGCTAGGTCCCTTCCAAGAGGCCCTGTGAGCTGGCACTGAACCCACCTAAGGGGGACGGGGAGGCTGTGGGGATTGTGTTGTCTTTTTCCAGAAGGGGGAATGTGCGCTGGGGCCTGAGGCCCTCCTGGGGGTCACCTGCCTCGCTCAGGGCAGCAGCATTCCTGAGGGACAGCAAGCCAGTGAGTTCTCTGATTCTAGGAGCAGCCGCTGGTGGGTTACCAGGGGTTCAAGAGCCCCCGTTGACATGACAGAGTGGTTGCCTTGGGGATGTTTTAGGGATTTTGGAAAAGGCAGCCTTTCTAGTCAGCCCAGGTGAGCAAGGAAGAATTGGGCGGGGGGGGAGTGGAAAAGAGCGGGGTGGAAGGAGGGGCAGGATGAGGGACAGGCGAGGGAGGGCAGGGGAGCGAGAGGAACATTGCCAGGCCATGTGGAGTGGCTGTGTTATTTGTGTGTAACAGGTGCCTTGTCTCCGCCAGTTCCCGCCAGCTGGGTGACAGGGAAAAGGGGTGGGATGGGGTGAGGAAGTCATTGATTGCACCCCCATCTGATTCAGTAATGGGGGCTAATGAACTCCTCCTGCTCGTATGAATCTAAATGCAGACTTTGCTACTCATACCATTGTGAGCTTGGTGTCAGTTGGGGAGGGGGTGGCTAGCTATGTCCTCCAGCCAGGAGAGCCAGCCAGCCTGTGCTGACCTCCTCAGACACGTGTCTTGCCTGATAACATCCACAGTCGGTTCACCTGGCCATCATTTGTCATTGGCACCTATGATAAGTCACAGGTAAGTGACAGTTCTCTCCGACTGGTCAAGATTCAAAGGTCTCCCCTGACCCGTGCGAGGAGCAGCAGCACCCCCTGGTCCCTGTCCCCAGACACATTGCAGGCTCACCTTGCCACCTTCGCTCATCCTTTTGTAACTGGAGAGGGGGCTCTCCTCCCTCTAGCCAGCTACTTCCAACAAGTGTGTGTGGTTGCACCCAATCCCGTTGCTGGGCAAGAGCAGGATGCATTCAGAAGCATGGAAGGAAGTTCCGTGAACACTTCAAAAACCATCTCCACTCTGTCTCCGGTCAAGCCAGGGAGAGTGAGTGCTAGGAACGGACACCGCGAAGCCCAGGCGGCTGTTACGGCGCTAGGTGCTATCTGGAGGCAGTTTCCCCGCCAAAGCGGCCGTGGACACAGCGTGGTCTTCGTTGGAGCAGGACAGACTCTTCCTACGTGTGCGCCCAAGGCTTCTCCAGGCTGAGGGAACGGATTCAACATCCAAGGGCCAGCTGGTGGGTACAGCGTGGGGGTGCTGCAGAGAGCCAGATGCTCACCTCTGCCAGCAGCACCAGAGAACACGCAGACTTGCTTGTGTTCCCGCCTCTGTTCCGCCGCTTCCTGGACCATCCCCCTCCTCTGTCCTGACCGTGCAAACCAGGTCATCTCCACGTCCGCGTACTCGCCACCCTGAGATGTCGGAGTGGACGGCTTTCTGCCACGTGGAGTGCAGGGGGGAGGGGTACGCGCACCACCATCCACAGAGGCCCTTCGGGGCGCCGGTGGGTGAGGAACCTGCAGCTGTGCTCAGGAAGGTCTGGTCACAGTCATGTGAGCCTTTGCAAGCCTCCTGCCTGCTGTCCTTTTCAACAACAGCCGCCACCCCGGCACCGTCTCTGCAGCGTCCCTGCAGCCGTGCCCAAGTGTTGGCTGTTCGAGTCCCATACGTTTCTTAGAAATCGCCAGGATAGCCCTGGGCGGCTTGGCTCAGTGGATAAAGTGTCAGCCTTCGGACTGAAGGTTCCCAGGTTCGATTCCGGCCAAGGGCACATGCCTGGGTTGCGGGCTGGATCCCCAGTAAGGGGATGTGCAGGAGGCAGCCAAGCAACGATTCCCTCTCATCATTGATTCTATTTCTCTCTCCTTCTCCCTTCCTCTCTGAAATCAATAAAGAAATATATTTTAAAAAGAAATCCTTAGGATAGCCCTAGCCAGTTTGGCTCGGTGGATAGAGCATCGGCCTGCGGATTGAAAGGTTCCAGGTTCGATTGCGGTCAAGGGCACATGCCCAGGTTGTGGCCTCAATCCCCAATGGGGCTGATTCTCTTATCATTGATGTTTCTATCTCTTTCTCCCTCTCCTTTCCTCTCTGATTAAAAATACAATTTTTTTAAAGAAATGTTTTTAAAGAAAGACATCTCCTTGGGTATGTCTGCAATATGACTCCCGTCTTCTGGATGAGAAGTCTGAGTCTGAAGAAAAAAATACCCGAATTGAGGTCACGCCACTAGGAGACGGGCCCGTGGGAAGTACTTTGGGGGCGCTTAACAAACGCTCCTTTCGCCCAAAGCGTTAAAGGATCGTTTTTCCAAAAAGGCAAGATCATGACTCTGAAATCAGAATACGTGTGAATGGTTTTATTTGGCTTAAATAATGAGGGAGCAGGGCAGAGACTACCGCTAATCCCAAGGAGAAGTCTGAGAAGCATAAATTCATACGGAGGAGAGGAAAGTGGCGGGGAATTTACGGTCCTGCCGCGGGAGGAGGGGAATCAATGGAACCACGGGGCGGAATTTATTTGCATGTCTATAGATAATAATTATTTTGTATTGCAATCAGTTATCTACAGCCTACCTGCCGGCTGTAAAACAGCTCCCAGACACGAGAGGCTGAACGAAGACAACCTGCCAGAGTGTGCGCTGAGCAGCCCGGGATCCCACTAGTGACCCAGTGATCTTTTCTGTCGCTCCAGGTTCGCTCCCAGGAACAAGGGCTGGGACCAGGTTTAGGCACGCTTCCCTCCCTCTGCCGGATACCGTCAGCAGCTAACGAGGGGTGGGGCGATCAGAATCCCTCCTCGGGGAGATAAAATTGTCTCAGCGGCTACAGCCACGTAGAGGAAACTCGTCTGAAAGAGACAACCTTACTGAGCCCTTGCCTGTGCCAGGCACCACTTCTCTGGCTTTGCGTGTACGCACCGAGTCACTGAATTCTCACAATAGACCTCTGAGCAAGGTTCTATTGTTGTTCCATTTTACAGGTGAGAAAGGGAGGCTCCGGGAGGCTAAGGAACTTGCTGGTAAGTGGCAAAACCAGGCAGATTCCAGACGCATCGCTTACAGCTCTTCGCTGTCCGCCTATAAAGCGACTCGGAAAGGAAAGCAGAGAGAGGTGAATGATGATGGGTAATGTGCAAGATGGCAGGTATTTAAGATGCTAGAACCCAAGGGGGGTGGTTCTTGAAGATTCTAGAAGGTTCTAGAGCTTTTCCTATTCTGGATTCCTTGAATAGCCCCAGTATCCTTTTCAACTATCAAAGTTGATATTTGCTTATCCTTTTCCTTTTTTTTTTTTTTTTTTTTTTTGCTTAAGCTCCCTGGAGTTGAACATTTTTTCCATAAAGAATCATGACACACAGCTGTTGAGTGACAGACAGGGATGAATTTCAAACCCTCGCCTGCCTGAAATGCAGAGCTGCCTCTGTTTCCTCACCTGCCAATGGGCAGTCATCGTACCTGGCCCGCTGGGTTACTACACGTCCGTCCATGGAAAGCTCTGGAAAGGATGCCTGGCACGTACAAGTACTCAGCACAGGTTAGTTTTGATATCAGCTCCACTTTGCAAACAGAAAACAGAGACAAAAGGTGTTCTAAGCTTTGCCCGAGGATGTGCCCTTGTCATTTATTAGCAAATGGCTGAGTCAGCAACTGAATGCAGGCAGTGGGCAGAGCCTGTTTCTGGGAGAGCCCTTGAGGAGGAGTCACCTGGCCTCTCCTCCAGTTCAGAGCTGAGTGGGCGGCTATGCTGGGAGCCTGGGCCAGGGCTGAGGGCGGGAGGGAGGACGAGAGGGTGGGAGGACCTCCAACCCCAGCTGGCTCCTCTCCCAGATCTCATGCTGGAGCTAAAAGAACCAGGGGCTGACGGGACCTCCAGCACTGAGCTGCAGGGCCAGCTGAGCAGCACAGTGGGGCACTAATCCCACTTACCTGGGTCTTGTGCAAAGAGATCTGCTCCCATCCCTACCCCAGTGCCTCTGAAGCACCCCTGTACCTGGTCTGCCTCCCCTTCTCCCCGCAGCTTCCATCATATGGAAGCATAAATCTAGCTAATGCATCCAAAAAAGAAAACTGAAAATGTCAGATCTGCAGCGATCGTTCAATTGAAGGAATATTGATTGTCACAGAGAATATTCTCACTTTCTAGACCTAGTCTGTTCCCCTAGGCGCGTATGAATTCATCAAATATTGTCATAACAGATGATATTGGTTCCTGACGTTGTGATTGCTCAGGCTTGGGTCCTGCTCATCAGCCCATCCCAGTTGGGGTGATGACAGGGTGTGGGGAGAGAAGGGGGGAGTCCGCATCATGGTATTTTCCCCCAAGACAAGGCACTTTCCCATAGAGCACCTGCTCTGATCTTTAGTGCAACCATGTGAGGGGCCTGGAGGACAGGATGCTCTCACTTTCTGGATGGGACCAGGAAGGTTATGCAACTCATCCAAGGTCATGGCACCAGCAAGGTAAGATGTGAACCTTGATTTTCCAACTCCAAGTTCAGGACCTCTGCTGCCGATGGCGGCACTGAGCCAGCCAGAACTGGACCTGGAGCAGGCCTCTTGCCATCTGCCCTACTCACTCAGTGCCTTAGGTTATGTGCCCACTGTTTGCTCAGCCCTGGACACAGAAAGAAGGAGTCGACCCATAACTCTCACTGGACCCTTGTATCAGCATGGAGGAGTAGGCGGGAGTTTTGAAGACTCACCTGGCTGGAACTGTCAGACCACACAAGCAGAGGCTTGCCTCTTCCTCCCCACCCCCCCAACCTCAGCAGTTTAGCGAGTTAACACCAGCACAAAGCAAGGGCTGGAAAGCCCAAGACAGTAGCACCAAACTCACAAGGCCTCTTAGCCCATCTCGACCAATGCTGAAGAACTGGCCCAGGAGAGGGGTTAGGTGGCCAACCCTGGAATCACAAATGGACAGTGAATGATGGGGTCCCTTCAGACACCTTCCAGAAAAACACAGTCCACAAAGGTTTACACCAGCATTTCCTGTGTCACACAGAGCAGCTCTACAGGTCTGAAAAGTGCTTGTAGTCAAATACATTTGGGGAGAGTCACATTTGTCAAAATTAAATGATTTAGAATCAGGGATTCTCAGATCCTTTGTCATCTACAGTAATAAAAGAGAAAGTTGAAACTTGGCCATACCTCTGCAACACCCGCCAACCAATCAGGAGTGAGTATGCAAATTATCCCATCAAAGATGGTGGGTTAATTTGCATATGTGGACATGGAGCAAAGACTGAAGGCTCTGGCCCAAGCAAAGACTGAAGATTGAAGACTGAAGAGGCTTGGCTTCTCACTGTGGCCAGAGCAAAGGCCTGAGTCCTGGATGCTGGAGGAAAACTGGTACCAGCAGCCAGGGGAAGGAAGGCCTATTGCATGAATCTTTGTGCAATGGGCCTCTAGTCTTGATAATAACAACAAATAATAATATCCCAATGTTAACTGTAGCCAGTGTGTCCAACACTCTATGCATTACTGTGTTGCCCTGTTTAAAAGCTGAATAAATCAAGACACAGAGCGAGAAATCACTTGTCCAAGGTCAAAAACACTTGGATGTTGGGACAAGATGAGAATGCTGGATCCACAGGCCTGTGCTCTCCATTGTATGACTGAGAGGCGGGCAGGTATGGAATGCAATACTTCCTAGACGTCTTTGGTGGCTCTGAACCTGTCCCCACCCCTTGTTTGGTCCCAAAGCAGTTCCTGGGACTCGGGTTCTGTGGAATATTTCAAATAGTTTACCTGATGGGCTGGCTGCAGCAGGTCACAGAGTCCCCTTCAACTGCACACTTCAAAACAATTACAATCAATATGGTACCTGAGTAGATACTCTTTATGTTGGTCCCCAAGGCATTTCCTGGGATGTAGCAGGCCTGAATCCTAAAGTAAGAGCTCCTGGAAAAACCAGTCCTACTGGCTGGGCTGGGGCCAGTGCTCTTACCTCCTGCCCTTGACACAGATAGCTGAGAAAAGTGGAATGGACCCCACTGTCTGCCTCCTCGCCACCCCCCAGACTGGCTCCACACCAGTTCTGGAACCTTCCAGCCACATGCATAAGGGACCATCCCAGGGGTTAGAAAAATTAAAATGCTAATCAGTGCCGGCAGCTGCCCTTGTCTCCCCACCTGGGGCTCAGCCACACCCACCTGCCATTGCTGGCTTGATGCAACGCCTTGGCAGTCATCCTCAACAGGTGCCTGAAGTGGGGACTTCATTCCCAAGGTCCTTTGTCAGGAGCCCGAGCTGACACATTTCTTAGGTCATTTCTTGTTGGGAGCAGATGGGACTACAGAAAGCAGACACTGTCACTTCAGGGCCCAGGAGAAGCTGTGAGCTGGAGCTGTGAGCTGGAGAGGCCCTCGTGGAAGGAAGCAACAGCTAACCTGGGCCAGCCCACCTCCTCCAGCCCACCTCCTCCTAGCTGCAGTTCCCTTCTCCCCAAAGACCCCTTCTATAAACCAGATGTGCTCTACCCAGGCAACAGGATGTTATTCACCATAACTAAGAACCAAGCACGGATTGATGCCTGCTGCAGCATGGGTGACTCTCGAAAGCAGTGCGCTAAGTGCAAGAAGCCAGGCACGAACATGCACATTCTGCATGACCCCATCGATAGGAAATGTCCAGACTAGAGACAGAAAGCAGACCAGGGGCTGGGGGTAGGAGACAGGGACCGACTGCTCATGGGAATGGGGCTCTCTTTAAGGGAATGAAAATGTTTTGGAAATACATAGAGGTGACGGCTGTGCAACATCATGAATGTACTAAATGCCACTGAACTTTTTTCACTTCAACATGATTCCTTTTAACCTTTGAGAATTTGACCTAATAAAGCAGACCCCCCCTCCCCTCCCTCTGGCTCCCTCTAACCTTCAGTGATTGCTTAAAATCCAGGAACCAGGCTGGGCTGGAGTGCCCCAAAGTAAGGAGATGGATTCTATCCTTTCTGAAGCTATCCCCCCAATAGAAAGTGTTCAAGGCCCCGCTCCCCACTTCTCCTGTGGAGTGAGCACACATCAGTGAGCTGTGTGAACTGGAAACCTCTTTAGAAGAGTGAGCAGATGTTGTCGAGGTGCTGTGTCTGAGCCCGTTGGTATTCTTCCAGAGGCGGGGGGACGGGGCCAGGCAGGAGGGCGTGAGCTGCATAGATTCGTGCACATTAAGAGCCAGCCAATGGCCAAAACCAGTTTGGCTCAGTGGATAGAGCGTCAACCTGCGGACTGAAGGGTCCTGGGTTCGATTCAGGTCAGGGGCATGTACCTTGGTTGCGGACACATCCCCAGTGGGGGGTGTGCAGGAGGCAGCTGATCGATGTTTCTCTCCCATTAATGTTTCTAGCTTTCTGTCCCTCTCCCTTCCTCTCTATGAAAAATCAATAAAATATGTTTTTAAATATATATATAAAAGAAAGAGCCAGCCAGTGCATGAGGACAAACACGGCGGTTCAGAACAGTCCTTTCTGTTTAGGACGATGTCGCCGTCACGAAGCCGCTGGGCCTGCTTCCTGGGTGCCCGACACTGCACGACACGCTTCGCCTGCCTCTCGTTGGTGACTCCCTCTGCCGGCCCAGAACGTAGCAGGCTTTGAATTGGTTTACAGATGAGAAATGAAAACCCGAAAGTTAAATAATCTGCTATATTACTAACCCACCGTTGGGTCACAAATCACTCCCCATCCTGGCAGCTAACAGAGCGCAGTGAGTTACTCTCCGGAGTCCTGGCGGGCTCAGCCGGTCCTCCGTCTCAGGGCTGCCGTCCATCTGGGTGACCCAGGGCCCGGGGTCTGATCCCAAGGTGTGATGGGGGAAGAATCCCAGTCCACGCGCAGGTGGTGGTCGGCGAGAGTGAGTTCCTCGCGGGCTGTGGGACTGGGGTCTCCGTTCCCAGCGGGCTATTGGTTGGAGGCCACCCTCCACTCCTTGCTGTGTGAGCCTCTCGATTGTGGCGGTTGCTCCATGAAAGCACACGACCCCAGGAGGCAGCAGAACCTGCTACCCCGTTTCCCCAAAAATAAGACAGTGTCTTATATTATTTTTTGCTCCCAAAGATGCGCTAGATCTTATTTTCAGGGGGATGCCTTATATTACAGCGAGTAGGTCTTATTTTCGGGGGATGTCTTACTTTCGGGGAAACAGGGTAGTAGAACAGATTGAACTTTTATGAAGCCTGATGGCGGAGGTGACACCCACCACTGGTCAGGAGGGAGTCACGAGGCTAGCCCACACTCTAAGGGGGTGGTGGGGGTTACACAAGGGCACGAGTGCCAGGAGGTGGGGAGCATGAGGGGCCCCACTGGCCAAAGGCCCCTGGGCAGTGAGGAGCTGAGCCTCACACGCCCTGGATTTTTAGAACAGGCACTGTGCTTCCCTCATGTCCCTCAAGGGTGCATGGGGGCGGGAGGAAAGAAGGAGAGAGGGAGCCCTTCCAACAGGAAACGGGCCGCCCTGGGCTCTTCCTGGCCAGGCCTTGCTGACGCGGCTGGTCCAACAGGATGCAGCCCAGAGCCAGAGCTGCCCTCGAGATGAACGCGTTCTCATTACGAGCCGCGTGCAGAGCTGCATTTTAATTGCCTGGCAGAGCCCCGAGCACCTGAGCAGGAGTTTGCCACATCCTCTTCATCATGACTATTAATAAACCGGGAACGCTGGAGGCTCCTTGAACCCGAGGCTGGCAGGCCCCTCCCAACAGAGGCAGTTCACGTTGCTTTACACCAGCCCCCTCGTCCTGCTGTGGCCCCAGACAGCACAGTCCTGTCCCCGAGGCCGACCCCATGTGTGCGGGGACCCGGGTCGTCTGGAAGCATCGGGAGGCAGGGAGGAAGGACTCAACCTGGCGCCAGCAGACCTGCTGGAGGAGGGACCTCATTCTGTCCTAGTGGCCAGCACAGCCTGGCAGGTCCATGGAGATGGACCAGTAATCGCCCACCTGGGCCATCTGTGGCCATGTGGTGGGAGGTTGCTCTTCAACCTCCTTCAACACCCGTCTCCACCAGCTCCTCGTTCCCCTCCGGTTCTTGAGTGGGTGTGACTGTTAACCTTCTTGGTGCCCCAGGGTTGTAACTACATGAACCATGCCCCCCACCCCCGTTCAGGCCTGACAGAGCATTGCCGTGTGTCTGTGCATGTCCAGCCCTGGCAGCTGGGTCACAGGGAGCCCTGTCCTTGGTTTTCTCCCCCAGCCCCTTCTCTTGGAATTGCCAATCCTGGAAACCCAAATGCCTTCGTGCCACCCTCTTCTGCGCAGTGGGGACATTTGCTCTTCAACCTCCTTCCCCAAGAAAACTCTAGGTGACCCTGTGGTGTTCCCTCCCCATTCTGAAGGGGCGGCTACATCAGTGGGTGTGGAGAGCGGCTATAGAGTTCGGACAGGTTCAGGCCTCGGGCTGGTGAGAGGGCACAGTCCTCTCACGGCCACGTGCAAGTCCCAGCGTGGAGGGCAGAGCCTCCCAGCACCACGGTAGCCAACAGCTGGAGTTGTGAGCTTGCACCTCTGGTCTGAACACACAGCCCCACCAGCCTGAGTGATAGAGGCTGAAGTCAACAAAGCTGAATCAGGTGCATGTCATGGAGGAGGATCGAAACCCACGAGAACGCTGTAAACATCTTGACCACGCCCTTCCTTTGCCGCGTGGCACCTGGCTATAAAATAAAGACACGGCCTGTCCGTGGCGCTGGCACTGTCTCTCCAACTGAGAGGCTCTCCATCAGAGAGGCAGCATCCCACCGAGACCCAGCTTTCCTTCTCTTGTCTGTCTTTTCCCCATCCTTCACCGCCCCCTCTCCGGGTCACCCTTGGCCGGGCAAGCGTGGCACAAGTGGGTGCACAAGGAGTTCCCCAAGGTCTTTCCTACTCACACAGAGATGAACACAATCTCATAGCGGGCAGGGCACGCACACACACACACACACACACACACACACACACACACCCCACTGTGTGCATCTTGGTGACCACAAACCTGCAAAAGCACCTGGAAACAATTGGCAGACGTAGGCAGCCTGACCATTCACATTACGCCTGGTCTACAAGCCCCTTTGCTTGCACAGCCTCCCTAGCTGGGGCGGGCGGGTAAGCCAGGTTCTTATTGGCAAGGCTGGAGTGAACATTGGGGGGCATGTCATCCACAGGCCATGGAGCCCCCTGGATTCCTTTGACAGGAGAATGGGCAGCCTTGGCCAAGCCAGGACCAGCCCCTCCCTCCCCCTTCCTCCCTCTCCTTCCCTTTCTCCCCAGCTGCCTCTGTAGGTAGAGCTCTGCTGTGCTGGGAGCAAAAGCTTTATTGAATTTCTGCAAGTACTTTGCATGGTGTCTGATTTACAATTCATAACCTGGATTACACTAGAAGTTCTGCCTCGGGGTCTGTGTAATTTGGAGCTCGGAAATATTTGCTATGCTTTCAATTCCCCTGACATCTGAGGGATTGGAAATAGAGTCGGCCCCTGGAGGGTTACAATTTGCAGGGGGGCGAGGGGATCGGGGAGGGGGCCGAAGCCGGCACACAACGGTGAGGTGCTGGAGGGACCCGTGCAGGGTGGACACGGAGGGCTGGGGATCAATCAGAGTCTGACGCTGGAGCAGGCGGGAGCGTAACGAGTGGGAGCCAGGCGAAGTGGGGAGCATGGCAGGGCCAGGCCTCAAATCCCGCACACACTGCCCTCCCTCGGGTACTACGACGGCCCAGGGGACCCGGGGCCCGGGTGCCGCACTCAGGGGAGACAGATGCCACCCCAAGGGAGTGGCCTGGCCGTGTGGAACCGCTCAGGGCCGAGAAGCAAAACACGTCACTTCTGGTTCGGCCTCTACCCCGGGGAAAGCCACATTCTCACTTACAAAGCTAGAGTGAATGTTGGGGGGCATGTCATCACAGGCCATGGAGCCCCCTTGACTCCTACGACAGGAGGTCGGCAGCCTTGGCCAAGCCAGAACCAGCCTCCCCCTGCCCCCCCATCCACTCTCCCTTTCCAGTGGTCGGCAAACTCATCCGTCTACAGAGCCAAATATCAACAGTACAACCACTGACATTTCTTTTGAGAGCCAAATTTTTTAAACTTAAACATCTTCTAACGCCACTTCTTCAAAATAGACTCGCCCAGGCCGTGGTATTGTGTGGAAGAGTCACACTCAAGGGGCCAAAGAGTCACATGTGGCTCGAGAGCCGCAGTTTGCCGACCATGGGCCTAGCCACTTGCTCTTTCCCAGCTCTGTTGAGATCAGATTCACACGCCATACAACGCCCCCATGTTCAGTGGACACGCCAGTGGCATTTAGTGGGTACAGCCACCAGCACCATCCGTTTCAGGGCATTTCCATTCTCCCGGAAAGAAAGCCTGCAGCCTGAGCCCCGGCGCCGCACCCCAGCACGCCCGCCAAGGCCTGGGCCTCAGATGTGGCCCTCGGGGCCTCCTCCTGCCCAGGGCAGGTGTGGAGAGTGGAAGGGGACCTGGAGGGGGGTCAGGAGGGGGTCTGGAGGGCGGCCAGGGCTCCCAGCACAGGGCAGTTGAGAAACAGACTCAGAGAGTTTCTGTCACTTGCCCAAGGTCACCAGCTGGAGGTGGCGTGTGGCCGGCCAGACGGGCTAGACCTGGGAATCCCTCCCCAGCCGCCCACCGGCTCCTGGGGCCTGAGTCACAGCGAGGAGGGGTTCGGTGCGCGCCTGGCTGCAAGCGATCGCCCGCAACCTGCCAGCCGCCGCCAGGGCGCTCTTATGATGGGGTTTTAATTCGCTCCCCGTCACCCTGCTGAGCTGAGAAGTGCTCGCTCCTGTTTGTCTATTCCTCGTTAGGCTGCTGCTTAAAACCGGAAACCAGATGTGGCCCCCCTGGTCTGCTTATTTGAGGCGGGGAGGCTGGGGGGGCGAGAGGGGGATTCACACCCTCTGGGCCAGATCCCTTTCTCAGATACCCCAATAACTCTGCAAATGCCACCATTCCCCCCCCCCACACACACACACACACACACACACCTGGCACCGTTGGACCGGGGAAGGAGCCAGCATGGCCTGGAGACACTGCCCGCAGGCCCCAGTGATGGCATTGCCCCCCGACTGAACCTGACTCCCAACCCCCTTCCCATGGTTCCCGGATCCGGGGACACCGCCACTGTCCACCAGGTTGTCAGGCCCAAAGCCCGAACGGTCACTCCCGAGTCCTCTTTCCCTCGTCCCCACATCCAATCTCCGGCAGGTCCCGTGGGTCCCAACCGTCCTCCCCGGGAGCCAGTCCCCCCTCGGGCCACGCCCGGCTCTCGCTTCCTCCACAGCCTGTCTCAGCGAACTCCCTCTAGACTGTTTTGGCAAACCCTCCAGAAAGCGGACGCCTGCAAGCCTGTGCTGCCACCGCATTTCTGCAAACGGAATCCCAGCGGGCCACTGCATTCTGAGCTCTCTGAGCACCCCCTGTCTCGTCCCCGCAGTGAACCCTATCATGTGAACTCTGGCTCTGCCGCTGGGAAAGGGGCCTAGAAGCTTCCAAAGGGCATGTGGTGCTGACCCTCTCACGCTCAGGATGGGCGTCCGGTGGGGTTGCTTTAACCACGGTTCTGTGGGCTGAGCTCCTGGGAGCAGGTCCCGGGGTGTCCCTGGGTGGCCTCTCTTGGTGATCCTCTCCCCACCTTCACCATCCCCACCCCCACCCCTGCTCTTCTCCCCTCTGCACCTCACAAGGGTGACCTCGACTAGCTGTCCCCTGCCTTCTGGTGGGATTTGGCCCATCGAAGGCAGGGTCAAAGCCTGTGGCAGGAAGAGACAGGGGTGGATGTGGTCATGCCCCCTCCCATCTTCTATTATCCCTTTCCCTCACCTCTTGGGGCCCCACTCTTGCTGCTCCCTGTTGCTCCCTTCAGCTGCTCACAGATCTGGGAATGACCTCTGGACTGGCCTTTGCTGGGACTTTGGCCGGTGCCATCTGCTTGCTGCCAGGAGCCTGCCTGGTACAAAGGCAGTCACGCTCAGGATGTGGCCACGCTCTGAAACGCCAAGCCCGACTCCTAACCCACACAGAGCCCTGGGGACTCCTCTCTAGCCCGTGGGTGGGATGGAGGACAGACGGACGGCTCTGTGGGGAAGCAGAGCCCCCAAGGTGAGGGACGCGCCCCTCGAGCAGGCTTCTCAGCCTCAGTGTATCAACATTTCGGCCCAGATCTGTCTCTGTTGGTGCTGGGGTGGGGGCAGGAGGGGGGCCCGGGGTGTCCTGTGTGTGGGAGGGCTATTTTGCAGCATCTGTGGACTGCACCTCTAGGTGCCAATGGCACTCGCCTCCCCGTCACAATCACCAGGAATAGCTGCACATGCCCAGCCGGCGTGGCCCAGGGGTTAAGCACCAACCTGTGAACCAGGAGGTCACGGTTCGATTCCCAGTCGGGGCGCATGCCCGGGTTTCTGGGGCACCGTCACCCCCTTGAGAACCAGCGCCCTCCAGGAGGACAGGAAACGAGCTGAGGGCTCGGGGGGCTGGTGTCCTTCGCAGGGGAAGGAAAGGACCGGGCTGGCCTCCCAGAATGCAAGAGAGGAGCCCTCAGCCAGGTCCATGCGCCCCACCATCTGCCCCTCCAGCCCCTGCCAGCTGGCTCTGTGACCCCCACGCCTCACCCTCAGCCTTCCTGACCTGGTATCCATCCCTCCTCCTGCCTGGGAGCAGGTTTCGGGGTGTCTCTGGGTGACACTCCAATGACTGGCGCCTCTTCGGCTCCCTCCCGCTCTCCTGGCCCCCTCTCCCCCGAAACCCTCCCCTCCTCTCCCCTTACCCGCCTTGAAATGATTTGGGGAGGCGGCTGGCAGCAGGGAGTACAGCTGCTGCTAAGTTATCCAAACGATTTATCTTAAGATTCATGCAGAATTCACTGTGTGGGGACCGGGGCGGGTTGCGCTTTAATATTCATGCAGATTGGGAAGAGATGTTAATCACGGGTTTGGGTAATTTGCCCTTCTGCTTGATTCCCCGCCTCCTCCGGCTCCCGGGCCAGCCCCCGGGCCTCCTTCCTCCTCTCCTGCAGCCAGAGGTTTCCCGCAGCCCAGCAGGCACAGGGCGGGCCTGGAGGGGGGGCGGCCCACCTGCTGTCTCCTGGCTGAGCTGAGCCGCTGCGGCCCCTTTGGGCGGGCAGGGGAGGCCGGGGAGGCAGCGGTGGAGAGGAGCGAGGGTCTTCTGGGCATCTTGACAGGAAATAGATAGCCGGCTCTAGCAACTAGATATGTGCAAATGCGTATTGATTATTCTCAGATTAACAGCTTGGGCATTTCAAACCCAAAACAAGGTCTCAGCTCAGCTCTGATCCCTCCCACTCCCCCTCCCCACTCCCCACTTCCTCCTCCCCACTCCCACTGCCTGGCCCGCAGCTGTCTGCACCCTGCCGGGGAGAGGCAGCCTCCTGGGGAAGGGGCTGGGGTCTCCGCCCAGATCTCACTGCCCCCCGCCCCCCCAGCCTTGTGAGGGGAGAGCTTTCGGGGAAACTGTCCCTGGTTCTGACCTCCCCAGTGCTGGCTTGAGGCCTGCATGCACGGGGAAATGGACCTTAGCAGCAGAGGCCACGCCCCATGAGCGGGCCTTCCCCTCTTGCCAGGTGAGGGGGGACAGCTGAGCCCGGGAGCACCTAGAAAAGTCCCCGGGGCAGAGGATCCAGGGCTCAGCAGGGGCCACCATCTGGGTCCCCCTCTCCCTTCGCAGGTAGGAACCGGACAGTCCAGTGACTGGCCCAAGTTCACATGCTTGCTAGTGGCAGAAGAGCCGTTTGAGTCCAAGTTTGCGGACGGCTGCAGGAAAGGGCTGCAGAGGAAGGTCTGGGAGGGGCATTGTGGGCCGGGGCCTCAGAGGTGACAGAGACAGCGGGGCCGGGCGGACATAAGGTGCAGAGCTGGGGCGGGGCGGGGGCACAGCCCCCTCCCCGCTGGCTCTCTCTCCTCCGGGCCCTGTTCTCTCTCCCCTGCTGGTGTCTGGGCAGCTTCCAGCACATGTTTACCTGTCACTTCCTGTCAGCCCCACCCCCCACCCCCCCACCCCCCGCCACACACACACACCACAGCTGCCTCTCTGGGCCCAGAATAATAATCAGGAAGCTGCAGCACCAGATGGAGGAGGCCCAGGGGACACAGAAGGCCACCTCTCACCCTGCCTCTCCCTTGTCAGTTACAAGGAGGATCCAAACCCCTGGCACCCGCCTCTGTAACACACACACACACACACACACACACGCACACATGCACACACACTCACATGCACACGTGCACACGCACACATGCACACACATGCTCGCGCGAACATACACATACGCACACATTCACACAGGCGCCCACACACGTGCACACACACACACACACACACACACACACCAGCATGGCCTGGCATTAGGTGCCCAGAAGATTCTCAGCTGAAGCAGGGTGAATGACATGCCCACTGAGACAACCCCCAGAAGTGACCCCCATCTCTCCCTGGCTGGTGGCTGCTTTGCCCACGTGGTGGAGGGGCCTGCCCGGAGAACCAGTCCAAGCAGAGGTTTGAGGAGGAGGGAGGTGGCGGGGGGGGGGGGGTGAGGGGATGTCAGAGAGAGCCGACAATATTGGGTCCAGCTCTGGGTAACACATGATGAGCAACACAGCCTCACACAAAGCCAAAGTCCCCTTTCCTTGATGATGTCACCCTGTGAAGGGGAGTCCAGCCCTGGGACCCGGCCGGCAGATCCCCACAGAGAAGAGATTTTACTTGAAGGTGTGGGAAGCCACTGTTGGCTGCTCCCCCAGATCATCCTCCTGGCACCCTGTTTGCATGTTGGAAATTACTGGCTGAGCATGGGGGCCTGGACTCCAGGGAGCTGTCACCTGGGTGCCTGGGGCGGACACTGCTGCAGCCGGGCTGGGGCTGAGTCCATGAAGGACCTGCAGTTACTGACTTTCATTGAGCTGCACCAGACTGTTGCCAACAGCGACACCATCTGGCAGTGGGAGGAATAGCAGATGTGGACAGATGGGACCACAGGTGTGTGGACTCAGCTAAGGGCACAAGCCTGTAGCCCTTAGAACAATGTAAGTCCCGGGGCTCTTGGACAGATCGGAGGAGGAAATTTTGAGTTTTCTGGCAAATAACTGAAAAAAAAAGAGAGAGGGAATCTTCTTACATGCCAAGCTGGAAAATCAGATTGTGTTTTTCCCAAAGAATGTTCAGGCTAGAAGGTCAAGGCTATATAGTCTGTGGCTTATTTAGCGTGAGACTTAGGGTGAGTCACGTTCATTCTTATTTTTTCATTAACACCCGCCCCCCTGAACCTCTCCTGGCTCCAATATTCCATGTGCTGGGCCAGTGGTCGGCAAACTCATGAGTCCACAGAGCCAAATAGCAACAGGACAACGATTGAAATTTTTTTTGAGAGCCAAATTTTTCAAACTTCAACTTCTTCTAACGCCACTTCTTCAAAACAGACTCGCCCAGGTCAGGGTATTTTGTGGAAGAGCCACCCTAAAGGGGCCAAAGAGCCGCATGTGGCCCGAGAGCCGCAGTTTGCCGACCACTGTGCAAGGATGTGTGTGCTTTAAGGAATACAGTCCTGATGGGGCTGGGGAAGGAGAAGGGCCGGGGACTCCCAAGCAGGGCCCGTCCCCTTCCAGGGCACCCACAGGCTCTCTGAGGGCCTCACCTGCAGTCAAGCCTCTTTCCCACCACCCAGCACCCTCAGTCCCTGGGAGAGAGCATCCTTCCGGGGGTGGCTCTCACCCCGGCCGCTCAGGACAACCTCCCATCGAGCAGGCCGGGTGGGAGAGTCCAGCTCAGCATCCGGGTGGGCCTGCCTCCGATCGCGGCTCGGCTACTGCCTGGCTGGATGAACTATAGTAAATTACCTCATATGTCCGAACTCTAGTTCCTTCTCCTATAAAATGGCAAGATAGCATTCACTCCTGTGTTCGATGTGTAGGGCTGCTGTGACAGGTGATCACAAAGGTAGTGGCTTGCCCTAACCAGTTTGGCTCAGTGGATGGAGCGTCAGCCTGTGGACTCAGGGGTTCCCAGGTTCGATTCCGGTCAAGGGCATGTACCTTGGTTGCGGGCATATCCCCAGTGGGAGATGTGCAGGAAGCAGCTGATCAATGTTTCTCTCTCATAGATGTTTCTAACTCTCTATCCCTCTTCCTTCCTCTCTGTAAAAAATCAATAAAAATTATTCTTTTTAAAGTTAGTGGCTTGCCAAGACCGGTTTGGCTCAGTGGATAGAGCATCGGCCTGTGGACTGAAGGGTCCTGGGTTCGATTCTGGTCAAGGGCATGTACCTTGGTTGCAGGCACATCCCCAGTGGGGGGTGTGCAAGAGGCAGCTGATTGATGTTTCTCTCTCATAGATGTTTCTGACTTTCTATCCCTCTGCCTTCCTCTCTGTGAAAAATCAATAAAAAATATTTTTTTAAAAAAGTTAGTGGCTTAAAACTATAAATGTATTAATATTAATTTGAGGAGGCTAAAAGGCTAATTAATTCCAATGTAACCTTGATATTTGGGGGGAGGGAAGGGCTGACGATCTGAATCCATGCCAGCAAGCCCAGTGTGCATTCTTGACAACCTGTAATGAAGTCACTACTTCTTTCCCAGAAACTGGTCTTGCAGAACCTGTTACAGAGGCCATCACACTGTGGACAGTGACTGCCCTGAGGGAGGGTTACTAACACTGGCGCCAGGCCAGACCATCAGATATGGCCCAGAGACCCCTCAACACCTTGCAAGGCCCGGAAACATAATCCATATTTGCAGGACAAAGACCCCAGGAAGATATAAAAGAGAAGCTCCCTGCGTGTTACTTTACTCAGATTTGGAAAGTTATTCCCCTGAGTCCACCGGCGTAAATAAAGTGTCACTCCTCTTCTTCAAAGCGTTGCTTGGTTTTTCTTTGGTCTTCTGCAACAATCTTAGTTTCACTGGGTGGAGCCCTACGTAGTCTCACTGGGCTCCATTCAGACATCAGCAGGGGGTGTCCCTCTGCAGGCTCTCAGGGCTCTGCCTCTCCAGCTCCCAGAGGTCACGCCCATTCCCTGACTCTCTGCCCCACCCCTCCACCTTCAAAGCCAGCAACGCAGTGCCTCTCCCATTCTTCTGCTGACACATCTCTTCCTCTTTTAGGACCGCGTGAAGACGCCGGGCCTCCAGGAAACCAGGACAAGCCCCATCTCAAGGTCCTTCACTAGTCACTTGTGCAGACTCCCGCACGCCCCGAAGGGGACCTCTCTGCGGGTTCCAGGGGGTGGGAATCCTTATGAGGTGGCTTTGTCTTGTGACCATGGGAGCTCTACCTCCCTGCTGACATACCAAACTCACCCACCCTCAGCTCCCTCCACTAGCCACATACCAGCAGTGCCAGGCACAGAGGGCACGCCTCTGGCCCCCTCTCCCTCTGCACAGCTCCTGCCTCTGGCACAGACTCCAGACGCTGCCATACATTTTGTTTATGCCCAGGCAGTTGCATCTGTTTTCACAGATGTTCATATGCTGACATACATGTGTGCAGGTACAGGATCTGCTCAGGCCCAGTGTAGTGCAAACACACACACACACATACACGCACACACACACACACACACACACACCTGCCCCTGTACAAGCACATACACCGCTCACCAGGGCCCTATTCTTGAGCAGACCCCATGGTAACAGACTGGGACCCCCACAGCCCACCCTCAGCACCCACCCCTCCACCCTGTCCTGGGAGCCACTGCCTCCCCCTCCAGCTCCCGGAGCCCCGGCTCATTGATTGGCCCTGCGGCTCTGCAGCCGGAGATGCGCCCCAGCTGGAGGAGCGCGCGTAATTTATGGAGTGTCTGATTTTTAATCAGTTTTTTGTTCCTGTGCTCTAATTGTCCTAATTAGATGTACATGTTTTGATGAAGGTTTTTCCAAAATAAAAATTGTAATCGAATCTTGCTTGACATTCTCTACACCCACTCGCTCCGATCCACAGTGATGCCGCCGGTTCAGGCGTTCGCACGTCCTCCCTGGGCACCGCAGGCCGGAGGCTGCCACAGGGCGGGCGGGTGCCTTTGGCCTGGGCCTCCGGGTGCCCCATTAGGGTGGCACCGTCTTGCCCCTGTGGGCTGGGCGGGACCTCCACGGCCTCCCTAGGCCGGACTTGTGCCTGGGGAGGGCCCTGGAGCCTCAGGTACCAACATGCTCGCTCTCTCTCTCTCTCTCTCTCTCTCTCTCTCTCTCTCTCCGCCCCCCTCTGCTTCTGCTCCCAGGGCCTCCACCCTTAACAAGTGAGCCTCCCCGCCAGGCCTCCAGGACAAGGGCAGGCTCTGCCCCCGCTTCTTACCGAGTGTCAGCTGTGTGCCAGGCGCTGTGTTCCCCAAATCCCCTGACAGCCCTCGGGGAGCTGCACCAGGGAAGAAATCAAGACTTGGAGAAGGTCATTCTCGCGCTCAAGGTCACACACCAGTAAGTGGAAGCATTGCCCCCGAGTCCTCAGTCTCAGCCAAAATGCCCAGAGGCGATGGCTGCTTTCCAGCGGGATGGAAAGCCCCTCTGGGTGGGAGCCCCCAACCCCCAGCTCCCTTCTGCGCCCCAACATCAGTGGCTCAGGATGCACATTTTCTTCCTGCCGAGTGCGCTGTGTAGACACTGCGGTCAGCCTGCAGCCTGTCCTGAGTGTCTCGGCGCCCGGAGCCAGGTGCAGGTGCCACCGTGTCGGCTCCAGGGCTGGGTGGCTGGACAAGGGCTGACGCCCAGAGTCGTCGACTCCAGAGAGCCTCACCGCCACCACCAAGGGACCTCACCGAAGGTCCAAGCCCAGCACTGTGCGGGGAGCGGGGGGGGGGGGGGGGTCCTTCAGCTCCAAACCCACCAGGTCTGCAGGGCTGTGGGATGAGGGGCTGGGAAGCCATGACGCCGTTCTGCTCTGCCCCTTGTGCTCAGGTAGCCGCTGCCAGCAGGGGGCACCAGAGGAACCGGTTCTTCGCCCTAGAGGAGAGCTGGCTCTTTCTGGATTGTGGGTTCCGGTGTGAGGTTTTCTGCCTCTGCACCAGCTCCAGACTCTGGTCCTTTGCCCTCTCAGAGATGCCAGCGACCACAGCCTGAGTCCCAGCTCCACGGCCCTCACCTCCAAACTCCCCAATTCTTGTTCACCCCCCACCCACCCACCCCGCACTAGGGAAGGTGGCTGCTCCTGCCACTGTCACCTCTGGGTGTCACCGGCCCTTTTCTGGCTGCAATGACAATGGCTCCTTTATCTGAGCCAGGGCACTCAGCCCTCTGCTAAAATGACCAGTGTGGGGCTGAGTTCCGACTACACCTCACCGCTCACCGTGTCCAACTTTACTTTTGTGTTTTACTGATTGATCGAGAGACAGAGAGCTCTATTGGTTGGTCCACTGACTGCATTTGCTGGTTGCTTCTGGCACGTGCCCCGCCTGGGACTGGGACCCACAGCCTCGGCATGCTGGGACAGCGCTCCCTGCAACCCAGCTACTGGCCAGGCCAACGGGATGTCCAACTTTAACCTCGAAAAGCACGCGGTAGCCGGGCAGCCCACCCACCGGGCCTTGATGCTCTGAACCCTCATCCAGTTCCCCGGGGCCAGGCCCACTGCCATCCCAGAACCCCTCACAGCCCTGGGCCAGCACAGTCCTATCTGCTTAGCTGGTGACGCTGGGTGACCCTGGGTGATATTGGGTGATGCTGGTTGACATTGAGTGATTTTGGGTGACATTGGGTGACGCTGGGTGATGTTGGGTTACATTGGGTTATGTTGGGTGATATTGGGTGATGCTGGGTGACATTGAGTGATGTTGGGTGACGTTGGGTAACGCTGGGTGATGTTGGGTTACATTGGGTTTGTTGGGTGACGCTGGGTGATGCTGAGTGACATTGGGTGATGTTGGTTACATTGGGTGATGCTGGGTGACGTTAGGTGACTCTGGGTGACATTGGGTGACTCTGGGTGATGCTGGGTGATGCTGGGTGATGTTGGTTTACATTGGGTGATGTTGGGTGATGCTGGGTGACGCTGGGTGAGGTTGGTTTACATTGGGTGATGTTGGGTGATGCTGGGTGACACTGGGTGATGTTGGTTACATTGGGTGACACTGGGTGATGCTGGGTGACATTGGGTTACGTTGGGTGATGTTGGATAATGCTGGGTGACATTGGGTGATGCTGGGTGACATTGGGTGACGTTGGGTGATGTTGGATAATGCTGGGTGACATTGGGTGATGCTTGGTGACATTGGGTTACGTTGGGTGATGTTGGATAACGCTGGGTGACAGTGGGTTACATTGGGTAACGCTGGGTGACAGTGGGTTTCTGGCCTTGCAAACAAATGCGTCTGACTCACACGTTGGCTTCAAGGCCATTCTGAGAGCACCCCCGGCTCCACATGGTCCCGGGGGCCGCCTGGTGGGAGCCTCGTCCTGCTGGGATGGTCTCGGGGACCCCCTCCCCTCCCCTGCAGACGGCGCGTTAGCCTCTCTGCCCAGGGCGGGTGAGAGTCTGTCCATTGCCAAGCCGCTGGAGGAAATTTCTGTTCTCAGGGAAGGAAACGGGAGAGCGGGAAGCAGACGATCCCCTCGAACCCGCACCTCGCTCAGGGGTGCCTCCCGTGATGGGAAAGCTCAGGTTCAGTCGCCCGTGTCACACTGGCTGCCTTCGAACCCGGAGAGCCCTTCGGCCACCTCTACGCCCCCTTCCCCTCGTCCACTCACTCCCCAGCCGTTCTCTGAAGTTGCCTCTCCATGAAGCCCCCGCAAACACCATTCATAGTCACACCCTCTCTGCACCCCTCAGCCGCCCCTCAGCTCCTGTCCGCTCAGCGAGGCCCACGTTCTCACAGGCAGTGTCGGTGCGATGTTGAGGTGCCGCCCAGGCCCACTCGGTGCCAGCGCACAGTAGGGCTTCAGAATGCCTTTGGATGGCCCTGTGGGGGCCACTTACAAGAACCACCTCCTTGTGTCCCCTGCAAATGCATCAGCTCTCGGTCTCCCTCCAGAATGCCCACTTCTCCCCCCGGACGCCACCCCCTTTCTGTTAGCTGATATTTATGGGTAATAAGCCAAGCACATCAAAACCGGAGGTGAAAATGCCTCTTAAAATAAATACTCTCCCCAACAAGTCAATCCATCCAGGCAGCACCGGCTCTGCTGGCAGCCGGGAAGCGCCGGCGGGAGCTGGGGGGTGGGGTGCCCACGGCCCCTGGGACCTTGAGGGATGGGGTGAGGGAGGGGGTGCATCACTCCGTTCCGAGCTGCGGTGAGAAGTGGGCTCGGAACACATCGCTCCTCGGCCTCTCACACTCCGCCGGCAGCCGGGATGAAGCGGGTCATTGACGGGCTGGCTCCGGAACGGAGAAGACAGACGGACAGAGCAGAGCGAGGCTGCTCCATCCCAGTGGGGACAGTGAGGAGTCAAGGTCGCCGAAAGTCAGCAGCGCCTCCCTCTGCGCTGGCTCCGGTCGGGGAGGGCCTGAGAAGTGCGTGGGGCCTGTGCTAGAGCACCCATCGGGCCCCCCGGACACGGGTGGGGGTATCGAGTAAACTGGACCCCTTTGCCAAACCCCCCGCAGCCTCTGGCAGCCTCTCCCTGCCTTCAGTGTCTCCCCAGGAAAGTCGTCATGGGGGTGACACGGCTCCATGCCTAAGGGCTGCAGAATAGCTCTGCCTCCAAAATGCATCCCCTCCCCTAGGATTTTGCCTGTTTCTACTCCCGGGGGTGAGCTCTACTCCACTGAGGACCCACATGCCCCAGGTCCCACAGATCATTCCACTCGGACCCACATGCCCGGCACCGCAATGTGCAGGTGTCCCCGACACGCACGTGCTCCCACAGCCCGGCTCCCACTTGCACACCAAACGTGGCCGGACAGGGCTGCAGAGCTTGTCCTGTGCTGGGGACGAGATGGGGAGGGCAGAGGGGATCTCCTCCAAAACCCCTGGGCCATTCCTCAGGGACCCGGGAGCCCCGTCTTTTCCTGCTGGTGCCCTTTACTCTTGTAGAGGGCACCAGGGACCTGGGTCCCGGGGAGCCTGAAGCTGCCAAGTTCCTCCCCAAAACCAAGCTGCAGAAGTGTAGAGGGCCAGCCCCCAGGGAAGACACCTGGGCATTTTTTTTAATCAGTGTCAGCTGAATCCGAGGCGCCAGGCAAAGCCACGTCTTGGAAACGCATCCACCAAAAGGGATGGATGCATTATCAGTACTGACTTTTAACTCGCTTCAGGTGTCGGGAGGAGGGCCCTTGAAATATAGATTCAGTGAAGCCCCAGGAATGAGGGAATGAGTGGGGCCTGGGCCCACTTAAGCTCCTTTGATTTTAAGTCTTTTCATGTGAAGCCCATTTCTATTTTAGTATAAATAAACACACTGTGTTTGGGTTGGAACTCTGTCTCTCCATCAGAGAGCAGAGATTCCACCCAGCCCCAGCTTTATTTCTACTTCTGCGTCGTCTGTTCCTTCTGTTATATCTCAACCCCCAGCTCCTCTACTCAGTAACTGGACCCTACTTTTCTCTCCACGCTGGTCGTGGAGAAGAGAGGAAAACCCCAACACAGAAGGAAGGCCCTTAGCCAAAGAGGTCAGGGGCAGCTCTCCCTCTTAAGTCCCCAGCTCCAACGGGTGGCACAGAGTCCCCTGGGCCAGTCTGGCAGGAGAGGTGAGGTGGGGTGGGGTGAGAAGAGAAAGAAGAGGTGGTAGAACAGGTGGCTGGGCAGGCAGCTGGGGGCCTCTGTCAGGAGCACCAGCACATGAGGTGCCATTAGGGCTGCTTGTCCCGCCTCTCCCAGCTGAGCTCCCCGGTCATTGGCAGACTCTTTAAAAGATGCTCCCAGCTGCCTCCACTGCCCGGCCTCTGAGTGTCTGCTGCCTGGGACAGCCCCAATGGGTGCCTCTTGTCTGGGCTGGGGCAGCAGGGGACCAGGATCTGGGTTTTCATCTCTTTTCAGAAGACTGAGTCCTGGATTGAGCCAGCAGCCTGGGGTCCTCGTCTCAGTCACAGGCTACAGGCAAAGTCCCCTTGGCTCTCTGAGCCGCCCCCAGCCCCCCAAGGCAGGAAGGCCGGGGCCTCCATTTCCTTTGTTCTAACCAGGGGCGCTGAGGCGTCTGCAGTGGCATCTCTAGTGTGTGGAGCTGGTGAGACTTTCTTGGCCAGCAAGCTCCGTGCTGCCGGGACGGCCTGGAAGCTACGCCTCATCCCATCTCTTGGGGTGGGGATGGGGGTGGGGGTTGTCCATTCAGGAAAGGTCTAGCCCAGTGGTCAGCAAACTCATTATCAACAGAGCCAAATACCAGCAGGACAACCATTGAAATTTCTTTTGAGAGCCAAATTTTTTAAACTTCAACTTCTTCTAACGCCACTTCTTCAACATAGACTCGCCCAAGCCGTGGTATTTTGTGGAAGAGCCACACTTAAGGGGCCAAAGAGCCGCATGTAGCTTGTGAGCCGCAGTTTGCTGACCACTGGTCTAGCCGGATTCCAGCTAGTTGGGGAGTAGGTGCTTGATGAGGAGCGTCTATTAGTGGATGGATGGATGGGTAGGTGGATGGATGCACCATCCTTAAGAAGAACCCTTCCCTTGCTCATCTGCTTTATTTCCTTCTTTCTCTCCCTACCTAGGAGTTAGCTCTCTTTAAGTGGAAATCAGGAGTGTGGAACGTGGGCCCTTGTGGGCATTCCTCTGAGGAAGCAAAGCCTGACGTGGCCAATTCCAGCTGCTGCTGCTGCTGCTGCTTCTCCCGCCCTCCACCCAGTCAGCTGACCCGAGAGGAAAGAGAAGGATGCCCTGCTATCGCCCGCCAGGCATCCGGCAAGATGGACGACCTGGGCCAGGCAGAGCCGAGCTCTTCCCAGCCCGGGAGAGGGGATGGGTGAGCAGCCACAGAGAAAGAACGACCTTTCCCATCGCCTTCAAGGTCGGAGCTGGGGGAGACGGGTGCTGATCCGAACCCTCCAGCTGGAACAGTGCTTCTCAAATGGGGCTGCACGCGGCATCGCCTGGGGAGCTCTTAAAAGCACAGGTGCCTGGGCGGCACCCCCAGAGACGCTGGCTTAATTGGTCTGGAGCACAGCCTGGGGCTCAGGGATGGTGTAAAAGCTCCCCACGTGCTTCTAATTACAGCCAAGATCGAGGCCACGAGGCTGAGAGGAGCCTGGGGGAGCCCTCTAGGCCAGTGCCTCTTGAACTGCGATGTGTGGGTGAGGGGCCCTGACCCCCCCCACCACCACCACGCAGCCAAAGTAAGTGTAAAACTTTTGATTCCATGCACATTCAAATGATCTG
Organism: Antrozous pallidus; assembly: GCA_027563665.1. Lineage (NCBI taxonomy): Eukaryota > Metazoa > Chordata > Mammalia > Chiroptera > Vespertilionidae > Antrozous > Antrozous pallidus. Next base: position 49,645,909 of record CM050526.1, read on the forward strand.
TTTAACAGGCAAATGTGGATTAGATCAAGATTGAGGCCCAAGCGTCGGCGTCTCCGACAAGCCTCAGGCGATGCCACCGCTGCGGGTCCCAGGCCCACACTTGCAGGAGCCAGGATGTAGGCCAGTGGTTCTCAAAGTGTGGCCCCCGGGAACACAGCATCAGGGTCACCTGGGCCCTTGTTAGAAATGCAAATGCTCGCGTCCTATCCCAGACCCTACTGAGTCAGAACTCTGGCGGGGCCTGCTGGTGTGGCTCAGTGGTTGAGCATCGACCTAGGAACCAGGAGGTCATGGTTCGATGGCTCCATTCCCGGTCGGGGCACATGCCCGGGTTGTGGGCTTCATCCCCAGTAGGGGGCATGCAGGAGGTAACCAATCAATGACTCTCTCTCCTCGTTAATGTTTCTATCTCTCTGTCTCTGTCTCTCTCTCCCCTTCTCTCTCTCTCTCTTCCTCTCCCTCTCTGAAATCAATAAATATATCCTATAGAATAAAAGGCTAATATACAAATTATCCCCTCCACCCAGAGTTCCACCAGGGAGCAGGAGCCTGCTGGCCAACCATCCACAGCCCCTCCCCCCAGCCAGCCCTGGCACTCCCATCAGCCCCAGGGCAGGCCAGCTGGACCCTACCTGTGCATGAATTTGTGCACTGGTGGGATCACTTACATGTAGGAACCAGTGACCTCAGACAGAGGCCAGCCCCCTGCCTCTGGGACACCCCTGTCCCGGGTCGGCAGGCTTCCTCCAGGAGTCCAGCCAGGTGGGGGTTGGGGGTGAGAAACGTGTGAGAGAATTAATGAGCCCATATGTCAGTTTCTGGCAGGAACTAAATGCACGCGCTAAATGCATGAATGCCTAGTTTTCAGACCCCAGGGGAGAAGGGAAAAAACACCTAAAACATACCAGAGAAATGGAGAGATGGAATTCAATTCCAAACTAAAAATACATGTTATTTATCATTATCTGGAAGGGGACTGGGAGAAGGCCATTAGCAGGCCCTTGCTGGCTGGGGCTGGTCGGCAGCGGGAGCCCAGGCAGGGGGGCTATTGTCCGATGTTCCTCTTGCTGCAGCGGCTCCAGCGATGATGGCAATGGTGGCCCACAGGGGGCGCTGCTTCCTGCCACCAGAGACCTCTCCCTTCATCTGGAGAAAAGAGGGGAGGGCGGCGGGGCTCAGGTGGTGCCACCTCCAAAGGGGAAAGCCACCTCCACTTCCAAGAACACAGCTGGAAACCAGCCTCTCAGACAGGCTTCCCTGGGGATGGGGGGCTCGGGCTAAGGGGAGGGTCACAGTCTTGTACTTTCCCCAAGAAGCCTGGCATCCCAGGTGGCCCAGTCACCCCTAGGGGCCCAGGCTTGACAGAGAGAGGAAGGGGTCCCCAGAGGGTGTGGCCGTGGCTGCCCCCGCCTGTTCCCTCCTGGGACGCAGGCTGGCTCTGCAGGGGAATGTGGACAAGTTGGCCCAGAAGCCACCTGCAGATCCGGACCCCGCCGGCAGATCCGGACCTGAACTAACCTTGGGCCCGGGCAGGTGCATGTCCAGAAGCAGCAGCGGGCAGAGCCCCGGGAAGGCTGGGCACAGCCCCCAAAGGCCACGTCGCTGGGTGTGGGCCTCAGGCCACCGCTGGCCACTGCTCTCCCTCTGTCCTTGTCCTCGTGCACACGTGTAAATGGCCCCACTCGGCCCCGGGCCCTGTCCTGGCCGGGCCGGTGCAAACCCGCTGGGCAGCAAGGGTAGCTGCTGTGAGAGGGCGCTGAACCCTGAGGTGGAGACGGGTTCCAGTCCTGCCTCTGCTGCCAGGTGTGCGAACCACCTACCTGCTCACCCACCCCCTCCCCTCCCTGCTCACCCACCCCCTCACCTCCCTGCTCACCCCCCCTCACCTCCCTGCTCACCCACCCCCTCACCTCCCTGCTCACCCACCCCCTCACCTCCCTGCTCACCCACCCCCTCACCTCCCTGCTCACCTCCCCTCACCTCCCTGCTCACCCACCCCGTCACCTCCCTGCTCACCCACCCCCTCACCTCCCTTCGACATCTCCTCACCTCCCTGTTCACCCCCCCTCACCTCCCTGCTCACCCATCTCCTCACCTCCCTGCTCACCCACCCCCTCACCTCCCTGTTCACCCACCCCCTCACCTCCCTCCCTGCTTATTCACCCCCTCACCTCCCTGATCACCCAACCGGCCACCCTGCATCCGTGTGCACCTGCTGTGTTCCCTGTGCTGGGGACGCCAGGAGAATGCCAGGCCACCTGTCCTGGCATGCATCTCGTAAAGTGGGCACCTTCCCCCGTGATAGGGGCCAGGCACACTGATGTGGGACACGTGGCTGCAGGGTGGCCATGACGGGAGTGACCCCGAGAGCTGCCTCCACGAGGCTGTATTTCTCTCCGTGACACCTGACACCTGGCTGGTCCGGAGCCCCGGGGGTTCCTGCCTGCATACGGCCTCGTCCGTCCGTAAACCTTATTCCGTGCGACAGCCCGCGTGAGCCTCCATGCTGACAACCTGGAGCACCTCTTACGGCTGTAGGTCAGTTCCTTAACCACCATCATGAAGACAAAATGAAAACCAGTCAACAGAAACGGCAGAGTTGACAGCAGCAAATAAATTCAGCAAATGGACTGCTGGGCACACTGGCCGAGGGGTGAATTGGATTTCGGGGACTGGGGCTGCCTCGCACCTCAGGACTCACAGTGGGGAGCTGGCGAGCCTTGCCTGTGGATATGCCCCTCCCAGCGCGTCCCCAGAGCCCAGTGGCTCCCTCTGGGTCCTTAACACTGGTTTCCCTGGACTTCCTCAGTCCAGCTGTAGGTTACACAGGTGGCAGAGTATGGGACTTCTCTCCAAAATGCAATGAGCAATTTCTATAAATGTGGATAGATAGATGGATGGATAGATAGATGATAGATAGATAGATAGATCATAGATCATAGATGATAGATAGATATAGATGATAGATGATTGATAGATGATTGATAGATGATAGATAGATGATAGATTGATTGATTGATAGATAGATGATAGATAGATGATTGATGGCAGGTAGATAGCCTATTGGCTCTGTTTCTCTGAGGACTCTGACTAATGTGGTCTTCTTGCTGCTCTTTGTCACACTGTGCGCTCCTGCTTCCTCCCCTCTGGCTGCTCCTTCCTACTTGCCTTTTTTTAAAGAACTTGATTGAGGTATAATTTAAATATCACAAAATTCACCAGGTGACTCGCTTGACCCATACCTTTCACCTGAGCCCAAGAGACTTTGAACTCAGGGGTGTCAACTTCCGCTCATCCGGCTGTCCGCTCCGTTGCATGCCCACCCCAGAGGACAGCTCCATCCCCTGCCCGGGCCCACGCCAGGCAGCGCCCAGCCATGCTCTCCGCCCCCAACAGGCCGAAAATCCGTGCCCGCTCTCTGATGGCACCTGAAGGTGCCACCACCCCTCCGAGCGGGCCCTGCAGTGTCTCCACCCGGTCCTCCTTCCCGCCGTCTTGCCCCCCCCCCCCCAACGTGGCCTACATCCTTGGTCCAAAAAGTGCCCCTCAAGAGAGACAGAAGCGTCAGCAGCTTTCTCAAGAGAGCGGGCCTGCCCACGGAGGCCACCCTTCCCCCGAGACCTCCAAGGGCACCGAACCCCAACCCAGGAGGAAGGTTCTCCCTCCCGGAACCCGTCTGTCTTCAAGGGAACAGGCCAAAGCGAGGAAGGGTGTGGGGTGAGAGTTATGGTGGCTGGTGCTTGGGCTCCTGTAGTCGTAACGGGCTGGACAGGTCGCAGGCTCCTTGTGGAAACACCAATCTGGGTGCAAAGCCTTTCTTCCCTGCACCAGGGGGGACGCCACGGACAAAAATCAGTCCCAGGTGCACTGTGTTCGCGGCGGGAGAGCACCCAGCCCAAGCCGGTTCCTTCCTCTCCCACATTAACTTTGCCCATTTCTCACCGCCTGCCCCTCCTGTGAGTGGCTGACTGCGCGTGATGAGGTGGGTCAAGGTGTGGGAGGTGAGCTGCAGGGGCCAGAGGATCCCCTGGGCTGGCCATGACCTCATAACTTTATTATATTGGGGGGGGGGGGGACGTGGAGAGGGGTGTCCAGGCAGATGGAAAGAAATCGCAGGGTGTGAGGGGCCTTGGAGAGCATGTTTCAGCCACCTGACTTCGCATATGAGGAAAATGAATTTCAGGGAGGTCGAGGTCTCACCCAAGGTCATCTGGCCACAAGCGACAGAGCCAGCCCATCAAGGAGCTGAATGAATGGAGAGGCCACTGGCTCCCGCAGGTCCCGGGCGGGAAGGGCCCGAGGCGGGAGGAAGCTGGCTCTGCGGCTCCTCCTCTGCTCCTTGCTCCTCTGATGTCGCTGCCTGAGGTCGAATGAAGAACTCTTCCAGAAATAATGGCTCCTTAATCAGCGCTAAGGTAACAGAGCCAGAGGGAAGATGGCCTCCCACTCTAAATCTCGGGGGACAGCTGGAGGTGGGAAGGGGAGAGAAGTAATAGGGGCCTCGATGTCCCCGACACCAATCCAGAGAGGAGAGCTTAGGAAACTAATCGGGTCTCCGAGGGGGAGCGGGTGCCCTTCAGAGAGTAAATCTCTCTGTTACCGAGGACCGCTCCTTTCCTGCCAACGCGCAGGCGCGCCCGGCTCCATCCAGGTGCTGGCCCCTCTCGCTCCTGAGCCCCCCCCCCCCCCAAGTTCCCCCACTGGTCCCTGGGCCGGTCCCTGGCACTGTGGCGGGCAGCTGGGAGGACCCAAAGCCCCCACCCCCATGCCACCTGGGGAAGTAAGTCACCAAACTAGATTGGTATTGGCAGATTTAGCAAATGGAAATACAGACGCCCGGGAGAGTTAGAAAACTAGCTCTAATTGCCTACCTGAGGGAATGATCTGGGCAGGGGCGCCGAGTGTGGACAGTGAGAGTGTTCTCACAGGGTCGGTAGGCGTCATTGGACAACATCATGGCCTGTCATGTATGTGCAGGACTCCTGAGCACGCTCCCAAGCCCTGAGTCCCCAGCAGGTGTGTGGGCCTTGCCCCCAACACAGGGGCCCGTCTGCTTCCCCAGAGTAGACTCCATCTCGGTGCCCACCTGACAGTTTCGGGGTCTCCTCGGTGTCCCCAGGACCCTCCTGACTGGGGTAGGGGGCCCTGAAGAAAAAGGCTCTCCACGTGAGCTGGTACTTCATCCCAGGAAGGCTTCTTGGTGGACACAGGCTTTGGGAAAAGGGGAAGGAGGAATCTATACTAATAAAAGGGTAACATGCTGACTAGACCGGACATCTTCGGACAAAGTCACGGTGGCGGGGGTCGAGGCAGAGGTGGTTAGGAGCAATCACACCAGCAGGGGAGGGCAGTTAGGGGGGACCAGGCTGGCAGGGGAGAGCAGTTAGGGGGAGATCAGGCTGGCAAAGAGGGTTAGGGGGTGATCAGGCTGGCAGGTAGAAGCAGTTAGGAGCAATCAAGCAGGCAGACAGGCAAGTGGTTAGGAGCCAGCAGTCCCAGATTGCGAGAGGGCTGTCCCTGTGGGATCAGGCCTAAACTGGCAATGGGACATCCCCTAAGGGGTCTCAGATTGGAGAGGGTGCAGGCTGAGCTGAGGGATACACACAACCCTCCCGTGCATGAATTTTGTGCACCAGGCCTCTAGTCATTCCATAACACCCTAGAGCTCCAGCACCTGCTACATTTAAAAGGTTGGGGCCCCAGGGATAAAGCCAAAATCACCATCTACAAAGCACCCCCTATGTGCTGGGTACCGTGGCAGGCGCTTTACACGGTAGGAATAATAGTATTCCCATTTTGCCAACAGGAAACCAGGACTCCGAGACATTGAGTGGCAAGCCCAAGGCCACCCAGCTAACACATTGTAGAGTCTGGATTTGTGTGTGTTTTCTATCTTTTTAAATATATTTTTATTGATTTCAGAGAGGAAGAGAGAGATAGAAACATCAACGATGAGAGAGAATCATTCATCGGATGCCTCCTGCATGCCCCACACTGGGGATCGAGTCCAAAACCCAGGCCTGTGCCCTGACTGGGAATCCAACTGTGACTTCCTGGTTCATAGATCAACACCCAATCACTGGGCCACGCCGGCTGGGCTGGGTCTGAACCGGGATCACCTGACCCTGGAGGTCTCGTCATACTACGCAGACAACAGGCTTTCACCTCATCATCATCATCATCATCATCCTCCTCACAAGCTCCCCTGAGCCCTGCTGAGAGCGGGGTCTGACACCTTCCTAAGTCTCGCTTCGGGGTCCTGTCCTCGAAGTGTGGGGAGAAGAGGGGCATCGCGGGGTGCAGCCTCCTGAAAAAACTCTGCAGGCAGGAGCGAAGGTTTTCCTTTCGGGGTGAGGAGAGCACAGCAGAGGCTGTTGCTCAGAGACAAAGAGGGAGAGAGATTGGGCTTCACATCGTGATCAGCAGCATCTCCACGTCGGCGCAGCCGTGCCTCATCTCCCCAGGTCCCCTCTGAAGCACCCGCTCTCCGTTCAGAGCGTGCGGGCAGCTCATCCATCAGACCGGCCCTGGTGCTCTGGGCTCAGAGCGCGGCATCCAGGAGAGGAGGGCAGCCACCCCAGTCCCCGCCCGCCCCGGCTGCCACTCCACCGGGCGAGGGAGGGATGGCTCCAGACGCCTGTACATTAAGAAGCATGTAATTATGCATAATAAAAAGACGCCGGCCCTTGTGTATACACACACAGGGATGACGGAGCACTCTCTCCCCAACAGCCCTTCTGGCTCCCACAGCCGCCATCAAACGTCCTGAGCATACGGCTGCCAGCCGGGGCCCCAGGCACATACGGACTGGGGTGTGGGGGCGGGGCCTGCCTGCGAAGGCTGCCTCTTTGGGGCCGGGGCTGAGCAGGGAGCTGGCGGGCCAGGGAGAAGGACATTTATAATCAGGACAGAATCTGGGACAGAGATCAAGGCCGCCAACCCCAAGATTAGCTGTCATTCTGTCTGCCCCCTCCCTATTATTCTGCTCTCCCCCCCACCCCGAAAATCGGGAGGCAGCTCTGCCTCGCTTCTCCAGAGAGGGGGTGAGGGGCAGCTGCCGAGCGGCTGGGCTATCCATCAGGAATGTTTTCTGGTTCTGATTGGGGGGGTCTTGCCCCAGGCCCACCTACAATGATTGGAGCACCTGCTACCTGCAGAGCAGGAAATGCGCAGGTGGGTCTGCTGAGAGTGTTTACGATCTGGTCAGTTTGGCAGGCGCGGGCACCCCACCACCACCACCATGCTTGCCCCCTCACCCCCCGGGGTCCAGCCTGCTGAGCAAGACGGCCCTGAGCTGCCAGCTGCTCCTGATCAGAGCGGTCACCCGAGTGCCTCCAGGCTGACCCAGAGAGCCGGCACAGTGTCCCACCCTCCCGCCTGGTGACCCCACGCTGCACCAGGCCGGCTCCCCTCCATGCTGGGCCCTCTGCTGCCACCTGCCCACACAGCCCACCGTGCCCCCACTTTGCAGGGAAAGAACTGGAGGCTCCAGGGCCAGGGGGAGCCGTCTCCTGCCACGTCCTCCTGGGCAGGCCCCCCCAGCAGTTGTGAGGCCCAGGTGAGCCGGTGCTCTGTCCTCCTGTGGTGGGGGAGGGAACCAGGATGAAGTAGACGCTGGAGGACACTGTGCTCGGGGCCCTCTTGCTCCGCAGCCCCAAAAAGCTATGGGTGTTGGCCTCGCTTGGGGTCCCTCTGGGGGAGGAGTCTGAGAGGAAGACCTGGGTGTGGGGCAGAGCAGGGGGAGGGGAGTTTATGTGGGAGGTGAGCCCAGGAAGCCGAGTGAAGGGGGCAGGGGGCGTGAGGCCGGGAAGGGAAGGCTGTGGAGGGAGGTGCCTGGGCTCATTACCACTCGGGCACTGGGCTCACTTTCACGGGGTGCCCTCTGACTGTCCTGCTGCAGGCCCTGGACCAGGGCGTTCCTGTCACTGACCCCCCGCCCTGTGAGGTGTGCCCTGGGGGTTCACGCCTGCTTCTCCAGCTGCTGGGATGCTCCTCCGACTGTGGAAAAGGCCCTGGGGCGGAGACATCGGGCGGGCATGACTCAGCACAGAGGAATGAATGAATGAATGAATGATGTGGAAAAGGAAATTTAAGAAGGCCTCGGAGCATGGGGGTGGGGGAGAGACCCACTCTGCGCCTGAGTGTGTGGTCCCGTGAGTCTCAGCTTTGCCTTGAACCCGGGCAATGCCAGGAATACAGGGTCCGAAAGTGTTCCCCACCCCGCAGTCTTGGCACCTGAGAGGCAAAGGGGCCTGCAGGGCGCAGAGCGTGGGGGCTGAGCGGGTTGGGGGGTGGGGGGCAGGTCCTGGAACGGAGGAAAGGTCGACAGGAGGGAGCTCCCGGGCAGGACTGGGATGGCCAGCTTTTGCTTTAGAAAAACCAACGTTAAGGAGAGAATGGCAGCTGAAACGGGTTTGGCTCGGTGGATAGAGCTTCGGCCTGCGGACTGAAAGGCCCCGGGTTTGATTCCGGTCAAGGGCATGTACCTTGGCTGCGGGCACATCCCCAGTTGAGGGGGGGGGGGGGGTGCAAGAGGCAGCTGATCGATGTTTCTCTCTCATCAATGTTTCTAACTCTCTATCCCTTTCCCTTCCTCTCTGCAAAAAATCAATAAAATGTTTTTTTTTTTAAAAAGAGAGAGAGAGAATGGCAGGGAGTGGGAAAGAGAAAGGAAGGGTCAATGGTTCCCAACCAGATGTCACCATCCACATGCCCCTCCCCCCCCAAAAAAAACACACATCTGTTGTGACTTTCTCCTACAATGAGTGGGGAGCTAGGTGCCCTGCAGGGCACACGCCAGTCCCCCAGCGATAGAGGGCCGCTCCATCCAAATGCCACAGCACCCCCCGAGGGGCCTGGGCTGGGCAGTGAGTAAAGGGTTTGGATGGAGACGGTCCAGCTGTGTGTGGTCGTCAAGGGAACCATGATGGGACTGCCAGTGTGAGCACCGCCAGCCGGGCCAGCTCTCCGCAGGTGCCGACGGGAAAATGGGCAGCAGAACCAGGGCTCCTCCCGGCCCCCAGCAGCTAGGTGGCTCCAGGCATCGGGAAGGAAGGGAGGAAGGAATGAGGGAAGGAAGGGGCGGGGAGAGGAGGGAGGCGCCTCCCGGAAACTCTAACATCTCCCCCCGCACCCACCGCAGCTGGAGGGACGCTGCAGATGCTAATTTCATTTCATCAAGTCCCAGCAGCCCTGGTCCCCGAAGCCAGGAGGGAGGAAGCGAAGCTGATGTGGTTTAAAAAGCCGCCGTTTTGCGCTGTTTTTAATTTACTGCTGCCGGTAAAGGATGCCGCCTTGGACTCGCTAATGATCCTCGTGAATTATTTCGGCTGATTTGCACACCCCTCCGACTTTAAATAACCAGGAGAAGGGGAGCCGGGTCCCCCTGGAGCTGCGAGCCTGCAGCTGGAAGGCCACGCGGCTGAGACGAGACACCAGGGTGTTTTCTCTCCACTGTCTCCTCGGGAAGGGCACCTACCTGCCCCCGCCCCCGCCCCTGACCCCCCCGCCCCAGGCCCTGGGCTTTCATCAACAGGCGTAGCTCAGTGGTTGAGCGTCTTCCTAGGAACCAGGAGATTCTGGTTCCAGTCTCAGTCTGGGCACATGGTGGGTTGCGAGCTCCGTGCCCAGTAGGGGGCATGCAGGAGGCAGCCAATCAAGGATATTTCTCTCTCTCATCAAAGTTTCTATCTTTCTATGCCCTTCCCTTTCTCTCTCTCTCTCTCTACACACACACACACACACACACACACACACACACACACATATAGTTAATATGCAAATTGTAGAGTTGCTGTCACAATGTTTGTCCAGGCCAGCATCAGTTAAGGCGCTATGACATGCCGTGGCCACCAGGGGGCATGCGCTCAGGTGAGCAGGCTGTGATGCGGGGGAGGGGAATTCAGGATCCCCACCACCAGCCCAGCCAGGGCTGGAGGGAGGCCGGGGAATGACGCAGCCACAGGTGCGGAGCCGTGGGACCCCCCACCCCAAGTGCACAAATTCATGCGCCAGGCCCCTAGTAATGAATTAAGAAAAAACATATATATAAACAGGGCATGAACTTGGGACGCCTGTCCTCACCCTCTCCACTCCCCAGCCACGTCAAGGTCCCAGTAGCCATGAGCGTGCTTGTTGGCTATGGTGCGTCAGACCCCGGGCCAGGCGCTTGCTCTGCACACGCTGTGAGGCTCACGCTCTACTGAGGACCAGCGTGACTCGCCCTACATCCCCGAGGAGTTCGGGAAGGCTCTGAGAGGTTGGGGGCGTGCTCCAGGTCACCCCGCTAGGAAGTGGTAGACACGAGGCTCACCCTCATTCATGAAAATGAGACCCTTCGGGTTTGCCTCAATCTTGCCCCTGCAGGGCTGCTAGGAATCAATGAGAAAATGACCCGACATGTCTGATCCCTTTAGGGCCCCAGGTTTCCAAGGGGACTATGCTGGCCAGAAAGGCCAAGGCCAAAGACAGAGGTACAAGAACTCCTCTCTCCAGACCCCAGCATCACCCCTCTCTCCAGACCCCAGCATCCCACAGGCATCCAATTAGCAGCAGCAGCACCAAAGGTCCTGCTTCTGCCACTTGCCCCAGTGCCCCCTGGTGGGCTGTGTCTGCCAGGAAGACATCTCCAGTCTGCTGGTGCCCCTTGCCCCCTTCCCCTCAAAATGAAACCAGAGGCAGCGGCAGGAGCGTGAAGCCCCCCCACCCCCAGCTGTCATGCCAGCGCCCAGCTCTGTGGTGCAGCTGGGAGTGAGGTCTGGCAGGTCGCAGGCAGGGGAGGGAAGGAACCCAGTCCCCGGAGCCAGGGGGAGGCCGGCCTCTCTGGCACCAGGGGTGCCAGGGCAGCTGCATTAGAGATTCTGGCCCAGCGGGACGGCTTTGAACCTGGCTGGGTCCAGACAATCAGAAAAACAACCTGAATCAGGAGCTGTGAAATCCAGGCCCTGGGAAGCCGGGCACTTTCCCATTAAAGGAGAAGCAATCGGCGTCCATGCAAAGTGCTGCCGACTCCCAATTTCCGGCGCGGGCCTGGGGCCTGGGCTCCCCGCTCTGGAAACAGAGAGGGCTCTGGAGATCGAGGCCGGGGTTCAACTCCCAGCTCTTCCACTGGCAGTGGTGTGGCCTCAGGCAAGGTACTGAGCTTCCTTCTAACTCCGAGTGACTAATGCCAACGAACCTAGCAGGCAGGGACGGCTCTCCGCCCACAGGAGAGGTGGGCGACCTCTCAGCGTGTCAGGAGGACTTGGATTCACGGGACGAATGGGGATCGGCACAGAGGGGCCCTCTGAGAGCCATTCCGCCTCCACCTGGGCCTGTGTCGCTCCCCTAGCACCCTTGTCTCTCAATCTTCTGCCTCACTTTTCTCTAACTGTACAGATAGGTTCCTTGAGGGGGGCCCGCTCAGCCCAGTCTTCGTTATCCCGTGGAATTTCCCAGCTGGGACACAGCAGGCACTCAGCAACGCTGGTTCTGGGACCAATCTGCTTGTGAGGGGAGCCACTTACAGCAAATCGGGGTGCTGCCTGGAGCTCCGCCTTCACGAGTGAGCCAGGACAGGGCGGGGGAACCAAGCAGGCTGGTCCCCAGGCTCTGTACCCCTCTCTCCCAAGCCAGCCCAGGCAGAGGCTGCGGCCCTGGGCACAGTGGCCAGACACAGGACGGTGAAGGGGGAAGTGGGAGCAAAGCAGGGGAAGTCAAGGCCCAGAGCCCCAGGGAGAGGCTCTGGGCAGAGGGGGAGGCTGGGTGGAAATTGGGGTGCTCCAGGACCCAGACCCCAGCCCGCACTGGGGGCCTCTTGCCAGCTAAGCCCTCCTGCCGGGCCTCAGGGAAAAGCCACAGCGAGGGGCGCTGGCCCTCTCAGCTCTAGGTCATTGCAAGGTCACACCAGCCGATGCGTTAGCAATGAGTCATCCTGCCGGAAAAGCACCCTGTGTGCCGAAATGACCTACACCTCACACCTCACGGGAGCCACATTCCCCCCACCCCACTCCTCTACCCCCCACCCGGGGTCCACTCTCCCCGCCGAGAACCAGGGAGGCCCTGCCCAGGTCAGACCCATAAGCCAAGGGACTCCATGTAGAACCTATGGCACACGGGGTGGTCCCTGCTGGGGGGTGGGAGCCATAAGAGGCAGGGCGTGTGGCCGGCCGCTCCCATCCTCCACGGACTCCCCCGAGCGCTGGGCACCTGCCAGGCCATGTGCCGGGCCTCAGTGGAGGCGCTGGTCCCCACCATCCAGCTGTCCTGCCTGAGACCCAAGGGATCAAGGCCAGGCTCCCCAGGGAAGAGGATCCAGTCTCGGGCCAGTGCGTTTTTTTGTGGGGTTTTATTTTAATATATTTTATTGATTTTTTTCACAGAGAGGAAGGGAGAGGATTAGAGAGTTAGAAACATTGATGAGAGAGAAACATCCATCAGCCGCCTCCTGCACACCCTCTACTGAGGATATGCCCGCAGCCAAGGTACATGCCCTTGACTGGAATCGAACCTGGGACATTTCAGTCCCCAGGCGATGCTCTATCCACTGAGCCACACCGGTTTCAGCGAGCCAGTGCGTTTTGAGTCTTTCCCAAGAGGCCTTCGGGGCTGAGCCGCAGAGGGACTGGGTTTGCAGGCGGGGCCACGTCTGCAGGCCCCACCAAGGATGGGACGAGAGTTGCTCAGCAGCACGCGGTTGACATTTTGGATCACATCTTTCCTTGCTGGGGGCCGTCCTGTTCCTCGTAGGACAGTGCTCGGCAAACCGAGGCTCGAGAGCCACATGCGGCTCTTTGGCTTCTTGAGTATGGCTCTTCCACAAAACACCACGGCCTGGGCGAGTCTATGTCGAAGAAGGGGCGTTAGAAGAAGTTGAAGTTTAAAAAATTTGGCTCTCAAAAAAAATGTCAATCGTTGTCCTGTAGATACGGGGCTCTGTTGACTAATGAGTTTGCCAACCACTGGGGTAGGACATCCCTGGCCTCTACTCTCTAGATTCAAGTGGCAAGCCCACCTCCTCACCAGCGGAGAGAGCAAAGCGTTTCCAGTCACTGGCCACCCTCCCCAGGGGGCAACATCGCTCACCACCCGGTGCTCAAACAGCCCCACGTGGAGCCTTTTATCGGCTCAGGGTCTGTGGGAACCCCTCTCACGTCCCGTGTGATTCAGGGTCCCCGGGTCAGGGTTCGGGTTCTGGAGAAGACCGCACACAAATGAATAGAGATTTAGAAAAACATTCATCTGGAAATGGGGGCCAGGCGGCAGTCCAACTCTAGTGGGAGAACTACTGCTCGCTCTGGCTTTACCATCCCTTTTATTAAGATGAAGATCATAAGAGACACCTGTCTCCCCCAGGCAGGAAACACCAGTAAAAGCCAGTCATTGAATCTTCTTAGGACTCACAGGTGGGGGCTGCTTCAACCACGGACATCCCAGTGACCAGCTCCGACCCCTCAGAGCACTCGAGGTGGACCAGCCCTCCGGACTCCCTGTCCACAGCTCTCCGCCATCAAAACGGCGATTCGCTTCCGGCAGGGGTTCCGTTTGATGTTCTCTCCTGCGCTCACTTACACCACCGGGTCCTTTTCATCTTCCGACCCCTTCCACCGCCTTCAAGAGCACGCCCTTGACCACGGAGCCCCTCTCACCGCTATGGGAAGCTCAGGACCGAACCCGCTTCCGGGCAGGGGCGGCCGGGGGCCGCCTCCGTCTCATCTCTCCACGCGGCTCCCTTTCTTCTCTCCCCTGAAGCTTTCACTGACGTCCGCCTTCTTATGTTTCGCGCATTCGCTTTGTCTGCATTCAGTCTTTTCTAGAAGAATGGAGGCTACAAAGAGCAAAATAAATATCGGTGTCCAGGTACGCACCCACGGGGATGACATCAGAGAGAAGGCAGACACCTGCCCGGAGGGAAGTAAGAGGGCCGGTAACTGGGGGCCTGGGAGGAGGAGGCACAACGGAGCGGGTACCAGCCAATCGCAGGGCAAGATGGTGGGGGCCGCCAGGGGATGACAGACGCTGGGCTGGTCCGAGGGAAGGGCCTGGCTGCACCCCCTTTCTGCTCACAGCGAGGTGTTTTCATAGACGGGGTTGGGGTGTCGGCCGATGGCCAGACCCAACTGGCCAGCTACGTGAACGGACCATCTCAAATGTGGCTCTTCCAGCCCCAGCTGAGCCTCCCGAACTGACGGAGGGATGGACTGAGGGACGCTCTCAGAGCAGAGACGGGCTGTCCCCACGAAGACCTCCCCAAAGCTCAGACCCAAGAGGAAATCAATGCCAGCTGCTGTTCCAGACCCCAAGGTCTGGAGCCGTTTGTTACACAGCAAGAGGTTACGTAACCCTCAGGGGCTCAGTCTCCTTACGGGATGGGGAGCCTTGCAGGGCCCGCTGGGGGGCCTGACATGGAGAAAGGACTCCGCATCAGCAGATAGTATTAGCAGAGCTACTGCCATGGGGGCAGGGACAAAGCCAAAACACAGCCGCACCTCTGAAATGGCTGGCTAGCAAAACAGATAGACAGCTAGAGGCCCAGTGTGTGAAGTTCGTGTGGGGGAGGGGGAGATGGAGTGTCCCTCAGCCCAGCCTGCACCCTCTCCAATCTGGGACTCCTTAAGGGATGTCCACTCTCACAATCCAGGACTGCTGGCTCCCAACTGTTTGCCTACCTGCCTTCTTGATTGTCCCTAACCGCTTCTGCCTGCCAGCCTGATCACCCCCTAACCACTCCCCTGCCAGCCTGATTGATGCCTAATTGCTCCCCTGCCAGCCTATTTGCCCCTAACTGCCCTCCCCTGCAGGCCTGGTCACTTCAACTTCCCTCCTCTGCAGGCTTGACCACCTCTGACTGCCCTCCCTTGCAGGCCTGGTTCCTCCCAACTGCCCTCCCCTAATAGCCAGATCACCCCCAACTGCCCTCCCCTGCTGGCCATCTTGTGGTGGTCATCTTGTGTCCACATGGGGGCAGGATCTTTGACCACATGGGGGCAGCCTTCTTGTGTGTTGGAGTGATGGTCAATCTGCATATTACTCTTTTATTAGATAGGATAGAGGCCTGGTGCATGGGTGGGGGCCAGCTGGTTTGCCCTAAGGGTGTCCCAGATCAGGGTGGGGGTTCCCTTGGGGCATTCATTCCTTCTAAGCTCCCAGCAGGAGCCCCCACGGTGCACCTAAAGGAGGCGTAAAAGAAAGTGGGGAACTTTGGGTGGCAATGAGAGGGGACACCCCCATACTTGGTCTGACCCTCTGTTCTCCCTCTTCTCCATCTCTACCCCCAGGTCCTGGTTATTGTCCTTGCCCCAGGCAAAGTCTCTCTTCTAGTCCCTCATGCACATTTGACATTGCCTTCAGGGGCCTCAAAGACCGACCCCCCCCCCACCTCAACAGGTCCAAATCCAATCGTATGCCCACCCTCACCCAGCCAGCCACCCACCACCATCAACTTGACCTTCTGTTCTCCCCAGCTAGTGAGTGGCTCTGTCCAGGGCCGTAAATCATAAACTGGCCACCCTGCCCCTCCCTCCATCCCTCCACATCCCAAATGTCACTGAGTCCTGATGGTTTTGCTTCCTAAATACCATTCAAACTGGTCCACTGCTCTCCATCCCCACGCCCGGCCCCCACCATCAGCTCCCGCGTGGACCACTGCCTGGTCCCTCCCACCATCTGCGCATCCCTCCCACCCATTCTACACACAGCACGAGCGAGCTTTTCAAAATACAAATCAAGTTACGTCGCCTCTGCTTGAAAGTTCCTGCTGGTGTCCCAGTCAGTGCTCCTGGGACAGAGTGTGGTGCCCAGCCAGGCCTCCAACGGGCCCTGTGGGGCCTGGCCCCTGACCCACCTGCCCGTCCCACCTCAGTCACCCCCATCCTCCCCTGCCACACCTGTAACGGATCCTGTGAGGCCTGGACCCTGTCCCACCTGCCACACCTGTAACTCAATCACCCCACCCTTGCCCTGTCTTCTGTGTTTCAGCCACACTGGCGTCTTCCCGTTTCCCAAACTCCCCACTTTCCCTCCTGCCCCAGAGCCTTTGCACATGCCGCCCCCTTATGCTCTCCCAGTCACCCACCTCCAACACACACACTTAAGAAGCCTCCCTGCTCTCTCTGACCTCTCCAGCCCCTCCCTGCCTGGCCCACGGGCACCAGGCAGTCTCTCTCCTTCATGGAGTTAATCTCCAATCCATGTTGCTTTCCTGTTGGAAGCCGCCCATGGCCTTCACTGGCAGAAAGGGGTGGACAAGGAGTCCGGAAGGCTGGTCCACCTTGAGGCTCTGGCCAGGGTCAGAGCCAGACACCTACTGTCTGGTGGAGACAAAGGGAGCTGCAGCAACTTGTACCTTTTAGTCTCACCTAAGTCCTTACTGATAAGATAGTCTGCCTGTTACTGGAATTGCCTGCCTAAGGGCTGTGGGTAGATCCCAAACTTGAATAAAAGGGATCTCAAGGCCAGAGCAAAGTGGAGTCCTCTCTTGGACTTCCGCCTGGCCCCCAGTTCCCAAATTAGTGTCTTCTTGTCTTGTCTCTTTCATTTGTGTGCGGCCTCCTCCAGAACCTGAGCCCTGAACCTGAGCCCTGAGCCCTGAACCATGTGGGACGTGGGGAACACTCGCACTTTCCTTTCTGCAGCTCTTCGATGGAGGCCTTCCGTCCGCGCTGGACTTCAAGGTCTCCCAGGCTGTGGCTGGTTTTGGTTATTGTTCTAACCCAAGACGCTGGTGTGGCGCCCTGACACTCCGCAGGCACTTGACAAACATTTGTCGAGAGGACAACGGGAGTGGAGGAGACGGTGCTGAGGGGCAACTCAGCTCATGGTCGTCTGAACAGCCGGACAGCATGTTCGGGAGCAGGTGGGACCTTAGCGGACCTGGTCCCATAAATAGGTTTTGTGCTGCTGGAGTCATCTGGAAGGGCGTGCCAGGCCCTGGGACAGAATAAACAAAGAAGTGGATACAAGTCGTGTGTGTGTGTGTGTGTGTGTGTGTGTGTGTGTGTGCGCGCGCGCGCTCGCACATGTGTGTTGAGTTCAAGGCCGGGCTAGTGGAGGAGCAGGTGGGAAGAAGTGGGACGTGGGGGCTGGGGGATGCCTGAGGGTCTTGAAGCCAGACGGAGGGGTTGGTATGGGAGAACTGGGAGACTTCAGCCCAGCCGCCTGGCTCAGTGGTGGAGGGTCAGCCTATGAACCAGAAGGCCCTGGTCAGGGCGCAGGCCCGGGTTGTGGGCTCGATCCCCAGTAGAGGGCGTGCAGGAGGCAGCCGATCAAGGGATCTCTCTCATCATCGATGTTTCTCTCTCTCCCTTTCTCTCCCGTCTTCTCTGAAATCAATAAAAAGAGCCGAAACCGGTGTGGCTCAGTGGATAGAACGTCTGTCTGAGGACCGAAAGGTCCCAGGTTCGATTCCGGTTATGGGCATGGACCCTGAGTTGCAGGCACATCCCCAGTCGGGGGTGTGCAGGAGGCAGCTGATCGATGTTTCCCTCCCATGGATGTTTCTAACTTTCTATCCCTCTCCCTTCCTCTCTGTAAGCAATCAATAAAGTATATTTTCTTAAAAATAGATTTAAAGTGGGAGACTTCAGAGCAGCGGCAACCCCAGGCGGGTGGTCAGAAGAGAGACAGACAGGCAGCAGAGGGAGCGGGCATAGGGGCGGGGCCTGTGAGGAGGCTGGGCAGCGCCACGGATGTTCCGGTGAGGCCCTGGGTGGTGAGGACGGTGAGCATGGGGAGGCCAAGGTGGATGAGGACATGTGGAGAAGAGAGCCATCCTGCAGCCCGGGGACCGCTGTCGGCAGCGACCTTGACACAAGCAGCGTCCTCCTGTGCCCCTGAGGGTGAGGAGCCGGGCCGCCAGGCAGAAGCGGAGCAGCGTGCAAAGGCTTAGGGTGACGTCGAGTCTCTCTGTCCCCCGGGCGCTGCGCTCCACACTGTGTCCCCTTCTGGCCAAGCCGATCGATACCAGCCATCAGGACGGATGCAAGGGACGGAGGACAAGGTGAGCCGTTGGCACACAACACCCTGAGAACCCGCGGGGCTGCCTGGGTGACTTATTGCTTATTAATAATATAAATATGTAAATGTTCCCAGGGCCTTATTGATCCCTACACGTGCACCATCCATCATGAGGGTGAGGAGCGGTGTGTCACAAATATCAAACAATAAGTCTGCGGCCCAAGACTTACCAATGTGGGTGGGCCAAGGCGGGTACCAGCCGAGGCAGTTTTCCCAGGGAGAGCAATGGCCCGACCCACTGTGTGGGGTTATGAGAGGCGGGGCGGGGGGGGGGGAGGAGATGGAGAGTCCCCCAGAGGGAAGGAGATGCACTCAGGTAGGAATTCTTAGGCAAAACCCTCCCCTTTTCGCCTTATCCGTGAGCAGGGAGGGCAGTCATGAGAGCTCCCGCAATCTCTGACTCGGGGTCCACAAGCCTGGAAAAGCATCCATCCAAGAGTAGGGGGAGGGGGGTCCCCGTCTCCGTTTCCCCGGGGACGGAGCTCAGTGGTTAAGGATTCGGTCTTGGAGTCAGGCCACTCCCGGATGAAGTCTTGCCTCCGCTGCTGACGAGCTTTGACGATGTCCGTTTGCTCATCTGGAAAGTGGGCATGTGGGTGCCAACCTGCAGGGTGGCGATGGAGATTAAACCGGATGGCGTCTGTACAGTAGACCCTGTGGGGGTCAGAGTTTAAACAGGGCGATGTCTGTTCAGCAAAGTCTATCTGGTGGAGCACAGGGGACCAGGTACAGGCCATGTTCAAGGTTCAGGAATGTCCTGCAGCTACACACACACACACACACACACACACACAAAACTATTTGATTTCATTGAGCTTAGCGTTTCCCAAACATATTGGCCACAGAAATCTTTTCCACAGAGTCCTCCCTGAACCAATGTCCCTCGTTGTCCTCTTCAGCGGACACTGACCCGACCCGTGTGTAGCTTGAGAGCTGTCTGCTGGGTCCAAGGAGCCCTGCCAGGATCGCTACCTGACCTTGACCTCTGCCCTTTGCTCCCAGGTTTCCAAGATGGTCTGAGGGCTGGGAGAGGAGGGAGGGGCTTCAGGAGGAGGAGGGGCGGGCAGCTTTCAGAGTTTGCATTGAATATTTCTGCATGGTTTGCCTCGGGGCACACGAATTACTCTGGTGAGAAGGGAGGGAAGGAGGGATGGAGGGAAAGAGGGAGGGAGGAAGAAAAGTAGGAAGGGAGGAAAAGAGGGAGGGAGGGAGGGAGGGAAGGAGAGAGGGAGGGAAAGAGGGAGGGAGGGAGGGAGGGAGGGAGGGAAGACATGTCTCCAGCTCTTCCTGCCCTTCCTCTTAAGCTAAAGCAAACCTGCATGGGGGAAAGAGGCCATTCTGCAGACACCGCCCTTTCTCGTGGCTCTTCCCTCTTCCCCACTCAGGCAGCCCACTCCCCACCCCCCAAACAACCCTGCAAACACATCCAAGGAAAAGCCACCCCCTGTCACGGCTGTGCCTCTGCCTGTGCCTTAGCCACACCGACACTCGCCTCAACCATCTCTTGATTGAACTCCCCAGGAGGAAAGGGGCGGCTCGGGCCCGTGAGCACCCGCCCGGCCCAGGGCCCGCCGGGGTCCCCACCTCCCCGTCACGGCCCTCTTCACGCCGGGTTGGTTTCGTTATGATGCCAACACGCACCAGCTTAATTCTCCGCTGTCTTTCTTCTTAGTGTTTTAATTATACAATTCAGCACTCCTTAAAACATGAAAAACTGCTCAACTTTTCAAGCAATTAAAAGGCAGTGGAGTATATCAGCCGATGGGAGACGAGATGAGTAAATCACACAATTAAAAAAAACTCATCTGGTGAAAATGCAGCCTCCCCCCCCTCTCCAAGGAGTGAGTTTCCGGGGGTCCCCTGACAAGAAGGTCCCAGACAGGTGTCTCCTGCCTCTCACCCTCCCCCTGGGCCCACCAGCTCCCCTAGCACCTCCCTCCTTCCCTTCCTCCCTCCCTCCATCCCTCTGTGGAGCCAGCTGCTTGGGGGACCTCCCGTGGGGCCTGTGCCACGGGAACTGGGTGGGAAGAGCCAGGCGGGCAACCTGGCCACTGAGCAGCCCGTAAGCCTGGCCGTGTCAGTCCCTCTCGCCTCAGTTTCCCGTCTGCAAACGGGCTGCATCAATGAGTCGGCGTTTGTCTTCGTTTTCAGTTTGGTAAACGACACAGGACATATTAACCGTGTTAAGGGCAGAGCTCAGTGGCGGTAAGTACATCCACCGCCCATCCATCTCCAGAGCTCTTCTTGCAAAACCAAAACTCTGTCCCCATTAACCACGACCACCACGACCCCCACCACCCCCCATCCCCGGCTTCCTACATCACTGGTTTCAAACTGTGTTTCCTGCATCACTGGCTTTAACCTGGCCTTTGGGAAGGGAGACTGGGTGGGACGGTTGGGGTGGGGGGGTCGGAGGAGATGGACATTAGGGCTGCCTGGGAGGGAGGAGGGGAAGGGAAGGGTGGGCAGGGGGCTCTATTTCTATGGAAGTCGGCAGGCAGCTTCAGTTTGATGGGCCTAAGCCCCTGGGCTCCTGGGCGAGGCTGCATTTGAGGAAAAGGCTGTGATGCTGTTTTGAAATCTGAAACGGGGTGGGGTGATCGGGGAGGTCTTCTGCTCTCGGGGTGGAGTGATCAGAGAGGTCTGCTCTCGGGGGAACCAGGCCAAGGGGCTTGGTCTCTAAGGAGCGCTCCAGCTGGAAGCAAACAGGATTGGGGACCTGCTTCTCAGAGTTTAGAGCAGGAAGGAAAGAGTCCCCCAGGAAGGGCTGGGCACACCCCAGAACCCAGCTTCCCCCACCCCCAGGTGTTTGTCTATTCCTTTCTCATTGGACCCCAAAACCAGCGACTCCGCTGTATCTGAAAGTAGGGGAGGGGGGACAGGAGGTGCACAGCCCCCTCACCCACCTCATGGGGAGCTGGAGAGCCTGGAGGGGCACCTGGCCCTGCTCGCTGACCAGGGGCGCCTGGGCTGGCTCGGGGGCCGGGGGAGGGGAGGGACGGAAAGGCCGGGGCCGCTGCCTCTGTCCGCAGCACCTGGTCGGGATGGGGCCTCCCGGGGGGGACACGCCTCCTCCACGCTTCCTCCCACGCTGACGGATTGTACACGCCGAGTGGTGGCCCCAATCTCAACCAGGATGGTCTCTGCGGAGGGAGGGAGGGAGGTGGGGGCCCAGGCAGGTCTCTAGAACCGGGGTCCAGGTTTCCTGCTGGAGGTTCCTCACCCCAGACACGTGCTGGCTCCGCACAGCCCTGAGGGGGGACATGGGTGGGGATCCGGACGTGCCCTTCCCATTAACGGCACGTGAGGGTCAGCTGATCGGGCTCTGAGCTGCCCATCTCTGCGCGACTGGCTTTGCGGGTGGAGCCTCCCTCTGGGTCTTTCCCGGAGAGCCAGGTCCCCGGCCCCTGAGGGAGGCCTGGCCGGGTGCAGTGGGAAGCAGGCTTGGGACACACCCATGTGCCATCGAGCTGGACAGGTGCACACCAGGTCCAGCTTTACGGACACTTCCGGGCCCTCGGGCTCCAGCCTGGTCCACGCACCGAGCCATGTTCTCTGCAGCCACCTCTGCGGGTCACCACCGGTGCCGGGCCAGCCCGCCTCTCCTCGCCGACACTCCGCCCTGCCCGCCCCTTCCCGGGGTCCACAGGATGCCCCCCACCTGGGCCCACACCCTCTTCAAGGTCACTCCCCCGGGAGCAATTTCGGTTCCAAGCAGTTCCTGCAGTTGCACTTGGTGGTTCCAGAACCTCCATTAATCATTCTTAAGCCCTTTGAATGCACTGTTTTCCCCGAGAACCGAAATTTCTTCACAACTGCACCCACCTGCCATCTCCAATTACCCACGCTCATCCGTCATTAACAGAGAGCATTAGCATAGCCATAACTTCTGTACGCCTTGATGGATCTGGCTTCGGGTTTCCTCCCCCACCCCCCTTATTGGCTGAGGGGTGACCTGGAGGGGGGCAGGGATGGGGAGGGCAGGCACCTCACCCCATCTCAGAGTTAAAATGTTGGAGCAGAAATAGAGTTCTGGTGGTATTAAATCCAGCTCTTTCCTTTTGCAGATGAGGAAACTGAGGCTGGAAGAGATGAAGTAACACTCCTCCTCCTCCTCCTCTTCCTCCTCCTCCTCTTCCTCCTCCTCCACTTCCTCCTCCTCCTCCTGTTCCCCCTCCTTCTCCTCCTCCTCCTTCTCTTCCTCCTCCTCCTCCTGTTCCCCCTCCTTCTCCTCCTCCTCTTCCTCCTCCTTCTCCTTCTCCTCCTCCTCCTCCTCCTCCTTCTCCTCTTCCTTCTTTTCTTCTTCTTCCTCCTCCTCCTCCTCCTCCTCCTCCTTCTCCTCTTCTTTTCTTCCTCCTCCTCCTCCTCCTCCTCCTCCTCCTCCTCCTCCTCCTCTTCCAACCACCCTAAGCAGCCTCTCCTCCACTGTTTCCTACAAACCAGTTGCCAGAAATGCTGTGCAGACAGTAAAAGTGGGGAGAGGGTGGCAGGGGCTGCCCGGAGCCCAGGGGACCCGTGACTCGATGCCTTTTGGGAAGCCTGAATATTAATTAGGTCACGCCCCCCCCCCCCCCCCCATTAACAATGCCCCACAAGAGTGCATTCCAGGCTCCTGAGAAGTCTCACTCCTTTCACGCGTTCTCTCTTTTCTCTCAACCCCTGTATCAGTTACAGGTGTACAATCAGTCAATCAATCAATAAAGCAGCAAGCACCTGTGTCACCCGGCAATGCTGAGGGCAAGGCTCGGGGAGGGGTTTGCAGGATGGTGGTACTCAGGGCCCCTCATACAGGAGCCCCCTCCCCGCTGCAGCACGATGCCCGTCAGGGCCGGGGTCACCTCAAGGCCTCACACAGCTGGCTGTCGGCTGGCGGCCTCGGTTCCCCACCGAGAGGGCCTCTCCCTGGCCGCTCCCGTGTCCTCGGGGCTTGGCAGCCGTCCTCTGAAAGACACAGAGCGAGGGATGGAGGCATCAGTGTCTCCCACGGCCTCTCCTTCCAAGTCCCACGCCGGCACTCCCACGCGGGTCAGCGACAGGCACCGTGGCAGGGCCACAAGGTGTGGCATGTGGATGCCAGGAGATGGGACTCGTTGGTGGCCACCGTGGAGGGGACCTCCACACGAACTAACTCTGCACAGCTTGTGACCCACGAACCCAGACCTACTCTGGGGGTTCAAACGCAACTGAGAAAGGGGTGAGTATCCAGACCCCCCACCTGATGGAAGTAAGAGGAGGGGCCGCCGATGGCTTTGCCGGCTCAGCTTCCTCGGGACCAGAACCCAGCCCTTTGCCTCCGCTCCGTTTGGCCTGGTCTCGGCCTTCCAGGAGGCTCTGTCCCTCCCCCTGCGGCCCAGGCTGGGCCAGGCATCTGCAGGGAGCCAGCGGCCTCCAGCCTCCATGCGGGGCCCAGAGCCAGCATGCTCTCCACCTCCCGCAGCCCCCCGCCTCCGTAAGGCCCGGCTCACTCCTCTCTTCCATGCGGGTCCCCCCTCCCCCCTGAGCTCCTAGTTCCCGGGAAAAGGCAGCGCTCACGAGGACTGGAATGTGCAAACACTTCTCAAGAGCTTATGGTGAGCCAGACCCTGCACCAGCCGCTTCCTTTCGCCTTCCATGACCCTGTGAGGGAGTTCCTCTGTCCCCGTCACACAGATGGGGACACTGAGGCTCCAGCCAGTCCAGGAATCCCGCCAACCACACCCAGCAGAGAGCGGCCGGATGACATCAAGCTGGGACTCGGAGGCCGGAGCCCGAGCTGCTGACGGTGCAGCGATAGGACCTCCCGCTTCCAGGCCACCTGTGTCCCGGGGGAGTCCTTTTCCGGCTCCAGCAACCCTGTTCTCTCATTCACCAGGAGCTCCAGGGACGCCCCTCTCCCCTAGGGCGATGCTCTGGATCCGAGGTCGACAAACTGCGGCTCTCGAGCCACATGCGTCTCTTTGGCCCCTGGAGTGTGGCTCTTCCACAAAATACCACGGCCTGGGCGAGTCTATTTTGAAGAAGTGGCGTTAGAAGAAGTTTAAGTTTTAAAGATGTGCCTCTCGAAAGAAATGTCAATCGCTGTCCTGTTGAGATTTGGCTCTGTGGGCGAATGAGTTTGCCGACCGCTGCGCTGGGTCATTCCATTCTAAAATGCCGTGTACGGAATGATGTTGACAGGACACCGTCTACCAACAACATCAGTGCCTCCTTTACCTGCCCCCTCAGAACAGGTTTTCAAAGGCAAACGAATATCTTGAAAGACAACCAGTTATGTTAATTACCGGGGAAAATATGAGCAGAAAGACAAGAGGTGATGCTGGCAAGCTGGGTAACTGGAGGCCCTGCAATGAAAGGACTCTTTTTTTCATATAAAAATATATTTTTTATTGATTTCAGAGAGGAAAGTAGAGGGAGAGAGAGAGAGAAAAACACAATGATGAGAATCATTGATCGGCTGCCTCCTGCACGCCCCCTACTGGGGATCGAGCCTGAAACCCTGGCACGTGCCCTCGGCTGGAATCAAACCTGGGACCCTTCAGTCCGCAGGCCGACACTCTACCCACTGAGCCAAACCGGCGAGGGCTGAAAGGATTCTTTACAAACCCGTGACCAGGTGGAAGGAGACAAGGTGCTGGCAGGGGTACGTCATTACTGAGTCCCACAGGAGAGTTCCACTGCCCCAAGCCCCAAGGGCTTCCTCTCTTCATCCTCCTCTCCCTCCCAAACCCCCGGGGACCGCTGAATTTTTTACGGTCTCCATGGTCATCGTTGCCGTCACTCAGCACCTCTGCTGTCTTTGATTCCTGGGGCCCACCGAGCCCTGGAGAACCGCAAGGGTCCGAATACACAAATGAACCGACCGGGAGACGCCCCCGTTCTGGGGGCTTTTGAGTCGATCAGGAAGCTCAGGCCCCTTCCGCAGTTGGCGTAAGAACCCATTTCATTTCCTTTTCTGCCCTCCCCAGCCTCACTTGCGTTCCTCATTCCCTTTCAATTACCCAGGTTTCCTCCTACGAAAGCTAATTTAGGCCCCAGTACAGAGACTCCATTGAATGTAAATGGAAGAAGTAGACCCGGAAGGATTTATGGTAATAATAACCTGCTCGCAATAACGCCGAGCGGGTCACCTGCTCACGATCCAGCGGACTACAGAGACGGAAATTCGCCTCCCCAAAGGGCGTGGTGTCACCGAAAACTGCTGGGGCACCGAGTCCTGGATGATCTTATTAAATCCCATAGATCTTACCTTTCCTGCGGGAAGAGGGCTACTCCTTCCCCCGGCTCAGACAGTGGCCGGGGTGAGCCCCGATGTGGAGATGGGGACGGAGGGTGGAGGCAGGGTGGGTCCCCAAAGGCCTAGAGTCAGTGCCTGGTGGACGGAGGGCCAGCCCCCCATGAGGCCCCGTGCTGCGGGGCACCCAGGGCGCCCTGAGGGTGGGAGGGGGTTCCTGGGGGGAGCAGATGGGAGAGGAGGAGGCAGGAATGGCTCTTTGTGAGGGTGGCTCTGATGTCACGGATCCAACCCTTCCCAGGCGGGGAGCTGAGCTGAACCAGGAGGGGGAGGTGTGGCTCAGTGGTTGAGCATCAGCCTATGAACCAGGAGGTCAGGGCACATGCCCGGGTTGCAGGCTCGATCCTCAGTGTGGAGCTTGAAGGAGGCAGCCAATCAATGAGTGAGTCTCCCTCATCATTGGTGTGTTTATCCCTCCCTCTCCCATCTGCTCTGAAATCACTAAATATATATTTTTATAATTGTTTCTTTATTGATTAAGGTATAACATATGTATCCTTATTGCCACCCCAGCCCCGCTCATGCCCTCACCCCCTGGTGTCTGCGTCCATTGGTCAGGCTTATATGGAGGCATACAAGTCCTTTGGTTGGTCTCTGCCCCTTACCCCCACCCTCCCTTACCTTCCCTCTGAGGTTTGAGCATCTGACCGATGTTTCTCTGTCTCTGGATCTGTTTTTGTTCATCGGTTTATGTTGTTTGTTATATTCCACAAATGAGTGAGATCATGTGATATTTATCTTTCTCCGACTGGCTTATTTCGCTTAGCGCAATGCTCTCCAGGTCCATCCATGCTGTTGCAAATGGTAGGAGTTCCTTCCTTTTTACAGCGGCGTAGTAATTCCATTGTGTAGATGTACCATAGTTCGTTCAGCCACTCATCTGCTGATGGGCACTTAGGCTGTTTCCAAACCTTCGCTATGATGAATTGCTGCTATGAACATAGGGGTGCATATGTCCTTTCTGTTTGGTGTTTCTAGTTTCTTGGGATCTATTCCTAGAAGTAGGGTCACTGGGTCAAATGCCAGTTCCATTTTTTAATATATTTTATTGGTTTTTTGTTTGTTTGTTTGTTTTTTAACAGAGAGGAAGGGAGAAGGAGTTAGAAACATTGATGACAAAGAAACATCAATCAGCTGCCTCCTGCACACCCCCCACTGGGGATGTGCCCGCAACCAAGGTCCATGCCCTTGACCAGAAGCAAACCTGGGCCCCTTGAGTCCGCAGGCCGACGCTCTATCCGCTGAGCCGAACCTGCTAGGGCAGGAGTTCCTTTTATTTATTTTTATTTTATTTTATTTTTTTTTAAGAGGTGGGTTTCAGAAAGCTGGGCTGCCATGAACACTAAGCCCCAGGTGGTGGTGAGTGGTGGCGAGGTTTGCACACGTAAAGGAACTTGGGCTCCGATCCCAGCCCCGCACGCCCAGCCTGCGTGGTGATGAACAAACGGGAAAACTTGCTTCACGCGCTCCCGGCACCGAGTCGATCTGATGCGAGTGCATTGGCCCCAGAATCTGGGTGACCCTGGCCCGGGGTGGAAGCCTCCTTGCCGCTGGTGGGTCCACAGCCTGGGTGTCTTCTTTAGGACCCTCGTCCCCGGAGGGACCCCTTCACCCCACCTTGGAGAAGCAGGGGAGGGGTACAAACCCTGTCTGTTGTTAGCTCCGCTCCGCAGCTGGTGGCCCCAGCCCCTCCCGCCCCTCCTGCCCCCTCTCTGTGCTAATGGCTCCTCGGGAAATGGGCAATCTGAGGAGACCATCACTTCAGTGAATGGAGATCTGCACAAAGGATAAGGGCAGCTTCCCCAGCACTGCAGCTCGGCATGAAATCACCCCGTTGAGAGGGCTCCTCCTGGGGGAGGAGGGGGCAAAGGGCACCACGCCCAGGAATGAAGGCACAGCCTTGTGTGCGGAGGGGAAGGCGTGACTTCCAAGAGTCCCCCAGACCCAGGCTGGGACCCCTGAAATGACCGTGTCTCCACAGAGGCCTCCACCGAGGCAGATGCTGCCAAGGAGGGTCCTGGGCCTCAGTTCCTTCCCTGGGGGCCTGGATGGGGAGGTCTGGGGTGGGGGATGTGGGGGGCTGGGTGGGGAGGTCTGGGGTGGGGGATGTGGGGGGCTGGTGGGGAGGTCTGGGGAGGGGGGCATGGGTGAGGGGCTTGAGGTGGGGGATATAGGCAGCACTGGTCCCAGCAAAAGCAAAGCATAACCCAGCCCCCATGGGTGCTCACCACGTGCTTCCTATAGGAACACAAGCAGCGGGGTGGCTATCCTACCTCGTTCATTGCCCTCTTCCTGCTGCTCCCACGTGTCCTGGGAACCCCCCTCCAGGCCCAGAGCAACCCAACCTCAACCGTCCCCCCAACCTACACAGCGAGGCCCTTTCTAAAGCGGGTGGGAAACCTGAGACAACCCCGTGTTCTGCTCACATTCAAATGCTGCTTCCACCCTCAGAGGGTGGCTGTGGGCCCCACACACTCAGAGGCCCTCTCGGGGCGCCCGAGGCTCGGGGTGCCCTGCAGGAGCTGGGACAGGCAGCACGGCCTGGCTCCCTCCCTCCGCTCTGGCGCCCAGCTCTTCCCCGCAGCTTTCTCATCATCCCCAATGCCTTTGCACTCACAGGGTGCAATTAACAGGAGCCTCGGAGCTGTCCTCTCATCAGGCCTCTAATGAAGCTGCGTCTCAGCCCAGCGCCCAGCACCCCCGCCCGCCCGGTGCTCGGGGACTGCTCACTCAGCCCGGATCCGGATCTGGAAAGCTCCTTCAAGGTCCCTGTGCGCCCCCAGGACTCGACCCCCACCCGCCGCACCTCCTCAAGCCCCCAGCACAGTGCCCACTCTCCAGATGGGCACACTGAGGCCCAGACCATCAGCGAGTTGGTGGCTGAAAGGAGACCAGGACTCAGAGTCTCTCCCCGGCCCCAGCCACCGGCTCACCAAGAACGGGAAAGGGGCCGAAACCGGTTTGGCTCGGTGGATAGAGCGTCGGTCTGCAGACTGAAGGGTCCCAGGTTCAATTCCAGGCAGGGGCATGTGCCTTGGTTGCGGGCACATCCCCAGTGGGGGCTGTGCAAGAGGCAGCTGATCGGTGTTTCTCATTGATGTTTCTGACTTTCTATCCCCCTCCCTTCCTCTCTGTGAAAAAAATCAATAAAATACATTTTTTAATATTAAAAGAAGAAGGAGGAGGAGGAGGAGGAGGAGGAGGAGGAGGAGGAGGAGGAGGAGGAGGATGAGGAGTAGAAGAAGAAGAAGAAGGGGAAGGGGAAGGGGAAGGGGAAGGGGAAGGGGAAGGAGAAGGAGAAGAAGAAGAAGGAGGAGGAGGAGGAGGAGGAGAAGGAGAAGGAGAAGGAGAAGGAGAAGGAGAAGGAGAAGGAGAAGGAGAAGGAGAAGGAGAAGAAGAAGAAGAAGAAGAAGAAGAAGAAGAAGAAGAAGAAGAAGAAGAAGAAGAAGAAGAAGAAGGAGAAGAAGAAGAACGGGAAAGGGAACTGAGGTCATGGAGTAATGAGGCCGGTTCAACCTTTGCCTCGGGACTAGACCGGGGCACGTCTCGGGGGAGATTACCAGTATCAGTTTGTTTTCCGGGGGCTTGGAGCGGGGAGTAATAACCCTGGAAAACGCCTGCAATTACAGCTCATCACTGCCCGCCCGAAACTGCAGCCTAAATACCTGGTCATCAGGAGACCAGAGACAATGAGGCCTGGGCTGTATTTAGCTCCTCCCCACCCCCCACCCCAACCTCCAGCTTCCTGAGCGAGTGACAGAGAGCGGGGCCTTCTAGGGCCTCTCGGAAGGTCAGGCCACTGGCCCTTGGCAGCCCTCGCCCACGCCGACCCCTTCCCTTTCCCCAGAGGTCAGGCTGGGGGTCGCTGAGGCGCCCGACTCCTCTCAGCCCCCCTCTCTCGTCCATGCATCTTTTACCCCGTGTGTCTTGTCACCGACGTGTCACCCTGGAGAGAGGAGCAGAGGGCGGCCGTGGACCAGCCAGGCCCGGCCCGTCCTCAGGGAGAGTGTCCTCTGGTGTGAGATACAGCCCACAAACAAGCGGGTGTGTAAGAGAACGACAGCACATCAGAGCGACACATGGAAAATGTATAGGGTGATGGCGTAGAGGAGACACAGCAGACCCCAGACCCTCCATCAGGCCTCTCTCTCTCTCTCCCCCCTCCCTCTCCCTCCCTCCCCCTCCCACTCTCTCTCCCTCCGCCTCTCCCTCTCTCCTTCCCTCCATTCCTCCCTCTCCCTCTCCCTCTCTCTCCCTCCCCCTTACTCTCTCTCCCTCTCCATCTTCCTCTCTCCCTCCCTCCGTCCCTCCCTCCACCCTCTTTCCCTCTCTCTCTCCCTCCCTCTGTCTGTCTGTCTCTCTGTGTCTCTCCCTCCCTCCGTCCCTCCCTTCCTCCCCCTCTCTCTTTCTCTCCCTCCCCCTCCCCCTCTCGTTCCCCCTCCCCATTGACCCATTCATTTAACAGCCTGCGCTGAGACCCTCCACACCAGAAACCGGGAGCCCATCAGAGGGCTGAGTGCGGCCAAGGTGCACGACCCCGTTTGCCTTTGGACAGACCCACGGGAAGAGGCGCTGTGTCCCTTCCGTCTCATCCGCTTCTCTCTGAGGCTCGCAGCCCTCCTCCTCCTCCTCCTCCTCCTCCTCCTTTCCCCCTTTGCTTCCTTCACCCGGCTCTCCACCTTCACGCTCTCCGCCTCCTGCACCTGCGTCCCTTCCTCTCTGTGCTCCCCGCATCTGTCACCCCTCTCACCGCGCCCCACCCAGGCTCCCCCTCGGGTAGCCAGACAACGGCCAGCGGAGCGATGACGCCAGGCGGTGGGGTGGGGTGGGGTGGCGGTGACCGTATTTTCCGAGTTTGTTCGGAAGGAAGATCTGAGAAATACAACTGCGGAGGGTGAGGGGCGAGGCCTCCGGTGGGCTGCTGTGGGAGGTCTCGGATGAGTGTTTGACGTGACTGCACCCTGCATCCAAATGCGGGGTCAGGCGGGAGAGGAGACGCGATCCCGGTCCCCGTGTGCCCCAGTGTCAGAGGTGAGGGTGCGGGAGCCATGGCAGCCCACACACCTGGCTTCTCTCCGAGGCCCACCGCCCACCTCCGCTCCCCAAGCGACCGCGGGCAAGTGACGTAACCTCCCTCACATGCACTTCCTTCGTCTGGAATAAAAAGGCAAGACAGCCAAAACCGGTTTGGCTCGGCAGATAGAGCGTCGGCCTGCCGGTCTGAAAGGTCCCAGGTTCGATTCTGGTCAAGGGCATGGACCTTGGTTGCAGGCACATCCCCAGTGAGGGATGTGCAGGAGGCAGCTGGTTGATGTTTCTGACTTTCTATCCCTCTCCCTTCCTCTCTGTGAAAGATAAATAAAATATATTTTAAAAAATAAAAAGACTAGCACAAACCAAGAGGGGGACTGACTCCCAGAACGCCGGGAGGGGCTCGAGCGGGCTTCCAGAGAGGAAGGGAGGATAGGGCTCCTGGTCTCTCTGCCTCTTTCTCTCCAGACCAGCACCTCCTTCCAGCCAGGTCCCAGAGATGCAGAACCCAGAGAGCCGCTGGGTGTGCCTGGTCTGGCCACACTGGCTCCCCCCCCCCCATCCCCCTCCTCCACCCCAATTCCAAATTCCCCAGAGGGATCAGGCCCGCAGGTCAGGTGACTCTCGTGCACCAATCAGCTGTGGTTGAGGCACGGCCATTTGGGGAAGGAAGTCTGGGAGCCCAGCTGACTCAGGTTAGCCTGGACCAAGAAGCTCCAGGCACCCGAGAGCTGGTGATGTGCTGACTCAGCCATAGAACCCCACCCTGGTGGGGGCTGGGCAGCTCACTGGTGCCCCCCACACCCACCTAATCCCAGAAATAGGCTTTGTGGGTTCCTGGCCCGGGGCAGCCGCATGCAGTGAGCGGCCGGCTGCTATAGTTCGAGGCCCACGATGCCGTGTATCTGCTCCTCCAGCAAAGCTCAGAGCTCCTCCGTCACTGCCTCCTCTCCTCGCCTCTGCTGACTGCAACCCCACCTGGAGACTGTGCTCCTCAAACTGCTCCTGCCTCTCCACAGGCCCAGGGCCAAGGTAATCCTGCTCTCATCCCACAGTAGTGCTCACAGCATCGGACATAACCCACTTTGACCTTGAAATCCTAGCTTCACTGGTCTTGGTGAGCCTACCTTCTCCCAGTCCTGCCCCCCACCCCCACCCCCAACACACACACACACATGTTCCTGGCCTGGATTTCTCCGTCTCCTTTGCTAGTTATGCCTTGAGCTATGCAGGTTGCTTAAATGGCTTTCTTTTTTAAATGTATATATATTATTGATTTCAGAAAGGAAGGGAGAGGGAGGGAGAGATAGAAACATCAATGATGAGAGAATCGTTGATTGGCTGCCTCCTTGCAAGCCCCACACTGGGGATGGAGCCTGCAGCCCAGGCCTGTGCCCTGACCGGGAATCGAACCGTGACCTGCTGGTTCATAGGTCGATGCTCAGCCACTGAGCTACGCGGGTCGGGCCAAAGACAAGATCTTCAGAAGAGTTCTGTGTAGTCTAAGGCATGGGTTGACTTAGTGAGAAACTGTAAGGTATTTTCAACTGATGAGGAACACAATTTTTTTGTTCCCTCAAAAGTAATTTTTTTAAAAATGTCTACTTTAAAAAAAAATCCAAGAAAAAGAATGTACCAGCCGAAACCGGTTTGGCTCAGTGGATAGAGCATCGGCCTGCAGTCTGAAAGGTCCCAAGTTTGATTCCCGTCAAGGGCATGTACCTTGGTTGTGGGCACATCCCCAGTAGGGGGCGTGCAAGAGGCAGCTGATCGATGTTTCTCTTTCATCTATGTTTCTGACTTTCTATCCCTCTCCCTTCCTTTCTGTGAAAAATCAATAAAATATATATTTTTTTAAGAAGAATGTACCAAACAGTCATGATCTAAACATAAGCAAAGGTTTGAGCAAATGATGGAGAATAGAGAAAGGTGATCTGTCTGACTTTGACATGCATCTCCTTTCCGTCTCTGCCCGGGGCGAGTGATGGAAGGGAGAGGGGAGCCGGCATGGGCCCTCTCGACACCCTGGCTCACGGGGGAGGCGGTATCTCCAGCCTCATCAGATGTCAAGGCTGCTGACTGGATTTCACCGTTCGAGATCAATGTATAGATGAAACATGGGTGACGTGCAGGTGGTTAAAGACCAGGATGAAATGTTACCAACGTTGGCAATGTCGACGTAGAGATAAAGCTGGTGGAACTGGGAGGCTAAAAGGGGTGGGGGGAGGCGAGGGGAAGCGAAAGATAGAAGGTCTTGTGATGGCCTCATCTTATGGCATAAGCACCAGGGATTACTGAGTCGTAAGGGAATAAGAATTGAGTGTTTTAAGTGCGATACTTAAAATCACTAAGGTAACTGGTGTGAAAAAAGAAACACGATTATCAAAAATGGGGTAATATGGAATCGTCACTGTTCATGGTACAGAGTCAGTATAGGTCTCAAGGTAACAAATTCAGAAATGAAGATATACAGCCCTGACCGGTGTGGCTCAGTGGATAGAGCGTCGGCCTGCGGACCCAACAGTCCCAGGTTTGATTCCGGTCAAGGGCATGGACCTTGGTTGCGGGCACATCCCTGGTGGGGCATGCTCAGGAGGCAGCTGATCGGTGTTTCTCTCTCATCGATGTTTCTAACTCTCTCTCCCTCCCTCTCCCTTCCTCTCTGTGAAAATCAGTAAAATATATCTTTTAAAAAGAAACGAAGGTCTAACAACATTAGAGACCACCCAAGGCGAATGGAAAGCGAAAACAGAGCGGTTGTCCGGGAAGGTCGGAAAGAAGTGTAGGGAGTCGCCGGGAGTTCTTTGCGACCAGTTGGCTGACAAGGACAGCCGTCAGATCCGTACGGGCCGTTCTGCTCGGTCCGTGGGCACCGGCCGGAGGGACCTGGGCCAGGACCACCCGGTCAGCAGGGTGTCCCTGGAAGAGTGGTCAAGCAGAGTCCTCCCCCCGGGGGGAGTCGGAGCGTCTCTCTGGCAGCCAGAGGAAGGGTCTGTGCTGCCCTGTGGGCTGTGGTTAGTGGTTTTACCGGATGGTCGGGGCCCTGGGAAGACCGAGATGGGAAGACGGTGCCAAGGATGTGTGGGGAGGAGGTCTGTGGCTGGAACTCTTGGGGTGAGTGCAGAGGACAGACATGGGGCACTATGTCCCCATGCCCACCAAAGGCAGTCGCTCTGGAGGAGGCTTTCAATAACCCCTTAGACAGCAGACCCAGAGAGGAGGGGGAGCGGCAGGAGAGGAAGGGGCAGCAGGAGGGACAGAGCTCCTCGGCTGCAGCCTCTCTGCGGCTTCCCTCTCACCCCCTCTCGGCGTCACCCTCCCCAGCTGGACTCACCAGGACCTCCCCTGCCACTCTGGCTCCTTCCCACGCCCCTGCGTGCAGGTCCCTCCCCGAGGCCACAGGACAGGCAGGTCCTGGAGGAAGTGGCTGAGCAGGGGAACAGGGAGTCAGCGGCCTAGGGTCCCAAAACCGATTCCTGATGTTACCCCGGGGAGTCATTACCCAGGCCTCAGCTGTGTTCCCTGGTCTCATTGTTCCCATCTCTGAAATGGGTACCGCCTGGAAACTTCTCTCCCCCTAAGCTGGTCCAGAACTTCCCTCTCCATCATTCCTTCTCCAGACCCCACTTGCCATCCATTAAGAAACACCGGCATCTAGTGGTTCAGTGAGGGACCTGCAGCACAGACTCACCCGCCAAGGAGAGGGATACAGAAGTATCTAGAAACAGGGAGCCTCTTCCTCATCTCACACTATCCTCTGCAACTTCCCTACCTGTCTCCCTGAAGTACCCCAAACCCCTACCAGCCTGGAGTCAGGAGCCACTGCTGAAACGGCCGTGGGTATTGGTTCTCGCTGAAGACGGCGGGCAGCCCCCTGGCAGCCAGGGGAGAGACCTTGGACAAAACATCAGGGACCATCCACAAAGCGACTCAGAGGAGCTGAGCACAAGCCCAGATTCCACAGCCACGCAGGACCCCGCCCCCACGGCCACCACAGACAGGGCCACAGGCAGCAAAGTGGAGGAGACAGCTTCCTGCCAATCATCATGTGCCAGCCGCTAGGACATGTGGGCCACAGGTGCTTACTCAGCACGCCCAGGTGCCCAGCACCACACAGGCAGCTGATCGTGTGTGCGCGCGCGTGCGTGCATGAGTGCTTTTGTGTGTGTGTGTGTCTGTGTATGTGTCTGTGTGTCTGTGTGTCTGTGTGTGTGTCTCTGTGTGTGTCTGTGTGTCTGTGTGTGTGTGTCTGTGTGTGTGTGTCTATGTGTCTGTGTCTGTGTGTCTGTGTGTGTATATGTGTCTGTGTCTGTGTCTGTGTGTCTGTGTGTGTATATGTGTCTGTGTCTGTGTGTGTGTCTGTGTGTGTCTGTGTGTATGTGTCTGTGTGTGTGTGTCTATGTGTCTGTGTCTGTGTGTCTGTGTGTGTATATGTGTCTGTGTCTGTGTCTGTGTGTCTGTGTGTGTATATGTGTCTGTGTCTGTGTCTGTGTGTCTGTGTGTGTATATGTGTCTGTGTCTGTGTGTGTGTCTGTGTGTGTCTGTGTGTATGTGTCTGTGTGTGTGTGTCTATGTGTCTGTGTCTGTGTGTCTGTGTGTGTATATGTGTCTGTGTCTGTGTCTGTGTGTCTGTGTGTGTATATATGTCTGTGTCTGTGTGTGTGTCTGTGTGTGTCTGTGTGTATGTGTCTGTGTGTGTGTGTGTCTCTGTGTGTGTCTGTGTGTCTGTGTGTGTGTGTCTGTGTGTGTGTGTCTATGTGTCTGTGTCTGTGTGTCTGTGTGTGTATATGTGTCTGTGTCTGTGTCTGTGTGTCTGTGTGTGTATATGTGTCTGTGTCTGTGTGTGTGTCTGTGTGTGTATGTGTGTATGTGTCTGTGTGTGTGTGTCTGTGTATGTGTATGTGTCTGTGTGTGTCTGTGTGTCTGTGTGTCTGTGTCTGTGTGTCTGTATCTGTGTGTGTGTCTGTGTATATGTGTGTCTGTGTATGTGTGTGTGTGTGTGTGTGTGTCTGTGTCTGTGTGTGTCTGTGTATCTGTGTGTGGTCTGGGGGCAGGTGTGCAAAGGAAGGCGAGGATGTACACAGTGTGAATCACTGGCAGACATAAGCAGATGAACCATAAAATAATCTAAACTCATTTATTCAACACATCCTCCCCACACACCTGCTGTATACCAAGCCCGGGGCCGCCTCCCAAGCTGCAGGGGCCTCCCCACCCTGCAGGGGCCTCCCCACCCTGGAGGGGGCTCCCCACCCTGGCAGCTCCCCGGGCCTGCCATCCCTCACTCCTGCCCTCCAACTGACCTACTTCACATGGATGCCAAGCAACTCACTATCGTCTTCCATGGCTGCATCCCCGGCCCCAGCACACGGAAGGAGCCTAATCCATGCTTACTGAAGCCATCCACCCAGGCCAGGCCCCACCAGAGCGGGAACCCTCCTCATGACGTCACTGACGGTCTCACCCGCCTTCCTCGCTACCTGGAGTGCTGTTCCCTCGTCAGGGCTCCCTGACAAGTGGCAGAAACGAGGGGGATTAGCGCCCCCTCACTGTAGAGAGAGGAGGTGCAGCTGGGTGTGGGCCGGCCTGGGTTCCAGGGGGATGGCCCCTGTTTCTCACCCTCTCCCCCCATTTCTCTTGTTCTGTCTTGACTCCACCCACCAACCCCTATCTCCAGGGACTGTGCTCTCGGTGGCTGGTTCCTCCTGTCCTGCCTCATCCCGGCTTCCTCCAGACAGCAGGAGGGAGGTGGCCCCCGCCCTCCAGATGTGCAAGAACCGGCTCAGGGTACCAGAGGGTCCTCCCTCTCCCTCTCCCTCCCGCTCCCACCGAACACGCGCTGCTTTTCGGGCGATTTAGGGGCCTCCCTGGGAAACAAACACTTTGAAGCCTCTTCAAAGCCAATGACACCAAGTGGCCCTGCACCCCTGGGCCACTTCGAGTCACCAAACCCCATGCACACCCAGCCCCACTCACCCCAGCGATTACGAGCAAAAGCCTAGGGCATCCCCCAGGACAAAGAGACAGTTTCGGGAAGCACAGTCAGGAGGCCACCAAGCTCCCCATCGCCAGCACAGGAAGAAGAGGGGCGTCTGTGTAGGAAGCTCCTCCCAGGTAACAGGGAGCTTCAAAGAGAACTGCTCCCCGGAGCCCCGAGCCGCCCTGGGGCTGGGGCCGGGAAAACCAGCCGCTGATCTGGCATTATGCACACGGGGTGGCCACGCTGCAGAGCTGGGCCTCACCGACCCTGTGGAGGCACTACCTCTGCTCTCCCCAGCTTCGCTTCTCTTTCTCTTTAAATATATTTGTATTGGTTTCAGAGAGGAAGGGAGAGGGGGAGAGAGAGAGAGAGAGAGAGAGAGAGAGAGAGAGAGAGAGAGAGAGAGAAACATCCATGATGAGAGGGAATCATTGATGGGCTGCCTCCTGCACGCCCCGCACTGGGGAACGAGCCCACAACCTGAGCCTGTGCCCTGACCGGGAATCGAACCGGGGCCTCCTGGCTCAAAAGTCGATGCTCAAGCCCTGAGCCGTGTCAGCGGGGCCCCAGCTTCTCTCCTCTGTGCTTTAAGCCCAGGCTGCAGAGCCCCCTCCCAGCGGCCTCTGGTGCCTGTGGCCTGGGTTCTGTCACAGCCACAGCCAGGCCCGGGCCCTCCCTTCCCCTTGTCCCTGCCTCATCCCCCCAGATCCTCAGTTAAAAACACGCCAGCTCGTCTTCTCCATTAGCAGGATGATTTCAGCAGATGCCCACAGAGCGGGGGCCCCAAACCTCCTCCTCCACCCCCACCCCTGTGCCCTGCAGTTTTCACTCCTCCCCACTCCCTGCTCCGAACCCCAGACCGCAAGGGCGGGGGTGGGGA
Source organism: Antrozous pallidus (assembly GCA_027563665.1). Classification (NCBI taxonomy): domain Eukaryota; kingdom Metazoa; phylum Chordata; class Mammalia; order Chiroptera; family Vespertilionidae; genus Antrozous; species Antrozous pallidus. The sequence continues at coordinate 49,683,061 of CM050526.1, forward strand.
TGCTGGGCCAGCCAGGGGGACACCCCAGGCAGTGGGGGACCCTGAGAGATAACCCGCCCACCTGCCCCCCCTTAAAAACCCGAGCCCCCTCCCCACCCTCTGGTCCTGGCTTCTGAGTATGGGGCCGAATCTCATCAACAAGGAATCCGAAGCCATTAAAATATAATAAAAGAGAAATTAAATGTAATCGCTCTGTAAATTATAACTAATTGAAACATCAATTGTAATGTTTATGATCTGCAGTGGAGTGAGTGATGCCTCGAGTCCCAGATGAAAGTTAAATGACGGTGCCACGTCCTGGACGGCCCTCCCCACCCCAGCCTCCCCCCCGCCTCACAGGGGGGCCTTGGAAAGGACACGGGGAGATGAGAAATGGGGGGTGGGGGCACTGCAGGTCAGGAGAGAAGGCTGGAGCCACCGGGGGCCTCCCGCAGGTCAGCTGCTGGGGACCTCTAAGTGGAGTGAGTCACCTCCCGATCAGTCCCCGCCAAGCCCAGCTCCGGGCACATGACCGTCCTCATGACCTTCCTCGAGTCTCCTCTACACAGTAGCTTTGGGCCGGGGTGTTGACGCCGGTTTCCAACCACCATAATGCCATTTCTGGAGTCCCGGCGAGCACAGGTCTTGAGGGGATCCGTACGTGAGGGTCTCAGACTGTTTACCGGACCCGGGTTGTCTCTGTGCCCAGCACCCCCTGGCGAGCACGCCCTGCCGGCCGGTGAAATGAATGCATGGAGCAGAGCGGCCTTCCCAGAAGCCGCAGGCCCGTCAGCCAGGGGTCATGGTCAATGCTGACACCTGGAGAAAAGGGGGATGAGAAGCCGAGTCTGTAAGGCAGGGCCCCATGCTCCTGGGTTCCGGAGAGGCAGGGTCTCCGGGCCGGGATTTGTGGCTCCCGGTTAAATGCCGGGTTGAAGGGGCTTGCGAGACAAAACTGGTTTCCGGGGAGCGGTGCATGGCTCCCCGGGGACTGCCGCGGTAATTGCTTTGCTGGGACAATCTCCTAACGCACTCCTGGCCGGCAGGTGGGGAGGGCTCTGGCGGAGGGGCCAGGTCAGGAGCTGGGGCCAAGGGCGGAGGAGAGGAAGGAGGGAGACACACGGGAGCCCACACCGGGAGGAGTTCTGATGAGTGTCCTGGGGAACTCGGGCCAGTAGCCATTGCGGGAACGCTTCCGGTTGGATGACTGGGACATCCAGCAAACCTAGCCAGGCAGCCGGTAGCACTGATGCCGAGCCCTGTGTGCCAGGCCCTGTGCTCAGCAAAGGCAGCCATTGTCGCGTACAGAGAGTGTGCCCACGCTGTGCACAGCGCGCCTCATTAGCACCCCTTCCAGAAGGAGGCGCCGTGGCTCCAAGGGGCCAGAGAATTCAGCTGAAAAGCACAGAAGACGGAGACAAGGAGACGCAGTCTCTACCCGGAGGAGATTTCGGTCCAGGGCGGGGTGGGCCAGACACCAACCAGGCCGTTTTTAAACATGCGTTTGGTTGCATTCCAAAGCACATGCCCACAATGCACCGGCCGTCAGGACAGCACGGCACACATTCACAGAGTGGACAGTCCCATGACCAGCCCCCCCGGAACCCCCTTTCGTCCTTGCCTGTCACCACCCTTCCCACAGGTGGCCATTGCCCGGGCCTCCGTCACCACGTTCTGCCTGAACAACTGGATTTCATCAGGGGTGACAAATGGGAAGGGGGCCGTATGCAGGTAGGAGTCCGGGGGGGGGGGGGACGTCCTCCAGCCCAGGGGGTGGAGAAGACTCTGGGAGGAGCCCGTATCTGAACAGAATTCTGTCGGATGAGCAGGAATGCAGGCAGAGGTGGAGGAAGGGCTGTGTGTGTGGGGGGGGGGGGTCGGGGGAGGGAATCACTCAACTGCATGGGTTCCAAATCTCTCACCTGAGGCTGCTGACCTTCTTTCTGTCCTACAAAAAGAAGTGAGTTCAGGAAGGAGTTAGGGCCCTGCCAGAGTGCCTCAGTGGTTGAGTGTCGACCTATGAACCAGGAAGTTATGGTGGGATTTCCAGTCAGGGCACATGCCCTGGTTGTGGGCTGAATCCCCAATGTGAGGTATGCAGGAGGCAGCCAATCCATGATTCTCTCTCATCGTTGATGTTTCTATCTCTTTCCCTCTCCCTTCCTCTCTGAAATCAATAAAAGTATATATGTTTAAAAGATCTAAAATAGCACGGGGGGGCGGGGGGGGGGAAGCTCGAGGTTAATTTCTCCCTCTCGCTGCAGTCTGGATGTGAGCAGCCCCAGGCTGGTCTAGAAGCTCTGTTCTGCACCGTCCTCCGAAGTCTCGCTCTTTTTCCGTCCTGTTGCGCTAAGCTGCTGGCTTCCAAGCCTAAGATGGCTGCCTCAGCTCCAGCCACCACACCCACCGGTCAGCCAACAGGAAGGAGGGCGTGAAGGGGAAGGGGCGCCCCTCTCTCTTTACACCACTTCTCCTTACACCCCATTGGCTGTAAGTTAGTCATGTGGCCACAGATAACTGCAAGGAATGCTGGGAGACTAGATGTGGGGATTTCTGGAAATCTCTGCTCTAACTTCCAGTCGTGTGTATGCAGCCTACGGGATGGGATTGTCCTTTTTTAAAAAATATATTTTTAACTGATTTTTTACAGAGAGGAAGGGGGAGGGACAGAAACATCGATGAGAGAGAAACATCGATGAGCTGCCTCTTGCACACCCCCTACTGGGGATGTGCCCACAGCCACAGTACAAGCCCTTGACCGGAATCGAACCTGGGACCTTTCGGTCCTCAGGCTGATGGTCTATCCACTGAACCAAACCGGTTTTGGCTGGATTGTCCTTTTGTATCAAATCCTTACCCACCCTTTCAACAGCCTGGCCATGATTCTCTGTCCATCGCACGTTATTATTCAGGAATTTCTTCCCTCACTCCTCTGCCTATTCATGTACTCCCTGGTTCCCTCATTCATTCATTTCTCAGCAAGTTCTATCCCTGTGGCTTGCACTCGGGGCATGGAGAAGATCATGCAGACCCTGCACTCAAGTTGCTAACAAACTGGTAGCATTTTAGTGCCTGGGCGTAGGTGCTCTGAGAATGTGCAAAGGCTGCCCCCAGACACATCTGGGGGTGTACACAAGGTTCTCCGGTGGGGTAGTGGGGGTGACGTCCCATCTGAGTCTTGAAAAAACAAACTTCACAGGGAGCAAAAGGCACAGAGAGGGCTCTCCAGGCTGTGGGAAGGTAGAGCAAGGCTAGCCCCTGTCCATGGTGCTGACCCACAGGCCTTGGTCCCACCTCTCTCACCCACAGGGGGCTGGCACTCTGGGTGGGCAGGTGGAATGGCATGGTGTGGCATTTAACTACACACTTCATTTTCGTAACGACCTTCCCATCTCCCCTCTCCGTCTTGCTTGTCAGTCTATGACCATTAAATTCCTCATTAGCAAATGAGATTTGGATGGGTTCATTAAGATGAGGGATGGCCCCAAGATGCAGCTGGCCGGGGGTGAGTTAGAACTCCTTTTCTCTCTCTTAATTAGAAAATAATGCAGCTCCCGTTCTGTGCACCCCTCTCCAGGTCTAATATGAGGCTCCAATAGACCCCCGGGAGTTATTCAGGGGGACCAGCTTAAGGGGAGGCCAGACCATACTAGACAACAAATAGGATACAGCTGCTGACTCACACACACCCTCCAAAGTCACCCTCTCAGGGACTAGGCTTTCACCACTCCGTACCGAAGCCCAAACTCTGAAGGTGACACGGAAAACCCTGCCCAGCCAGGCCCCAGTCCACCTTCCCAGCTCCCTCCCCGCATGTGCCCTGCAGGGAGGCAGCGGCAGGTGGCCTGGTGTGTGGCCTGCTGGAACTGGCTCTCGTGCCAGCTCGTGAGAGCTGCTTGTTACATAGTCAAAAGCTGGCACCACATGGGCAGCTTGAACTTGGCCATGGTGGGGGTATTTACACCACAGGAATTGGCAGATGCCCCAAAGTAAGAATTTTTTTTTTTTTTTTTGTAGGAAGCCAAATTTTAGACATGCGAGCATAGCCCTGTCGGAAGGTCCCTGGCAACGTAGGCACTCAAGTAGCTCCCCGTCTTTGAATGTGCTGTTCCGGTCAAGGGCATGGACCTTGGCTGCGGGCACATCCCCAGTAGGACGTGTGCAGGAGGCACTCATCGATGTTTCTCTCTCATCGATGTTTCTAGCTCTCTATCCCTCTCCCTTCCTCTCTGTAAAAAATCGATAAAAATATATTTTAAAAATAGAAGCTCTGTACTGCACCGTCCTCTGTCAGCTTCTCCTCCCGTCCCCTGAAGGGCCTCTCTGTCTCTGTTCTCCGCCTGGTGGAATCCGGTCACTCACTGAGATCCTGGGAAGGAGTCCAGTCCCCTCTTCTGCGTCCTGCACTGTGAGAATCATATGCCCCAGTCAGACGTCTACCTTAGGGATCATTCAGCTTCTAAGGACGGAAACCAGTTCAATCCATCTACAGGGAAAGGCAGAAACATGGGGCCAGAGCACCTCGCAGCAGGCAGGGACAGAGGGCTCGCTGCTGCCACGGGCACCAGGAAGTTGTCCAACAGCTGCTCTTCTTCGGGGCCACCTCGCTTTGCTCTCTGCTTGCACACACACCCATGTGGCTTCCCTCGGACAGGTGCCCTCGGCCCCCGGTTTGCATGAAATCCCAGCCCCGTTAGCCATAGCCCGGGGTTGTTCCAGGTTAGTGCAATCCTCTGAGGCCACGGGGTGTGGTCACAGGTCATGGAAGGCGAGGAGGGGGGCACAGCCACTGCCTCCTTCGCAGTTGTCATGGGACTGCCTCTGGAGAGAGAGGTGGGGAGAGCTGGCCCCCCTCCCAGACTGGAGGGCAAGCTCGGTACGGACCCCCAGTCCTTGCACAGAGGAGATGCTTGGTAAATATTTGCAGATCACGTGAGCCACCTCACAGGCTGGGTCCTCCTCTCAGCAGCCTGTGACCCAGCTGGTCCCTGAAGAGGAGGCCAAAGGCGGTGAGGAAGTCAGTGAGGAGGCACTTTGTGCCTGAGTAAGAAGGCATCCTTGTCCTCCTGTCGCTCGCTGTGTGACCTCAGGCAAGTGGATCAACCTCTCTGTGCTTTTGGGGGGCCTCGTCAGTAAAATGGAGGTTGTGATCTCACCTAATCTAGAGTTGTTGTGAGGAAGACAAGAGACCATCTCCACGGAGCGGCTGGCGTGGCAGCTGACACAGAGCAGGCAGTGGGCACAGGGGTGGCTCTTGTCCCCGCTCTATCCGGAAGCCCCAGGACAGGGTCCCCCTGCTCAGCGGCTTCCTCCCCAGGTCTGATGCGACTGGGTCAGCCACACACCGTGACGCCCTTGCAATCCCACGGGCCGCCTGCTCGGAGGGTTCCAGCCCAGGACAGGACCTGCTGTCAGTGCCGCAGCCCCTCCTCCCGCCCTCGCCCTCGGGACGTCTCACTGAGGACTTCACCTGCTGTGATTAACAGGCCAACGGCATCAGTCTTGCTCCATTAACCGCAGAGCAGCCGCCAGGCAGGGGTGAGCGGGAAGGGTTGACCGGGAAGGTGAGGAGGAAGTGGACGGGAGCCCGGTGTGACCCAGCCGGAGTCCAGCCTGCCCGCCACGTCCCTCCCACCTCCTTTCGCTTCCTGTCCCTCAGGCCCGGGCAAGGCTTACAGAGGCCACGGGACACATCTGAGCGGAGAAGGGACAGCCCACGTCGCCCCGCCAGGTGCTCCTGAGAGCAGTGGGGTTAGGGGAGGCCTTCCCTGGCGGAGCAGACTGTGGGGAGCAGCCAGACCCCTCCCTCAGGATGAGCCCCAGCCCTGAGACTCAGCCAGGCAGGAGGCTGGTGGGGGCCACGCTGCCTCCATCCCTCCATCTCCACAGACACTGTGGTTTGCAGACAGGGAGCAGCGCGGCTGCCCATGAGCCTTTGCGGGAGGCTGTGGCACAGGTTTCCGGGCACCGGGACCCCTGATGTTGGCTCGTCCTTATTTACAAGCAGGCAGCCTTCTCCCTGTCCCCCGGGATGAGTCTAGATTCATACAAATTGTTTCTCTCCACTGGCACTAGGCAAGGAAACAGGAAGGACATGGGGACCGGGCTGCACGCCCCCCGCCTCCACCAGGGACCCTCTCCTTCTCCCTCCCCGAGCCCACGCGTGCCCAGAGCGGGTCACGCATGCAGACTGTGCCGCCCACGCCGGCACCCCACGGCACCTGCTTCCGGCCGCACAGCAGTCGCCCACTCTCTTTAATCTCCTCACCTGGGGAGCCGCTGCAGCATCCAGAATTGCTTTTGGAAGCGCGGTCAACAGTTTAATTGGTAGAACTTGTCCTGGGCGATGCACCAGCACGAAGCCACCCCGGCCTCTGTGTCTCTGGAAGTGCGTGCCCGGGCTCACCCGAGCACAGGCGCGCGACGCACAGGACTCGGGCCAGCCAGAGCCCGCCCTCCGCCGTTGATGGCACATGAGCCCGAAGACAGTGCCTGGTTTGGGGGTCAGGGAGTGTGGGGGACGCCTGGGGGATGGACAGGACAGAGGAGAGCCTGCTGGGCCCTGCGGGACGTCTCTGCCTTAGACCCACTAAGGAGACAGTGACCCAGGGACCCGGCCACCCGAGGTTACAAGGCCACCCGAGGTCACAAGGCCACCCCACAGTGGAGGAGGCCCGTCCAAGAGGAGGAGTGGGCGGATGGAGTATCTTCCACTGCCTCTGAGTCCACACTGCCACCCGCTCCGTGCCCCAGGGGGACCATCCTGACCCTGTTAGGTTCAGCCAGGGGAATGCCCAGCAGGAGAGAGATCAGAGGAATGGAAGGACAGCGGGAGGAAGGGACAGAGGGAGGGAGGGACAGAGGGAGGGAGGGACTGAGGGACGGAGGCACAGAGGGAGGGAGGGAGGGACAGACGGAGGGAGGGACAGAGGGACGGAGGGAGGGAGGGACAGAGGGAGGGAGGAAGGGACGGAGGGACGGAGGGAAGGAGAAGTGAGCTTGAGATTCTGGGCCCCAGCTCTTGCCCTGAGAGGTTGCCACAGTCTGAGCTTGTCCTTTGGCTGATGGCCTCGGGGCTGTGTGACCTTGGCCTGTAGGTTCATTCACCTCTCTGTGGAGGCCCGCCCCCCCCCCCCCAATCAGGCCCAGTGGCTGGCCTCCTTGCTGCCCTCATGCACCCGCCTGCACCTTCACAACCGTCTCTCCATCCACTTGTCCTCCAATCACCTGGGCTTGCTTTGCCCCGCGGGAGGCAGTCGTTACAAGGGAGCAAAATGCCGCTCCCCCCACCCCGCCCCCCCCAAAGTCCCCCACCCACCTATCGCAGGCTCTGAGGCTGTCCTTCAGTTCATCCTGCTCCCCCACCCCACACCCGTCCAGCCCCACCCTCACCCCCTCGGGGCAATAACACTGTTGATACCAGAGGCCTGCCCACTCTCTCCCCTCCCTCCCCGCTCCTGCCCGGCAGGGGGAGCCAGGCCCGGGACTCCGCCGCCGCACGGGCCTCCTGTCACTCACAGCCAGGGTGCTCTCTGAGCCCCGTGATGTATGGACTTTAATTTTCCTGGAGCCTCGCCGTGTCCCTTCCTTCCCTGCTGTCTGTCAGGGTGTTTATCTGCCGCCCCTCGGCCGCCCCTCCCCTGGTTTTTAATTCGAAGCATCCTTCTGGCACACGGAGGCATCTGCAGCGGGATGCATTAAGCCGCTGACAGCTCTATTGATTTCCTCCAGCCGCCGCCTATGCAAGATCTGAACAAGCTGATAGGCTGGCCCCGTCCCCCCCTCATGCGGATGTCCCCTCACCCTGGCACGCGCCGGGGCGGAGGAGGGGCCCGTGTTTCTCGCAGAGGATGGCTTCCCCTCTGCCTGCCCGTGTGCAGTCCTGGTGGCACGTCTCCTCGGCAGCAGCCACTGATGGGCTGAGCAGGGCCGTGGAGGGAAGCAGGGTGGGTTTGAGGAGGTGTCATCTGCCAAAACCGACCGTGCCCTGAGCCCCCTTCTCGCCCCCCTCCCCCGAGAAGACCAGGCAGGCTCTCGGAGGGGTCCCCACTGCCTGTGTCCCCCAGCTCTGGGGGAGGGGATGTGGGCGACTCCCGCCCGCCTCCTCTCTCCAGGTGGAAGTTCTCCAAGTCCATCCGCAGCTCTCGCCTTGGACTCGCCTTCGATGAGCAGCCACAGAGCCAGCTGCTGGCTAGGCGTTTTCTGCGCCCCGTGTCTCTGGCTCCTCCAAAGCAGGGCAGCCGCAGAGGGGGGTGCGGCTGCCCACAGTCGGCGAGGAAGGTTGGGAAGGAGGGAGTGGTACCTACTCCTCAACAGAGACGGAGGTTTGGAGAGGCCAGGAGGCTGTGGCAGGGTCTCCAACCCCAAGACTGAGTGTCTCCAGCAACAGTTTTCTTCCCTCCAGGAAGACCTCCAGGATGGGTGCCATGCAGTCTGATTGCTTCTTTATTATGGCTCTCTTCTCCCCAGCACATACATGCAGCGAGGGTGCGCACAGGCAGGCTGCTATGCGCGTGTTGGGGCGGGGGGCTCTCCCCGTCCGGACCGGCACTGCTGTTACTTGCTCCTGGAGGATCTCCCTGGGCCCAGCCCATCCCCAGCCCGATCGAGGGTCCCCCAAAGCACCCATCTGGTCCCACAGTGAGAACCTTTGGGGTTCCCCCCAAAGCGCCAGCCCCCAGGCCTGCCACCTGCCTTCTTCCCTTCCTCCCGCCCTTTCCCAGGGAGCCCAGCTCAGCGAGGACGCCAGAGCCTTCCCGGTTTCATAAATGGCTCCCTTCCGAGATGATGGAAGGCCAGCCCGCCGCCGCCAGATGCATGGGCCTTCGGGGGCCGCCGGGAGATTAAATGAGAAGGTGGATGTGAGGGCACCGTCAGATGTGAAGTGCTGTGCAAACAGGCCGTCTCCTTTAGATCCGCAGTCACAGCCTGGCATTAGAATTCAAGGCAGACCCACTGCTGCCTCTCCTTCTCCAGCCTCAGCCTCAGCCTCAGCCTCAGCCCCGTGCGGCCACTTGGGGACACCACACCCAGGGCAGGGGGTGGCTTCCAGGCCTGGGGAGGCCGGGATGGCAGCACCTGGCTTTTTAAAGGACCCCGTGGAGGTGGCAGCAGCTCTGCAGGGAGGCGAGGAGGCAGCTGACCCCCACACGCCTCGCTTCGCTTGGGAAACCAGCAAGTGACGGAGGGGAGACCGGGCCAGGCCATGGGCCGCTGTACGCTGAGCCCGCCGGCCAGCCCAGGGCGCCCGGGCAGACCCCCCAGAGCAGCGGGAAGTGGGGGAGGCCGCTTAGGGTGCCCCTCATGCACCACCCCACCCCACCCCCCCGGCCCTGGCTCTCAAACCCGGGCCTCCAGGTCCTGCAGGATGCGCCCTGGACCCTGTAGACTCCACGTGTCTTCAGGGCGCTTCTGTCAAAGGCGCCGTCCTGGCTCCTCTCAGAGGGGTCAGGGCTCAGGCCCCTCGGTTACCCCAGTGTCGGCCACACCGTGACCTGTGGGCTCACCCTCCCCTGAAGCGTGGGCGGCGTCCCCTCCCTCCGTTCAGTAGCTGCGATTATTTCGCCATCCATCCCCCCCCCGGAGGAAAACTTCGGTACTTGAACAAATTTGCCTCTGTGTGTGGTTACTGCTCATCTATGTGCGCTTATTACCCGGTGCAGGAGGGCGAGCATCTGCCTCCCTGGAAATCTGCCAGAAGGGAGGCACGGCCCTCCCACTGTCCCTGTCCCGCAGGCCCTGCCGTGGGCAGGAGCGCCAGGCATCCACTCAACAGATATTTGTGTGGACCTACTATGTGCCCGGCACGGCGTGGTCCAGTTTAACCCTCCATTCCTCCCTCCTTCCCTTCCCCCCATCTCTCCATCCCTTCGTTCATTCATTCCTCCATCCCTACACCTACCGACCCGCCCTGCACAGAGGGGGTGAGCTCTGAAGCTGCATCCAGCTTGAGAATCCTACGGTGTCCGCGTTGAGCACCGCCTGTATACATGGATGAGAGATGCATGGCAGGAGCTGTCCACAGAAGGTGGAACCCCTCTCTCGCCTTCAAAGAAAGTCAGTACCAATGTGTGAACGGTTGAGGGCTGCTGCATGCATGGTCTGCGTGGGAGAGATGTGTCCTGAGAGAGGCGTGTGTCCGGAGTCGGAGGCGAAGGGTCGTGCCTGAAGGGGCGGTGGGAGCTGAGCCTGGAGGTGAGCAGGGCTTGTAATGGAGGGACAGCGCAGGCTCAGCCTGGGGTCAGTGTCCAGCGCCTTCAGAGGCCAGTCGTTCGGGCCCGAAGGGCAATCACCTGTGGTGGAGCAGGTGGAAGAGAAAAGACCAGAAAGGCTTCAGCCTAAGCTGGAGGAGGCCAGCTCAGGCAGGCGGAGGGAGGGTCTGGGAACGCTCTTCTCTGCTCGGGAGGGAGGCACCGTCGCTCTCAGGCTGAACCCCAGCCTTCAGACAATCTCACATGTCACCCCTCCAGTGGACTTTTCCCACCGCTGACACCCAAAGGCGTCCGCAGCTAGAGAAAGAGGGTCTGGCTTCTTCTAAAAGGCGCTCTAGTACAATCAGAGGAATTTGGGGGGGTCTCCCTGTGGGTCTATTCTTCCCTGTGTAGCCCAGCCCCCTCACCCCCCGGAAAATCTGCTCAGCCTGGGCTCGTCTAACCCGAGAGACGTGGGCGAGTTCAGAGTGAAGTTCGTGGTAAAGTACTCTCGCTCCAAGTGTAATAAACACACAAGGCAATTACATTCCGTTGTGCAGTTATTAAATTTTTGAGAAGCAAACAGAATAAAACGTAGATACTGGTGGAGAGGTTAAAAATAAAATAAAAGCGGAGGGTAAAAATAAGTCGATAACCACGGCCTCCCGGAGCCACCCGAAGAGAGGCTGCTTCAGAGTTGAGAGTAATTATGTGCCACGGAAACAGCATCTAACATCGGCGTGGGCGGAGGCGGCCAGGAGGCGCTGCCCTCCCCGACTGCCACTAGGTGCAGCTTAGAAAGCTCGGCAGCCTGGACTCGGGGATCTGACCGGCCTGGGTTCAAGCCCTGACTTCTCTCCCAGCTCCTACAACCTTTCACGGTTGTCCCCGTGGGTAAGGACAAAAACGTGGCTGTTGGAATTATTTCCAGAAGGAAATGGGAGGAATGGCAGGAAATGTTCTAAAATATACATAAGGAGGTCCTGCCCCGCTGGAGTGGCTCCGGGGTTGAGCGTCCACCCAGGCACCAAGAGGATTGGATTCCAGGTCCGGGCACATGTCTGGGTTGCGGGCTCCATCCCCAGTAGGGGTGCATGCAGGAGGCAGCCGGTCCATGTTTCTCATCTATGTTTCCATCTCTCTATCCCTCTCCCTTCCTCTAAAAATCAAGAAAAAAAAAACATTTTTTTTTTAAAAAAAGGTCCCTTCATTCAAATGAGAAAGATCTCCGTGTAGATGCCCAACGCACAGGCTTAATGACAGACGTAGATATAAGATGTAGGTCTTCAAACTGCGTCTAAAATAAAATCTAGCAAGGCCAGGGGGTCGGGGGTAGAAAGGGGAAGGGAGTGGAGGAGGGAGGCGGTCCCTGCACTTTTAATCTGGGCCTACAGGGGGCAGAGGTGCTGCCATGGGAAGGGCGAACGCTTACATACTGGCAGTTCTTGACCCTTTGCAGACACCGTACCCAGTTTCCTCCAGGGGGGAGGGCTTAAGCGCCCGGAAACGGAAGTTTCGTTCTTTTTTTCATTCTCTTCGTCTCTGGCCACTCGTTGTAAGTATCTGTTGGTTGGTACACAGGGAACAGTGGAGGTAATCCGAGGTAATCCACGGCCGAGTGAAACTTGCGGACCCCCGGCCTGGGTCCAGGGTGCGAGGAAAGAGGATGGGGTGCAGTGGGGCCAGCATTTCGGGGGCTCGGGGAGGGGAAGCGGGGGTCCCCGCGCCCTGTTCTCGCTAACGTCGGTCTTCCCCGCAGGCGCCGGCCGCACGCTCCGTGCCTCGCAGCCATGGTGAGTACGCCCCCTCCCTGAGACCTCCCCGGGGCGAGGCTCCCCGGTGGCCCGAGAGGGGCCGGGGACTCGACCGTCGCCAGAGATGTCTGGCCTGCAGCTCATTCCCCGTCCTCTCTGTATCGCAGCCTCGCAAGATTGAGGAGATCAAGGACTTCCTGCTCACCGCCAGGCGGAAGGACGCCAAATGTAAGTGGCCGCCCTGGGGTGCGGGTGAGGAGAAGGTAAGGATCGCGTTGGCGTGGAGCGGCCCGCACCCCGCTGCTGCCCCGGGAGCGCCTTCCCAAAGGTCGGGCGGAAGGCCGGTTGATTTCAAAAAGCCGGTCCATTGTGGGGCTTGGGTGTGGGGCTCCGAACGGAGCCTCACTGGGCGAACGGCTGCAAATGCGTGTCCCGCCAACCCGGGGTTAGTGGTTGCGGGTTCGGTTCTGGGCTGAGTGCAGGCCCTGCTCGCGGGGACGTTGTCAGGGTCTTCGTTTCTCGGGCTGCGGAAAGGGGAAAGGGAGCGATGCATCGGAAACATCAGAGGCGAGCTCTGCTTGCAATGTGCTGGCCCCTGGTCCCGGGGGGGGGGGGGTCTCTCATTCCTGCACCGGGCATAGGGGTCCTGCTGGTACCCCTTCATTGTAGTTGGAGGAGGTCTGGGGGCTTGTGCTTAGTGCGAGACAGAGCTTGGATTCCTGCGCGGTATTAACCCCGAGTCGTCTGTCTTCTCCCTAAGAGCATCCTCTCCCCATGAGGGTTCTCCAAAGGCAAAGTCCTTTTGTGGAAGGGGGGCCCTGTCGGCCTCGCTAACGCTCCTTGTCCCCACGGGACAGAGTGATGTCCGGAGAGCCTTTCAGAGGGTTCTCGGGAAGGGAGGGTCCTGTTTGTGCCCCTGGGACCTGGAGCAGGCTGCTGCCTGGTGATCACCTGTGGGGGTGGCCGCCCTGCCGAGTGGTTGTGGGAACCCCGGGGGCCAGGGCGCCCATGTTGCTTTGCTGTCGTGGGATAAAGAGGAGATGATCTTCATGTCAGTTTTAGTTCCAACCAGGGAGTTGGGGGTCACTGCCTGGCTCAGTCCCAGATCTAGCATTAGCTGTCGCGAAGGTGAGCATGACACCGTTTCCTTGTGTTGAGGGCGACAGTGCTGTGGTGATCCACTAGAGACCTCACTGCGCTGGAGAAACGACACTAAGTCCGTTGATTTGTTGGCGTTTTAATTCTGTTTGGGGGCCTGGTTCTAGACCGCTTTCCTGTGAGGACTGGGCATGGTCCCCTGGGCAGAATAGGGCATTTTTTAATTCTAAAATGTGCACGATACAATTGGCTGGTTTTAAGAGCACATTCCTGCTGCACCTCCACAGCTCTCCATCTTGCGAGCTGAACCTGAACGTGCCACTGAATCAGTCCGGCTGACCGGGGGGCTCTTACAGGAGGTCAGTCACTGTTTGCTCCTTGTGACTGGCTTTCTGGTGTAGCGTCCTGTGCTCGAGGCTGAGTCACCCGTGGTGTGAGTTGTCCACGCTGTTTATCCGTGCATCCCGCCGCTTCCCACCTTTGGGCTGTTCGGAATAATGTTGCTATGAACAGTGACGTGCAGGTGTCTCCTGTCCCTCGGTGCTTGAGGCACACACACACCTGTAACTGGAATTAATTCATCATGTGACGACGGAGAATAAATATCTTTTAAGAGATCCTGTACCTTACAAGCGCGTATAGGTGTACAGCAGGCGCTGGGGCATCGCACCTACTTGAGGGAAGGCGGCCAGTGCCGGGTGCCAGCTGAGCCCCGGTGCTCCCGCTTCCCGCTTTCGTGCCCAGTCCCTTCAGCAGCTGTTGGCAGAAACAGGGCTGTGGGTACACGTTGGCCTGTGCTGTGGTGCAGGTGTCTGGTCGGGTGCCGGGGCTGAGCACAGGAGTCCCTGTGGGGCCCTCACCCCGGCCTCTGGATTGGCCTTCATATTAATGCATCCTGCGGGCGAGCGCCTGGGCTGTCTCTAAAGAAGTTGGGGTGCAGGGTGTGGAGTGATGGTCCCTGAAATGACTGGCCCGGGGGGAAGCAGTGGTCTCCCAGTAGCTGGAGGAGCTGTAGCACAGGGATGCTTGTCCCTGACCAGACTCCCCGGCTCGCCCCGGCACTGGGGTGGGCTGCAGCTGGGGGTCCTCTCTGTCTGAGCGATGGTCCTGAAATAGAACTTGGCGGCAGTGAAGGGCCCAGAAATGGGCTCCGTGTCCGTTTTAGGAAAAGTGTGAGCGCACACTCTGTTCTTTCCCGTCGCCCCTGAGTGGCGTGTCATCCGCAGAGACCGGTTTCCAGAAGCGGAGCAGCGAGTTCTGGTCCCAGCAGTTAGCCATCTGCTTGCTTTATAAGCTGCCTCCTTCCCTCCCGAAAATAAGACGGGGCCAGTGTTCTACGGACAGATGCATAAACAAGCCGTGAAGACCACGCCCCACGTTCTTGAGTGTTAATAACCGGGGAAAGCAGGCTTCTGGCGGTTTTGACTGTTGGGGTCACGGAGGGACAGAACGGGTCAAGCACAGCTGCGCTCATAGTGCCGCTTTCTGGGTTTGTGTAAAGCAGGTGAACCATGTGATGTCTGTTGCGATTACATTATCGATTCTGGTCTGTTTGGTAGCTGTCAAGATCAAGAAAAACAAGGATAATGTGAAGTTCAAAGTCCGATGCAGCAGATACCTGTACACCTTGGTCATCACGGACAAAGAGAAGGCCGAGAAACTGAAGCAGTCCCTGCCCCCGGGTGAGTGGGCCGGGCCCGGGGAGGTGTGAGGGCTGCGGGCGGTGCACGTGTCCCCATCCTGCTCTGGAGCTGTGCCCAAGGAGAGGCGAGTCCACTCTGTGGTCTGAGCATCTGTTCTGGCCGTGTGGTGCGAGCGTGGTTGTTGCCCACACGCTTTTCTAGTGCGGAACAGTAACGGCTCACTTAGTCTGTCGCCATTTCATCCCTCCAGGCGGATGCTGGTTTTGGAGATCCCCATTTTTACAGGCCTGACTCCCGTAGAATAAACAAAGGTCCCTCCTGGGGGGGGGGCGGGGGGGAGCCGCCTGGGTAGCACCGAGCAGCTCCAGAGGCTGCCCGGCCACCGGGGAAGTTAGCCGGTTCTGCTCTCGTCTGAAAGCCCGCTGGGCCGTGTATAAAGGCTGACAGGTGTTCGGTGTTTGCTTTGTTTTTATCAAACACCAAGTATTTTGTGCGAAGCCTCCCGGGTGGGCCTTGTGTCTGAGCTTTGAAGCCTTCTTAGCTCAAGAGCAACCCAGACAAGCAGAGACTGTCTTCTGACGCCTCGCGTTTGCCTCTCGCTCCAGGTTTGGCGGTGAAGGAGCTGAAATGAAGCCGGCATGCTGATCCGTATTAAAACGTTAAAATTCTTCTCCTGTGTCTTGTCTTTGAAGGTCGAAAGGGGAAATGTTACGGGTTGCTGGACTCTGGTGGGGCTGGGATGGGGGTCCTGGTGGCAGCCTCGCTGCATCCCTCATCTGGGGCTGGTGGTCCGAGTGGACAGAGAAAGCTGTTTTATTTTCGCCTGAGTTTCAACATCAGTAGATGCAGAAGGCGGGAGAGCCGGATATTTGTGGAAGTGAGCCAGCATGCACTGGAGATTTAAAGTCACTTAGGTAAAAGGAGCTCCCTGATCGTGAAAAGGCTGGTTAAAAGGAGGGGGTGATTAGCCTTGGAAATGGCTGTAAGTGGGATGTAGCCCCACTTTCATGTCCTTGTCCTCAGCCCATCACCACCCGACCCCCACCCCCAGTGCTGCTCACGAGGATCTTGAGTTGTGGGGAAATTTGGAGCCGGCTTGGGGGACCTTATAGCTGAGAGCGAGTGTGTGTTAGCCCAGCAAAGGAGCCGGCCTTCCTTCCAGAGGTCTGTCCTGGCCTCTGGGCAGTGGGCAGAGATGGCGTTCACTGGGCTGGTGGGTGTGTGGGTGGCCAAAACCCAGCATGAGTGGCAGTAGGGTCCATCCTGGTTTTGATGCCTCGGAGCAAGCACCTTGAAGAGAATGCTCAGCTTGGGGCGAAGCTACTCCTCCAGGAAGCAACAGGCTGGGGGCTCCTAGATCCATGACAGGGAAGTGTCACTTTCCAAATTGTATGGCAGATGCCCATACTAGAACTTACTCCAGGGGTTCCTTGTCAGGGTTAAGTTTCCTGCTGGTGAAGACTTGGATGTGCTCTTGGCGAATTCGGGAGGTGGAGGTGGTCATGACGGCATTGGCCACAAGGTGGAGACATACTCCAACATAAACCCTTGGCCAGCCCAGCCGGGCAAATGGTTTTTACCAAGTAGCTAAGAGCCTGAGGCCTGATTTGTCTAAGTTTTAAGGGTGTTTGAATTGGGTCCTGAAGGACCTGGGTTTTGTTTCTCCCGGGTGCTCAGTGACCAGCAGCCCCAGGCCACTTCCAGTGGTTTCAGTCCCCATTTTAACGTCTGGTGCCCAGGAGGGCGGTTGTGCCGCTCTGGCTCCCTGTGACCCGCACTTTGTCCAGAGACCAGCCCCAGCTCCTAGGAGACGGCAAAGAAGGCAGCCTTTCGTGGGTGAGGTTCTCAGCTCTGGCTTGTGCCTTGCAGTCACGGTGGCCCAGCTGATGCCAGAGCTGAAGCTGGTTTGAGGCCCAGGTGTGTGTGAAGCTTGGGAGGGCTTGTTCTGGCTGTGCGGGGGCAGGCCACAGGCCCCGTATGGAAAGGACCGGTACTTCATCTCCCCAGGAGGCCTGCGGGCTCAGCTCCTGCTCTGCTGGCTCATCTGTCAGGGTGACGGGCTTCTGGGGATGCAGCCAGAACACTGGAGCCGGGCGCAGACTGGCCAAGCAGGTTTGGGCCTGACATGTGGGAGCTTTTGCAGTCCCTGTCTTCCCCTTCCCCCACCCACTCCCTCGGGCCCAGTCCCAGCTCTGGAAAGGATGCCCTACACCAGTTCAAGGTCAATCCTAAAGGCAAGACACCCTGCCACTGCCCAGGGGACAGCCCCCTCCCACCTGGGGTCCCTCCTCTCCCTCCTGAAGGACCGCCAGCTCCCAACTGTGACTAATCCTGAAGGAATGCCCGTCCCAACTTGCAGGCTGCAGCTGTCACCTTCTGTGCTGTTGACATGGAGGAAGGGGAACCAGGCTTTTCGCCCGTCACATTGTAAGGGTTAAATCTGGTGCTGGTGAAGGGACACCATAGGCTGCGGCTGGGTGGTCCCGGCGTGGTCCCACCTGTGAGAGATGCCCCCTGAGGCCCTCCGGGACTGCTCCAGCCCGGCTCCCTCTGCAGCCAGCTGTGGCTGCTTCAAAGACCACACCCTCACCCGTGAGCTCCGGCTCTTGCCTGTCTATATTTGAAAATACAGGCCCTGGCCAGGTAGCTCAGTTGGTTAGAGCGTTGTCCTGACATTGCCAGGGCTGCGGGTTCAATCCCTGGTCAGGGCACGTACGAGAAGCCACCAGTTGGGGGCATGAATGTAATACCTTAATCAAAGAAATTTTAAAAATCTATCAAAAATAAAAATAAATATATATTCACGAAAAAAGCAACCATTGAAGGTGGGACAACATTGATGTTCCTCTAGAATAAAATAAAAATATGTATATATGTCTATTCTTGTAAAGGCATTTATTTTAAAGTAAGGCTTATTGGGTGTAATTTACAGGGGCATTCACCCTTTCTGGCGCGCAGTTGTGTGAATTTTGACGTTCACAGCTGTGTCACCGCCACTGCAATCCAGCGTTTCTGTCAACCCTGCGGGCCTCTTGCGCCCCAGCCGCTGACCTGTTCTCGGCAGTTTCCAGCCTTTCCTCCTGGCCCCTCCCCTGACTCGGGTTGGCACTTGCCCAGCGTGGCCTCTGATCTCATGGCACAGTCACTGCCCTCTGCTCATGTTCCTCCCTGAGTTGCCCCCTCCGTCATTCTTCAGCGCTCACCTCATCTCGTTCTCCAGGAAACATCCCTGGAGGACCCTCCCTCCCCCCAGACTCCAGGCCCCTCTGGGATCAAAGGCTGCCCCCTCACCTGTTAGATTCAGACCCCACGCAGACAGGAGCCTGTCAGTTTTATTTGTCAGTGTCCTCTGGAACAGGGCTCCATCACTTTTCTTCAATGAAAGAAAGCCCCTGCGAGAGAAGCTTGGTCTCCTACCTTCTGTGCCCCAGCTCTGAGCATGCGTCGATGAGATGGCCCAGTCAGGAAGACTGACACCAGGAGAGGCCGGGACACAGGACTCCTTCCCTGGCCTCTGTGTCTGCGGCTTGGGGCCACTGTGCACTGTCCATGGTGTTTGTAGGCATTTGCGGGTTTGCAGACTCCAGCATCCACCTAGTTACTGGAGCCAGAAACCTGGGTGTTTGCCCCAGTCACTACTCCCCCTTAGGCTGGCTGCCAGGGCCCAAGCCCCATCCCTTCAGGACCCCTTACCTCCACTCCCATCTCCCCAACCCGGGGCCTGCCCTCTGCCCCGCCCTCAACCTGCCCGCCCAGCCTCCTCTGGCCAAGCTGTTTTCAGGTGCAGAACCATGGCTCTCTGCTGCCTGGGGCTCTGTTGACCCTCAGCTCCAGGGAAGTGCCTCCGAGGCTGTCAGATCGGCAGCTGCCCCCGCCTTCCTATCAGCTGGCCCTGCTGCCCCTTTGCTTTTCTCCAAAGCACCCCTAACGTCGCTCCGTGCGTCTTTGCGCATGAACTGTTGCCATTCGCTCACTGAGATGTGCTGCCCTCCGGGGGGTGGGGGGTGGGGGGGGCGGTTCTGTCTGCTTTGCTCACGACAGAACAGTGCTGGCACACAGTAGGTGCTCAGTAAGCGTGCAGCTGATGGCCTGGCATCCCTTCCCCGCACTCCCTTCTCCTTCCCTTCAGGGCAGGCCCTCCCTCCAGGAGGCCGGCCCAGTCCCACCTGCCCAGAATTACCCGGTTTTCCGCAGTTGCTAGTGTCCCCCAGGGGACAACTACTAAATGTTGCCCCTTGCCGAAACCGGTTTGGCTCAGTGGGGAGCGTCGGCCTGCAGACTTAAGAGTCTCAGGTTCAATTCCGGTCAAGGGCATGTTACCTTGGTTGCGGGCACATCCCCAGTAGGGGGTGTACAGTAGGCAGCTGATTGATGTTTCTCTCTCGTCAATGTTTTTAACTCTCCCTCTCCCTTTCTCTCTAAAAAATCAATAAAATATATTTTAAAAATAACATAAAATACATGTGCCCCTTTCTGTCCCCAATCCGTCAGGTCACCACCCCTAAATAAAAGCCCTAAGGCCCGCCAACCTCGCCTCCAGTGCCGGGACAGCTGGCTGTGCCCATTGCCACCTTATACTCTGGATTTGGTAATAAGTAATGGGAAGCCGGGGACTGAGAGAGTGACTGTGAAGAAACGGATTTAGGGGCGTTTGGGGGCTGTTTCCACTTCTTCCACCTTTTTCCGCCTCGGCCAGGACAGACCCCTGATCCCAAAAGGGTTCTTGGGCGGGAGGCCCTGCAGAAAAGCGGGCGCCCAGAGGGCGGGGCCAAGACTGGGGCGGGGCCAAGGCTGGGGCGGGGCCAAGGCTGGGGCGGGGCCGGGATCTGGGCGGGGCCAAGGCTGGGACAGGGATCTGAGCGGGGCGGGGCCTGGGGCGGGGCCAAGGCTGGGGCAGGGCAGGGATCGGGGCGGGGCCTGGGGCGGGCGCGTCCTGGGCCGGGAGGCGGGCTGCAGCGGCGGCAGAGCGAGCTGTCTCTCCGGCGGGGCCATGCCGGCCGCACGCGTGGAGTACCTCGCGCCCTGGTGGGTGGTGTGGCTGCACAGGGTCCCGCACCTCAGCCTGCGCCTGCAGCGGGTGAACAGCACCTTCAACCCCCGCGATGAGGAGTACCAGGAGGTGAGTCTGCGCCGCCCCGGACCCGGGCCGCCTCCCCAGCCTCCCGGACCTCCCCCTCCACCGCAGCCCCTTCTCCCACCCTCCTCCCCTTCCCCGGGGACCCTCCGCGCTCCGGTTCGGGAACCTCGTCCTCGTGGGCCGGGCAAACTGGAAACTAGGAATTCAGTCGGTGGTGGGGAGAGGAGGGGTGCGGAGGCTGCCTGCGGGGGTGGAGCTGAGCGCCGAGGGGGACGGCCGCGAGGGGCGGGGTGGAGACCTTTGTGCCAGAACCCGGGTAACTCCTCCGTGCCCGCGGGGGACGCCCCGAGTTTTCCGTCTGGGCTCTCTCCGGGGCTGGGCGACCTGGGAGAAGTTTGGGCTGAAACTAACTGGCGTCTCCCGAGTTGGGCCCGCAGCACCCCGCCTCCCAGCCCCCGCCCGCAGGGTGGGAGCAGCGGCCAGCACCTCCTCCTGGGCCATCCTGGAGGCTGCAGGGCTGGGGGCCGGGCCGAGGGTCCGCACAGGCGCGTGGATGTTTGGGGGAAGGACGGCGGTCCGGGTCGGCCCCATCTCACCAGCGTCAGCTTCCGGAAACAGCCTTCCAGACCCTGGGTTTTCGGGGTCTTAGCCTGCCACCTCCCTTCTTGCACTTCTGCCATTTCTCCGTTGTGCTGGCCCTTCGCCCTGCGGTCTCTGTACCCCGTAGCGGGTAGGGTACTCCCGGACTTTCTGGCCCAGGCTGAGCTACAGAACTCCCCACCTTCTCAGGTCCGGCCTGGGCCAAGCCAGCTCTCTGCCGGGTCTCGATCCGGGCTGCAGCCCTGGCGGGGCCCATTTCCGGACTTTGACCCCCGTGGCCTCCCCGTAGTCAGGTTCACGGGCACCGTATCCGGTGTGGGGCCAGTCAGGCCTGCAGGAGGCTGAGCCTGGAGCCCGCTGTTCTCCTGCAGGCATGGGAATGGGGATCCCCTGGGCAGGGTGTGCAGTGCAAGTGGCCCTGGGAGTCTAATAATAACCCCTGTGGCTCCCCCGCCCCCCAACCCCCTGCCCTTCCAGTACCCGGAGAATCAGGACCCGCCCCGCCTGGCTCCCTCCCCTCCTAATCCCCGCTGCCCCTTCCTCTCTGCCCCTTCCTCTCCGAGAGCCCCGCCCCGGGAAGTCAGAGTCCCTGAGAACGCCTCTGCCCGCGGGGCGCCCCGGGGGCTGTTCCGTTCCCGCCGGCTGGGGGAAGCGGATGTGATTTCCGAGACAGCTGTGTGGCTCTGTGTGTTTGTCCCAGACCCTGCACCTGGGCCGAGATCTACACGCCTCTCCCATCGAGCAGACCCGGGGTGGGGCGGGGAGGTGGGGGAGGGGGGCAGGCGGAGTGGCGGGCACTCCCTCACCCCATATGCTCCAGGAACAGCACCTGTGTGTCCAGCAGCACCGCCTGAACCTGCCCCCCCCTCCCCAAGTCCCACGAGAGGTGGCATCCGAGCCACTCACAGCCCTGCCCCTCTCCTCCCAGGGTTGGCCCTGGCACACTGGGCTGGGTGTCAGGTGACTCCAGAGGGCATCCCCCTCCCTGGGCCACTGCTCCGGGCAGCCTCCCACGGCCCCGCCCCCGTGCTCCCCGTCCCAGCCCGGCCTCCGGAGGACACCGGGTGGGAGAGGAGTTGATAGCGAGGCCGGGTGGGAAGTGGCTCTGGCTGTTGTTGAGGCGGGTCCTGCTGGGTACCTTCTCCTATCTCTCCCAGAGAGCCCCTTCCTGAGAGGCAGGCGGCAGGTAGCACCCCGGATTGGGCACCTTCTGCCGCCACATCTCGGCGCTCGGCAAACTTGATCCGAATCAAGCTCTCGGGCGGCGGGGTGACCCCCAGTTCAGTCACGTACTGTGACCGCGGCAGGTGTCTGTACCTCTCTGAGCCTCGCTGTCGCACCTGCAACATGCTCAGTACACAGAGGGTCCCATTGCGCATAGTAGGACCCCAGACACTGGGAGCTAATGTGCTTGAAACATACTGATGCCTTAAGCTCTGGGTCAGCAGACCAGCCCCTCGGGACACGCGTGAAGAAGCATGGTGCTTGTCACTGTATGTTCGGGACATGCATGAAGCAGCAGTGATATTTTGGGGGCATGTACTTTCATGTCTTAACTTTGGGTGCTTCTGTTTATAGACTCCCCAGAGGGTGCCCATGTGTGTGCCCAGGCCAGGGGAGGGGACAGAATGGGGCTAGACCCAGAATTACAAGCTCACCCCACTAACCCCCTCTTGGACTTGGGGGACAGATCTCAGCAGGGAGGCCAGGCAGGGAGCCCCCCGGAAAGGGTCTGGGCAAGCCAAGGTTGGGATGAGGAAGCACCATTCATCCAGCCTAAACGTTGAGTCATGGTCATCGGACAATCACGCTACACCCCCACCACCCCCACTGCGCCCGCAAGAGGGTGGGAGGGCAGGCTGGGGTGCTTAACCCTTCCAAACCTGTGGGCTCCAGCTGCCCGGCCTCCCCGCTAGGCTGGCTCTCTCTGTCTTCTATGGCTTCGGGGAAAGGGGGCTCAGGCTGTTCCCCCGCCCCCACTGAGTGCAGAGGCCCCTTGGGGTGCAGTCCTAGCCTCAGGCTTCCCAGAATGCAAGTGGGCCACTGCTGCCCCCAGCTTGGGGCCTGGATTTCTGCTCTCGGTTTCTCGAACCAGAACTCACCAGAGTCACTTCACCAGGGGCCATGGGCACGATGTTGGGGAGGGAGGGAGGTGGCGGCTGCAGGTGCTGGGACGGCGGGTGACATGGGAAATCGCCCTGTCCCGCCTGTCAGAGCAGGACGGTGTGTGAGCCGAGCTCCTGGCTCCCTCCAGGCCGTGTCCTCCCTCTTCCATCCTCCCTCACCCCCTGCACACGGGGACCTGCTCATCCTCCCTCACCCCCTGCACAGGGGGACCTGCTCATCCTCCCTCACCCCCTGCACACGGGGACATGCACACAAGGACCTGCTCATCCTCCCTCACCCCCTGCACAGGGGGACCTGCTCCATCCTCCCTCACCCCC
Organism: Antrozous pallidus; assembly: GCA_027563665.1. NCBI lineage: Eukaryota > Metazoa > Chordata > Mammalia > Chiroptera > Vespertilionidae > Antrozous > Antrozous pallidus. Next base: position 49,705,846 of record CM050526.1, read on the forward strand.
TGCACAGGGGGACCTGCTCATCCTCCCTCACCCCCTGCACAGGGGGACCTGCTCATCCTCCCTCACCCCCTGCACACGGGGACATGCTCCATCCTCCCTCACCCCCTGCACACGGGGACCTGCTCCATCCTCCCTCACCCCCTGCACACGGGGACCTGCTCATCCTCCCTCACCCCCTGCACACGGGGACCTGCTCCATCCTCCCTCACCCCCTGCACAGGGGGACCTGCTCCATCCTCCCTCACCCCCTGCACACGGGGACATGCACACAAGGACCTGCTCATCCTCCCTCACCCCCTGCACAGGGGGACCTGCTCATCCTCCCTCACCCTCTGCACATGGGGACCTGCTCCATCCTCCCTCACCCCCTGCACACGGGGACCTACTCATCCTCCCTCACCCCCTGCACAGGGGGACCTGCTCCATCCTCCCTCACCCCCTGCACACGGGGACCTGCTCCATCCTCCCTCACCCCCTGCACAGGGGGACCTGCTCCATCCTCCCTCACCCCCTGCACACGGGGACCTGCTCCATCCTCCCTCACCCCCTGCACAGGGGGACCTGCTCCATCCTCCCTCACCCCCTGCACAGGGGGACCTGCTCCATCCTCCCTCACCCCCTGCACAGGGGGACCTGCTCCATCCTCCCTCACCCCCTGCACAGGGGGACCTGCTCCATCCTCCCTCACCCCCTGCACAGGGGGACCTGCTCCATCCTCCCTCACGCCCTGCACAGGGGGACCTGCTCCATCCTCCCTCACCCCCTGCACAGGGGGACCTGCTCATCCTCCCTCACCCCCTGCACAGGGGGACCTGCTGCTCAGAAGCAGGACTGTCATCCCCTGTGAGAGGGCAGCAGGGACATGGAGGTGGAGAGGGAACTGTCCTGCTGGTCAGCCCTCCACTTCCCTCCTCCTCCCCCACCTTCCTCCCTTCCTCTTGCCTTCCCACCTCCTTCTCGCCCACCTCCTTCTCTCCCACCCTCTCTGCCCCATCCCCCTGTCCTCCCAGCCCTGCAGTAAACCACCAACAATGCCCACCCTCCAAGTTTGGGCTTCCCAGCACTGCCTTCCGGCCCTCCCCCGCCCTGGCCCCCCCTCCCTGTCCCGGGCTGACCGCATTATCTGTGACCTCATTGAGGCCAGATGCCCAGCTCAGAGAGGCCCGGGCCCAGGCCTGCAGCCCCAGCCTCTGATTTTCAGAATTATCTCCCCCTTGGACCTGAAGCGTCCCGCAACTCCCCCAGCCTGCTGATTGCCGCCACCAGCACGGGGTCCCCGAAACAGGCTCCCGCCTGACAGCCCAGACTGGAGCGCTGGGGGTTCTGGACCAGGACCCACTGGGGAGCACGTGAAAAGCAGGGTGAGGCTAACCCCTCAGGAGCCTGACTGACAGCCAGGTCCGACGCTGGCCGCGGCCACCAATCCTGGTGCCATCTGGCGCCCGCCCGTCTGGCTGCATCAAGAGATGGGAGGGCACGAAGTGGGCACAGGCCCCCTGGCAGACAGCAGCTCCCTTTACGGGACCTGAGGTCCCCCCTGGACCTGAGTCAGCGCCTCCCACCCCGTCAGAATTCTGGGCTTTTCTGCCACCGTTGGCATGTGGGGTTCAGGATGCGGTGAGAGGGACCCCAGGGGATCCATCCCGGCATCTCTCCCTAGCACAGTGTGGCTTCTGGCTTCTCTGGCTGGACCCCACACCTAGGACAAGGCTCGGAGGAAGCAGACCTCATCCGCATCCATCCAGAAGTGTCAGCCACACTTCTGGGGCTGGCCTGCAGCTGCCCCGCCCCACACCTCCCCCATAGGTGGTCCTCCCCACCCCCCAGAACCCCTGTCTGCAGACGCAGTACTGGGCCTGGTTCTACACCCACAGCCCTGCGGGCGCTCCAGGTCGAGCGCAGGCCTCTTCCCGGACCCCCAGTAGGACCCCCAGCGCTGACTCCACGCCTCTCCCTCTGCAGTCGCTGCTGTTCCTGGGGCTGGTGGCCGCCGTCTGCCTGGGCCTGAACCTCCTCTTGCTCGCGGCGTACCTGGCGTGCGCCTGCTGCTCCAGACGGGCCAAGCCGAGCCGGTCCTGCTGCGTCACCTGGTCGGCCGCGGCCGGGCTCGTCTGCTGGTGAGTGTCCCCCCGCCCCGGCCCCACGCGTGCGGCTCTGGGTCGGGTGCCAGAGCGCGAGGGGGCGCGGCGGACGGAAAGCAGGCCTGCCCGCCCTGCCCTGTCTTGCCCTTGGTTAGCCCATGACTGTGACACCCCTTCCTTGCCCTCCACCCTCAGCCCCCCAGCAAACCCCAAGGGGTTGGGCCATCAACGTTCTGGCCACGTCCTCCTGACGGAGCTCTGGGTTCCTCACGGAGAGCCTGTCCCGGGGTGAGCGCTGTCCCTTTTCCGGCCGGACAGAGGGAGTCAGATGCCTGGAGAGGTGATGGGCCTCTGCTGGGCCACTTCCCCTGCCCGGGCTGTGTCCACGCACTCCCCTGTGTGGCTGGTTGCGTTACTCTTTTTTTTAAAATATATTTTATTGTTTTTACAGAGAGGAAGGGAGAGGGATAGAAAGTCAGAAACATCGATGAGAGAGAAACATCCATCAGCTGCCTCCTGCACACCCCCTACCGGGGATATGCTAGAAACCAAGGCACATGCCCTTGACCGAAATTGAACCTGGGACCTTTCGGTCTGCAAGCCGACACTCTATCCACTGAGCCAAACCGGTTTTGGCTGGTTGCGTTACTCTTTTCAATCTCCAGAGGTTTTCCCCACAGCCTCGGGTCTGCCCCGAGACCTCCTGGATGACCACCCTCAAGGGGTAGAGTCCCTAGAGTCCCTCAGTGCCCAGTGTCCACTGCATCCAAGAACCCATAGCGAGTGATTCCGGCAGGAGGGGGCGCAGATGGGACCCCGCGAGCCTGGGAGCGAGGATGTGGGTTCTCACCCCAGGAGGCTCAGCTCTCAGGGGACCTGGGCTGGGGGAGACAGGCGGCCACGGCCCAAATCCTAGACGGGAAGGAGAAGTCCAAGCCCAGGTCTGGGGGTCCCTGCGGAGAGGAGCTCCTTCAAAGAAACCTTGGCAACGGAAAGGTGCTCCTGGGACTGAGCCCACACATGTGCGTGGGAGAGGCAGGACGTGAGACAGACAGACAGGCAGGCAAAGGAAGTGCTGACACGCAGGGGGCCCTGACTTTTCAAAAACACAACAAAGGACAGAAGAACACCATGGAACAGTGAAAATGACTCCGGAGCTCAGATCTCCTAAGTAATAACCACCTGCCGTCGAAGGGAAACTACACGTGAGTGTGCCTGCACTTAGCGTGTTCTATGCGGTATTTGTGGCGGGCAAGGGCGAGCCAGTGGTGAGGAGGACGGCACTGTTCCGGCAGGGCCCCGCCCAGCCCACATGAAACAGGGGTGCAGGCGGGCACCCTGACCTGCACTGCCAACGGGATCCCTGAGCCAGGGTCAGGGCTCTGGAAGGTTCCTGTCAGTCTCCCAGGTCCCGACCTAGCTCCCGTCTGTTCAAAGAAAGAAGAAACAGCACACACGTGGGCATGTGCGTATTCGTCACCCCCACCCCGGATTACTGTTTTGAATGAACGCTCCGGAGGCTGCGGAATGAGGCCCCGATGGCCCCCAGGGGTGTGGGTGAGAAAGACGCCGTGGGTAACAGGCGGGATCTGAGATGATTTGTTCCGCCTGGAATGCTGGATTAAATCCCGCCAGATGAAATTTCACAGAGATAGAGTCACCGCTCTACTATTGGTTAAGACAAAACAAACACCCATTCAATACTGTGGACGGGGAGGGCTGTGCGGGAGGCTTCAGGGCAGATCCTGTGGAGAAATCCGGTGCTTGGGAGAGGGGATCTCAGGACATCAGCGTCCCCCCTGCCCGCCCCCCGCCCCGCGCTCGGAGCACCTCACTCGGGCCATGTTTAGGGGCAACGCTGACCAGTCAGCGCGGAGCCTGGAAGACAGTAAGGACGTGGACCAGGGTCTGCGGGACACGTGTCTGACCTTCGGTGTCCGGCGGGGCGTCTGCAGGATTGGAGGCTTATTCCGGGGGACCTAGAGGACACCCGGGAGCCCGCGGGGGCCTGATGCAAGGAGGTGGGCTCCGGCTCGGTGTGAGAAGGGACTTGCTACAGCCGGAGTCACGGGGCCAGAGCAGGAGGGTTTCCTGCGCCCTCGCTGCCCTGTGCTGTGGAGCGAGGCAGCCCTGAAGCCACCCCCGGAGAGAGCGCCCCAGCTCAAGTCACAAATCCACTCTCTCTCCCTGGAGAGACCAGCTCTGCTCATCATCAGACCGGGGAGCCACAGGACTCCCTTCAGTGGGTGATGGTAGCTAAGCTGTGGTCCATCACACCATGGGACGGTTCTCGGCGCCGAGAGGCAGTGAGCCACCGGGCCGGCGAGGCTCAGTGTTGAGCGTCGTCCCGTGAACCAGGAGGTCACCGTTCCAGTCCCAGTCAGGGCACATGCCCAGGTTTCGGGGGTCAGTTCCCAGTGTGGGGTGTGCAGGAGGCAGCCGATCAATGATTCTCATCATCACTGTCTCTAACTCTCTCCCTCTCCCTTCCTCTCTGAAGTCAATAAAAACATATTTAAAAAGAAATGAGCCATCCAGCCATGACAAGCCACGGAGGAAGGGAAATGCGTGCTAGTGCCCTCTTTCCCCGAAAGTAAGACATCCCCCGAAAATAAGACCTACTCGCTGTCCTATAAGGCATCCCCCCGGAAATAAGACCTAGCGCATCTTTGGGAGCAAAAATTAATATAAGGCACTGTCTTATTTTCAGGGAAATGGTAAGGGAAGGAAGCCGGTCCGAAGAGGCCACGTGCTATGTGGTTCCCACCACGTGACTTCTGGGAAGGGCAAAGCTATGGAGACAGTGAAATACCGGGGGATGCCGGGGCTGGGGGTGGGCAGGGGGTGGGGATGACTAGATTGGACAGAGGGTTTCTAGGGCAAGAACATGCTCTTTGTGGGACTTAATGGAGGACGCATGTCATATGCTTGTCCAAACCCGTAGCATGTTCCACAGCGAGAGGGAACCTACTGCACACATGGACGGGTGACACGCTGTCCATGTAGGTTCACCCGTTATAACCAATGGCCCGCTCTTGGGGGGGGGGGGGGCTGTAGACAGTAGGGGAATCTGGGGGAGGGGGGTCAGGAGGTATATGTGTAACCCTGAGCTTTCCATTCAGCTTTGCTATGAGTCTAAACTACTATGAAGTGAAACATTTAAAAAGTTCTCTGGCCGAAACCGGTGTGGCTCAGTGGATAGAGCATCCACCTGCGGACTGGAGGGCCCCGGGTTCGATTTCGGTCCGGGGGCATGTATCTTGGTTGCAGGCACATCCCCAGTGGGAGATGTGCAGGAGGCAGCTGATCGATGTTTCTCATCGAGATTTCTGGCTTTCTGTCCCTCTCCCTCTCTTTAAAAAATATAGATTTGAAAAATATGTATATTTAATATATATACATATTTAAAATATATATTCAAATATTTAAAAATAAATATTTATTTGATTTTATAAAATAAAAAATATATTTTAAAAGTTCTCTGGTGCCACCTCTAACTTCCTTTGGGGTCTTGCCCACAGTGCCGCGGTGGGCATTGGTTTCTATGGAAACAGCGAGACCGACGATGGGGTGTACCAGCTGATCTACTCCCTGGAGAACGCGAACCACACCTTTTCCGGGATCGATGCGCTGGTAAGGCTCCGGGCAGCGGGCCGGGCCGGGCACAGCGGGTGAGGTCAGCCTGGTCAGAACAAGGGCCCAGTCAGACCCCGCCTGCTCGGCCCCCGGGGAGGAGGGGGTGCTGGACTCCATTCAGGGCTGCAGTTGGTCCAGCCGGGAGCGAACAGGCAGTTGCTGCTTCAGATGGGCGGGGTGCCAGGGATTGAGGACCAAGGAGAGAGAGAGGCTGCTGGGCCCCGTGGGGCGCGGGAACAGGGTGGGGGCCAGGTCCCATTCACCTTCAGGAGAGCTGGACACCGTCCCCCTGGGCCGGGGAGACCCTGCACTTGGGACATGAGCCCCACGGCATTCCGAAGTTCACATGCAGAGTGTCTTGGGGTTCTGGGGGTGTCAAGGGGAAACTCTTGAAAAGCAGGTCAACCACGAAAGGCACACCCCGTGGGGGGTGAGACCGCCCGGAGCCCGCAGGGTGTCCTCGGGCTCTGGCTCCCGAGCGCCGTGGGTGCGGCTGGGGCCTCGGTGAAGGATCGTGCTGGGGTGGCCAGATGTGTCGGGCTTTTAGGGGGTGAAAGAGCTGCTCTGCTGAGCCTTTGGCCTGAAAAAACACCAACAGGAGGGGGTGGGGGAGTGCGGATTTCTCACACGTAGGCCCTGGCCCCCGAGTGTGCCCCCCTTCCCTGGCAGGGCCAGGCCGCCCCGTGGCAGCCCTGTGCCCGAGGAGGCAGGCCCCGGGCAGTTCTCAGGGAGACCGGTCCTCAGTTGTCACACTGTTCAGACCCCTCTGGCCCAGCCGAGGGTGACCTCCCGGGGGGCCCATTCGTGTCGTAGCCTCGCCAGGAAAGGCCGCCCCAACCGCAGCCAGGGCAGCCGGGGGCCATTGACTCACCCCGTGTCCTTCTCCCTGAGGCTCCCTACCGCCTTCATCCCTCAGCCCTTCCAGGCCTCGCCTTAAAGAGCGGAGCTGCTCTGGGTGCTCAGCATGGCAAGGGCCGTGGCTCTGGGCTCAGGGAACTTTCTGGGGACCCAGCTCCCCTGGAGAGTCTGTCCAGGCACTCCTGTGCCCACAGGGGCCCATCCCCGGGGACTGAGAGCTCGGAAACTGGTTTGGGCACCTCTGGGTGAGGGAGAAGCACTGGCTGGGCAGCTGGGCAGCCTGAATGAGGTGGCCTGGGCACCACCCGGCTGCAGGGAGCTGACCTCTGCCTGGTGGTCCCATGGCCCTGCCTCTGGGTTCTCCCTCTCCCCTCCCCCTCCACACACCAGCATCGACCCTGGAGGAGGAACCCAGCCCCAAAGGGAGAATCCAGGGAAGGCCCAGGCCGTGACCTTCACCAGCTGATGGTGACTGAGGAGCAGCCTTGTCTCTAGGGCTGGAGGGAAGGAGGAGGTCCCAGAGCCGTCCCCATGGGGACGATGGGGACCCTTGAATTCTGTTGAGCGGTGCTGTGGGGGCGCTGAGCGGAACAGACATAGGCCGGGGCCACCCAACAAGCGAGGAGGCAGGTTAGCACATTTGAAGCAGCCCCCCATCCCTACACTCCCCCACGGTCCCAAGGCGAGCGTTCTGTTTGTCCCTGGGGGTTGGCCCCTCATCCTGAACAGTGAGGACAGGAACCCCAGGCTCTGGCCCAGCCAGGGAGCTGCTTCCATCCTGAGGAGGACCCCCACCTGCCTCTGGTGATCGGAGCTCCCCTGGGGCCGGGCTTCTGCCTGCAGGGCTGGTTTGGGCCTTGAGGGAGAGGGAACCCCCAACAGTCCCGTCCCAGGGGCTCCAGGGGAGGCGGCAGGTCTCGGAGGGCTCCCAGACCCAAGGGTTGAAGGCCACACTAGATAGGTTGTGAGATGCTGTCCCTGAAGGGCCTGGCATGTGGGAATCCCTTTCATGAACCACATGGTTCCGGGTTCGGGTTTCTGGAGAAGGCCACACACAAATGAAAAGAGACTAGAAAAATATGAATTTGGGAATATTGGGGGCCAGGCCGCAGCCACCTCTAGAGGGAGGACTACGCCTTGCTTTGGCCTTGCTGTTCAGGTTTGGGACGCACCCATTGCCCTCAGGCAGGCATCAGCAGATTATCTTATCAGTGAGGATTTACATGATTTGGTGGGGAAGTTGCTTCAGCTGCCCTTGTCTCAATCAGATAGGGACTGGTTGGCTCTGACCTTTCAGAGCTTCAAGGTTGACCAGCCTTCCGGGTTCCTTGTCCACCCCTCTCTGTCAGTGAGGCATTGAATCGGCGTCTGGTGCTGGTCATCTATGAAACTGTTGCCTATGATAATGAGTGCCATCATTATAACCGATGTGATCATTCGTATTACTGTAATCACCATAAAAGGGAGAGGAGGCTTGAATTGGGGGAGGCGGGGACTTGAGGAACAGGTCAAGTGACTAAGAACAGAGCCAGAGCCAGGGGGACCCTCCCGGGCTCCCCTTCCTGGGCCAGAGCCCCACACTGGTGCCTGGGCGGGAGGGAGGTGGGAGGGGCCGAGGCTGGTCATTTGGGGGTGCCAGTGGGTCCTTCTTCTGGAGCCAGTGCCCTCACCTGTGCCCCATTGAAGGGGCCTGGGCTCCAGTTACCCAGGGACCAGGCACACCTCTCACCCCTCAGAGGCTCAGCTTGAAGTAAGGGCCTTGGGCTCTACCTCCCTGAGGCTTGTGGGGGTCAGGGTGCTCCTGCTTTCAGCTGCCTGTGGGCAGCCCCAGGTGCGGACACAGCCAGGGAGGCCGTCCCTGTCCCAGGTTGGAAGCTGGCACTTCCAGAGCAAGAACTGGAACCCAGGTGTCTGATCCTCACCCTCCCCTCTGAGGATCTGGGATGGGGCTCCCCCCCTGAGCCTGCTGAGACTCTGCTCCTTAGACTCCTGGGGTCTGCCAGAAAACCTCTGAGGAGAGAAGCTTCCTCCCTCACAGAGGTTGCCCAGAATTCCCTGGGGAGCTTGATGCCCAGAGGACTGGCTCCACCAGGTCTGATTCTGAAGGTCTGGGTGGGGCTGAGAATTTGCGCTTTTAATGAGTTCCCAGCTGCTCACCCTGCTGCTGCTGCTGCATCCTATACCCTATGGGACCGAAGCTCCATCCTATATCCTGTGGGACCACAGCTCCTTCCTATATCCTGTGGGACCACAGGTCTATCTTATATCCTATGGCCATGGTTTTCAAACTGTGGCTCAAGAGCCACATGCGACTCTTTCGCCCCTTGAGTGTGGCTCTTCCACAAAATACCACGGCCTGGGCAAGTCTGTTTTGAAGAAGTGGCGTTAAAGTTTTAAACATTTGGCTCTCAAAAGAAATTTCAGTCGTGTACTGTTGATATTTGGCTCTGCTGACGAATGAGTTTGCCGACCACTGTCCTATGGGAACACAGCTCCATCCTATGGGACCACAGCTTCCACCACCTGCTAACTGGCCTGGGGCGCTGAGCTGCCTCTGCCCCCTCTGTGGGGGGAGCTATTAACTCTGGAGCACCCCCACACATACCCCTGCCCCGCCCCCCTCCCTGCTGGGAGCCGTCTGTCCGGAACCTCTAAGGACCTGGGTGGCGTGGAGAGGGGGTGCTGCAGCAGGTCGGCGCCGGGGACTTTATTTTCGCATTGTTCCGTTTCCTCCGAGAAAACACGAGGAAAGAGAGGCAGCTAGGCCCTGACGTCTGTCTTTTCGAGGAGGGACTTAAGGAAATGGAGAAGTTAAAAACGTGGAGCTGAGGAGGGGAAGTGGCCTCACGGCTGAAGCAGACAGATCGCGTTCACAGCCCTGGGCCGCCCCGTTTACACGGGAAGGTGGAAATGCCGCGGAGCCCACCGTCTGTGCCTCCTGTTGCTTCAGTAACGTGCCTGCGGCCACGTGTACGTCGATCTCATTGAGTTAAAAAGGACTGTTTTTCCGGGTGAGGTTTTTCGGGGTGACGTTTAGTTGCTGTGTTTACTTCCACGTGGTTTTCGCCAGGTGTGAGGCCAAAAGCCGCCTGAGCCCTGGGGGGGTGCGTCTCTGCACTCCGCCCCGCCCACTCCTGAGCCGGCTCCGCCCACTCCTCAGATGGCCCCGCCTACTCCTCCGCCAGCCCCGCCCACTCCGCCAGCGGGTGAGAGTCTGGAACTAGCCGGGGACCGAGCAGCCGCGGGCTTTGAAAAACAAAACAAAATGAAACAAAGGGCCTTTCTCCTCCTGGAACCGGGAACTCGGGGAGCACAGAGCGGTGCAGATGTGAAAGTCGCCCCCCCAATCAGGGGGGTCATCTGCCTCCTGCTGAGCTCCGGCTGTGGGAAGCGCCTGCCCCTTCTCCTGGGTCACCTTCATCTTCCTTCTAGGCCTGGGTTTCACACACTCTCTGCTTCCCCTCTGCCCCAGCAGGCCTGCAGGGAGGGAAGGATGCGCTGGGCCCCGGGGCTGTGTCCCTGGGTCCCACGGGGACCCTAGGTCTGAGTTCCTTATCATCAGGCCATAGACAGTCCCTGCCATCGTCCCTCCCTCTCGACCTTTGAATAGCAAGTTACTTCCTTCAGGGTCCGCTCAACTCCGGGTTCTTGAGGCTCAGCCAGGGGACTGGAGCCTGTCCATATGCCTGCGGGACAGACGTGCAGACAGAGAAGTCGCCGGTTTCCTCCCGTCAGGTGTCCAGGGGGCAGGATGGGGTCTGTCTGTTCGTACAAAGCTCCCTTGTCTGCCTCCACGCGAGCTGGCAGCTGCAACGGGTGTCTCTTGCACAAGGCCTTGCCATCCTGTTGCCGGGGCAAATGGTCAGGGGGAACAGCACCTCTGGGCTCAGACGGGTGATTGCTCCCCCTAAGAAAGAGTTCGTAATCCAAAGTGTTGAGAGTTTTAGGAGAATCACAAGGAGCAAGAGGGGGATCCGTGGGTTTCCCACCTGGGTCTCTGTTTGGAGTAAGGAGCTGGGTCGTGGGGCCAGGTCCTGGTCAGGCCAGGTCGGGGCCTGTCCCCTGGAGAGAGGGAGGGACCAGAGGGCTGGGTGGGTGATGGGAGCTTCTGTCCTCCCTCCTCCGTCTGAGCAGCAGCCTCCGGAGCCCTGCAGGGCCGGGGCAGGAGGGCTGGGGTTAGCGCGCATTCCAGGTGCGCTCACTTGAGCCCAAGCGCCGTCCTCCGCACCTCCCAGCACTTTTCCGGAATCGGAGTTGGGGTCCAGAGCTACACTCTCTGGCTTCCTCCGTCCCCGGGCCAGATTCCCACCCCAGCCTCTGCCCAGGTGTCCGGAACCACCCAGAGGATGGAGGTGGACCTGGCGCAGCACCTGGCCCGGCTCAGTGAGGTCTTCGCCGCCCGGAGCGATTACCTGCAGACGCTGCGGTTCCTGCAGCAGAGGGCCGCCGGCATCATCGACCAGCTGTCTGGGGTGCCCGTGTGGACGGAGGTCACAGCCCAGCTGACCCAGCTGGCCGACCAGACGGGCTACGTGGAGTACTACAGGTGAGGGGCCCGCGGGGGCTACACTGGCTTCCTTCATCCCAGCCTGCGCCCTGGGCCCTGGCAGGGAGGTGCCCCAAGGTCTTCACAAGCCATTAGCTGAAGTGAGAGGACGTGAGAGCTCCAGGGGTGAGTGCTGGCCCTTAGACCAGCCTCCTGAGACAGGCAGGCGCCAGGCCCCTGAGGGGCGGTGCTAAGCTAGGACCCCAGCTCGGACCTCCCGCACATAGCACGGGGGTCCCGGGACCAACATGCTCCCCGGCTGCTGCTGGGTCAAGTGCAAGTGGTTGATAATTCCTCATCTGCCACAGTGTGTGGGGCAGGGGGCTGGGAACATGGGGGCCTCTTTGCCTGCACGGAGCCTCCCCTGATGGCAGTGTCTTAGCAAGCCCGGAGGTGTCTCCAGCTGGAGTGATGGGGACTGGGGGACACCCCCCCCCCCTTTGCTATACTCAGTGCAAACTCACCCCTACATCACCTGTTCTTTTGGGAGCCCGGTGATGTCTGCCCTGCCTCCCCACTCCTCAGACCCCGTCCCAGGGGAAGATGCTGGGCACTCAGTGGTCAGCTGAAGGGTCTAGTGAAGGTCCCTCTGGGAGAGCCAGGGAGGGCGGCACCCACTCATGAATTCCCGGCACCCAGGCGAGGCCTGGAGGAGTCTGAGGGCGGAGCAGATGAAGGAATCCTTACCAAGAGGTGTCAGCTCTTAGACCCCCTCCCCCCTCTCAATTCGTTGGTTCCTTTTCAAGCCATTTGTAAAGGTCAGAGCCTTTAGCTCCACATTGCACAATTTACACTGGCTTTCTTGATTCGTTTCCCCTTTATGGGAAAGCCCCACCAAGGCCGAATGGAGCCTGAGACCTCCCTGCCCTGGCCTCTCACCTCCCCGGGGTAGGGCCCTGCTGGGAGGCAACACTCGAGGTCTTGGCTCCAGATATCGTCACCCGCCCCCCCACCCCCCGCCCTCCCCCTGTGGCCTTCCAGCCCCTGCGTTAGACGGGTGGTCGTGTGCAACAGCGCCTCTCTCCCAGGTGGCCGAAAGAAACTGCCAGCTCTGAGGACTGGCTGTGACCCGTGACCCCGAACAGTGGCCTCTGTTAGTCCCGGGACGGGAGAGACAGTCATTGCCTGAGCCTCCGCAGTCTTTTTGTCAGCGGGGTCGGGGGAGGTAGGACGCAGCCATCCATTGTGACCCTGCCTTCTCCTCGAGGACCGGTGCACCCGGCTTAATGTGGGTCAGAATTTACATATCTAAAGGAGCTTATTTTTAAGATCATTTTATTAACAACGGAGAGGAGGGTGGTGCCAACTGCCCAGAAGCTATTTCAATCTGGGTGATGGACAGGGACCCCTAGAAGTCCCGTCTCCAACTCCCGCCCCTAGCTCAGGTCTGGGCAGCAGGGGTCTCCTCCAAGGTTAGCGTCTGTAGCTCCCGAGCGCCGAGGATGACCTGTCCCTCGTCCTCATCTTCCGCTGTGTGCTCGCTCCTCCTCACCGAGCGGCTCTGGGCGCACTCTGCGTGGCTGACCGGGCTCAGGGCTGGGGCTCCTCCAGACAGCCTCCTCTCTGCTTTCCGCACGGTGCAGAGCATGGCCATCCCGCTCAGCAGACATTTCTTAGCGCTTCGTGCAGGCCTGCCCCACACCGGAGCGTAAAAGCCCGCACAGACCACCTTGTGAGGGGGTGAGCCCGGAGTCAGCCGACGGGCCGGATGTGGGCGGGGCCGTGGGAGAAGGGCTGGCAGCTTCTCGGAGAGCCAGGAGCCACGATTTCGGTTGGAAATACAAACCCAGCTCCTCTGGGAAGATGCATCCGCCTCACAGAGCTGTTTCCAGGAACCGCAGGCGGCAGGAGGCCGCGGCAGGACTAGGGCTGGAGCTCAGTCCTGGAAGTGAGCAAGACGCAGTCCTCACCGGTTCCCGCTGATGGGGGAGAAGCCACAGAAACCTTTTGGTCTGAAACATGAAACCAGGACTTTGAGAGATGCCTGGTGGCTGGCCTTCTCTCTCTCTCTCTCTCTCTCTCTCTCTCTTTCTATACACACACACACACACACACACACACACACACACGTGTATGTGTGTGTGTGTATTCATTTCTGAGAGAAGAAGGGAGAAGCATTGATCAGCTGCCTCCTGCATGTCCCCTACTGGGGATCGAGCCTGCACCCCAGACATGGCCTTGTGTCTTGTAGGAAGGCTGGAGAGTTGGGGAACTCCTGGGCCAGGGCCCCCTGCTGCGGCCTCAGTTCCCCAATCTGTGAATTGGGGATCCTAACACCAGACGGGGCCCAGGTCCTTCCGACTCTGATTCTGAGAAAACTGGCTTCTTGATGGCCTCGTCCCAGGGGAAGGTGGGAGGGTGGGCCTTGCAATCTCTCCCCTGAGGCCCCCCCCCCTCCATTTCTGGGCACCACAGGCACCTGCCAGTCTGCCCCACTCTGTGCAGGGGGTGTTGCGATGAGGCGGTTTGGGGGCCTCCATTCACAAAGGCAGAAAGAACCACCCTTGGCTGCCAGGCCTCCCGCGAGCTCCCTCCCCCTCCGAACTCTTCTGTCACTTTCTCGAAGCTCCGTCCCACTTGCTACCCACACGCCAGCCCCATTTCCCTTTCTACCCACACGCCAGCCTCTCCCCCTCTGGGTGAAGCAGGAAGCCAGCGGTAGAGAAGAGGGTCATGGAATTTATTGGTCTCTGACCTCATCGAGAAAACAAATGAGCAGGGAGCTTCCCTTGAGGGCACTAGAAGGCCCCCCTCCCCAGCCCCCATCCTGCCCCTGGGCTGTGGTACCAAGAAGGCTCAGTGGGCCTGGGGGCTGTTGGCCAGGCCCCCAAATGGGGAGTTGTGCCCTGCTCCCCCTGACCATCCTCGCACCCTCCCTCTCCCCCCCCCCACCCAGGTGGCTTTCCTACCTCCTGCTCTTCATCCTGGACTTGGCCATCTGCCTCTTCACCTGCGTGGGACTCTCCAAGCGCTCCAGGTGCCTCCTGGCCTTGTGAGTAGCCCGGCCTGAGGGCCTGGGACAGAGGTCTGGGCAAGCAGGTGGGGTGACAGGCGCCAGCAGAGAGAAGGAGGCCCCAGTCAGGGTCCAAGCGCCTCGGTGGTGGGAGCAACGGCCTGCAGCCGCCTCCTCCCCTACTCAGCGCCCAGCCAGGAGGGGGCAGCAGCCACCACCTTGTTATCTGGACCCCAAGCAAGGGCTGGGCTTTTCTCTCTGTGTCCCTCTCCAGCGACCTCCGTCCCCAGGTTGGGCCCTTCTCCCTGTCCCGGCAGTCGGCAGGGACCAAGACTCAGGGGTCAGGAGGGGGCAAGTTCACAAGAGGAAGGGCGCTGAGGATGGTGGGGTGACAGCCGTCAGGGGGGTCCCCTGCCTGCCAGCCTTCGCCTGGACCCCACCGCTGTGCCTCTCTCCCAGGCTGCTGTGCTGTGGGCTGCTGGCCGTGATCCTCAGCTGGACGTCCCTGGCCGCCGCCGCTGCTGCCGCCGTGGTGAGTGTGGGGGTGGGGGGGTCTGACCAGGACCAGCTGAGGTGGGTGGTCCGTCAGTGGTCCCGCCCAGAGTCCCCGGGGCCGGTCCGCTTCCAGCTGTCAATGAGCTGGAACCCCAGCATCTCAGAGCTGAAGGACTTTAGCTCTCCCCCTCTTCAGAGGGGGCACGGGCCCAGGGGAAGGAAGAGGCTTCCCCAAAATCAGAAAGCCTGTAGCCAAGATGATAAGCCTGACCTTTGTCCCCACCCTGCCTGGGCCTAGCCACCGGCTTACTGCCTGTGAGCACAGGCCGGGGTGACGTGATGGCGGCTCTCTGGGCTGGAAGAAGTGACCGGGACGAGTGGGGGCCGGCCCTCGGCTGGAGGAGCCCTCTGGCTTCCCCGGCACAGCCTTGGGCACT
The DNA here is from genome assembly GCA_027563665.1 of Antrozous pallidus. NCBI lineage: Eukaryota > Metazoa > Chordata > Mammalia > Chiroptera > Vespertilionidae > Antrozous > Antrozous pallidus. The sequence continues at coordinate 49,720,852 of CM050526.1, forward strand.
GGGACGTGGCATTGAGCGTGCCTCCACCCCCTTCCCTCCCACCCAGTCTGACACACAGCGATGCACGTGTGTGGAAGCGGTGCCTCAGAATGTTAGAAACTGAAACATGAAAACACAGGGTGGGGGAGCTTCCTCTGTAGAAGTTCGGTCTTCAGTAGACCTGGCGTCCGAGTTAAGCTCCGTGCGTGAGTCCTTCGTTCCTTCGTTCACGCGTTCATTCATTCAGCTGCTGTTTGGCCCCGTGGCGGCCAGTGGTGCTGGGTGCCGTGTTTGTTCTTCACTGAGTGGCAGGAGAAAGACTGGCGGGCATATCTGTAGCCCCCTGTGAATGGGTGCAGTGGAGGGGGAGCGGGGGGGACGGGATTTACCAGGGTGTTTCAGGGAGCCCCTAGCTGATTCGAGGGCTCCAGCTACAGAAAAGAATGGGCTCCTGCTGGGAGCCCTCTACCCAGGCTTACGCCCAGGGGCCTCAGGGGCTGGCCGTGCGCCCCGGGACCCAGAGAAGGAACGTCCCGGTTCGACAGCTTTGGGCAGAGCTGGCCGGAAGGGAGAGGAGCGGGCAGCTCCTGACCGGTTTTGTTCCCCCAGAGGGAGAACTGGACAGGCGTGGGCATGTGTCCCAGGGTGGGGGGCCCTTCGGATACAGGAACGGGCAGGCTAGACGGCGCACGTCATGCTCAAAGGCATCCTGACGCCATCGGAGGTGGGCGGGCTGAGCGTGGTCAGGGAGCGGCTGCTGGCCAGGGCACACGCACCACGGCCTGGCCCACCGACGGGTGAGCACAGGGGGGCTCCCGTGTGCTGTGCGTTGCTGGGGCCTACTCCTACCCCCCCCCCCCCCAAGCCTCTGCCCCTGGGAGCAGCAGCCCGCTTGCCCCTGAAGCTGCCCTGCGGGAGGCAGCCTCCTCCCGGCTCCTCTCCCCAGAGGAGCCCAGCGGCGATTTGTGGTCTCCCGGCCGGGGCTCCGGAACACGGGGAGCCGACAGGAAGGCTGTCTCCCCGACTGGTGTAGCCAGGCCCCCGGTGCCAGAGCCTGTGAATGAGCCTTTGATTTGCTGCGGATCCTGCTGCATTTTAAACGGATGCAGGGCGAGGAGGGGCCGGGAGGGGGAGGCAGGCCGTCCGAGGCTACTGTGGGCAGCGCTGTGCGGCCTCCCTGGCCCTGCGCGCGCTGAGGCTTGTTTGTTTGTTTGTTTGTTTGTTTTAAAAATATATAGTTTATTGATTTTCACAGAGAGGAAGGGAGAGGGATAGAGAGTCAGAAACATTGATGGGAGAGAAACATTGATCAGCTGCCTCCTGCACACTTCCCTACCGGGGATATGCTGGAAACCAAGGCACATGCCCAGGACTGCGCCGAGGGGTCCAATGGCTGGGGCCGGGGGCACGGGGCTCCTCCCAGGGCCCTAGAGACGTGACTATGCCCCGCCCCTCCCGTCTCTCCTAGGGCACCAGTGATTTCTGCGCGGCTCCCGACACCTTCATCCTGAACATCACCGAGGGCCAGCTCAGCACAGGTGACCAGCTTACGGGCCTCCATGGTCAGAGCTGCCTGGTCAGCCAGGCTGTGCCTCTACTTACCTGTTTCAGCCCTGTAGTCCCCAGTCTCCCCCAAAGCCCACACTTCCAGCACCAGCTGGACCTCTGGGCCGTTTCTTTTTGTTACTTGTTTTTATTGATTTCAGAGAGGGAGGGAGAGAGAGAAACATCAGTGATGAGAGAATCATGGATTGGCTGCCTCCTGCATATCCCCCCCTCTCCCCCCCCTACTCGATGGTGAGCCCGGGATCCCGTCATGTGCCCCAACTAGGGATCAAACTGTGATGTCCTGGTTCACTGATGGGCGCTCAACTACTGAGCAACACTGGCTGAGCTGAGCCGTTTCTTAGAACCTGCCTCCTTGGGGAGCTTGGGGGTGGCTCCGCCCCTGGGGGGGGATGGACGGACGAGGGCATGGTCCCTTCCTGCCTGACCCGGTCTTTGCCTTGCAGAGGTGACCCGTTACTACCTGTACTGCAATCAGAGCATCAGCAGCCCCTTCCAGCAGGTACAGCACCCGCCCAGTCCCCACCCTGCCCGCAGCCCCCTGCGTCAGCATGCCCCCTTCCTGGACCCCCAGCACTGACCGGGCAGGCGGAGGCGGCCGGGGGTCCTTGGCTTCGCTGAGGTCCTCTGAAGGGGACATGGTCTCGGTCAGCATCTCCCAGGTCACACGTCGGCGTGTGTGAGGCCCGAGACCCGGGGTGTGGTTGGCGTGCAGATGCTGTGAAGTGGGTCGGGGTGGGGTCCCGGAGTCTGCGTTTCTCATGGGCTCCCAGGCCGGGCCAGCGCTGCTGGTCCGAGGACCACGCTTTGAGTAGCGAGAAGCAAGAGGACCCTGCAGCTTGCAAGGAGCCCGGGGAAGAGGGGATGGTTCCTGCAGGCGGGAAGGGCCATTGTCAGGGGTGTGAGTGCAGAGGCAGCCGAGGGAGGGGCGCCACAGGGGAACAGCCCTCCGCAGCAGGGGTGGGGGGGTCCTGGGGAATGAAACCTCACGTGGGGCCGGGTCTCTCCGGGCGCAGGCGCTGACCGGCTTCCAGCGCTCGCTGACCGCCATGCAGATCCAGGTGGCGGGACTGCTGCGCCTCGCTGTGCCCGTGTTCCCCACGGCGAAGGTGAGGCGCTCTCCCCGGTATCCCCCCGAGGAGGGGGAGCCCGGGCCAGGGCTTCCGGGAGCCAGGCTGGGGAGAGGTTCCCTCCTGTAGCCTGGCTGCTCTGGCTCCAGAGGCCTCTGCGCACCTGCTGCTGCTCTGTGCGGTCTTAGCCACGAGCCCCGCCCCCACCGCTCAGCCTCTGTCTGTCCGTCCATCTGTCTGTCTTCAGGAGGATCTGCTCGGCATCCAGCTCCTGCTAAACTCCTCCGAGTCCAGCCTCCACCAGCTGACGGCCTTGCTGGATTGCCGAGGGCTGCACAAGGTGCGGGGCTGGCCCGGAGGGGGGGGGGGAGAGGGGAGGGGCACCCCCACTGGCACCTGTTCCCAGAGCAGCCGGGAGAGCGTAGAAGAGAGATGGCGGGGGGGGGGGGGGGGGGGGGGGGGCTGGGCCTGGGAAGGCGGAAGGGGTGCCTGCCTTCTTGGTTCTCGCCAGCGGCTGAGACAGGGAGACTCGGTGAAAGTACCAGGGGGGAGCCGAAACTGGTGTGGCTCAGTGGGTAGAGCGTCGGCCTGTGGACTGAAGGGTCCCAGGTTCCATTCCGGTCAAGGGCATGTACCTTGGCTGCGGGCACATCCTCAGTACAAGGTGTGCAGGAGGCAGCTGATCGATGTTTCTCTCTCATCGATGTTTCTAGCTCTCTATCCCTCTCCCTTCCTCTCTGTAAAAAATCAATAAACTATATATATAAAAAAAAAAGTGCCATATTTTCTGGTGTATACGACAACTGGGCGTATAAGACGACCCCCAACTTTTCCAGTTAAAATATTGAGCTTGGTATATGCTCGCTGTATAAAACTACCCCTCTTCCAATGCACACCAAATAAAAATTTGGTAATCTCAATATGGTAATTTTGAGAATATTTTCCTGGGTTAAAAAGTCGTCTTATACGCCGGAAAATACGGTACCAGGGGGGCGAGGTGGCAGCACTGGGTCAGGTTACCTCTAGGATACCGGGGACCCTGACCTTGGTGAGGGCGGCTGCTCCCCACTGTCCACACTCCCGGCCCCCTGGTCATCCCATCCCATCCATCTCCCCGGGTTGCAAGTGGACATTCCAGGCTCATGGCCAGGGTCAGCTCCAGGAACTTGAACTCTCAGACACGCCCGTCCAGCTGCGTGTCCCTCTCCCGCAGGACTACCTGGACGCCCTCGCCGGCGTCTGCTTCGATGGCATCGAGGGCCTGCTCTTCCTGGGCCTCTTCTCCCTCCTGGCCGCCCTGGCCTTCTCCACCATGATCCGCGCGGGGCCGCCGGCCTGGAAGCGCTTCGCCGCCAGGTGGGCTGCCTGGGGGGGGCCGCCTGGGGGGGGCAGGAGGCTCTGCTCTGACGGAGCTGAGCGCTGACGACCCGGGACGGATAAGTGACAGCGGGCACAGGCACCCCCGCCCCCAGCAGGCTCCTGGGTTTCTGCAGAAGGAGCTGGGGCAGGAGTGGGTCTGAGGATGGTGACAGCACCTGGCCTCCCTGGCTGGTGCTCTCCTCCTCCGCAGGACTCTGGGGGAGGTTTCACGGCCGGGAGGGGTGCCCCGGGGCACCAGGAAGCATGGATGGTAGCATTGTTACCCCAACACCTACAGAATCGTTGCGGAGGTAGACAGAGAAGAGATGGCAGGTCAGACTAGAGGAAGCAGCCTAAGGAGTCCCGTGGTCAGCAGGGGGGGTGGGGGGCTGCCTGGAGGCGGGGCTGTGAGGTTGGGACCGGGGCTGAGGAGCGTGTGAGGGGAAAGTCGAGGACACGGCTGTGGCCAGAGGGAGACCCTGGGAGGAAAGGTGGGGACGCCTCCCTCGCCCCTCACGGCGGGCGGGCCGCATCCTGTCGTTCCAGGGACAGAGACTATAACGACATCGATGAGGACGACCCCTTCAACCCCCAGGCCCGGCGCATCGCCGCCTACGTGCCCTCGCGGGGGCGGCTCCCCAGCTTCTGCAGCTACAGCGGCAGCCTGGACAGCCAGCCCGGCCCGGCGCCCGCCCAGACGGTCTCCAACGCCCCGGTCTCCGAGTACATGTACGGCCGGGCCCCCCTGGACCCCCCTGGGCCGCCTCGCCCACCGGGAGAGAGTCCGCAGGTCCAAAGGGCCCAGTGCTCCCCTCCCTGGAGCCGGGGGGTGCTGGCAGGAAGGCCTCCAGGAGCAGTTAGTCACATGACCCCTGCATCGCCGCGTGTGTGGAGGGAAGAGCCCACTGCAGATCCGTTCCCCATGGCCTCTTCCTGGGCCGCCCCCCACACTTAGCTTCCTGCCCACACTCCTTCGCTCTCTCCATAGTCCGTTTCCACCCCCTCCCAGGTGAAGGCACGCCCGTGGGACCCCCCTTCCCCTCGCCCTCCCCGCTGAGCCCCCCCTCTCGGCCCTGCAGGAACCAGGCCATGCTGTTCGGCGGGAACCCCCGCTACGAGAACACGCCGCTCATCGGGAGAGGCTCGCCTCCGCCCACGGTAACCGGGCGCCCGCAGCGGGGTGCGGGGGGGCTCCGGGCCAGGTGTCTGTCGGGTTAGGGCTGCCCCTGCCCCGTCCAGTAGGTAAACTGGGAGCCCTGGCAACCCAGGACGCAGGATCCCTGGCGTAGGCCTGGCCCCGAGGCCAGGATGCTCAGGGGCGCCCCGCCCGACCCTCAGGAAGTGTGTCCCCTGCAGGGGCACTGGGGGACGTGCCCTGGAGACTCAGGGACCTGCAGGGAGAGCTGGCCCCGCTGCTCTGCGGGCTGGAGGGTCAGTGGAGCACAGATGGCATGAGCCATTCCTCAGAGGAGCGGGCCTCGCCCTGGGCGCCTAGGCCCCCAGCGGACACTCGGCCACGTCTGTTGGCATTTTTGGTGTCACGTCGGGGGGGTCGTTGCCGCTGGCCCCCAGCACGGCCCCCGCCTCAAAGAATGAGCGGCCCCAGGGTCCCTCGTGCTGTGGTTGGGAATCTGCTCTGACCACCCTCCATCTGACTCTCCCAACCCGGACCCCTCCTTGCTGGCTTTTGCCCAGAGCGTCTCCCCCACTGTCTTTGGATAAAACAGCGCTGGGCCCAGGCCCTGGTGCCAGGAGATGGGTGGGAGGAGGCCCGCGTTGAGACTCAGCTCCTTCTACTTTGTTTCTAAGTAGATTTGTATTGATTTCACAGAGGAAGGGAGAGGGGGAGGTAGAAACATCAGTGAAGAGAAGGAATCATTGATCGCTGCCTCCTGCCTGCCTCCCGCTGGGGATCGAACCCACAACCCAGGGAGGCGCCCTAATGGAGTCAAACCGTGGCCTCCTGGTTCAGAGGTCGACACTGAGCCTCTGAGCCGCACCGGCCGCGCCCAGAGTCCGTGCCTTTTAAACCTCGCCCGGCTTCTCTAACTGGAAGCCTGCTGGGTTCCTTGTCCTCCCCACCAGCTGCTGTGGCCCCGGGTCTGCAGATTGACTAGTGTCCATCTGAGCACAGACAGTGCGGGAGGCCTGCTGCTGGGAGAAAGGAGTTACTCCCAGCCCCGTGCTGCCAGATCAAAGGGTTTTCCGATTACCTTCTGCCCGGAAAGACCCAGGCCACTCTCCCTGCCATTTAGACGGTCAAGGACCGGCCTTACTTGCGGGGCTCACGGACAGAATCGGCCGCCCGCCCTAGAACTGAGACCTGCTCAGAAACCCCCTGTGCTTTGTGGGGAGACACCCTCGCCCCTGCCTACCATTGCCAGGGCATGAGGAGCCCCAGGAGCCCACAGCATGGAGGCGTGGGCAAGCACCCCAAGTAACAACCCCACGGCTGGCTGGCTGGCTGGCTGGCCCGGCTCTCTCTCCCTCCGAAATTCCCGGCACCGTCGCGAGCACAGTGTCCGTCTAGCTGGTGACGTGTCTGACCCTGTGCTGCTGTCCCCTCCCCTCTCCCCTCTGCCCGCAGTACTCTCCCAGCATGCAGGCCACCTACCTGTCCGTCAGACACTAGCACCCTCGGCGCTGCGGGAACGAGTTCCCAGCCTGACTCTCCCGCCTCGTCCAACTGGGTCTGTGATTCCTTCGCGTGGAAGCTGCGTGTCCTCCACAGAAGCCAAAGGCCTCCGGGAGCCGCCTTCGGGATGGCAGGGCTGGACGACGCCCGGGCCTGGCTGGGACCCTGACCACAGTCACGGGCAGACGAGGACCGGTCACCCCCTGGACCGGCCTCTCCCTCCGCTGGCCTCCTCTCCACACCAGAGCGTCCCCCGCTGCTCGGTGCCCCTCCGCTGGGAGCCCGGCTCCGCTCCCGCCTAACCCCGCCCTCGCCAGGTCGGGGGTGGCAGCGAGGGGGGCCGGCTCAGGCCTGAGGGTCCCGTGGCCAGGATTGTGCCTCCCGAGAGCGTTTTCCTGCAGCCAAAGGTGGTGGGGCGCTGAGCAGGAGATGCTGTCAGGAAGGCCCTGTCCCCAGGGAGGCCAGAGACTGTCCGAATCAGTCTCCCGGGCCTGGTGGCCTCTGCCTGGGCCGCAGGGAAGGCGCTGGAAGCCCCGCCTAGGAGGGCCACTGCCCGCGCCTGGCAGCTTCGCGGTGACCCCGGGCGGAATGTGGGTGACGGCCTGCCTGTCCCCCGGCCTTTCCGCCATCCTCGGTCGCCTCACCGCCGTTCTAACTCGATGCTGGGAGCGTTCACGGCCGATGGGCAGTCTCAGGAATTCGCGGACACTTTGAAAGACTAACTCTCCGCTCCCCGGTGTTTTAAATACGCGGATTGGCCAAAGGATTGGGCCTCGGCACAGTTTTTACAGGCGATCCGGCTCCTTCCTCACCCATTTTGGACCCCGGTCCTTCTCGAGTCTTGCTGACGCTGCCAGGCCATTGAGGACCTGGGGGGAAGGGGGGAGGAAGGGAGGGATTTTTTAAACAAAATACAAATCAGTGAGACCTCCTGTCCTAAGCTGCTGTTTGATGGCCATGTTGAGTTCATCCTGCTCAGGGGAGGCCCTTTAAGGTGTGTGTGTGTGGGGGGGGGGTGGACAAACACACACAGGGGGAATGGCCGCTGGGGCCAGCGTTCCCCTCCCTCTCGTCTTCAGGGAAGTCTGTCAGTAACGGTTTTAGCAAAGCTGGACAACTGTGTCGTCTTCCCTGCCACCCCCACCACCCTCCCACCCCCCGTCCCAGGCCCCATGCTCCCTGCTAGCTGAGAAGGCACCATTAACCAGGAGGAAACGGCCCATGGTTGTGCCCACGGAGGAGCCAGCCAGGGTTTGTTAGGGTCTCGGGTGCCACTAACGTCCTGCCGACTCGCAGAGCCCAGCACCCCCACAGCCTCACGCGCCAAAGCAGGGACATGGTGGCACAGCTTGGGACAAGGCTCTAGCAGTGTTGTGGAAGAGACACCTTCTCATCAAACACGGACAGCAGAGTGGTTCTCAGGCCCAGCCAGGCCCCCGGCAGAATGGGGCCACGGGGCAGCCGGGACTCACCGCACTCACCTCCACGAGCCGTGCGGATAGAAGCCGCCGGGGCAGGCCCCTGCTGCTCACGTGTCATCGCTGGCGCCTGGAGACCTGTTGCTGACGCCTGGAGACCGTACTGGTGACTCCTGGAGGGCCTGGGTGGGCACACCTCTGCCCGGTACACGTGTGCCCTCTGGGGGCAAATAAACGCTTGTACTAGACTCTGCACCCGGTGTCTGATTTCCTTGGCTGTGGCAGGCGGGGGCTGCCAGGGCCCTTCTGCCTGGTTATGTGGCTGCAGGGCCTCAGCAGATTGCAGGGGCGACCTCAGGCTGCGGGTTGAAAGATGGGGCTACTGCCGAAACCGGTGTGAAATTTATTTTGAGAGCCAAGTGTTTTATTATTATTTTTTTTAAACAGCACTTTTTAAAAATATATACTTTATTGATTTTTTACAGAGAGGAAGGGAGAGAGATAGAAAGAAACATCGATGAGAGAGATACATGGATCAGCTGCCTCTTGCACGCCCCCTACTGAGGGTGTGCCCGCAGTCAAGGTACATGCCCTTGACGGGAATCCAACCTGGGACCTTTCAGTCCGCAGGCAGACGCTCTATCCATTGAGCCTAACCAGTTTCGGCTAGAGAGAGCCAAATTTCTTAAACTTCTTCTAACGCCACTTCTTCAAAATAGACTTGCCCAGGCCGTGGTATTTTGTGGACGAGCCACCCTCAGGGGCTAGAGAGCCGCAGTTTGCCTACCATGACTCTAAGGCATTACTGTCCCCCCCAACTTTGCAGGAGAGGAAGGTTGAGTCTTGGAAAGTAACTTGCCCAAGGTCATGCGATTAGTAAATGGCCGAGCTGGGATTCAAATGCATGTCTTCTCGCCCCAAGTTTTATGGGATCTCACTTCATTACCTTTACCCCAAGAGAAATGCCACTGCATCAGTGCATTCATTCAGTGAGCACTCTGTGCCTGCTGAGCCCCTCCTCCCCAGCCCCTGCTTTCCACTGGGGCCGGTTTGGGTCCGACTGAGGATTCTTGCAGGATGAGGTATTTGGGGCGTGGGGAGGGGCTGGCAGAAGAGGGGAGGCTGGGTTATAATTCCCACTTAGTGGGTGAGGACTCTGACCGGTGGGGTGCTCAAACGACCTGCCTGATCACACGCAACTAAATAGCAGAGCCGGGCCCCCCCAACTTGGGCGCAGACATTGGCGTTTTCTGGGGTCCGGCCCAGGGCGTATCTGTAGACGCCTTGGCGAGCCCCTGCAAACCTCTCCGTGACCGGTGCTCCGGCGCTCGGCTAACTTGTTGGTTATCCCCTCCTAACCCACAGCCTCCGGAGCGGGGAGCGGGGACCCGCTGCGCCTCCCACCGGTCGGATCGGGAAGGTCACACGCTCCCGTTCGCCTCCGCGCGGTCCCGCGTCCGCAGCCCCGGCCAGGGTTGCCAGGCAACGGGTAAACTCCGCGGCTGGGAGCCGTTTGAGAGGCGCCGGAGCGGGCACCGCGACTAGGGCGCTTCCCCGGGGCAGGAGGAGCGGACCCAGGGTAAGGGCGGGCGGGGGAGGAGGTTGGCGGCTCTGGAGACTGGTGGAGAGTGAAGGCTGGAGGGCCCCCCCCCAAGATAATAATCTCCGATAGGGCAAGGCATTCCTGGTGGGGGCGTCCCCCTGGAGTAGCTCTGCCAGTGGTGGGTGTCAGGAATAGCGCTCTGAGGGTGCCCACTCCGTTGGTCCTCGCTGCCCTCAATACCTCCGAGTCACGGGGCCCTGCAAGTTCTAAACACCTTGTCTCCTGTACCCTCCCACCACCTCCAGCTGGCCCTGATACCATCTGCCTGCTGGCGGGGGTGGGGGACCAAAGGGTTTACAAGGGGATGGAGGGGAAATGCAGTCTGGGCTGGGGTGGCAGGAGGATGGGCAGGCTAGGGGGAGAGCTTGCTGATGAGAATGGAGTTGGGGGGGGGGGGGAGGACGAACAGTGACTGGGTACCTGCTGGGTGGCAGGGGCTGTAGATGCACCCTTTCAGCCATCCCCCGCCTTAGAGCCGGGTCCTGGTCTGGCTCAGTCTGTCTGGACTTGAGTACTGTGACCTTCGACCAGGCACCTAACCTCTCCCGGCATCAGCTGCTTCCCCTGTAGAAGGAGAATTGTGGTGACTGTTTGGGGGGCTGTGGTGGGGTTCGCAGCGCCTGGGATCCAGTCGGTCTTTGTAGAGTCGGGATCTGAGCCCTTTGCCAGGTTTGCGATTGGCCAGGACTTTCTTCAATTCTGTGTCTTGTCTTTGTGTGGTTCGAAGTGCAAAGGTTTTTCATTCCTAATGAAGTCCAAGTTATTGTTATTTTCTTCTGGGGGCCGTGCTTTCGGTGCCAGAGTTAGGAAATCTTACCCCCCAAAAGCTCGTCCGGGGGTGAGTGAAGAGTGGCTCCCCTCTGTGTGCTCCCTCTGGAGTGATGCAGGTTTTGCTCTCCCATTTATGCCTGTGACCCCTTTGGAGTTCATTGCTGAGTGTGGTGTGAGGTCAGGGTCAAGGCCCAGGTATCCAAGCACCATTTTCATGCTCTGAGAGTTTATGAGGTGCCTTGGTAATTTTACCAAAAATCTGTTGACCAAAAATTATTTCTGAATTCTCAATTTCATATATGTGTGTGTATACATACATACATATATATATATGCCTAAGTGACCATTAAGACAGGTTCACTGGTCGCTATGATGTGCACTGACCACCAGGGGGCAGACGCTCAATGCAGAAGCTGCCTCCTGATAGTGCGCTCACAGCCAACCGCCCACAGCTGGCCAACTTCCCGCGGTCCCTCCCCTCCCACGCCCCCTGCCGGCTGGCCCTGTTGATATATATATATACACGTCTGTCCTTATGCTGGTACAATGCTGTCTTGATTAGCCAGAGTTTCAATAATGTTTGCTGAACAAGTGAAATAATGAAACTGTAATCAAAACAAGTATAAAGCATATAGTTGGCACTCATACAACCTGCAAGTTCCTAGAAAAAAATCTATATAATTAATTGGGGGAAAAAATAGACTCATTGTGGGGCCCCAGAAAGCATTTGTAGCACAAACTATGGTACAAAGTTGCTTGGGAAAAGGGAATTGCTACTGCTGCATTTCTGTTGCATTTCTTCACCTGTTCCTTAAGTTTCAATATTTGTTTTTACTTAAATCAGGGGCCATGTCCTCCAAGCATTTTTTCTACCAGGTCCCCTTATCATTCAAAGATTGGCAACACCTGCTCACAGGTACCACCCTAAGGCCAGTGGTCGGCAAACTCACGCGTCCGCAGAGCCAACTATCAACAGGACAACGAGTGAGATTTCTTTGGAGAGACACATTTTTTAAACTTAAGCTTCTTCTAACGCCACTTCTTCAACATAGACTCGCCCGGGCCGTGGTATTTTGTGGAAGGGCCACATTCAAGGGGCCAAAGAGCCGCATGTGGCTCGAGAGCTGCAGTTTCCCGACCACTGCCCTAAACTCTTGAGAGTTGAAAGGCCTTCGGAGGTGAGTCCCACCGTGGTGAGGCTCTTGTTAACCTTCCCCATGCCACCCCTCCGACAGCCTGCCTCCTAGGCCTCCACGCAGGCCCAGCAGCCCCCCAGACCCACACCCGGAGCCTTGGGAACGCGCCCTTCCTGAGCGTTAGGAGGGGCCAGCAGGTGGCAGCTCTGCTCGGCTCCATCGCTGACAGGCCCATCAGGTGACCAGCCACGTAGACCACGGAGGAGCAGTCACAGCCCACAGTCTACCGCTGTGACAGGGGTCAGACGGGTCACGGTCTCTTTCGGGGGTGAGTGAAGAGCAATCTGTGGACCTGCCCACTGCCTTTCTGAGCTGTGCGATTGGCGGCAGGGAAGAAGCACTTCCTCGCGTTGCCTTGGAGCGCTTGTGCTGCCCCCTCTCCCTAAAGCGTCTGGTCTCAGAAGGACCAAGGTCAAGCCGCGGGTGGGTGTCAAGGCCAAGAACTTGAAGTCGAACCCAGCCCAATCCCTCTTTCCGGTTCCACACTGTGCCTTTCAAGGAGCCAATCAGAGAGGTTCTCCAAGGCCTAACCATTCTGCCTGCTGAGTCCGGCCTTCTGGCCCCCTCAGGTGGACCCCAGCCCCATCCTGGGGGGAGTGCCGTGGGGGGAGCAGTTTCCGGTGGGGTCCCCAGAGCGCCCCAGAACCTAGAACTCTGGCATGGGCGAGCCTTTGGCCAAGTGGGCGGTTGAGGCCTCGACTCTCACATCGGTGTGCCGTGCGCTCGGTCCAGTGACAGGCAGGGAGCCCAGCTCAACACAGTCACCATCAGCGCTGCCTCCCGCCTCGCAGCAGACCTATCGGCTCCGCGAACACTGTTAGCGAAAAAACCACTGGAGCCTGTAAAGAATTGTAGTGAGTTTACTAGAGCCACCCTGTCCGCCTAGGCCGGGAAGCAGAACCTCAATGAATGGAGATACCGCTCGGGAGAACGGCGGGTTACAATTGTATTTATACCTTGCAATCAAAGGAGGGGCATAGGTGGGTTACGTGAAATTCATTGGTGATGGATTAAGGAGGGATAAGCAGTCCCACCTGGGGTTGGGTAAAAAGTAAAATGATGGCCACAAACTTAGGTGAATGCAGGAACGATGAACCTGATAATGAAGGAATTGGTGGCCTCTGTCCTGGCGCCCACCACATCTGGCTGTGCCCCGGGGGCTCCAGAAAAAGGGAAGCTACAAGTTACCCAGACAATCTCACAGATCTGTTATCTTAGAGGCAAAAAGGCAAATGGCTCAGGAAAGATCTAAGTTGATCTTTGTCAGGGAAAATACAGGCCTAGGACAGGACTACCCACCATAACCTGTTTATGGTTACTTTCAATTTTCAGACCATCTTTTGTGGCTGTTCGGTCTCTGAGTGTGTGAGACCGCCACGCAGGCCCCCGGAGCGGTCAGGGAGCGTGTGGCTCCTTCCGTCCCCAGCCCTGTGCCAGCCTTCCCACATTCTAGCTGTGTGATGGGGCAAGGCCCCCGAGGCACCCCTGAGCCCTGGGTGCCTCCAAAGTGAAATGCGGATGGTTCGGTCCACTCCGGGGGGCCATGGCCAGGCCTGAGCAACATAACGCTCATTCACGTCGTTACTCAGGACATGATGTTTTAAAATGCAGACTCAGCCGAAACCGGTGTGGCTCAGTGGATAGAGCGCCGGCCTGCGGACTCAAGGGTCCCAGGTTCGATTCCGGTCCAGGGCATATACCTTGGTTGCGGGCACCTTCCCAGTGGGGGGTGTGCAGGAGGCGACTGATCGATGTTTCTCTCTTATCGATGTTTCTAGCTCTCTATCCCTCTCCCTTCCTCTCTGTAAAAAAAAAAAATCAATAAAATATGTTTTAAAAAATAATAATAAAATGAAACGCAGACTCAGCCTCTGGACAAATCCCTTGGACCCCTGCCCTCCACCAGATGGGGAACCAGGAGCCGGGCCCAGTGAGACCCAAGGGGGACAGGAAGCAGCCAGGTGGGTCCCTCACCAAATACTCAGACCCGCCCCCCCCCCCCCCCCCCCGCAGCTGCCGGCACCATGGAGATCGTGTACGTGTATGTCAAGAAGCGCAGCGAGTTCGGGAAGCAGTGCAACTTCACCGACCTCCAGGCTGAGCTGCACATCGACATCCCGCCGAACCCCGAGCTGGCGGAGCAGTTCATGGAGCGGAACCCCGTGGACAAGGGCATCCAGTGCTCCACCAGCATGTCGGAGCACGAGGTGGGTGTGGACAAGGGCATCCAGTGCTCCACCAGCATGTCGGAGCACGAGGTGGGTGTGGACAAGGCCATCTAGTGCTCCACCAGCATGTCGGAGCACGAGGTGGGTGTGGACAAGGCCATCCAGTGCTCCACCAGCATGTCGGAGCACGAGGTGGGTGTGGCCCGGGCCCGTGGACAAGGCCATCCAGTGCTCCACCAGCATGTCGGAGCACGAGGTGGGTGTGGCCCGGGCCCGTGGACAAGGCCATCCAGTGCTCCACCAGCATGTCGGAGCACGAGGTGGGTGTGGACAATGCCATCCAGTGCTCCACCAGCATGTCGGAGCACGAGGTGGGTGTGGACAAGGGCATCCAGTGCTCCACCGGCATGTCGGAGCACGAGGTGGGTGTGGACAAGGCCATCCAGTGCTCCACCGGCATGTCGGAGCACGAGGTGGGTGTGGACAAGGCCATCCAGTGCTCCACCGGCATGTCGGAGCACGAGGTGGGTGTGGACCAGGCCATCCAGTGCTCCACCAGCATGTCGGAGCACGAGGTGGGTGTGGACAAGGGCATCCAGTGCTCCACCAGCATGTCGGAGCACGAGGTGGGTGTGGACAAGGGCATCCAGTGCTCCACCGGCATGTCGGAGCACGAGGTGGGTGTGGACAAGGGCATCCAGTGCTCCACCAGCATGTCGGAGCACGAGGTGGGTGTGGCCCAGGGCATCCAGTGCTCCACCAGCATGTCGGAGCACGAGGTGGGTGTGGACAAGGGCATCCAGTGCTCCACCAGCATGTCGGAGCACGAGGTGGGTGGGGCCCGGGCAATGCCATCCGCCCGGAAGCCAGCCAGAGGGGCCCAGGGCGGATGACGGGGTGTGAGGGCAGGAGGGCCAGAGGCCCGCCACGATGCTCAGGGCCGGGGATCGGGAGGGGGGACCCTGCGTGGAGCAGCCCCAGGGCCTGTCAATCAAGACGTTCTCTCTGCCTGTGGCTCTGGCCTCACCTCTCCAGTCCTCTCTAGAATCCTTCTAGGCGTTTGGGACAGGGGACCAGGTATTCTGAGGGGGCAGAGTGTTGTAGCCACAGGCAGCGGCCCAGCTGTGAGAAATCAGGGTCGAACCCCACCTGGTGTGTGGCTCAGCGGATAGCACGTCGGCTTGCGGGCGGAAGGGTCCTGGGTTCGATTCTGGTCAAGGGCATGTACCTTGGTTGCAGGCAAGTGTCCGGGTTGTGGGCTCCATCCCCAGTGGGGGGCATGCAGGAGGCAGCCAATCCATGATTCTCTCTGACTGATGTTTCTATCGTTCTCTCCCTTTCCCTTCCTCTCTGAAATCAAGAAAAATATATTAAAGAAAAGAAAGGAAAAGAAAAGTCAGGATTGCCCTAGAAAGTTCTGGAGAGAGGGGCTCCAAGATCAGAGAACCGGGTCATGGTGCTGTTCGTACACCAGCCAGTGCCCGCCGGTCTGAGCCAGTGCCTGCCGGTCTGAGCCAGTGCCTGCCGGTCTGAGCCAGTGCCCGCCGGTCTGAGCCAGTGCCTGCCGGTCTGAGCCAGTGGGCAGCCCCGGATGGCGTCGGGAACTGCTGCGGGGAGAGCAGCCGGACGGAGAGAACCCATTCATACATCCCAGACCCATTGGCGGACGCCACATTGATTCATCAAAACTCGGGGCTGGTTCTGACACCTCCGTTCCCACCACCGGCATCACTGGTTTTCCCGGGGCGGCTGCTGGCCCGGGGCCAGAGAGAGGGTGCCCCTCGCACCCCGTTAGGGACTGATCAGCTGCTGCGCCTGGAAGACTGCTAACTTGAGGGAGCGCTTAAAAATGCAAGGGAGCCCTCCCGGGTTTGGCTCAGTGGATAGAGCGTCGGCCTGTGGACTGAAGGGTCCCAGGTTTAATCCGGTCAAGGGCATGTACCTTGGTTGTGGGCACATCCCCAATTGGGGGGGCGTGTAGGAGGCAGCTGATCGATGTTTCTAACTCTCTATCCCCCTCCTTTCCTCTCTGTAAAAATCAATAAAATAAATATTTTAAAAAATACAAAGGAGCCGGCCAGCATGGCTCAGTGGTTGAGCATTGGCCCAGGAACAGAGAGGTCACTGGTTCGATTCCCGATCCAGGCACATGCCTGGGGTGTGGGCTCGGTCCCCAGGAGGGGGTGTGCAGGAGGCAGCCGATCAACGTTTCTCTCTCTCCCTCTCCCTCCCTCTCTCTCTCTAATCAATACAGACATCTTTTTAAAACATGTAAAGGAGAAGCAAGTGGCTGCTTAATGAGGACGGGGTCTGATTAAGGCCCTGGAACCAGACGTGGCGGCGGCACAGCCCTCGCATGCCTAACGCACGGCGCGTGCACGTAACTGCTTACAGCGGTGACACTGATGTGATGTGTCGTTTACCGCAGTTTTAAAACCGGGGAGATGGAAAGGCAGCAGCGTGCCAGGTTTAAAGGGCAAAGCTACCCCGTCCCCTCCTCCCTGCCACAGAGACAGGGCGAGGGGAACCCACACGCCGGGCTGATTCCGGTGACATTGCACGGGGGAGGGGGGGCGGCTCACCTCCCGGCCTCTGGGCCTTTAGGAAGCAGACGGGAGCCACTCAGAGGGGATTTCCCTCGGCCTCTGGCACCAGCTGCAGAGATGCTAGCTGCACCCTGAGGACCACTGACCACCTTACCGGTACCCGAAAATCATGTGGCTGTGGCCAGATACCCCCGCGGTCCATCCTGAGCTCCGGCCCCCGGTGCGCGGGAGTGGCTGGATGCTCACCCCAGGGCCGGGGTTCTCACCTGGGGCTCCCTCTCCAGGCCAACACAGAGCGGTTCGAGATGGAGACACGGGGCGTCAACCACGTGGAGGGGGGCTGGCCCAAGGATGTGAACCCCCTGGAGCTGGAGCAGACCATCCGCTTCCGGAAGAAGGTGGAGAAAGACGAGAACTACATCAACGCCATCATGCAGCTGGGCTTGGTAAGCTTCCCTGCACCCCGGCGGCCAGAGCCCCGGCCTTCGCTCAGGTCCCCCGCGTGCCTGGCCCTGGGCTCGGCTCCCAGGGCTACTCAGCTGCCATAAGGAGCCTCCTGGCAGGGAGCAGGCACACCCACCACACCAGACCGGGGAAGGGGGGGAGGGCCGGCAGGTGCAGGGGCCGAACAGGCTCTGGGGGGGGGAGCCTGAAAAGTGGCCCCTGTGGGCAAAGAGAATCCCGAAGAACCCCCCACCCGCCAGCTTCCCACCACCAGGGAGCATTCCTTCATCCGCACGCTCGGACCGCCCTTCTGGCGGAGACTGCACAAAGGAAATGCACGTGCATCCTGCTCCAGAGTGTGCGGTCCAACAGAGAGCGAAGACAAGGACAGAGCTGTCCCACACCACGTAGACATATGTGATGGCGGAGGACGGAGGATGCGCCGTTTTGCCCCATTAGGAGAGAGCGTCCGTTTCCTGCTGAAGGGGATCACGGAGGGCTTCCTGGAAGAGGTGGCACTTGAGCCTGGGCTTTTCCATGATGGACATTTGGGAAAACGGGGAGGGCTTTCGGGGTGAAGGAACTGGAGACGGGTGCTATGTGCGGAGTCATGGATACGGCTGTTCGCAGGGAGCAGTGTTTCCTCACCGTGCTTTGTTCTTTGTTGTTCGCTTTTGTCCCCAAGGAGACTTTTTAGATATTCTTTTCCTAATTGCCCCCCCCCCCAATGAAATGTCAGTGCCGCGGGAATGCCGTGCATCTATCTGTTCATGTACCTCTGTCTGTGCTGTGTATGGAAAAAGCAGTGTCATCAACCACTAAGAACCACTTTTTGCCTGTTTGGGGGCGATGCTGCCTCATTGAGAATGCAGGGGTGGAAGGGTGGGAAAGGACCACCAGCCGTGTGTCAGTCCTCCCAGGCCTCCTCTCAGCCCCGTCAGACAGCGGGGACCCCGTCCCGCTGGGAACTCGGTGTGTCCCCGCAGATCATGGAGCACTGCATCAGGCAGAACAACGCCATCGACATCTACCAGGAGTATTTCGACGACGAGGACGCCGTGGAAGTGACGGAAGAGGCCCCGTCCGCCAAGACCATCAATGTTTTCAGGTATTTTTAACAATTGATTCCAGCCCTAACCGGTTTGGCTCAGTGGATAGAGCGTCAGCCTGCGGACTGAAAGGTCCAGGTTCAATCCCGGTCAAGGGCATGTGCCTTGGTTGCAGGCACATCCCCAGCGGGGGGGGGGGGGGGGGGGGGGGGGGGTGCAGGAGGCAGCTGATCGGTGTTTCTCTCTCATTGATGTTTCTAACTCTCTATCCCTCTCCACTCCTCTCTGTAAAAAATCAATAAAATATGTTTTGTTTTTGTTTTTTAAAAAAAATGATTTCAGAGAGGAAGGGAGAGGGAGAGAGAAAAAAACATCAATGATGAGAGAGAATCATGGATTGGCTGCCTCCTGCACGCCCCCTGCTGGGGATGGAGCCCACAGTCTGGGTGTGTATCCTGCTGGGAATCGAACCAGTGACCTCCTGGCTCATAGGCTGACACTCAGCCAGTGAGCCAGGCCGCCTGGGCTCCGGTATTTCCGAAGTCAGACAGGTGCTGGCCAGTCCCGGTCGCCTCTGTGGGCGGCCGTTCCCCATGTGACGGTCGGGCGGGTTTCCGAGGTTCAATATGTGAGACCACAAGGCGCAGAGCAGCGTGCAGAGAGCACCGCTTCGTTCGAAACACTCTGGGTGTCGGTGCCCGTGTGCATGGGCACGTGTGTGTGCACATGTGCATACGTGCTTGCCTGTGCAGAGAAACCTGGGGTTTCAAACGTGTCTGGTCGCCACGGCCGCCCTGGGAGGTTCATTTGGTGACCAGAACCCCAAGGGGTCTGACCTCGGGGGGATGACGTGTTACAAATCATCCCACCCAACCCCCAGAGGAGGAAATGGACCCCAGGGAGGGAAGGACCCCCAGGGAGGGAAGTGCTCAGAGCACACAGTGGAGGGGGGGGAACCCAGGCAAGGCTGGAACCCTGGTCTCCTGACTCCTCCAGGGAGCGGGGGAGGGAGCAGAGCACACACTGAGACAGCTAGTTTGTTCATTCCTCCTGTGTTCCTCAAGGGAACAGGCTTAATTGGGGGCCCTTGTCTTTGTTACTTAACTCTTTCTCATGCCCCCCCCCCCACCTTGCTCTTTAAATGAAGAGCTTTTCATTTTTTTTTTAATTTTTAGAGCAAGTTTAAGTCCACAGCAAAACTGATCAGAAAGAACTGAGTTTCCATACACACCCCTCCCCCCCCAACCTCCCCCACTGTCACCATCAGCCCCAGAGTGGCAGGTACATTTGTCACAGTGATGAGCCAGCACTGACACATCATCATCACCCCGTCTGAATCTGCCCCAGGCTGCGGTAGCAAAAGACCATAAAAAAATAAATCATAAAAAACTAGGTAGCTTAGGAACCACAGAAGTCTATTTGTCACTGTTCTGGAGGCCGGGCATTCTGAGAAGGTTGGGTTCTGTGTCGGATAAGGACCCACTTCCTAACTCGAGGACACCCACCTCCTGGCTCTAATTAAAAGGGCACTAATCCCTATCGCGAGAGCCCCACCCTCCTGACCTAATCACCCCTCAAGGCCCCCACCTTAATACCATCCACATTGGAGATGAGGTCTCAGCAGATGAATTTGGGACGGGGATGGGGCCACGCATACCTTCAGCCTAGAGCACACCCCGAGTCCGTAGTTTATAACTCACTCCGAGCTGACCATTCCATGAGATTTGACACAGTTATACACAATAGCTGCACTGCCCTAAAAATCACCCCTGTCTCGCCTATTTATCCCTTTCGCCTCCAAACCTTTGGCGACAACTAATTTCTTTTCCTGTCTCCGTGGTTTTTACCTTTCCCAGAATGCCATGGCCTGGGGCATACAGTATGCAGCCTCAGCAGGTCGGCATCATTTCTTTCTAATACCGAATAATATTCCAGTGTCTGAACGGATCACAATTGATACACCCACCTACTGAAGGACATTTTGGTTGATTCCAAGTTTTGTTTTGTGTGTTTTTAAAAATAGATATATTTTATTGATTTTAGAGAGGAAGGGAGAGGGAGAGATAGAAACATTGATGTGAGAGAGAAACATCCATCGGCTGCCTCCTGCATGCCCCCTACTGGGGATCGAGCCCACAACCCAGGCATGTGCCCTAGGCCGGAACTGACCTGGGACCCTTCAGTCCGTAGGCCGACGACGCTCTATCCGTTGAGCCAAACCAGCCAGGGCTGGTTCTAAGTTTTAAGAATTAAGAATACCTCGGTCAGCGCGGCTCAGGGGTTGAGCGTCGACCTATGAACCAGGAGGTCCCGGGTTCGATTCCCCGTCCGGGCACAGGCCCGGGTTGCGGGCTCCATCCCCAGTGTGGGGCGTGCAGGAGGCAGCCGATCTATGACTCTCTCTCATCATGGAAGTTTCTCTCTCTCTCAGAAAAGCTGCTGGAAACATCCGTGTGCAGGTTCTGTGGGGACGTGGGTTTTGGACTCATTTAGGCAAACACCAGAGAGCATGATTGCTGAATTCTCCACGCCCCCTTTTACTTTAATGCTAATGGGCAATCAAGCCTCAGGCTCAGAACCTTCAGCAAGCGAAAAAGGCAGACGGGAATTTAGTCCTTTGCCCCCATTGTTTTAATTGGTTGGCTCTTATTTATGGCTGGTGGGACCGGCGTTTCGATGGAGGGAGTCCTCTACATTTGGTTTTAGATAAATTTCTCCCAGTGGGTGTTTATGCTTCAACATGTTTGACTATCTTAAAGAAAACCTTTAGTCAATAAGACGTTTGGGGAGCCGGCACTCCAGCTCTCTGCCCTTTGCTGCCCCCCTAAAGGGACCCCCAGGAGATCAAGCGGTCGGTCACACACCTGTCCTGGCACCCGGACGGCAACCGGAAGCTGGCGGTGGCGTATTCCTGCTTGAACTTCCAGCGGGCACCCGAGGGCATGAGCCACGACTCGTACATCTGGGACCTGGGTGAGGGCGGGAGGGATGGGGGGAGGACTCGGCAGCGGGAGGGGGCTCAGGCGGTTCAGGCGCAGCCTCGCAGGCAAACCCGGGGAGCAGGGGACTCGCTTCATTTCCAGATCTGTAACTGGGCATTCGAGACTGGACCCCACAAAGTCCCAATTGTGGGCCCCTGGAGAGGGGGTCAGGTGGAACCCCAGCAGCCCGAGAAGGGCCCAGGCGGGGGGCGGGGCCTCCCCTCTGCCCAGCTCTCCAGGTGCTTGTCCCTTAGGCCCCGCCCCCCGCCTGGGCCCTTCTCGGGCTGCTGGGGTTTCACCTGACCCCCTCTCCAGGGGCCCACATTCTTCCAGGGAGCACTCCAAGGGCAGAGCCTGGCAGGTGGGTGTCCGGCTCTCAGACGCCGCTCGTTGCTGTCACTGAAAATAAGCGTGGGCTACGGGTCGTAGGGGCAGGGGCCAAGCACGGACCTGAGCAAGCGACCCTCTGGGGCAGGCAGTGTGCTGTGGGGGGGCCCCATGGCCAGGGGGGGGTGGCTTCCGTTAAAAACCTTAGGGTAAACCTTCATTTCATTCTAAACCTGGGAAATGGACTCAAATTACAGTCACAGACACATAATTCTAATTCCCCAAAACAAAGCCATGAGGAGAGCACCTGGGGCCAGATATTCTGTTCCCCTCACCCCCCGCCCCCCGCCCAGAAGGCATAGCCTGGAGAAAGGCTGGGTCGGGGGCACCCCCTCCTGTAGATGGGGTTGAACAGCTGGGCTCTGTCCTTTCCTTTCCAGGCCTGGTGGGAGATATATATCCATCCACACACACACACACATCCTACATAATAAAAGGCTAATATGCAAATTGACTGATTGGCAGAATGGCCAGTTGCTATGACACACACTGATCACCAGGGGGCAGATGCTCAACCCAGGGGCTGCTCCCTGGTGGTCAGTGTGCTCACTGAGAAGCCAGGCTCCTGGCTGGTGAGCGCAGTGGTGGTGGCGGGGGCCTCTCTCACCTCTGCAGCAGTGCCCGCTTGGAGTGGCCTAAGCTGTCAGTTGGACATCCTCTGAGGGCTTCTGGCCTGCATGGGCCGGGCTGAGGGACCGCCTTGAGTGCACACATTTTGTGCACTGGGCCTCTAGTATAAAATAAAAGTGTAGTATGCTAATTAGACCAGATGTCCTTCCTGATAAAGCCAGGGCTGCGAGGGAAGCCCGGGTCCCAGGTGCCGGAGGGAAGCTGGTGCCGGCAGCCGGGGGAAGGAAGGTCTACTCTTGCACGAATTTCGTGCATCGGGCCTCTAGTCTATACACATGTTATGTTATGTACCTCTCCTCCCCCCTCTTTTTAGAAAGCTCCAGCAGGCCCGAGACTGTCCTGAAGCCGTCCTCTCCTCTCGTCACCTTGGAGTACAACCCCAAAGACTCGCACGTGCTGCTGGGCGGCTGCTACAACGGGCAGATCGGTAAGAGGGGTCCCAGCGCTTAACCAGCATCGCCTGGAGGAGAAGACCTTTTGCTCCGGACAAGCTCTGAGTCAAGTCAGCTATGAGCAGCCCTGCCGGGGCGGGGTGGGGTGAGGGGTGGGAATGGGGGTCTCGGGGAGCCACCAGACAGTTCTTGGGACAGAGACTCACGGATCTCCAGCCCCACTCCGTGGCCTCCGGAGCGGCCAGGCGACCAGTTTCCCTGGGAAAGGGGGGGTGTCTCCCGGGACAGCCACGGGATGGGGAGTGCAGGTCATCAGTGGGGCGACTTGCGCTGCGACAAGACCCCTGTTCCTACGGGAGCGAGGTGTGTTTGAATCAACACTGGTGGCCTTCGCCTAGCTTTCGGGGTTCTGAAGATGTTATTGTGACAGTTTTGCTAGTTTTCTCAGCGTTTATGGAGGGAGGTCCTTGCTGATGACACATCCAGAAAAATGATTCTTTAAAAGAAACGTTTTTACTGATTTCAGAGTGAGGAAGGGAGAGAGAGAGAAACATCAATGAAAGAGAATCATGGGGCGTCTGCCTCCTGCACACCCCCGACCGGGGACCTATCCCGAACCCCGGGCTTGTGCCCTGACCAGGAATTGAACTTGGACCTCCTGGTGCACAGGTCGATGCTCAGCCCCTGAACCACACCAGCTAGGTAAAACGATCTCTTTTTTTTTTTTTAAGAAAAAATTTAAAATATATTTTATTGTTATTTTACAGAGAGGAAGGGAGAGGGATAGAGAGCTAAAAACATCGATGAGAGAGAAACATCCATCAGCTGCCTCCTGCACACCCCCCACTGGGGATGTGCCTGCAACCGAGGTACATGCTCCTGACCGGAATCGAACCTGGGACCCTTCAGTCCGCAGGCCGGCGCTCTATCCACTGAGCCAGACCGGCTCTGGCTAAAACAAACCCTTTTGATTACTAACGAGATCGGACAAACCCTGCCCAGATGTGCTCTGAAGGTCCCCGCCCCCCCTCCACCTCAGGCCCTGGGCAGCCTGTCTGCACCCCAGGCCGGACTCCCCAAGCTGGGAAAGGGTTCCCTGCCCTCCTACCTCCACAGGCTCTCACCCCACTTCTTCCGCCGGGAGCAGGAGCCAGACCTGCGGGGGGAGTCGTCAGAAAGGCACCGTGGCCAGGCTGCCGCTGGGCGCTCTGAGCCCCTGGGTCTCCCTCCCAGACCTGCGGCCTCCCGGCTGGGCAAGCGCCGGGTTAGGGAGCCTACGTGGCTCCCATGGGTCTCCCCGCCCGGTCGTCTGGGGACCAGGCCAGCCGACAAGCAGAGCCGCTCTGCCATGTTGTATTCAGGAGCCCCTCTGGGGGCACTCCCCCAGCCCAGGCCCTGTCTGCTGCCCGTAGGGACCCCCGCCACCACAGGAACCCCCCTCCCCCCGTGAAGGCTGCTTCGCCCCAGCAGGGGCAAGCTTGGCCGGTGCAAGGCAAATGCTGTAGACGTGGACCCCCTCCGTCAGCACTTAAGCGTCAAGGACTTGGGTTGTTTGGCAGAGTCAACTTTCCTAGAAACTGCTCCGAGTGCAGGGGGGGAGTTGGGGGGGAAGGGGGGAGAGGAAGGGGGTCCTCACTGCTCATCCTGGGAAAACGGAAACCAGATCGATTAGGACAAAAAGGAGATCAGCTTCGGGTCCCTCTCGGTGAAGCAGAAGGGGTGAAGCCCTAACGGGTGGGAGGGAAGGGCGAAGCTCCTCTGTGAGTTATGCTTCCGCCAGAGGCAGCAGCGGCCGGAGGATAAAGGGGGAGGAGTTTATGCAGCTGGAGAGCTCACCTGCTTGCTCCGACCCCGGGAGCCTGTCCCTGGGGTGCAGGCCTCCTCTCCCTGCCGGGCTCACGCCACCCCAGGCTCCTCCTCAGTCTCAGTTCCCTCCCCTCCTCCAGGAAGCCCTCCCTGACTACCCCTGGACCCCCCACCAGGGAAATCACATCCAGGCTGTATTTGCAGGTCCCCTTCCTGCCTCTCGGGGGCAGTGTCTGTCCTCTTCTCAGCGGCCTCCCCCGGGGCCCGGGGGTGGGGGTGCTCAGCACGTGGCAGGGGCTCGGCGGAATGACTGACTGAAGCGTGCAGCCCGGGAGTCGCTCCCCAAAGATTGTGTGGGGGCTTCGGGGACTGGCAGGGCACTCAGGCTGGTGTGAACCCAGCCCCGATTCTAAGAAACCAGGTCCCAGCCAAACCAAGAGGAGCAGCACCCCTGTGCCTATCCCTCCCCCCGCCCCCCATCCCAAAGGAAGCCTTGCCCTGTTCACCGGCCCCTCTTCCTCCCGCCAGCCTGTTGGGACACCCGGAAGGGCACCATGGTGGCAGAGCTGTCCACCATTGAGTTCAGCCACCGAGACCCCGTGTACGGCACCATCTGGCTGCAGTCGAAGACGGGCACCGAGTGTTTCTCCGCATCCACAGACGGGCAGGTACCCACAGGCGGGCAGGTACCCACAGGCGGGCAGGTACTCACAGGCCAGGCACTGCAGGGGAAGGGGTGGGAAGCAGTAACGGTTTCCTGGTACCCCGGGGATCATCAGGGAACATTTTCTTCGCATCTGACTATTACATTGAAAATCACGTAACGCCTGCGCACAGAACAAAATGCAGCCGGTCCAGAGGCAGCTGCGTCCCCGAGGCCCGGCCCGCCCCACGCCCTCCGCCAGGGCAGTGTCCGCCCAGAGGCGTCTGTCCTCGCCTGTTTGCGCGCCCGCCACGGGCATCTGCACTTGATGTTTCTTTCTTTCTTTTTTGCTTTATTATTTTATTTTGTATTGTTTAAAGTATTACCTATCGTAGTTCATACATCTTCTCCCCCCTCACGGACCTCCCCCTCCCCCTGTCGCATGCCCTCACCCACCCCCATGTCTGTGCCCATCGGTTGTGCTTACACGGGTGCACACAGGTCCTCTGGTTGACCTCTTTCCCCCTCTCCCCGTCACTCCCAGCCTTCCCGCTGTGATCTGACGGTCTGTTCGGAGCTTCCGCACTTGCCGTTTCGCTCCGCGGGGCCTGGAGGGGGTTCAGAGCTCATAAGCATGGCCCTGTGCCTCTTAAGGAGAGCATCGGGGATGGCGTCGTTTATTCCAGCGGATTGTAATATCTTGTTGTTGCCAAAACAATGTAGCAAAGACTGTACTTGCACACACGTGGTTGCACACATGGGCAGGTGCGTTGGCGGCATGCGTCCCTGGCGGTGGGCATTCAGGGTCAGTGTATGTGCACGTATGACGTTGCTAACATGGGCCGTCGTGTGGGGAGCCTGTAGGAATCGGGATGCTGGGGCCCACAGCTGGCGGTTTCGATGCGGAGGGTGCGGGGTGCAGCCCCAGCATCTGCATTTCATGGTGCTTCCCCGTGACTCTCAAAGCATGTTTATCCCTGGGGGGCCCCTGTCGCACCCCTTTTGACCAGGGAGCTGGAGGAGGTGAGGGGGACGTGGGCCAGGAGACCCGCAGGGCCTCGGGTCTCACGCTGCCCCCCCCCCCCCCAGGTCATGTGGTGGGACATCCGGAAGCTGAGCGAGCCCACCGAGGTGGTGATCATGGACATCTCCAGGAAGGAGCAGCTGGAAAATGCCTTGGGGGCCATCTCCCTGGAGTTCGAGTCTACCTTGGTGAGTGTCCCTTCCTCTCTCTTCCCCTGTTCCCGGCCCCCCGGGCAGCTGGAGCCGAGGGGGCCGGTGGCTGGTGTACCAGATGCTTGTGAGCCTCAGGGAGCCTCGTCCCGGACCTGGTGGTCTTTACAACAGCGGTCCAGCAGGGGGCAGCAGAGCTTCTTGAGGGAGGAAGCCCTGCGCGTTCCAGAGAAGTCACCAGCTGGTGGCCGAGGACCTGAAGACAAGCTTCAGGCAGCACCAGAGTCCAGAAGCGCCCACTCATTTCGGGAGGCCAGGCTCTGCCTCGGCCTCGCGTGGGGCCCTGGGAGGGTCCCTTCCCTTCCTGTAGGGAAGGAGCAGGTGTTGGAGAAGGAAGTGAGGCCAGAGAAGGCGCCTAGGGAATCCACAGCACCGGGCGTAATTATGGGATTTAGTAACTGGGAAGGTGTGGGAACCCCTTTCAGGTCCCGCGTGATTCGGGGTTCCGATTCAGGGTTCGGGTTCTGGAGAAGGCCACACACAAATGAAGAGAGACTGGAAAAGCATTAATTTAGGAAATGGGGGCCAGGCGGAAGTCCAAAAGAGGAGGACTTCTACCGGCTCTGGCTTTGCCATCCCTTTTATTAAGATTATGGGATATACCCATACCCCCTAGGCAGGAAATTCCAATAATAGCCAATCAGCGAATTTACTTGAGACTAACAGGTGGGGGCTGCTTCATCTACCAATGTCTCAGCTAAACAGTGAGGGATCAGCTCTGACCTTTCAGAGCATTTAAGGTTGACCAGCCCTCCGGATTCCCTGTCCACATCTCTCTATTCATGAAACAGTGATCAGGTTTCCGGCATCAAGGAACAGTAAAAAAAAAATCAAAGGTGGCCCAGCTGGTGTGGCTCAGGGGCTGGGCATCAACCTCTGAGCCAGGAGGTCAAGTTCAATTCCCAGTGAGGGCACATGACCCGGTTGCGGGCTCAATCCCCAGTAGGGGGCGTGCAGGAGGCAGCAGATCAATGACTCTCATCATTGATGTTTCTATCCTTCCCCCCTCTCCCTTCTTCTCTGAAATCAATAAAAAAAAAACAAACCTAACATAAAGTTTACCATGCGAACCGTTTTTAAGTGTACAATCCAGTAGTGTTAAGTACATTCGAGATGTTATGCAACGGATTTCCAGAACTACTTCATCTTGCAAATATGAAACTCTGTACCGTACCTATTCAGCAACCCCCACCACCCCTGCCCCAGCCCCTTCTACTTCCTGTCTGTGGATTTGACGCCCCAGGCACCTCCATTAAGTGGACTCTCAAGCGTTTGTCCTCTCCAGGGGGCTTATTTCACTTAGCGTCATATCCTCCAGGTTCATCCACACAGTGTCAGAATTTCCTTCCTCTTTTTTTTTTAAAGAAACATCAATCTTTTTAAAAAATAATTTACTCTTTAAAAAAAAATAAATATATATATATATATAATGGATTTTTAACAGAGAGGAAGGGAGAGGGATAGACAGTTAGAAACACTGATGAGAGAGAAACATCTATCAGCCGCCTCCTGCACACTCCCCACTGGGGATGTGCCCGCAACCAAGGTACTTGCTCCTGACCGGAATCGAACCCCGGGACCCTTTAGTCCGCAGATGGACCCTCTATCCACGGAGCTAAACCAGTTTTGGCTTTCCTGCCTCTTTAAGGCTGAGTAAGATTCCATGGATTGGACGGACCGCATTTTGTTTATGCGTCTCCCGTCGATGGCCCCTGGGTGGCTCTCGCCTCTGAGCTGCTGTGAACGCTGCTGCCAAGAGCTCGGGTGGGCAGTGCAGCCAGCTTGGCAGGGAGCAGCGAGCCTCGGGTTGTGTATTGTTCTCCGAATCCGCGACGTGGCGCACAGACGCTCGGGATCTTTGTGGCGGAATGCCTCGTGGGCACCGTGGCGTTCACGAAGAGGGCTGGTGATGAGAGACCCCGGAGCTAGGAGAGTCGGGCCTCCCGCAAGCACGGGGCAAGCTCTCAAGAAGGGGTCCGATGAAGATGGGAAGAGTGGGGGCAGCCCCCTAGGGGCAGCTGGGACACAGGCTGAGCGGAGGCTTAAACCCCAGAAGGCTACTGGCCATGCCGGCTGCCCCCGCCCCGAGCTGAGGTTTTGGGGAGCCATCCACTCCTGTGTCACCCCCTCCGCAGCCGACCAAGTTCATGGTGGGCACCGAGCAGGGCTTGGTCATCTCCTGCAACCGCAAGGCCAAGACACAGGCCGAAAAGATCGTGTGCACCTTCCCTGGCCACCACGGCCCCGTCTACGCCCTCCAGAGGAACCCCTTCTACCCCAAGAACTTCCTGACTGTGGGCGACTGGACCGCCCGCATCTGGTCGGAGGATAGCCGAGAGTCATCCATCATGTGGACCAAGTAAGGGGTAGGGGGGAGTTAGGGATGGGAGAGGGATGCAAGTGGAGGGGACAGGGGGCCGGGGGAAGCCCAGCCCAGGAGCGGCCTGAGCCTTTGTGTGCCCACAAACACCCTCACCGCGCCAGAGCTTGTACTAGGAAGTGGCTGAAGGAGGAATAGCTTAACTTCAAAGCACCCAGGTGACTAGTAATAACAGCCATGGCTTCACTTTGCTCACCCTCAAGACAACCCCAGGAGCAGGTAGCCTTGTTCTGTGGTCCCCTGATTGCAGGCGTGAGGGAGCCGAGCCGCAGGGAGGCGAAGTGTGGCCACTGCGCTCGGTTTTCCCACTCACACGCCGATGGGCACGGCTGCCTTCGCCTCTGAGCGGCTGTGATTGAAGCGGCTGTGAACTCGGAGGCCAGCGCAGGCCGGTTTTGCAGGGAGTAGCTGGAGGTGGGGGGCTCTTCCAGACCCCACGTTTTATGTTATTCATGCAATCATCCCCTTTATCTGTGAACACATTCCGGAGCTTTCCGGCAGCACGCTAAGGGGACACATGCCGATTTCTGCAGCGGCTGCGCCAGTTGGCGTCCCCACCCACGGCGACAGAGGGCGCCCTTTCTCCGAGTCCTGTTGTGCCCGGCGAGGCGCTGGGGCCTCGTGGTCCCGATGTGCATTTCCCTGCTGGTTTGTGCTGCTGAGCACCTTCCCGTGTGCCTGCTGCCCATCTGTCGAGCTTTTCTCTGGAGAAATGTCTGCGCGGGTCCTTTGCCCATTTTGTAGTTAGGTGAGGGGGTTATTTTATTTTGTTGCTATTGGGTTGTATGAGTTCCTTACATATTTCAGATTTTTTTTCCTTCAGCTCTGACTTCAGACAGGATCCAAAGAGGAGGTTTGCCATCTCCTCTCTGGGTTTTAGGGAGACTTGCTTTATTTACCCTTCTGTGTTAGCCTCTTTTAGATATTAGCCACGTATCAGATGTATGGTTTGCAAATGTTTTCTCCCATTTCATAGTTTGTCTTTTTAATATATATGTATATATATTGATTTCAGAGGGGAAGAGAGAGGGAGAGAGAGCGATAGGAACATCGGTGATGAGAGAGAATCATGGATCGGCTGCCTCCTGCACTCCCCCTACTGGGGGGATCGAGCCCACAACCCGGGCCCGTGCCCTGCCCAGAAACTGAACCGTGACCTCCTGGTTCACAGGTGGACGCTCAGCCACGGAGCCCCGCTGGCCGGGCCATGGTCATCTTTGTGTTTTGCTATGTCCTCAGCTGGGCAGAGGCTTCTTCGTGTGATGTGGTCCCCCCTGTTTATGTTTGTGCTGCCAAGACCCGTGCCCGGGAACGTCCCCCCTGTGTGTTTTTCCGGGTGCTTTATGGTTCCAGGGGGTCCGTGTCGGTCTTCGTCCCCTTCGTGTTGGTTTCATGCCTGGCGTCCGATGAGGGTCCGGTTTCCTCCTCCACTGCGGAAACCTTGGGGAGGCGAGACGGGGTGCTCAACCTTCCGGATGCCGCGGCCCTTTGATACAGGTCCTCATGTCGTGGGGACCCCCAACCACCAGATTGTTTTCGTTGCTACTTCATCACTGTAATTTTGCTACCGTTATGAATCGTCATGTAAGTATCTGTGTTTTCCGACGGCCGTAGGCGACCCTGCTAGCAGTTCTCAACCCGCGGACCGTCGGAAAACACAGATATTTACCTTACGATTCATAACAGTAGCAGAATCCTCCTATCTAATGAAAGAGTAACGTGCAAATGTGACCGTACCTTGGCTCCTGATTGGCTATGCTACCAGCCAATCAGGAGCAGGGAGCGGGGCTGAGGGTGGGGCCGAGTGGCGAGAGGGCTGGGCCCTGAGGTTGGAGAGGAAGCAGTGAGGGGGGGGCGGCCCGGGTCGCAGCAAGCACAGGAGCAACACTGCGCTGGCCCCCCCGAGCTTGGAGGGGGACACATCGAGCGGGAGAGCCCATGGGTTGCCTGAGCTTGGAGGCGAGCGGGGAGGGAGAGGGCGCGGCGAGCTCCAGAGGCGGCCAGCGGGTGGGGCAAGCGGCTGGGCGCAGGAGCAGAGGTGAGTGCCCAGCCCCGGGGCTGGGGGGGTCACAGGCAGCTGGAGCTGAGCTGTGCAGAGAGATGGCTGAGTGCCCAAGGCTCCCAGTATGTGAGAGGAGGCAGGTTGGGCTGAGGGACCACCCCCCGCCCCCGTGCACGAATTTCATGCACCGGGCCACTAGTAATAAATAATCTCATGGTTGGGGGTCACGGCACCACGAGGAACCGTACGAAAGGGTCGCGGCATTAGGAAGGCTGAGAACCACTGACTCTGGATCAAACCAAGTAGACAAGTCACGCCTCCTGATTCAGTGTGAGGCATTCTCTGCCCACATCCTCCCTCTCACCCCCTCAGCGAGTCCCGGGCGGGGGCCCCGGGCCGGGTCCAGCCCCGCACGCCCGCCCCCCACAGTGGGCTCCGGGGAAAGGCGGGCGGCCAGCCAGTGGGGAGGCCTGTGAGCGGCCGGCAGTCAGACGCAGGGAAGAACGTCCTGGCCAGCGGTGATTCCCTGCAGCCCGCGAGGGGCCGAGGCTCACGGCCTCCCCGCCCCCGCCGCCCGCAGGTACCACATGGCGTACCTCACGGACGGCGCCTGGAGCCCGGTGCGGCCGGCGGTGTTCTTCACCACCAAGATGGACGGGACGCTGGACATCTGGGACTTCGTGTTCAAGCAGTGTGACCCCGCCCTCAGCCTCAAGGTCACGCACACCCGCTCCCCCCCGCATGCAGGTCAGGGGTGGGGAACCTCTCCTCTGCCGAATATCGGTGGCCTCGTTCACGGGCCACAGCCATCCACTTCACGGTTAGCCTGGCTATTTGGTCAGACATCTCATACAGGTGCCCCTCCTGCCTGGGCAGGGCCGGACCAAATGATTTGGGGGCCTTATTCAGCCTGTAGCCGGACGCCCCCACCCCTGACCTAGGCCCTCGGGTGGCATGGATGAATTTGAGGCTGGGGGAGGGGACGGGGGGAATGTGTTGGGGGGCAGACAAGGTGGAGATGGGGCTTGGGAGGGAGTGACAGGGCCTGACAGCCAGTCTCAGTGTGTGCCCTTCCTCCTGGGGGTCGGGAGTCTGCCAGGGTGTGCGAATGGGCCAGTTGGCCAGCCTCCCGGGAGCCAGGGAGTCGGTCTGAGGCTCACTGGCTCCTCTCTCCGCCTCCCCTGGACCTGCCCGCCCCCCCTCCCCCGCAGGTGTGTGACGAAGCGCTCTTCTGCCTGCGGGTGCAGGACAACGGGAGCTTCATCGCCTGCGGCTCCGAGCTGGGGGCCACCACCCTGCTGGAGGTCTCGCACGGGCTGTGCAACCTCCAGCGGAACGAGAAGAACACGGCCTCTGCTGTGAGTGCGGGGCCGGGCCGGGGCCGGGGCCGGGGCGCCCTCCGCTCGCCTCTCGCCGGGGCCCTGCAGGGCAGGCCAGTCGGCGGGCCACGGATGGCCGCTGCCTCTCTCCTCCTGGGAAATGGGGGACGTTCTGGGGAGGCCTTGTGGTGTCCTGAAATGGGAGCTGGAAATGGGCGCTGGGGGCTGAGCTCTGTCACTGCGCCTCCCCCTGCCAGGTGGCCCTGGAGGCAAACCGTGGGGCACACGATGCTGCAAACCCCTGGTGCTGAGACCCGGGCGGCCCCCTGGCTGTGCTGAGCCCGTGGCCCCACCTCTTTGCTGATCCTTTGTGGGCCCAGGGCCTCCCTATTGTACAAATCCAGGGGGCGCTCTTCACACTGTCATCTCTGTCCTTAGGACCCTTAGAATTGAGGACCTCATCATCCAGCTCCCACCTCCGACCCCAATATTTAGCCCTCTGTTCTTTATTATTATTGTTATTATTGTTATTACTACTACTACTACTAGAGGCCTGGTGCATGAAATTCATGCACTGGGCAGAGGGGTGTCCTTTAGCCCAGCCTGCACCCTCTCCAATCTGGGACCCCTTGGGAGATGTTCCACTGCCAGTTTAGGCCTGATCCTGGTAATGGACCTAAACTGGCAGTCAGACATCCCCCTCACAATCGGGGACTGCTGGCTCCCAACCACTTGCCTGTCTGCCAACCTAATCCCCCCCTAACCACTCCCCTGCCAGCCTGATAAATGCCTAACTGCTCCCCTGATGGCCTGATTGCCCCTATCTGCCCTCCCCTGCTGATCCGATCGCCCCCAACTGCCCTCCTCTGCTGGCCTGGTTCCCCCCAACTGCCCTCCCCTGCTGACCTGGTTGTCCCCAAGTGCCCTCCTCTGCTGGCCTGGTTCCCCCCTCAACTGCCCTCCCTTGTTGGCCATCTTGTAGCAGCCATCTTTGACCACATGGGGGAGGACATATTGTGCGAGGGTCAATTTGCATATTACCTCTTTATTATATAGGATTATTGATTTCAGAGTGGAAGGGAGAGGGAGAGAGAGAGAGAGAAAGAGAAACATCAGTGATGAGAGAGAATCCTGGATCGGCTGCCTCCTGCACACCCCACACTGGGGATCGAGCCCTCAACCTGGGCCTGTGCCCTGACCGGGAGTCGAACTGGGGCCTCCTGGTTCCTAGGTCAAGGCTCAACCCCTGAGCCCCGCCGGCCAGGCTAGGCCTCTGTTCCTGCTGTTATTCCCGGGCGCAGGCCTCTCTGGGAGCTGTTGTGCGTAGAGCCAGGAAGACCCCTTCTGGCCCCTGTGCCGGGGGCCCCGGCGGCCACCCCCTTCCCACCAGCCTCTCTGCCCCCGTCCGGCCCAGATATTCGAGCGGGAGACCCGGCGGGAGAAGATCCTGGAGGCCCGGCACCGGGAGATGCGGCTGAAGGAGAAGGGCAAGGCGGAGGGCAAGGAGGAGGAGTCCCATGAGGAGGAGGGGGTCATCAACCTGGAGGAGCTGGTGGGCAAGGCCGAGGAGGAGTTCTTCCAAGTCATCTTCTCGGAGCTGAAGAAGAAGGAGACGGCGGCCTTGAGGAAGGAGCCCATGGGCGTAAGGGCCTCGGGCGGGGCCCCGTGGGCGGGTGGGAGGCGCGGCCCCGGGGGGTTCTGCCTCTTTACTGAGCTCCTGGGTGATCTCAACAAGCGACCTTATCAGGTGGACCTCGGTGTGTCCATCTGGCAAATGGGCGCCGTGACTCCCTTCCTCCGGAGGAATCCAAGTCCCCAGGTGGACGCGGCCTCCCGAGGGCCAGGGCCGTGCTCCCGGCTTGTGGGAACCCTCCTCGCCCACCCCTGCGGGTGCCTGGGGCACCCAGTGACCAGCTGAAGGAGGGCTGGGGGCTAAGGGAGGAGTCAGGTGAGAGTGAGCCCGAGGCCCATGGGGGAGATGTCACGGCCGTGGTCTGGTGTCAGGGGGGTGACCTGAGCTGAACTCCGGTGCCTGTGGCCTGAAGGGCACCAGGTGGACTGGCCCCTTCCCTTCCCGGTCCCTTCCTTTCCCCTCAGAACACGAGGAGATTAGCTCTGAAGGGCCCTCTTCCACAGCGGGGACCGGAGGGGGGGTTGTCTGTGTGGGTCATCGCCTTGAGAGACCCACAGATCAGATACCACGCTGGGCAAGCGCAAACGGGCAGCAGGAAGCACAAGAACCGGGGAGCACGTGTCCATGTCCCCCCCTTGTGGGCGAGGCCAGCCGCATCGTTCGGGGCGTGGCCCAGTGCAGAGTGAACATGGGGAGTCCTTACTCCAAAAGTCTTGAGAATTTCAAGACAATGACAGCAGAACATGAAAGCAAGTGTGGGGGCCTTGCCAGCACAGCCTCGTGTGCCCACACATGGTGCCTGCACATGGTGCCCACACACAGTGCACACACATGGTGCCCACACTCAGTGCACACACACGGTGCCCACACTCAGTGCACACACACAGTGCCCGCACACGGTGCACATACACAGTGCCCGTACACGGTGCCCGCACACAGTACCTACACAGGGTGCCCACACACGGTGCCCACACACGGTGCCCACACACAGTGTCCACACACAGTACCCTCACAGTGCCCGCACAGGGTGCCTGCCCAGGAAGCCAGCCCTGTTGGAAGACGGTTGGCAGGCGCTAGTGGGTGGCCAGTGATGGAGGCTGGTGACGTAGGCTCCTTCCCCTCCCCTCCCTCTCATAGGGTGTGGGGGGAGGTGGGGTTCGCAGGCACATTTTGTCTGGAAGGTCTTGGGTCCGAGTGGCTTTGCTCTCCCCGTGCCTGTGTGTGCCGGGGAGCAGGGGCTCCCTCCATGTTTGGCGGAGGTGAGATTGGACCCACAGCCCCAGACTCCACACCCACCACCTCTGGGCTCCCAGCCCTCCAAAGGCCATGCCCCGCATTGGCCACCTCCCATTGGCCACCTCCCATTGGCCACCTCCCATTGGCCACCTCCCAGTGCGGTGTGAGGGGGCCCGGACGCTCCCCACGGCAGCAGCGGAAGCCTGAGCACCGCACGCAGCAGCTGGGCCTCCCGAGGGGTCACGGTTCACAGAACTCGGCCCCCTTCCCCCTCCCCTGCTCTAGTCTCTCTCAGCCTCTGCACTTGGCCAGCATTTCTGGGGTGGGAGCTTACAGCCATTATTCCCAACCCCAGCCGCAGCCATGGAGGAACATGGGGAGGGGACCAAGGGCCCCCACGAGGACCAGCCGGGTCACGCAGGCAGCAAGCGGCAGAGAGGGCTTGTACCTGAGCCTCTGGGACACCCCTACTGCCCCCATGTCCCCATTGTCCCCTCGTGGCCGCTGTGTTGGCACCCTCGCCTGGGCCAGTGCCTGCTTTGGGCCTCGGGGTTAGCTCCCCCAGGGGCAGGGGAGGCCTGCCCCCGCCCCCCGCACCCCTTCCATGATCCTGCGCTATCTTTCTTTGGCAGAAACTAAGTCCGGAGGAGGAGGAGGAGGAGGAAGAGGAGGAGGTTGGGGCCGAGAGTGAGGGTGAGGAAGAGGAGGAGAAAGAAGACACTGAAGAGACTACAAACTAGAAGGTCAGGCCTGCCTGCAGCCCCTCCTCCCCTGGTACCTCCATGTCCTGCCTCTCGGCACTGCCCTGGCTTTCCAATGGGGGGCTGACCTCCTTCCTTAAAGTGTCCCTGGGGGGAAGGATGGAGGAGCAAAGGGACCCTGAGCCCAGTCCCCACACCCGACAAACCGCTGGCCCCCGCTGACTCCCTGAGCCCGGTCCCCAGTGACCGCGTGGAGGGAGGAGGGGACATGCTCATCCCTAAGATGGGAGCCCCTGTCCCCGCCACCACGGCCAGCCCCACGTCGGGCCTCACCCGGCTTGGCCTGCGTGTGCCCTCCAGCTTCTCCAGGGCTTTCCGGCCGTCACTCTCCTTCACAAGCTGGCAAAGCCTCGGGGGCTCCCCACGGCCCAGGCGGAGCCTCGGACCCACTGTGGCTGGGCCGCCTCCCCGACCCTCCCTGTCCGCAGCTGCCTTCAACACTGGACGAAGGAGTTCCGCTCAGCAAGGCCGCCTGGAGCCACAGCCCGGGGCGTGCTGCCTCGGGGGGTGGGGGTGGGGGTCCGAGCAGATCAGCTCAGCTCAGCTCCGCTCTTCCTGGGCTCTGCAAGCTTCCTCTGGTCTTAATTAAATTACAATTAAATTAATGAGAACAGTGCTCACGCTTACTCGGAGTGCTTATTACGCAGCCTGCACCGAGAGCCGCCCACGTCACCCGTGTCATTCTTTCTGCAAGTCCCTGGAACAGGGGTCGGCAAACTTATTGGTCAGCAGAGCCAAATAGCAACAGTACAACGATCGAAATGTCTTTTGAGAGCCCCATTTTTTAAAAGTAAACTTCTTCTAACGCCACTTCTTCAACATAGGCTCGCCCAGGCCGTGGTGTTTTGTGGAAGAGCCACACTCCAGGGGCCAACGAGCCGCATGTGGCTCTCGAGCCGCCGTTTGCCCATTACTACCCTGGAAGGTTGGTACTCGTTATCCTCCCTCTGCAGGGGAAGAGCAGGGTGCAGGAGAGGGGCAGGGACTCGGCCAGGTGACGGAGTGAGTGAGCGGCAGACGGATAGGCGGCCAGGCAGCTCCGTCCCAGCCACCTGCGGGCCAGGCACTGGGCTGCCCTGAAACGGTGGCACAGCCGGGCGCTCAGCAACCGTCGTCAGAAATGTCGCAGGTCACCTGAAATGTCACAGGTCACCTGAAATGTCACAGGTCACCTGAAATGTCGCAGGTCACCTGAAATGTCACAGGTCACCTGAAATGTCACAGGTCACCAGAATTGTCACAGGCAAAGGACACTTCAGAGCCAGCCTTGTCCCAGGAGAAGTCTGTGGTCACCATTCACTCTGTGGGTGTCAGGTAGCCCCTTTTAAAAATGCCTGTGGCCCTGACCGGTTTGGCTCCGTGAATAGAGCATTAGCCTGCAGACTGAAGGGTCCCGGGTTCAATTCCGGTCAAGGGCATGTGCCTTGGTTGCGGGCACATCCCCAGTAGGGGGTGTGCAGGCGGAAGCTGATCGATGTTTCTCTCTCATCGATGTTTCTAACTCTCTCTCCCTCTCCCTTCCTCCCTATAAAAAATCAATAGAATATATTTTTTTAAATAAAAATAAATACATAAATAAAAATGCTGGTGCTAAGAATCTTACTGGGGAGAGACCCGCTGCTCTTGGGCCCCAAAGGAAAAACATTGAATGTCCACCGTGGCTAGACCTCGAACAATAATCTTCGCAGGTCACACCCACTGGTCCCTTGAGCCTCAAAACAGAGTGCCATCAACCTCATCCATCTCTGAGCCCCGGATGTGCCCGGGGAGACACACAGGGCGGGAGCACGTGGCCCGAGACCCACGGGAGCGAGGGGCAGACCTGGACAGCGAGGGGCAGCCCACAGTCCCGCCTCAGGTGTGCGTGCAGGTGCAGGCACACGTGCGCACTTATATGATTATGGGGGTGCACAATGGAGGGGTGTCCCAGGCAGAGGGGAGAAGGCAGCGGCTGCTGCTGCTCTATGGACTGACAGGGAGACGTCCACATGGCTGAAGCGCAGTCACCGGGGGCTGGAACCCACCTGGGGAACACGCAGGGGCAGGCAGGCAGGGCATTGAAGGTCCCGGGAAGCATTCCACCTTACGCCTAAGATCATGGAGAGGCAGAGGAGAGGTGTGATCAGATTTGCATAAATATTATAATTTGCATAAATTATAATTTTTTCTTTACAAAACCCCTGGGCTGGTTGTGGATGATGGCCGGGAGGGAGGAGATGCTGAGAGAAGATGGTGGCCTGGGTGGAGTGACGGCTAGGCGCGTACCTGCCTGCACCTCCGTTACCTACATTTGACAAGTTGAAAGGGGTGTATCAGGCACAGGCAGCCAAGGCCGACCCTTGGTCAAGGTGGGTGGAGCCTAAGTCCCCTAAGTCCACAGAGCCGAATGGTGGAGAGGGGGGGCAGGAGGGTGTGGGGAGCAGGGCCAGCGCCTGCTTGCGCTTTCCTGTTACAGCCGCACCTTCTGAAGGTGGGAGACAGACGGCAGGGGGTGGCCATGACATTGCCCAGGTGACGGTGATGGGGCCTGGGGGAGTGGCTGGGAGGCGACTGATGGGGCCTGGGGGAGTGGCTGGGAGGCGACGAGGCGCAGAAACACCTACCCAGGTAGAACCTCTGGGATTCGCAGGTAAAGGATGAGAGGAAAGAGGAAGTCAAAAATGACGCAGAGACCTGGCCAGAGAGGACAGGGGTTTCGCTGCCCCAAGCACAGGAGTCAGGCAGAGGGAAGGGTTCGAGAATAAGGTGACTCCATGATGAGGCTCCACGGAAGATGGATGGGACCTCCTGCTTACAGCTGCTCTCGCCCTCACCACCCTGGGAGGGGCTGTGGGCACGGGGGACAGAAAGGAGAGACTCGGGGTCTGCAGTGTAAGCCAGGAGGGCGTCTTCTACCCAGCGACACATCTTCCAGCCCATGCTCATGGCCGATCGCCGTTCGCAAACCCGCCGGCCTCGGTGCCCAGGTTCGGGGCAGCCTGGGCAGGAGAGCAGGACAAAACCTTGGGACAACCCCCTGGCTCCCCCCAACCCCCTGAAGGAGCAGTTTCCACCGAGCTTCCCCCGCTTTATCTCTCTAGCAAACCCAAGGCCACAGGTGGCTCTCCGCATTGCTTATTAATAACTCTCACGCACAGTCTCCTGGGGCAGGCGGGAAGCCAGCCCCAGGGCACACGCTGGCAGCCTGCTCGCCTCTGGATGCCTGCCAGGCCGTCTGCGGCAGCCCCGGGGGAGGAGCCCGCGGCTCTCCTCGCCCAGGGAGGCTGCCGGCTCAGCTCAGGTGGGGGCAGGAGAAGACAAGGAAGGTGGGCCTTCAGATGCACCATCGCTGGGAAGCTAGGCCCCGGGGCGGGAACCCTGGCTCCAGGTTTGGCGGGCTGGATGCAGACGGGGGATCCTGAGGCGGACGTCCCAGCTGTGGAGGCGCAGCCTGACCCCGCTCCCGCACAGCAAGGTGATGAGGCGGTTCTGGCATTGTGCTTCTTCCCGCAGCAGTGCCGGAGGGCACCCCCACCCCACCGGCTTGACCTAGATCTGCGATGGCGAACCTATGACACGCGTGTCAGCACTGACACGTGGGCCATTTTCGATGACACGCGGCCGCATGCGGTCGCATACAGAGAAGTGAGTTTTTTTTCTCTCGAAGTGACACACCACCCAAGTTATGCTCGGTTTTTTGGCGAGTTTTGACACACCAAGCTCAAAAGGTTGCCCATCACTGACCTAGATCCTGGGTTTCCCGGGAGGGTCCTGTTTGCCAGTGGGGTGCACGGAGGCGGGTTCCTGTGTGACATAGCCATACAGGTGCCCCCCTCCACCCCGTGGGTGGGCAGCCTGGGCAAAGGGCCCGCTGGTTGCCCCTCTGTCATTGGAGACAGGGATCAGACACCGGCCACAGCCACGATGCATGCAGCGCCCATGGGAACACGGGGCAGCCAGCCACTGCCCTGGAGGCGCCAAGAGACAGACAGACAGACAGATAGACAGGCAAGCAGACAGACAGGCAAGCAGACAGACAGAAAGACAGGCAGGTAGGCAGGCAGACAGACAGGCAGACAAACAGACAGACAGGCAGGCAGACAGACAGACAGAAAGACAGGCAGGCAGACAGACATAAAGACAGGCAGGCAGACAGACAGACAGACAGGCAAGCAGACAGACAGAAAGGCAGGTAGGCAGGCAGACAGAAAGACAGGCAGACAGACAGACAGAAAGACAGGCAGGCAGGCAGGCAGGCAGGCCACAGCCGCAGCCGCTGCGCGAGGCGCAGGGAGCGCCGCCGTCCAGCGAGCGGCGAGCCCGCAGGGCGCCCCCTGGAGGGCAGCGGGAGAGGCCGGGCCGCGAGCGAGCGAGGGCGCACGGGGAGGCGCCGGGAGCGGCCAAACCGACACGGCGGCGGCGCCGGGCGGACGCAGGGCCTCGTCGAGGGCCGGGGGGACGCACAGGCGGGCGCTCGCTGGGAAAGCGGCTCGGGCTCGGGCGCCTGCCCGGCGGAGGCGGCCTCCCCGGGGCGCAGCACGGGAGGAGCCGGGGCGCGGGGGGCGGGAGGCGCCGTCGGGGCCCTCCCCTCGCCCCGCCCCCCGGTCCGCGCCCTTGGCCGCGGGCGCGTTGTTGGTTTCGGGTTGTCAGGCAGCGGCAGCAGCACGGGTGAGGCTGCGGGGGACCCGGTGCCGGCGGGGGTGCGGCTCGGCCATGCCCGCTGTCGCGGCCTGAGCCCCTCCGTCCCCGCAGGCATGAAGGACAGTGGGGACTCCAAGGACCAGCAGCTCACGGTGAGACGCCCACGGAGGGCCCGTCTGTGGCCCAGACCCAGACCCACCTCCCACGGACAGAGCGGACCTTCCCCCCGGGCCCCCCTCCAGCCCCCACTAAAGGGCCCTCGGGACCAGGGAAGGCGACTGTCAGGGAACTTTCCCCAAGTCCTGGTGTCAGGAAGGAGGGCGTCCTGCTGAGCCTGGAGTTAGCCCGGCCCCGCCCCTCCCCACACCTTCCCACCGGGGGGTCCCCGGCCCCCAAGCCTGTGCCCCTGGGTCTCTGGGACGGGACTGCTCCCCCATCCAGAAACACCTCCTAGAAGAGGAAGGAGGGAACCAAGGGGCACCCCAACCCAGCGGAGTCGGGAGTGAATTAAAGGAGCTGGGATCCCAGGCAGGCAGACAGACGGGAGCCTCCAGGTGCCAGGGGAGCTGGCATGGGGCTGGGGTGGCTGGCGATTGTGTTGCAAGGAAGATGCTGCCCAAGTGCGGACTAAATGGGTCAGAGGGTGCGGGAGCTGCTGAGGGGGCCTCCAGCCCTGGGGTCAGGGCAGGGGTGTGAGTGGGGGGTGGGGCTCAGGTAGAGACTGGGGCCCGGACTCCTCATTCTCAGTGGTGCTGGGTCAGAGTAATGGGGGGGGGGGGGGCTCAGTGACCCCAGGCCCACAGCCCCCTTCCTAACTTCTGAGGTCTGGGCACGGGCCTTTAGCGCCAGCAGGTGATGTCACGGGAGGATCACCCCCAGACACTCCGCCTCTGCAGGGCGCGCTAGCTGCTCCAGACTGGAGCCTGGGCCCCAGCCCTCCAGCAAGGCCCTGGCCCCGGAGCCTTCCCTCTGGCTGTCGGGGAGGGTCTCTTTGAAAGCGGCTTGAGTGGCACCTGTAGTGTGCCCGCTCCGAGGGGCAGGAGGGTCCCCCCCTTCCAGCAGTGGGGTTTGGCTGAGGCGTCCGGTGCAGAGGCTCTGAGCGTGGAGTTATACCCACACACCTGCCTCCCTTCATTCCTGTTTTGTGTTTTGTTTTTTTTTTAATTCTTAGTTGTTTTGTTTTCCTTTTTTGTGACTCCTCACCTGAGGATATATTCCCACTGGTTTTTAGAGAGAGTAGCATGGAGGGGGAGAGACGGAGGGAAACATGGATGTGAGAGAGACACATAGGTTGGTTGCCTCTTGCACCCACCCTGCCCAGGCCGGGGGATCGAGCCTGCAACTGAGGTACGTGCTCTTGACCGGAATCGAACCCAGGACCCCTCCGTCCGAGGACCGACGTCCTATCCACTGAGCCAAACCGGCTAGGCATGCCCCCATTTGGGGGCGAGGCTCATGCAGAGAGAAGGTGCACCGCCTCCCAGTGGCAGACAATAGAGAGTGGGGGCCCCATGGTGCTGTCCAGGGGTTAGGAATGTGGACCCAGGTGGAGGAGGAGAAGGAGGAAGAGGAGGAGGAGGAGGAGGAGGAGGAGGAGGAGGAGGAGGAGGAGGAGGAGAGGGGAAGTTCCCCGGCCCCCAGCCCCACCCCGCTGTGCTCAGCGCTGCCCCTTTGGTTGCAGTCCCTTATTCATGGGGCATAGACAGCCTGCGCCAGTTCAAAGCCCAAGGGAGCTGCAGCTGCTTAACGTGGGCATGTGGCCGATGCCGCCCGATGCAGCCGGAGGAGCAGGCCCTGAGCCACAAAGGGGCTTCTGGGAGATGCCCAGACTCAGCCCCAGCCCCCATTCTCAACCTCCTGCCCCTCCCAGGTGGTTGTCCTGAACCTCTGAGTTCTCCCTACAACGAAGGAGGCCTGAGATGGCTGGACAGAGGAGAGCCCCGGGGCTTGCCCTGGCGCAGCGGTCGGCAAACTCATTCGTCCGCAGAGCCAACTATCAACAGGACGATTGAAATTTCTGTTGAGAGTCACATTATTTAAACTTAAACTTCTTCTAACGCCACTTCTTCAACATAGACTCCGCCAGGTCGTGGTGTTTTGTGGAAGAGCCACAGTTTGCCGACCACGGCCTTAGCGGAAGGAATCCCAGGGTCCTTTCATCCTGCTCTCTGGGGCCCAGCCCAGCGCTTCCCGTCTAATCGCAGGGGTCTGGCCTTCCCCCCCAGGTGGCGCTCCGGGTTCGGCCCATCAGCGTGTCGGAGCTGGAGGAAGGAGCCACCCTCATCGCCCACAAAGTGGACGAGCAGGTACGAGGGGCTGTGGCTGGGCACTGAGGCCAGGGCGCAGGCCTGTTCGTACCTCGTGGGGGCGGGTCCCTGCCCACCGGTAGTGACAGGAAGGGTCCCTGTGGCCTGCTGCACCTTCTTCTGCCCGCTGACCTCCCGGCTAACACCGAATGGGCGACATCACCAAGGAAACAGGGTTCTTCTTCCAGGAAGCCTTCCTAGATTGATCCAAGGAGAGCCGAAAGCTTCCCTCGCCTGGGTGGGTTCTGCTCCCTCGTCCAGTTCTAAAACTTTTCCTTCCATGTGCCCACCACATGACTTTTCCGTTTTAATATGTCTGCTGCGCATAGAACACGCCTTTACATGGTCTAGAGCCGTGGCCGGCAAACTCATTAGTCAACAGAGCCGAATATCAACACTATAACGATGGACATTTCTTTGGAGAGCCGGATTTTTTTTTAACTTAAACTTCTTCTAATGCCACTGCTTCAACATAGACTCGCCCAGGCCTTGGTGTTTTGTGGAAGAGCCACCCTCAAGGGGTCAACGAGCCACATGTGGCTCGCGAGCCGCAGTTTGCCCACCTCGGGTCTAGAGCAAAATCCCGCCTCGGGAGTATTCATGTTTTGCAAAGTCCTGGGGTGTCTGTTTGCTGTCTTGATCCTCGTGTCACCACGATGAGGTGAGGAGGGTAAGTCCCACCTCTGTTTGCACAGGAGGCGATTCATCAAGTGCCGCCACACGCTGTGACAGTGCCCTGGTGTCCTTGCTTCGTTACCTTAGAGGCCCGTGTGGGTGGACAAGACATCCATCACCGTGTTGCATCACACACAGGGGGGTTAGCGGCCACAGGGCCTACAAAGAAATGCACAGGAAGTGCGAGGGGGCCGGGCCTCGTCCCGAAGCGCAGGAGGGATGAAGAGTCATTAGGACGGGCCCTGAGGGAGAAATCCCGGCCACAGGGACCTCATGGGCGAAGGCCCAGTGATGGGAGAGACTGTGATGGGCTTGGGTCACCGAGAAAAAAATGCCCTAGCTGGTTTGGCTCAGTGGATAGAGCGTCAACCTGTGGATGAAGGGTCCCGGATTCGATTCTGGTCAAGGGCACATGCCCGGGTTGTGGGCTCCATCCCCAGTGTGGAGCGTGCAGGAAGCAGCCGATCAGTGATTCTCTCTCATCATTGATGTTTCTGTCTCTCTCTCCCTCTCCCTTCCTCTCTGCAATCAGTAAAGATATATTTAAAAAAAAGAAAAATCGGATGTGGCTCAAGCAGGAGAGAGAGATGCCGAGAGCGGGCTGGACGTGGGAGCAGAGGCTGGCGATGTGGGCAGGGCCGGCCCACACACTCTGTAGGTCATCGCCAGGATGTGTGCTTGGGGAGGCAGTTGAGGATCAGGTGCTGGGGTAGGAGCGGGCACAGTGGTACGGGCACCCGCAGCAAATTTGTGCCCGGGTACGAGCATCCCGTTGGCATGACCTACGGCGATCCGAGAATGATCATTTGCCTCTGCCCGTTGGCCGCTGCACTGGCGTCTCCTGAGTGCCCGTGCTTGCTTTTCCTGAGTGCAGCGGGACGTGCTGCTGGGACAGGGAAGTTGGGGTGACATGATGCCATGCAGAGCAAGGCACGAGTGGGCACGTGCTGGCCCTGGGCGTGGCCGGCTAGCCTCAGGACAGCCAAGGGCCATGGGAAGCAAACTGGAGGTGGACAGCTCAGCCCACAGACGCCTGCCTGCCGCTGGGCTCCCCGAGAGGAGGGGCCCATCCTGCCTCTTCCTTCGGCACCGATGGTGGAGCTGCGGGCACGTGGAGCTGGTGCTCCCAGCCTCCTGGCCTCTCCTCTGTTCCCTCTTTCAAGGAGCAGCCTTTCTCAGAGGCCTGGGGGAAGCAG
The DNA here is from genome assembly GCA_027563665.1 of Antrozous pallidus. Classification (NCBI taxonomy): domain Eukaryota; kingdom Metazoa; phylum Chordata; class Mammalia; order Chiroptera; family Vespertilionidae; genus Antrozous; species Antrozous pallidus. Next base: position 49,764,856 of record CM050526.1, read on the forward strand.
GGGTGGCTGGGAAGATCCCTTCTAATCTGGTCCGGGCGGCAGGAGCCGGAGGAGTTCTGCCATCGGCCAGCTGGGCGGCCCCGGGCGGGCTGCTTCCAAGACCCCCTTGTTGCCTCTTCTGCAAGTGGGGACAGTAACCAGGCTGTGCCCGCGCAGGGGGCTCTGTGGGCTGGTGGACACACAGTGTTTCCCAGTGCCTGGCGCACAGGAGGACGAATGGATGTGCTACCCCCCTCTGTTAGACGGACAGTCCCCGGGGCCACTGAGGGGCACAGCGCAGAGCCAGACACGGGAGGAGAAACCTCCTTCCGGGCTAGGCCACTCCCTGTTTGTCCAACTTGTCCCCAAGGGTATCGGGTCCTCAGATGGGACAAAGATGGCTCTCTCTCGGCTGCGCCTGGATTCCGGCCGGCACGGGGGCTGGCAGATATGAACTGGTGCTGATGGAAACGCTCCGGTCCGGGCACAGCCCATTGTGTGCCCACACACGGCAGACACTGGCTCCTTTCTGTCCCTGCCAGGGGAGCCGGGGTCCGGCCTGATCCGGCCGAGAGGGGCCCGGGCTGGGCGTTGCCTCCCCGCCTGCTCCTTTGTCAGCGGGAGGGGTGTCTGAGCAGCGTGGGCTCGGGGCTCTCAGCACGGACTCTGGGCCCTGCAGGGACAGCCAGAGGCCTCTGGCCCCGAGCTCCTTTTGGCCTGCTGTTGGAGATTAGCCACAGCCAATGGCATGCTGGGAACCTCCAGAAAGCCCCGCTGCCCCCCACCAGCTTCGTTCCTCTGACAGCAAGTCCCTGGCGAGCAGGAGGCAAAGACAGGAGTCCCCTTGCCTGCCCCTCTGATCAGCCCCACCCCGCACCTCTGTCTTTCTCCAGCGACCCCCCGCAGCTGGTCTGCGGCCCTGGCCCAGAGGGAGGCTTGGGGTGCAGGCTTGGGCAGCTGTGGTCATGGGCCAGGTGCCCGGTCATAGCTCTGTCCCCCACTCTGAGGTCTGGAGCCCGGTGGGCTGCTGAGGGCGAGTCTGGGAGGGGTCTTAGCGCCGCCTGCCTCAGAGTTAGGCGCTGTTCTCCCGGGGACATGGGGATTTCAGCAACGAGGCTGTGCAGAGCGGCCCTCTCGCAGGACAAGCCCTTTGGGGACAGAGGCCGGGTTCTGGGGAAGTGGGAGTTAGGGTTCAGATTTATAAAAGGGGTTCAGGGGCCTCCCCAGGTCCTGGAGCCCCCGTGCAGTTCGGGACAGGAGCCACACTGCCTTCTCTAGCTGCCTTCCCCTTCCTCTCCCCCACCCCCAGGCTGGCACACAGTAGGGTTAACAGGTGTTCGTCTCTTTAAGGGCTGAAACGGGGTGGTTTGGGGCCCCAGAGGTAAAACTGAGCCCACCTCTTGCCTTCCCATTGCCTATGCCAGAGCTCTCAGGCCAGGGGTCCCCCCATGGTCACCTCCACACGTCTGTGTCCCTAGAAGCGGGTGGCAGCCACCAGCTCGGCTCAGCGCTTGAGTGTTGACCTCTGACTCGGGAAGTCACACTTCGACTCCCTGTCAGGGCACAGGCCTGGGTTGTGGGCTGGATCCCCAGGGGGTGCAGGAGGCAGCTGATCCATGTTTCTCTCTCTCCCTCTCCCTTCCTCTCTGAAATCCACCACAGAGTGTGGTAGGGGCTCAGCCTACTAGTACCATCAGGGGCAGGACTAGACCCTGACACCAGACCCTTCAGGGGTGCCATTGATGACCACAAGGTGGGGGATGGGCTTCCTGAGAGGTCTGGGGGGCCCAGGGCTTCCAGGGTAGAAGCAGAAACGTTACACCAGCCTCCTTCCCCTCTGTCCACCCTCCCCCCCAACACACACACGCAGCCCAAAGCTTGAGACCCCCTCCCAGCTCTTTAGAATTTAAGTCACCTGACAATATGGGTCATCCCATAATTAGCCTTTATCTGCTCAAAGCCCAGCTGTCACCCCTGTGCTCCTGGGGTCCTTGTCTGAGAGTCCTGGGGGGCCTCCGCTTCCTCATCAGAAGCTGGGACAGTAACTGCTCCGCCCAGCCATGCCGGGCTCCGAGAGGATTAGGGGAGGCCTTGTACGGGAGCCACAGCCACACAATTGGAAGGCTGTTGTGAAAGATAAATAAAGTATCAGGTGACGGATAGCAAGTGTTGGGGGACGGAGTACTGGGAGGGGCAGCCTGTTAGCCCCCTTTCCTGCCCCACTCCCTCCACACTCACCATCTGGATGCTTCCTGCCCCTTTGCCCACAGAGCTGAGCCTGGTGGGGAGTGCCTGGGGGAGACTGGGAGGCTCCTTCACCCTGCCCCTTAGCCATCACCCCCCCCCCTTAGCTCCCCAGCCCCTCTCAGCCCCAGCAACCACAGACCTACTTCCATTTCCATAGACTGACTATTCTGGACATCTCATAGGGATGGGAGCACCCCGTGTGTTGTCTTCATGTCTGGCTCCTATCACTAAGCGTACGGTTTTCAAGGCTCACCTACGTGTCAGAACTTCATTCCTTCTTCTTTTTAAGTATATTTTATTGATTTTTTTTTCACAGAGAGGAAAGGAGAGAGAGAGAAAGTTAGAAACATCAATGAGAGAGAAACATCGACCAGCTGCCTCCTGCACACCCTCTACTGGGGATGTGCCCGCAACCAAGGTACATGCCCTTGACCGGAATCGAACCTGGGACCCTTGAGTCCGCAGGTCGACGCTCTATCCACTGAGCCAAACCGGTTAGGGCCACTCCTTCCTTTTTAATATATTTTTTAAATTGATTTCAGAGAGGAAGGGAGAGGGAGAGAGAGACACCAATGAAGAGAAAGAATCATTCATTGATCAGCTGCCCCCTGCACACCCCACATGGGATCGAACCCACAACCCCGGGACAAGCCCTGACTGGGCATCGAACCGTGACCTCCTGGTTCATAGGTCGATGCTCAACCCCTGAGCAACACGGGCCAGGCTGCACTCGTTATTAAAATGACCTGTTCCCAGCTGAGACCGGTTTGGCTCAGTGGACAGAGCGTCGGACTGCGGACTGAAGGGTCCCGGGTTCGATTCCGGCACGGGCATGTACCTTGGCTGCGGGCACATCCCCAGTAGGGGGCGTGCAAGAGGCAGCTGATCGATGTCTCTCTCTCATCGATGTTTCTGACTTTCTATCCCTCTTCCTTCTGCTCTGTGAAAAATCAATAAAATATATATTTTTAAAAAATGACCTGTTCCCCCTCGACGGCAGTGTCAGGGGCAGGAAGCCATGCTCTCTCCCCGACCTCGCTGAAAGCCTGGCCCGTAGGTGCCCGAAAGCGACTGCCTGTGCTGCCCTCTGTGGCTGGGCTCCAGCTCACCTGGTCCGAGCACAAGGGCTCCTTTGTAAGCCCGAGTGGACGGGGAGGGGCCGATGCTCCGGAGGGCGGCGTGCGGGCTGGGACCAGACAGATGGAGACCCAGACAAAGCCCTCTTCAAAGGGATCGTGGCTGCCCTGCTGACAATGCGCTGGTTCAGGAGCCTGCCTATCAAAGGCACCAAATGCCCAGGAGCCATGAACTTGGCAGTGGTTGGAGGTCATTTGGAGGTCATCAGTGGGATGTGGGCATCAGTGAATGCCCCTCTCCCGCTCGCCCTCCCTGCACCAAAGCCCCTCCCGAGGGCACCCCTCCGGCCCTGCCTGAGCCCCGCTGGCACCGGAGGGGTGCGAACGGTACCGCCGGTCAGGCTCCTCGAGGCCGCTGGGCCCCGGGCCCGGCCTTGGCGCTGCGTTCACCTGCAGCCGGGCTGAAACTTGACCGGCTCCTGCCGCCGGCGTCAGGGCTGAGAAGGAACTGGATCCCGGACGAGGCTTACGGGGCCGTGGGCAGAAGCCCTGAGGAGGCGGCTGGACCAGGGGGGGCACCCCGAGGGGCAGTGCAGCCGGATGACCTGACCTGGGCTCAGTTCAGGGTGTCCCCGCCCCCCGACCCTTGGGGGAGCTGTGAGGGGCCTGAGTCAGGGCCTCAGTCTTTCCCACACAGCCCAGCCCGGCCTCTCTGGAGGCCCCTTCAGCTGGCTCACCTGAACCCCATTGACGGGTGGGTGAGACTCCTCCCTCCTCCTTTTTCCCTCCTCCCTGTTTTCTCCTCCCTCCTCCTTTTTCCCTCCTCCGTTTTCTCCTCCCTCCTCCTTTTTCTCTCCTCCCTGTTTTCTCTCCCTCCTCCTTTTTCCCTCCTCCTTCCTCCCTATTCCCTCCTCCTTTTTCCCTCCTCCCTCCTCCCTATTCCCTCCTCCCTCCTCAGTAGAGAATCCCAGGAGGAGGCCATGCTGGGCCCCGGGGGCCTTAGGGCGGTGTAGGTGCAGGGAGCACGGGCGTGGCCTGCGGCAGGGGGCCAGGGGTGAAGGGAGGCTGATGTCGGGGCACACAGAGAATGCTGGAGAGTCTGGGGGAGTCCCAGGCTTTGGCCCTCGCAGGCCTGGGCCTCCTGCTTCCTCCCCCCAGTCACTGAGCACCCATGGCTCTCTGCCCCACCCCTGGACCTGCCGAGAGGGAGTGTGGGGGCTGAGGCAGGGGTGCAGGGGTGAGGCTGGGGTGCAAGGTCCTAGGTGCCTCACGGCTGCAGTGAGATGAAGGGTCTGCAGGTTTGGAGCCCCGGGTTCGAGTCTGTTCCCCCACTCGGCCGGGTCACCGGTCCGGGCCCGCCGCCGCCTCCTCTGTGAAGTGGGAATGGCAGAGGCCTCGCCGCCTGGCCCAGGTGGGACTAACGGGGCCGGGACCAGGAAGTGCCCAAAACACGTCCCAACACGATACACGCCGACGGCCCCCGACGTGTTAGCGTCGCTCCTCCCTTGGGGACAAGCACGGGGCCCGGAGCCCGGTGGTCGAGGGCACGTGGCCAAGTGCCCAGAGGGGGCACACGGGCGCTGATGGGGGCAGGGCTGGGCCCGGACCTGACTGTGGTCCCCTGGGGTCTGGCCCCCACCCCGGCCCACACCTGAGTAAGGAGGGGCGAAGTCGGGGCCAGAGTGTGGCCGGGGCTCCGGTGACCGGCGCTGCCCTGGGCCCTTCGCAGATGGTGGTTCTCATGGACCCGATGGAGGACCCCGACGACATCCTGCGGGCGCACCGGTCCCGCGAGAAGTCCTACCTGTTCGACGTGGCCTTTGACTTCACGGCCACACAGGTGAGAGGCCGGGGCCTGGGGACCCTCAGAGGACCTGCCACAGCCCTCGGCCCGCCCGCCCCACCTGCTCCCTGACGCCCCCCTCTCGTGGCCCGTGCGTGCCAGTGTGTGCTCGCCTGCGGCATGTGCACAGGCCTCCCTCCCCGGTACCCACACAGCACCCCCGGCAGGTGGCCCCCGGGAGCTGGGGGGAGGTTCTGGGAGCCCATCTGGTGTGAGGAAGAGTCTCTCGGGGAAGCCGACACCCTCCCGGGACCCCCGTCTTGCCCATCTGTGGGGCTCCGGGGAGCAGATGCGATGCGTCCCCGAGGCTGGCGGCCCGCCGCCAGCTGTGGGGGAGGCATCTCGGGTGTCCTGATCGCTCCTTCAGGCGGGCGTCCCCCCATGGGGTGAAAGAAGCGACACCATCCTCCACGCTCACCCCCACTTCTCTGGGGCCAAGGGACAGAAAGCGCCGCCGTTGGGAGCAGGGGAGGGTGCCCGTGGGCAGTGTGCCCGCCCCTGCCAGGCCTCCGGCGGCTGCCTCTTCTCTCCCTGCAGGAGATGGTGTACCAGGCCACCACCAAGAGCCTCATCAAAGGCGTCATCTCGGGCTACAATGCCACTGTGTTTGCCTATGGCCCCACAGGTGAGGGGGGCCCACACAGTCGGGGGCCGGGATGCTCGTCCCCCCGTGAGGAGCAAGCCCCCCTGCCCTGTGTCAGAGAGCCGGTCTGGCCCCAGCTGGGGCAGGACTCAAGGACAGAGCTGACCCACCCCCTCACGTGGCCCTCAGGCCCCAGCGGCCCCATCCCCAGCCAAGACGCCCGTCCTCCCCAGTCCTCATCGCCCTGCCATCTGGGGGTCCCAGCCTTGGGAACACATCCAGGGTTGGCCAGGACAGCCTGCCCGGCAAGGTGGCACTCCCGACCCACTCCGCTCACCCACCACCGTGCTGTGCCCAGGCTGCGGGAAGACCTACACCATGCTGGGCACGGACCACGAGCCGGGCATCTACGCCCGGACGCTCAATGACCTCTTCTGCGCCATCGAGGAGACCAGCAACGACATGGAGTACGAGGTGTCCATGTCCTACCTGGAGGTGAGCCTGCCCCACGCCGGCTTAGCCAAGGGGCCCCTGGGACAGGCCGGCCACCTGCCGGGGCCATCACCAGGCGGTTCCCGGCTGCTCCCCACGGCAGCTCTCCGCACACGCTGCCGGCCCCGCTTTGCAGAAACGGGAGGCAACTAGGCCAGCGTCACAGGGTAAAGAGAGGGGTTTAAACTCAGGCGCCCTGCTCACCGGCTCACACCCCAAACCAGCCTTCCGCCGAGTTCGGGCTCAGCGCCCTCCATCCTTCGGGTCCGTTTTATTTTTATTTTTCTAATATATTTTTTAAAATATGACTTTTCACAGAGCGGAAGGGAGAGGGATAGAGAGTTAGAAACATCGATGAGAGAGAAACATCGATCAGCTGCCTCCTGCACACCTCCTACTGGGGATGTGCCTGCAACCAAGGTACATGCTCTGGACCGGAATCGAACCTGGGACCCTTCAGTCTGCAGGCCGACGCTCTATCCACTGAGCCACACCGGCTAGGGCTCCATTTCTTTGTTTCTTCTTCTTTTTTTTAATCCTCACCAGAGGCTATTTTTCCATTGATTTTTAGAGAGGGAAAGACAGAGAGAAACATTGATATGAGAGACACAGTGATTGGTTGCCTCCAGCAAGCGCCCCAACCGGGGCCCAGGCTGGGGGCGAGCCTGCAACCAAGGTACGTGCTCCTGACCTCAATCGAACCCGGGACCCGTCAGTCTGCAGGCCGACGCTCTATCCACTGAGCCACACCAGCGAGGGCCTCTGTGACCATCTTAAAGCCGACCCTGCCAGGCTACCTCCTGGTGCTCGGTGTGCGTGGGGGCGGCTGAGCGTTCTATATACACACACAGGCGTGAATCTGCCGGCCCTTGCTGCCTAACCACAGCCCCCAGCCCCCAGCGCCCACCTGCCGGGGCGGGGGCAGCAGGGCTGGAAGCCTGCAGAGGCCGGACGAGGTGAGAGAGCCAGTGGGCCAGCCTCCATCTGGCCCCGGGCCGTGAGGCCCCTTCTGGAGCTGATAATCTCCAGGGCGACAGCTGGAGCGGAGCAGCCATGCATCCCCAGCCGCTCTCCCCACAGCGCAGCGGGGACTCCACCAGGAGAGGCACTGGATGTGGGGGTCGGGAGGGTGGTGTTAGGGTTGCTTAGCAGCAAGCAGAGCAGGCCATCAGGCAGGTCCCCATTCTCTGCCCACAAAGGAGGTCCCTCTCTCCTGGGCTCTGGTGGCTCCGTGTGTCCAGTGGATGCTGGAGCCCCCACCCCCCACCCCCGAGAAAGAAGGGGGCCAGTCAGCTCCTGTCCATGCTCGCTCAGGAGGGATGGGGAACCAGGGCCTTAGTCCCCCATGAATACCTGTGTGTGTCTCTCCCCCCCCCACCCCGGCCCATTAGATCTACAATGAGATGATCCGGGACCTGCTGAACCCCGCCCTGGGGTACCTGGAGCTGAGGGAGGACTCCAAGGGGGTGATCCAGGTGGCGGGCATCACCGAGGTCTCCACCATCAATGCCAAAGAGGCGAGTCTGACGCAGCCAGCGGGGCAGGGGGCAAACAGGGTCCCCCGAGAGGCAGGAGGAGCAGAGGACTGACCAGGCCACCGGCCTCCTGTGTGCGCACAGCCCCTGCCCTCCACAGGCCCCTCCTGGTCCTTTCCACGACTTGTGGGAGCACCCCCACTGGTCCCCCAGAGTGGCCTCCCTCCCGCCCACTCAGATCATGCAGCTGCTGATGAAGGGGAACCGGCAGCGGACGCAGGAGCCCACGGCCGCCAACCGGGCATCGTCCCGCTCCCACGCGGTGCTGCAGGTGTCGGTGCGCCAGCGCAGCCGCGTCAGGCACGTCCTGCAGGAGGTGCGACAGGGCCGCCTGTTCATGATCGACCTGGCCGGCTCCGAGCGCGCGTCCCAGGTGAGGGAGCTCCCGGAGCGGGGGGGGGGGGGGGGGGGGGGGGGGGGGGCGGCGCGGGAACGCGGCCTCCCAGATGAGGTCAGCTCCCCCAGGACTGGGGAGAATGGTGTGTGTGTTTTTTTTTGGGGGTGGGGTGGGAGGGAGCAGAGGGCAAGGATGCCAGCCTCCCGTTTCAGACCGATGGAGAGAAACCCACCCTCCAACACACACACACACACACACACACACACACCCCTCCTGGAGCCTGGGGTGCCCTTTAGGGCCCCATGCCTGCGGTTCTCCTGGCTCTGAGCTGGGGCCACCACCTCCCTCCACCTCATGGTCAGCACAGCACCAAGCTGTGCGGGGGGGGGGGGGGGGGGGCCTGCCCCAGGGGAGACAGAGGGTGGCTCTCTCAGCCCCGCCCGAGCGAGGAGCGAGCCGAGCCGCCAGCCAGTCCCACGCTCTCACTCAGAGGCCTCCTTCTCTCCCCGTGGAGCACGCCCTGGGCAGGGCAAGGCCTGGCTGGTCACCTCGACCTTTCAGAACCCCGGGTGGGGGAGAGGGAGAGGCTGAGGCTCATAACCCAGGATGCCCAGGTGTTAGGGGTGAGGCCCGTCCCCTGCCCCGGAAGGCCACAGCTCCCCCCCCACCCCTCCCGCTCGCCCCCAGACACAGAACCGTGGGCAGCGCATGAAAGAGGGGGCGCACATCAACCGCTCCCTGCTGGCCCTGGGCAACTGCATCAACGCCCTGAGCGACCGGAGCAGCAACAAGTACATCAACTATCGCGACAGCAAGCTCACCCGGCTCCTGAAGGTACCAGCCCTGGCCGAGCCCAGGCGCCGGGCACCGGGCACCGGGGAGGCTGCCAGGGTCAGCCAGGGACACACAGGGTGCCAGCCACACCGGAATGTCACACAGACAACGAGTTGTATTTACTTGGTATAAGTACGTCCCGGATGTTGCATTTGTATCTTATCTGGCGACTCGCCCCAAATCCAGTCTTCATACGACAATCCCCGTTCCTCGCGCTGCCCAAATTCGTGCCATCAGCAGTCGGGAAAGGCGGGCCCTGGGCAGCCAGAGGCGGGAGGAGAGGGGAGGGAGGGCCCCTGGGCCCCCAGCCAGCCTCGCCTTCCCGGGCGGCTCCTCTGTGTGAGGGGAGAGGAGGAGGCCCCGAGGGCCGGCCGGATACTCGAAATGTCCAAATGAGAGCTTTGGAGAACAAGGTGCAAGTGGGAAGTGGGGGGTGGGAGGGAATCTGGACTGAGGGGGACCATGTGCAGCTCAGCACCAGGAGTGAGAGAGAGAAGAGAGAGAGAGAGAGGAAGAAAGAGACCCCGCAGGGGAACCTGGACAGCCTGGCTGACCACAGGCCCTCCTCCCTCACCCTCCTCGCCTCCAGGACGCCCTGGGGGGGAACAGCCGCACTGTGATGATCGCCCACATCAGCCCCGCGAGCAGCGCCTTCGAGGAGTCCCGGAACACCCTGACCTACGCCGGCCGGGCCAAGAACATCAAGACCAGGGTGAGGCCCCATCGAAGCCCCGGACGGATCCCAGACCCTGCCACCCCTCCCGACCCTCTGCAACCAGCCACCATCACACTGGCCCCACTGCCCCTCGGAATGTCGCCCCCATGCCCTCTGCCTGCACCTCCAACACCTGCATGCTCCCCAGGGGTCTCCTCCGTCACGTTCAAGGTCTGAGCTCCCCTGGCCCAGCCCCTCCCTCTTCCCCTTTGCATCTTTCAGAAAACTCATTCAGACCATTATGTTTCAAAGCACCTCATCATAACAGCCATCCACACCGAGCCCTTTGCCAAGCGTCTCCTAGCTCCCCACGCGAGTTATCAGTCACGTTTACGGTTTAGGAAGAAAATGAGGCCGAAGGAAGTGAGGGGATGTCCCCGCTGCACAGGGGTGGCGCTGAGACTGTCCCCGCTGCCTAGGAGGGAGTCTATTTCTTTTTCTTCTTTTAATATATTCTATTGGTTTTACAGAGAAGAAGGGAGAGGGATAGAGAGTTAGAAACATCGATGAGAGAGAAACATGGATCAGCTGCCTTCTGCACACCCCCTGCTGGGGATGTGCCCGCAACCAAGCTACATGCCCTGGACTGGAATCGAACCCGGGACCCTTCAGCCCGCAGGCCGATGCTCTATCCACTGAGCCACACCGGTTTCGGCAGGAGGAGGGAGTCTATCTGGATGTGTGTGTGAAGGGGCAGACGGATGGACGTCAGATAAGCTCACTCTCCGGACACTGCAGTTTTCCAGCCGCCGTTCCCTCCCAGTCCTCCAGGACCCTAACGGGGGCGGGCACACGTCCTAACAGTTGATAGCTCAGGATGCTATGGACAGCAGGTCAAGGATGCCAGCAGGGGGCGGGCTGGTGGGGTTCCACGGAGCTCTTTGGAGACCGTGAGCGAGACTCGGAAGGATGGGAGGACGGTCCAGAAGTGGGGAGCAGCAAGAACAGAGGTTCGGGAAGCAGGAAGGAGAGGGTGTCTGGTGGGGTGCGGAGAGCCGCATGGCTCCTCAGCTATCGCAGAGTGTCCACCACAAAGCAGCGAGTCCGAAGGAAATCCAGACAGCCCGGCTGGTGGGGTCAGATGGTTGAGCGTTGACCTATGAACCAGGAGGTCACGGTTCAATTCCTGGTCAGGACACATGCCGGGGTTGTGGGTTCGATCCTCAGTAGGGGGCGAGCAGGAAGCAGCCGATCCATGGTTCTCTCTCATCATTGATGTTTCTATCCCTCTCCTTTCCTCTCTGAAATCAATAAAAATATTTTTTTAAATAAAAAATAAAGAACAGCCGAAACCGGTTTGGCTCAGTGGACAGAGAGAGAGAGAGAGAGAGAGGGAGAAAGAGACCCGCAGGGGAACCTGGACAGCCTGGCTGGCCACACACGCCCTCCTCCCTCACCCTCCTCGCCTCCAGGATGCCCTGGGGGGGGGGGGGGGAACAGCTGCACTGTGATGATCGCCCACATCAGCCTGGGGTCTGAAAGGTCCCAGGTTCGATTCCAGTCAAGGGCATGTCCCTTGGTTGCAGGCACATCCTCAGTGTGGGGTGTGCAGGAGGCAGCTGATCGATGTTTCTAGCTCTCTATCCCTCTCCCTTCCTCTCTGTAAAAAATCAATAAAATATATATTCTTAAAAAAATAAAGAACAGCGAAATCCAGACAGTGGTGGGCCGTCAACACCAGGTGAAGGAACGAGAGTGTCCTTCCCCCTCCCCCCGGGCAGTAAGGAGCCAGTGAAGGTTCAGCAGGGGAAGCAGCCTTTTAGGAGCGCGGCTCTCTCAGAGGCATGTAGTGTGACAGGCCGTGGGGTTGGAGGCAAGGCCACTGCTGTCACCCAGAAGCACTGGGGGTCGGGAGGACGAGAAGACCCGCCGGCCCTGACCCCGAAGCTGACTGCACCTGCTCTGCCCCGCCCCGTGCTCCCCGCAGGTGAAGCAGAACCTGCTCAGCGTCTCCTACCACATTGCCCAGTACACCAGTATCATCGCCGACCTGCGCGGGGAGATCCAGCGGCTCAAGTGCAAGATTGATGAGCAGGGAGGGCGAGGCCAGGCCCGGGGACGGCCGGAACGGGGTGACATTCGCCACATCCAAGGTGTGTGTGTGTGGGAGGGGGGTCTATGTTAGTGGGAGCCCGTCTCCCACAGTCCTGGCAGGCTGTCTCAGATTGCTCTGGGGTCAGGCAGCGCTGGGGTCAGGCTCCGGCTGGGTGGCCGTGAGCCTGCGCTGTAGAATGGAATCGTGATCGCTGACGATTAGGTGGGATCACACGAGTGAGGGACACGGGAGCGTTTAGCTGCGTGGGACCTCACCCTCCACGCTGCAAGGCAGGGCTGCAAAGCCACGCCCGGCACCGCCAGAAGGGGCACATCCTGCATCCTCTTGTAGACTTGAGTATGCCATGGTGGTTTGCCAACTGGTGGCAGTATCGTGTCTAAGGGGCACTTTATAAAAATTGATTTCAGAGAGGAAGGGAGAGGGAGAGAGATAGAAACATCTATGATGAGAATCATGGATCGGCTGCCTCCTGCACGCCCCCTACTGGGGATCGAGCCCACAACCCAGGCATGTGCCCTGATAGGGAATCGAACCGTGACCTCCTGTTTCATAGGTCGATGCTCAACCATTGATCAACACGGGCTAGGCTAAAGGGCACCTTTTAATCGCGGACACAAAGGTGCTGTAAGGGCCAGCGGAAACCTGGTTCATACAGAGGGGCTGGGGTCACCTTTGGGCCACAGCCTAAACAATGTGGAGGTGCAGTGCGGGAGGAGGTAACAATCTGGGAGGCCTTTCTGGAGGCGGTGGTTGGACTGAAAGTGGTTTGGGAAGAAAGGGCGGGGAGGGCCCGGGCCGAAGCCTCTCTCTTCACTGAGCTCCCCACACCCATCCGATGGGCAGCTGAGGTCCAGCAACACCGCGGGCAGGAGGAGCAGGCTGACATGGGGCAGCTGCGGGAGCAGCTCATCGGCGCTTTCCAGGAGCAGATGGACGTGCGCAGGCGCCTGCTGGAGCTGGAGAACCACGCCATGGAGGTCCAGATTGACACCTCCCGCCACCTGCTCACCATTGCCGGGTAGGCACCTCCACCCCACTTCCGCCCCCGGACCCTCCGATCCCACCCCCGGGGCCGGGGATAGAGGGGCTCGGAGCTGTAGCTGCTCACTGTGCCCTGTTCCCCGGGGGGATGGCCCGCGGCAGCTGGGAGCAGGAGAAGTCACGCAGGGCGCTCAAATGGCGGGAGGAGCAGCGAAAGGAATCCTACACCAAGGACGACAGCGAGAAGGACTCGGACCCCGGCGAGGACCAGCCCGACATCGCGGAGCCGCCGGAGGTGGCCTCGGCCCGGGAGAGCATCGCCGCCCTGGTGGGCGAGCAGAAGAAGCTGCGCAAGCAGAAGGTGCCCGGGTTTGGGGGCGGGGAGAGCGAGATCCAGGGGGAGGAGCCCGAGGGGGAGGGCCAGGGCTGGGGGTGGGGGGGCGGAGTGAGACCCTGAGACCTCGCTAAGTTCCTTAGTGACCTCTGCCCTTGAGCTCCTGGCTTGCAAACTGAGAGGCTCACTGCGCAGCCTGGTGGCTGCGGAGATGACATACATGCCTGTCACAGCGAGGATTCCAAAAACGCCAGCGAGTGTTTCATCAGGGTCCCCGATGACGGCTCAAACCCAGGGCTTCCCGGGCACCCTGCGGGCACCAGATGGGCAGCGGGGGAGGGGAGTTTGTGCTCAGAGCAGCCAGAGGCGTCCCAGAGGGTGGCGCAGGTCTGGAGCGAGGGCTCCCGGATTCCCTTCATGCAAACAGCTCTCCCCTGGCAGGGGGGAGGGGGGGCCTCTGTGGGACCAGCTTGGTCTTCAGACGCCCATCCTGGGAGCAGCTCTGTGGGAGCAGCCCCTGGTTGCCAGGACCACGATACAGCGTCGAGGGCGGGGACCTGGGAACGGAGTCCCCGGGAGTCTGGGGACAGGAGGGGCGGGGACAGGCCAGGCCAGAGGGGGCGGCCCCGGCCCGCTGCCCGGCGCTGAGCCCTGCCGCCGCCCCCAGCTGGCCCTGGAGCAGCGCTGCCGGGAGCTGAGCGCGCGGGGCCGCCGCCTGGAGGAGACGCTGCCGGGGCGCATCGGCTCCGAGGAGCAGCGAGAGGTGCTCAGCCTGCTGTGCCGCGTGCACGAGCTCGAGGTGGACAACGCGGCCATGCAGTCGCACGCGCTGCTCCGCGAGGGCGCGCTCCGCCACCGCCGCGAGGCCCTGCGCCGCCTGGAGCAGCACCGCGCGCTCTGCGAGGAGATCATCCAGGGCCAGCGGCAGATCATCGACGGTAGGTCCCTCCCTTATCCCCCTGTCCAAAGGGGAAGGGTCCAAAGACACGCCTGAGCCCTGCCCCTCCTCCCTCCGCCCCTTAGATTACAACCTGGCCGTCCCGCAGCACCTGGAGGAGCTCTACGAGGTGTACCTGCGGGAGCTGGAGGAGGGCGGCCTGGAGCGGGCCACCGTCATGGACCGCGTGGCCTCCAGGGCCCTGCAGGTGGGCGCCTGGGCATGTCCTGGGGGAGGGGCCGATGCCCCAGGCAATGCCCAGGGTGGGGGGGAACCAGGCTGGCTGACACCCCAGGAAGCTGCCCCCCTTTCCTTCTTATCCCACCCACAGCCTTGCCACTGGGGATGCCCAACAGCCACAGTTTACCCCTGGGGGCCCAGAACACTGCCCTCGGGGGCTCCCACCCCACATGCCAGGCCTGGTCTTCCCGGGTGCCTTGCCTCTGTGCTATTATCGCATCCAAGGCCACAGTCTTCTGACTGTCCATCCCTGCCCGCTCCCCAGGACAGCTCCTTGCCCAGAATTATCCCGGCAGGCACCACGCTGACCCCCGAGGCTGACCTGGAGAGCGTGAAGACGCTGAGCTCTGAAGCCCAGCGCCTGCAGCACAGCATCCTGCCGCCCCTCAGCACTGAGAGGTGGGCCCGGCCCGGCCCCCAGCCCTGCCTGCCGGCCTCCGTGGGATGCCCGCCCAGAGGGGGGCTGCTTGGGGGAGATGGGGCAGGAGCAACCGGGAGGAGGTGGTACAGGTCTGGAGGGAGGGCTCCCAGATTCCCTCTCCCTTCATGCAAACAGCTCTCCCCTGGCACCGGGGGGGGGGGGGGGGGGGGGGGGGGCGCGGCCCTCTGTGGGACCAGCTTGGTCATCAGACGCCCATCCTCTCCCGCCAACCCCAGTGAAGCCAACCAGGTGCTCAAGACCAGCCCCCGGGCGTGGCAGGTGAAGAGCTCTGTGCCCACCCCACCCCCCATCCAGATGGGCCACCTGGTGACCCAGGAGGTGAGCGAGCACTGAGCACCGTCGGCCCCACGGGTCCTCGCTGAGGGTGGGGCACGAGGGTGGACGCCCAGCGGTTGGGATGGAGCCTTTCAAAGCGGCCACCGCCCCGGAGGCCCCGCTGTCTGCTGAGTGGGGCGTGGGGTCCCGCCGGCTTCAACACCTCTGTCCTTCTGACCACCTTGTCCGCAGGCCCCCACTCAGGACAGCCTGGTCAGCCTGAGCAGCCGCATCAACTCCTCGCCTGACAGCAGCGAGAACCTGTCGGAGATCCCCTTGTCCCGCAAAGGTGCGCCCCCAGCTGAGCCTGGCATCTCCCCCCCCCCCCCCACTGCTCAGCAGAGCGTCCTTGCCTGCCCCCTGCTCTGCTGAAGCTGCCCACTCCAGGAAGCAGGCACCAGTGGTGCCCTGAGGGGGTTAACCAACCACCAAGGATACACACAGCTGGGGGCACAGTCAGACATCAGAATGGGGAACATACGGCCCTTGGGATCACGGCCCCCCCTTCCCACTCAATAGCTGCAGCAGCAAACACAGATCGAATCCATGCCCCTTGCCATAGGCCAGTGGTCGGCAAGCCTCGGCTCGAGAGCCACATGCAGCTCTTTGACCCCTAGAGTGTGGCTCTTCCACAAAACACCACGGCCCGGGCGAGTCTATTTTGAAGAAGTGGCGTTAGAAGAAGTTAACGTTTAAAAAATTTGGCTCTCAAAGGAAATGTCAATCGTTGTGCTGTTGATATTTGGCTCTGTGGACTCATGAGTTTGCCGACCCCTGCCCTAGGCTAAGCCCATTCTCAGTAAATGCTCACAATCACCCTATGGGGTTCGTTTTACCACCTCCAGTTTAGCAATGAAAGTGAGGCTCAGAAATGTGCCCCAGGCTTCTTAAAGGGCAAGCAAGTGGGGGTGCTGGGAGTGAAACCCAGACATCCAGGCTCCTAGCCATTCCTGCCTTGCCCAGGGAAGGGGGGCCGGGGCGGGGGGGACGTTGGAGGTGCAGAAGGGAGAGGAATACAAGATCTTGGTCCCGGGGTGGGGGCTCCCTCTGTCCGCTGCAGAGAGGAAGGAGATTCTGACGGGCACCAAGTGCATCTCCCTGAAGGCTGCCCGGAGGCGCTCGAGGGCCCCGGGAACGGAGGGGCGCCACCTGCTGGCACCGGCCCTGGAGCGCAGCACCCTGTCCCTGCACTCGCTGAGCGAGGCGGACGATCCTCGGCCACCGGGCCCCCTGGCCTGCAAGCGGCCTCCCAGCCCCACGCTGCAGCACGCAGCCAGCGAGGACAACCTGTCCAGCAGCACGGGCGAGGCCCCAGCCCAGGTGGCCGGGCGGCGAGGCGACGGCCAGAAGAAAAGCCTGGGCAAGAAACAGGAGGAGGCGCTGGAGGCAAAGAGGAGGAAGCGGAGGTCGCGGTCTTTTGAGGTCACCGGGCAAAGGGTGAGGCTAGGGGTGCGGCGTCTGGGCCCCTTCTTTGTGGGTGGGGGCCTGAGGGCTGGATTCCTCCTGAGGTTCAGAGCATCTGCACCACCCTCCACGCCCCTGTCCCCCAGGCTGGCCCGTAGCAGGGGGGCAGATCCCTGTAGCACATCCTCACAGCTCAGGCCTCTCCTGCTCGTTCTCCCACCCACACAGCTCTCCTGCCCCAAGACGCACCCCCTGGCGCCCCGCCCCCTGGAGAGCATCTCAGACCACAGGATGCCAGTGTGCGGGAACCCAGCCCCTGGGATCCGGCACCTGGGAAAGGTCACGCTGCCTTTGTCCAAGGTCAAACTCCCTCCAAGGCAGAACACAGGTCAGTCCCAGCAAGAAGGGGTGGGGAAGGGGAGCCCTTGGCCTGCCCAGAGCTGTCTGCCCCCCATGGCCGCCCCTGGCTGGAAACAGGGTTCTTGCAGAATACTGTGCGTGGGACTGGCACCTTGAGGTGGTGTCCCTGGGGAGTTCAAGGCCACTGGGTGATGAGAGGGGAGGGGGAAGCGTTCCTAACCCCTGCTTCTGGCCCTTCCCCCGTTTCAGGCCCTGGGGTTTCCTCCCCACTCGCCGTTCCCTCCAATCCGGCTGGTGTTTCCCGACGGGCTACCCGCGGGCCCCGCCTGCCCCACGGCACCAGCACCCACGGCAAAGACGGACGCTTCCGGCATAACTGAGGGGCCCTGCCTGGAACCGGCCCTCCTGCCCCAAAGACTGAATGGGGTGTAGTGGGAAATGGGAGATGGCGGCTGGGCAGGTGGGGGTGGCCTGGAGGCAGGAGCTCAGGATCTCAGAAAGCCGAGGCTCCCAGGACCCAGGAATTATGAGGGTGTCTGCCCAACCCTTCTGTGGGTGCAGTGCCACGGGGGCAGGGAGGTGAGCTCCGCGGGCAGGTCAGGATGACAGGGCTCCGTGATCTGCCAGCCTTGGATGGAACCCTGTTGCCAAAACTGCACAGACCTGTGGCCAGACTCGGCCTCGGAAATGGGGGGGGGTGGAATTGTTAGTGGGACAGGGCTCCTGGGCCCACACCTTGGGTGAGGGCCCCTGGCTGGCGGGAAGGGCCAGCAGATGGTTCTATGGGGGCGGGGGGAGGGAGGGGAGTCTGGTTTCTTTACTTGGCAGTGGCTTCCTTTTTAACAGTAAAATCCCATTTGGGTTTTGACAGCTGTGTGGGAAAATAGACCTTGTCGGAAACTGGGTGCCCCTCCCTACTCCCACACCCCATCGAACCCTGGCTGGGGGCATGGCACCAACCTAGAGACCCTGGGGGAAAGGGAGTTTCTGTAGATCCCGAGGCCCCTCCCAGGTGTCATGCGTCATCACACCTGCCCAGGCTTCCTCCCAGGAGAAGTCGGAGACTGGGGTGGCCTGGACCACAGAAAGCCCCACAACCTAAAGGAAATGGTCACCCCAGGAAGTCCCGGCTCAGAAATTGCATCGCTAAAGCCCCCCAGCTTCAAGTTGTGAAAACTGGGAATGGAGTCGCCCCTCTTCCCAGCTGACCCATACCCCTGACTGTTCAGATGCTCTTATCTGTCCTGTTCCATGGGGAGAAGAGGGGAGAGGCTGAGAAAAGCTAATGAAATGCAGGGAGCCCCTCTCTTGGGCCGATTTTTCCCAGGGTTGGGGTGGTTCAATCATCCCTCGCTTCTCTGAGCATCTGTTTATTCAACAAGTATCATCTTCAAGTCAGTTGCAGAATCAGCTTCTGAAACCAGGCATCTGGTCTACCGCTCCTCACCTGGTTATTCAGGGGGCAGTGGAGGCACCACTCCTTGCAGCGCCCCTGCCAGTCCCCCCTCCCCCTCCCTGCCATCCTATCCATGCCAGGCCTTTATTGCCCAGGTTCCCGGCCCCGCCCCTTGGCTACTTGGGGGCCGGATGAGGGTGTGGTAGGCCCCGCCCCTTGGCTACTTGGGGGTGCGGATGAGGGGGTGGTAGACGGGCTTGACGATGAGGTGCAGGTGCAGCGCGTTCTCCACCAGGAACTCGGAGTTGCGCCGCTGCAGGTCCGCCTGCGCCAGGAAGTCGGCCGCCTCCTCGCTGCTGCGGTGGAAGCTGTAGGCATGGCGCACGAGCAGGCGGCCGTGCAGGCGCGCCCCGACCAGCACCGTCTTCTGGAAGCTCACGCCCGCCGCATCGCCGCCGCTGCTGGCCGGCGTGACCACCAGCCGCGGCCGGCCGTCCTCGGGGCGCGCGGCGGGCAGCGCGGTGCCCGGGGCGTCGGCGTAGACGGGCCGCAGGCTGACGGGCAGCCAGCGCGGCGAGAAGAGCACGTTCCAGGTGACGCGGCGGCCCGCGTCGTGGCCGCTGGGGCCCAGCTGCGTCTGGAAGCTGGTGCTGCGGTCGTCGCGGGCCGGGTTGTGGATGACCCACGGGGCGCCCCACGCGGGCGCCAGGTAGTTGCGGGGCAGGAAGGCGCTGCCGTTGACGTCGAAGAACTTGGCGTAGTGCAGGGGCGAGGCGGCGTGGAACCGGTAGGCCTGCAGCAGCAGGTCGGCCACCGCGGGGCCGTGGCGCGCCAGGGCGGCCGAGCGCGCCTGCAGCTGGAACAGCTGGGCCGGCGGGATCATGGGGTAGCGGATGGCGCGCAGCGCCCCCTCGGCCACGGCGGGGGGCGGCCGCGCGCGGCCCAGCCACGCCTCCAGCGCGTGGAACAGCTCCAGCTCGTCCTGCAGCACCAGGTCCGAGCGCGGCAGCAGCTGCGCCAGCAGCTCGGGGCTCACGGCGCCCCACTCGGCGCCCCCCGCCACCGCCGACAGGTTCCAGGCCAGGAACTGCAGGCAGCTCTGGCGCAGCGCCTCGTCGCCGGCGCTGGCCGCGTAGTGGTACCAGCCGACGGCGGGGCCCGCGCCGCCCGCCAGGTGCGCGCGCATGTAGTCGGCCACGCCCCGCTGCAGGGCGGCCACGCCGTACCGGGCCGCCAGGCGGTGCAGGGGGATGGCCTGGGCCAGCAGCAGCACCAGCTCGCCGCAGTACAGGTACCTGCGGAAGGGCGCAGATGTGGCGGTGGGGTCGGGGCAGGGCCAGCCGCTGCGCGTTCCCAATGCAGAGGGGACCTGGCCTCGGGTGGAGAGCTCGGGGATCAGAGGCACAAACCGAGCGGTGGGTCCCGAGGCTTCCTGTCCCTTCCTCTCTCACCCATTCCTCTTCCCAGCCTCCTCTTTCTGTGGGGACATAGGAATAGCGTGTATTGACTGTGCACCCACTAGTCGCCGAGGCTCTGGGCTCCATTGTGGGTGCCGATCCGAGGTCCCATCAGCAATTAGCCATGAGGGGACACGTCCTTTACCTTCACTCACCGCTCAACCTTACGCCAAACTCCTAGGAAAGGAGGGACTAGCATACACCGCCCCCCCCCCCCCCAGGGTTACTGTGACCATTGGAGAGAGGGATGCTTGCTGCAAAGCAGGTGGTCATACAGGTTAATTCCATTCTTGGTCTCACTCTTGCTCACTCGTTCTGTCTCCACCTGCTGCCAGCCCCCCACTCGCCCTTCCTGCCAGCCTCCAATGTCCTCAACACCCACGTCTCCCCTCTCCCAGCATCTCAGCTCTGCTATTTGCCGCTGGGGGGAAAAAAAAGGGGGGGGGGGTTTCCCAGGCTTCCTCGTACTGAGGGTGACCACGTGACTAAACTCTAGCCAGGGAGATGTCAGCAGCGGTGCAGGATGGGATGGAGGGAAGGCTGGTTAAGGAGAACCACCTGGAGGGAGTGGAGGGAAGACCTTTTTGCCCTTCTGTGTTACCTCCTTCCTGTTGCCCAGACCTTGGAGGTGATAGCTGGAATCCTGGCAACCGCCTTGTCTAAGCCACTAACACAGGGTCACCTCCTCAGACCAGAGTGTGAGTGGCACCCTTTGTGTGGTGCATTGGCGGGAGGCGGGAGTGGGGGGAGAGCTGGCAGGCTTCCTCAGCCCCCTCACCCTGTGGTGGTTCCAAACCTGGCTAACAGCAAACCGTAGGAAAGCTTTAACTTTTTTTTCCCTAAATGACGGCTCAGCCCCAGCCCCGAAGCCAGCGATCCAGGTGGAGCAGAAGCCTTAGTTTTCAAAAGCTCTCCCGGCAGGTTTGGACACAGCTCCCAGGAGGGCTTTTGGCACCTGACATCAAACCCCGGAGTTTGCCGGCAGGGCTGGGGGGTCACGCTGCAGCCGCAGGAAGGAGGGCAGGAGGAGGAGGGATGCAGGCGGTAGTAGCATCCTCACCAATGCCACCCCGGAGAGGGACCGAAGGGGCCAGGGCCTTGGAGACTCCCCGAGTGGGGGAGCCTGGGGCTTGGGAAGGGATGAAGGCCCCCCCAAACCCGCCCCCTCCCCACCTGATGAACTTGTCAAAGACGGCGGCGCAGTCCGCGGGCTCCTGCAGCAGCACCTCGCTCTGGTTGCTCAGCAGCTCCCGGAAGCGCTCGCTGTGCAGGCCCAGCAGCAGGCGGTGGGCGTGGAAGACGCGGACCTCGTCCGTGCCCGCGGCCTGCACCCGCAGCACCACGTCGCTGGCGTGGCCCTGGCCCAGGAGGTCCTGCAGCCGCTGGAGCAGCACCTGGGAGTGGTTGATGGAGGCGCCCGGGGCCTCGCCCCCGACATCGGCTCTCTGGGCTGCAGCGGGAAGGAGCACAGCGCGGTCCGCGGAGGCGCCTGGGAGCATGGTCCTGGGGGGCAGCGGGACCCCCTGGAGATGGGGGTGCCCGAGTGTGGGCAGAGGCAGAGGGCCTGGGGAGGCTGTGCCCACACTTGTCTGTGCCCACGAGGGGCAGGGATTCCTGCGCGTGCGTGCATGCGTGCGCACAGCACATCCTAGTGAGGAAAGTCGTGAACCTAACCCTGAGCAGACCCTGAGGGGGTGCTCTTGGAAAGGAGGTGGGTTCCTGGCAGAGGCGGAGAGAGGACAGGAACCAGTGGGAGACAGAATGGCCAGAACGGATCTCCATGATGCCAGGCCCCCAGGGCAAGGGTTGAGGAACCCCTCACTTCCCGAGTCAGCAGAAGTGACACATTCACCAACAAGTATGGACTGAGCACCTACTATGTGCCAGACACTCTCTGGGGAGCTTGGAATAGGGCTGTGATCAAAACAAGCCAAGTCCTCTCGGAGTTCCCCATAAGTGCACAGGCAGCGCTCTGCTTTTCCGTTGTGATCAACAAGGGAGGTGGGAGTCGTGGGGGAGGGGCTGCTTTAGCTCCAGGAGCCAATTGGAGGACGAGCGAGAGGCCGAGAGCCAGCCCTGCTGAAAAGGGTGGGCTTGCAGTGCCGGGGGTCAGGGGGCTGGAGGTGAGGGGAGGGGGGGCGGAGTAGAGCGTGCGTCAAGGCTTGGAAGGTGCTATTTCCAGGCCCAGCTGCCCCTGTGGGTCCCCCTCTGTGAGACAGAGTCCATGCTCAGGGACTGGCCTGTCAGGGACCAGAGACAGTGCAGAGGCTGAGCCGGTGCTGGCCCCTGCCGGTGGGGGCTGGCATCCCCCTTCCAGGCTGGGCCCTACTGTCGTGTTTCCAGGGACACCATTGGGGTCAGGTGGGGACATGCACTCATTTACAGGAAACTCAGCAACAGATGATGCTGCCAGCAGCTGCCCCCAAGCCGAGGGATGGGGGGTGAGGGGCCTTTTGGGGAGGCAAGGGGGGGCATCCAACTGCAGTAGATGGGCGCCTGCCCTCCCCTCCGCCCCCCCCACCACACACACACAGGCCCGCAGCCCGTGTGAAATCAGAGAGAAGGCTCACACGGGAGAGTGTGTAAAGAAGGGGAGACTGAGGGAGAACAGGAGGGTGATGGGGGGGGGGGGGGCAATGGGTTCGTTTCCCAGCCCCGCCTCCCAAGCTGTCACTTTGAAGGACTTGAATGCTGATGGCATCCCATGGGCCTCTGCCTGGGCCAGCTGCCTGGGACAATGGGCGGTGGAAGGGTCTACTTGTGCTGGGACCCGCCCATCGGCCAGCCCCTCCTCCCCTCC